>OY728140.1:1072353004-1073610004 GCA_963277665.1 Viscum album | reverse complement strand
AATTGTTGAGAGAAATATCCTTTTTTCATGAAATCATGTATAAGTCACATTATTTGTAAAGGGGATAATTTAAATTATTTTTGTGAATCAAATTGTCCCATACCACTTTGAAACTTTTTAATGTAATTAACATTGTCAAACATTCATGTCAATATAAATAAATCTTTAATGCCATTTTAAAAACATGGACATTAATGAGAATGGTTTAAAAGAATAAATCTTTAAAACATTTAAAATTATTTTTTAGTAAAATAGTCCCATAAAATTAATCCCTATAAAAATTATTTTATGAAACATGGACATGGATTATATATATGTCCCAGTATATAATTACACATAAACAATCTCAAATAATAATGAGATTGAGGAATTAACCCTTACCACATTGTAATAAATTGAGACGTATGACCAAAAGTTAATAACCACCAAATAATTCATAAAATAACATGAATATAAACAGAATCAGGATAATATATATCTAATTTTAGTACACAATACACCACATGCAACATGTTATGAACAATGGAAATCTCACAGAATTAAATGTGAGATATGAAATCCCTTACCTTGCACTTTCCTTTGGTTGATGGTTTGTTTAACCTCCTGTATAATAACCATTTTATGTTATTATATTATACCATAGCCATATTCATATTTATTATATCATACATGATTCATTTATGACTTTATTTTATCCTTTTAATAGTTCTTTTCTTGTTAAATTAACATTTTGTGTAATAATCGTTTTCTTTATCGTATGTATTTTAACTTGTTATTCTTGATCATATCATTTAGATAATGATTTAAATACTTCCAGAATATGAACCTTTATTTATATATTATATATATTTAGTATATAAATATTTATAATAGATATATCATTTAAATGGAAAACACCGTTTATGGATACTGTAGGTCGTACGTACGCATAAACGATGTTTCTATTTTCATATCGTATTGAACAGAAGTAAGTGAATATGATATATGTAAGTACATAAATACATATACATAAAAATATATATATCACCAGTATAATTATTATGTCATATATTATATAATTATTAGTAATATATATTTATATAATCTTCAATGAATGGTGAATGTGGAAATCAATCCCATCGTGTCGTGGAGACGGTAATCTGTACGTACGCACTTGTGACAATATCATTTCCCTAAAGGTGTGGAATTTAATAATATGTTAATTTTATAGAGACATTATCATGTTATTTTCGTTTTTTATATACATATTACTCAGAGTTATATCCATCCAAATAATATAGTGTTGAATAACAAATTACACCACGGAGTGGAGACGCTAAGCTGTATGTACGCACGCATGGTGACATTATCATTCATAGGATGGATAGAATAAAAAAGTTGTTCGTTCCATATTTATAATAATATCACATTATATATAAGGTAATGTATTTATTATTATTTTATTGTAATAACAAATAAATAGTAAGAGGATGATCAAAAGAACTTCAAAGAGGGTCATGAAATCATTTTCTTTTCATCGGGTTCTTCCATTTGATTTTATCAAAAAGGCTCTATAGGTTTTCTTTTCTGAAAAATTGAAGGCCTATAGGATGAAGTTAGAATAGGTAGGAGTATATTTTCGTAAGGGTTGGCCGAGACAAATGGCTTTGGAGGTGTGAATTTTAGATAAGGGGAATTTCCCTTTTATAAGAGATGTGAGGGTCACTTTTGGAAAAGCATAAAATATTATTTTATAATAAAATAATTTTTGGTTTCTAAAGGCTCAAAAATGATTTATTTTGAGTATAAGGTGGTTATGGAACGCAATAATATCAACCAATAGGTTTTAGATAAGTTTAGGTTACCATTGTAACCTTATCTTTTATATTTAACTCTTAGTTAAATAGTTTATCTTTTATCATGTCTTCCTGTATTTTTACACTATATGGTTAATAAACATACTCTAAACATCCAAGATAACCTAAAGTGGTTCATTAAAGATATATATATTATTATTTAAGACCATTTTCTGAACCATATATTTTTAGGATAATTATATCAATCAATAAAATTGTATTTGTTTTAAAAAGTAATTGTTGTCAATTTTGAAATTATTTTGTATTTGGTTATTGTGAAATTAATCCCAACTTGATTAATTCCAAAAAGATATATTTATTCAACCCTAAAATTTAATATTCAGCTTTAAATTTCTTGGATGTCGTAAAAACTCTGAAATTATATTTATTTTAATATTTATAATAATTATTATTTGATTCTTTCATTAATAAGGTAATTAGAGCATCATCATTATGTCATAAATAAATTTAATTATTTAATATCAAAAATTATAAAAAAAACCATGATGTAGGAAATATTATTATATTTTTAATGAATATTAATTGTTTAATTTATATTTTGTGTAACCCAATATTAAAAATGGTTTAGTTATAAAACCTAGATTTTAACTCTTTTATATCTTTTTTAAATAAAATAATAATAAATGTCCTAATATAATCCAAGTGGGCCTGAAGGATCATATTTTATTCCTAAGGTTGTTTTTGTTCTAATTACATTTGTCCAATATAATTAGGACATTTGTTAGGGTATGAATAATATCATTTTTACCCTTAATTACCATTTTTACTTTTATCTGTGGTAAATAAAAGTAAAAATTTACTAGTCACCAAATATTATATTCATGTTATTGAATCAAATTTTTCATACTGATATCAACTGTGACTCTCAAGTTTTTGAAATTCCACTCATAGATGTGGTAAAATTCTGTTTAATGCAAATTTACAAATTCTCCTAGGAGGTGGGTTAATGACGGTGAAAAGTTCAATAAAAGTTTTTCTATCAATAAGTTACCTTCAACATATATAGGTATTATGTTTGTATTTTGACCTAAAATAAATTTAAATAAAATAAATAATTATTTAAATGGAAAGTCGTTTTTAACCAATAACACAGAGCTTTTCACTATTCATCAAAAATTAAAAGTTTTCAGAAACATACCTAAAATTTACCCTCAGGTAATTTTGATATTACGAATTCAGAAATGAAGTATATTTTAACAAATTAGAAACCTAGAAATTTCATTTATTAATTTAAAATTAATTCCTATTTTCAAAACCAAAAAAACGTATTTTTATGAAATAATATCTACCAAAAGATTGATAGTTGTTTATGTCCAATTTCAAAGTGAATTTTATTGCAATGACCAAAATTGGATTAAATGGTAAAAATATAATCTAGTTATACTTCTAAACCATTAAAATGTATAATTTAACACTATAAATTATTTTTATAAAAAAAGGTGTTTTCAGTTAAAATATTGAATTTTTCACAATTCACCCAAATATGAATGTTATTAGAAAAACACATAAATTTTATTGAAACTAAATTTTTGTGTCTCCATTATAAAAAATAATTATATTTTGTCAAATAGAATATATAAAAGTTTCAAATAATGGATTTAAAAAAGGTTCTCCATTAAAAGACTGTAAAATTACATTTAAAAAAATATTTTATCTGAAAAAATAAAATGTTCATATATTATGTCTAAGAAACTCATAATATGGATTCATAAATTATATTGAGTATAAAAAATTAGAAATTCAGTAAATACTATTCATAACTTCTTTTGAATGGCTAGTTTGGTAAGTTGAGGTGTTCTTGAACTCGGTGTTACGTGTAGTGAATATTATTGAATTACGTTGAAGAAATAACATACTATGAAATATTGGGGTTTTACATTCTCCCCTACATCAATAATTTACATCCTCTACATTTGAAATTTTTCTTCTAAAATAAATGGTTGAAAATAGAAAATACTGTTGTGGAAAGCTCACATCATAAATTCGGTTAAAAAAGTTATTCTTAATTAGATGGAAAGGGAAATGAAAGGGTCACCACAAAATTATGATCTCTATTAGGATAACATTGGTGGTAATTAGAGAATCATAATTAGATATAAGTGTAAATATTTTTAGGGATTTATTGAGGTCTTCAATCACAAAAAAATTGTAAAATTTAGGGCCTCAAATCAATCAATCTATGATGATTTAAAATACCATCGATTCATCAAAACATATGTTATTTGGATAAAACATTATTTTTTTAAGATACCTTCCCTAAATTTTAATTTTTAATTTATCCATATAATAATATGAAACAATATATATTATTTACATGTAGAGTTTCATCATTCAACAAATTCCTAACACAAACTCATCTTTCTCTCCAAAATATTTTAA
Organism: Viscum album; assembly: GCA_963277665.1. Classification (NCBI taxonomy): domain Eukaryota; kingdom Viridiplantae; phylum Streptophyta; class Magnoliopsida; order Santalales; family Viscaceae; genus Viscum; species Viscum album. The sequence goes on along the minus strand of OY728140.1, from coordinate 1,073,605,769 downwards.
AAATTATTCTATTTATCCTAATTGTACAGGGTTCCAAAAATAATGAATTTATAATTCACCTATCAGACGTTTTAAAAAAATAAACTAAATTATAAAATCCAGGACATCACATAGGCTAGTGTTTGGTGATGCACCCTTTTCTCCCTTCGGGTGTGGGTTCAAGGCTCACGGCCTTTCCGGACAAGACTAGTTGTCGCCGAACCTCTGAGTTGTCCTTTGTATAAAAATCCAAAAATAATTTTTAGAAATGCTTTAACCATAACGATAGTATCCATTTTCAATCATAATCCATTCCAAAATTTAGTCATATCCAAAATACTTTTGTCCAAACTCATAGTCCAAAATTTATAAGGAAGGTAAACATAATGATTATTTTTATGCCTCGTTAAAACATGTTAATACCTTCATCATGTATACTTTTAAAAAATAGTAATACCCTAAATAACTATGAAACCTTATTGATTACATTCATTCCCCCTTATTCCTTATAAAATACTTTATACAATCTTTATATCCAAAAATTTTGAATACTCCAACAATGATGAAATAAACAAACCAATAATTACATCCAAGGTAGTTAAGAATATCCAATATAATTTATCCAAATTAACCATCTCTTATTCCAAAATTACTACCTCGGTATAAAAACAGTATTAAGGTTTATCGTTCCTCCAACCACATATTTTCCAAAAAGATTAACTTGTTGTTGAGTCCCATTTCATAGAACCATATAATCTCAAATCCTCAGTAAAATAGTATTGCATCACAATCCTTATTTATTTCCATAATTCATATAATTTGTAAACCATCCACACAATCCCTGAAATGAAATAAGTTTTCAATGACAACATAAGAAAACTTTTCATTCATCTTCATCTTTAGTAGTATCATAACTTGATTATTATCCAATAGCATCATTTACGGTGTACTCTGACGACTGGGTAATTTATTCGTGTAGTGTCCGGAATCCTTGTAGATGAAGCATTTTACATTTTAATCCTTTTTCTTACCCTTGAAATCATGTACTTGGTTTCCTTTTTCATCGCACTTATATCAAACTCATGTTCCCTTTAATCATTTTCCAAGGGGATTCTTTCCACAGTTATCACATATAAGAAAATATTTCATTCCCCTCTTTCATTTCACTACTAGAAAACTAACCTATACCAACAGTTTGGAACTATTGGCATAGGCCTCTAAACCGTTGGTATAGCCTATACCAACAGTTTGGAGAACCGTTTCCAAGTAAGCCGTTGGGATGGGTCTATACCAACGGTTTTCCCAAAAACCATTGGTATAGACCCATCCCAACGATTTTTGAAACTATTGGTATAATTAATATGAAAATCTATACCAACGGTTATGGAACCATTGGTATATATATTTCAAAAAAAAAACATTCACTGGGATTTGATCCCAGGACCCCTAGTTTATTATTCAATGACTTAACCACTAACCTAACATGAATTTTGTGAATATAATTACATAAATATATATATGTATTCTCATAATTATTTTAAATATTGATTTATATAATGTTCTGGGTTTGAACAGATGATAAAAAATCAAAGGATCTATACCAATGGTTCTCATAACCGTTGGTATAGGCCTATACCAAGGGTTATCAAAACTGTTGGTAGAGATTTTGATTCTAGATTTTGATTCTAGGGCCAGGTTGATTTGGGGGGGACCATTCCCAACGGTCTTGGAAAACCGTTGGGAAAGGTTGCCAAAATGTGGGATTTCCCAACAGTTTGGCCAAACCATTGGGAAAGCCATACCCTTTCTCAACGGTTTAGCCAAACCATTGGTAAAGGTGGCCTCAATGTGGGATTTCCCAACGGTTTGGCTAAAACGTTGGGAAAGGGATCCTATACGAACAGTTTTTACGAACCGTTGGTATAGAAGCGTTGGGAATGGTCATATTTCCATTAGTGTTTATTTATCGTTCTTTCTACCATCACTTGCTTCTCTTGCATCCCTTCAAATCCATAGGACTCTGATAATTATTTACTATCTTATTAACACATGATACTATTTCTTCATATGATGAGAATATGTGGGAGACTATTTCCCTTCTAAATGATGGCTTAATACCTTGGAATATATGATCCTTCTTACTCTTTGGATATAAAATATTGTTGGAGTTCTCATTTCTTCTACTAGGATCCATTTATAAACAATGTCATGCACTAGGTCATTTTATTAATCGCAATGAAAAATCCCATACATGTAAAATACCTAACATAAATTCAACAGAATATGAATATAATCCCTAATATTAAAAATGTTTTCATTGAGGAAGTATTTACGGATAAATCCTTCATATTGTCTTGTAATGAAAATGTGAATTACACTAAGCATATCCCTTGGGAGTGTCATAACCAAGAGTGCAGCAAGGCCCATTATCGTGCACCAGTTATCGTTTGAGTCTAGCTCAAAACATTGTTTTCTGGTTTTACCCCTAGGTACATCTATTCCAGAGCTGCCTCTACCTACTCGTATCTAGACATCGATGTATTTCAAAGAAAACACACAAAATCTCTACATTATCAAAATTCTAGGATGTTCTTATATACCTTTCCTCAATGCCTATCTTAGGGTAATGTGCTCTTATCATAGTTTATCTAAATATTGTTTCCCACGTTATTTCTAAAATTTCTCAGATACCAACTGTAATTCCCTGATCCCAGTTACTCAGAGTCGGAGCATTATTTTAATACATTACCATGATTACAAGGAATAAAGCCCCAAAAGACCGGTCAGTTTAGATTCCTTGGAAAATAGATTACATACATGAATGTTACATTACACTTTATAAAATACAACATATAAAAAATAATCTTTTGAGATTTCCATTGTTACCATAGCTTAACCATTCATCTAAATCATAAATCAATTTTATGGATCCTGGGAAAATTAATAATAATAAATCGGTGACATTTGATGCTCAGTAAGATTAATTAATTTAGCAGAATATATAAAATTTTAAGGATTGATTTTAATAAAAACAATATCCTTTTAAACATAAACTTGAATATAATATGGCAAAAATAAATCAAAAATTACAATATAAACATGAACATGTATATTCTACGAGTCGAATAATCACATGTAATAACTAATTTCATAATGAGGGAATGTGTAGTACCAAACATTAATTTCTGTATCACGGCCTCATACCTGGATCTAGGGGCTCACTATAACAAGACCCCAACCTGGAGAGCCACTGTAACCAGACTCCAACCCAAAGATCCTCTATATCCGGAATCCAACCCGGAGATCCTCTATAACCATACTCCAACCTAGAGTGTCATCTATAATAGAACCCCAACCCGGAGGGATTACCATTATGAATCCCCAACCCGGAACATACTAGTCTAATATATTCATCTTAAGAAAAAGTTGAAATATAACAAATACATTCGTATTAAAACTAGCATACGAAATTCCAATACATTAACCATAAACTATTAATGGCATAAAAATAACTCATCCATAGTAAAACATATCACAAATCATTAAATACAATATGGATGATTTGTATCATAATAAATCAAACTCGATCAAGAATAATATCCTTTATATGATGTTGACATATTTGAAAATTATCGGTAAAAATATTTGATAGAAATATCCCTTTTTCATGAAATCATTTAAAAGAAACATAATTTATAAATGGATTCATTTAAAAGATAGTTTATAATCAAATTTTCCCATACCCCTTTGAAATTTTTTAATGTAATTACCATTTTAAAACATTCATGTCCATATAAATAAATCCTTAAAACCATTTTAGAAAAATATACATCAATAAAAAAGGACTCGAAGAATAAATATTTAAAACATTTAAAAAAAATTTAAGTAATAGAGTCCCTTAAAAATAATCCCATTGAATTTTTTTTATGAAATAAGGACATGGAAAATAAATATTTCCCAATAGAAACATACACATAAACAATCCCGAATAATAATGAGATTAACGAATTAACCCTTACCAATTATTATCAATCGTGTCGTATGACCAAAAGTTAATAACCACCAAATAATTCACAGAATACCATTAATATAAATATAATAAGGATAATATATATCGAATGGATTTACACAATACAACATAGGAAAATAAGTTGAGAAAAATTGAAATCTCATTGAATTAAATGTGAGATAAGAAACCCCTAGCCTTGCACTTTTCATTGGTAGAGGGTATGTTTAACATCATATATAATGATCATTGTATGTTATTAGAATATAACAGAACCATGTTAATATTTATTATATCATACATGATTCATTGATTACTTTATACTACCCTTTTAATAAATATTTTCATGTCAAATTTACATTTCGGGTAATAATATATTTCTTTATCATAAGTATTTTAACTTGTTATTCACGATCATATAATTTAGATCATGATTTAAATACATATAGAATATATAAATAGATTTATATATCATATATATTTATCATATAAATATTTATAATAGATATATATATCATATGAAAACCACCATTTATGGAGATGGTAGGTTGTACGTACGCATAATTGATGTTTCTGTTTTCATATCGTATTGAACGGAAGTAAGTAAATAAGATATATGTAAGTACATAAATACATATACATATAAATATATATATCTCTAGTAGAATTATTATTTCATATATTTCATACTTATTAGAAATATATTTTTTATATAATAGTAGATGAATGGTGAACGTGTAAATGAATCAAATCGCATCGTGGAGACGGCAATCTGTACGTACGCATGAGCGACAATATCATTTCTAAATGGTGTGGAATTGGATGGTATATTAAATTTATAGATACATTATATTGTTATTTTCATTATTTATATACATATTACTCATCATTATATCCATCCAGATAACATAGTGTTGAATAACAAATTACACCACAACCTCAAGACGGTAAGTCGTATGTACTCATGCATGGCGACATTCATTCATAGGATGGATTGAATAATGATTTTGGTTGTAACATATTTATAATAACATGAAATTATATATATAAGGTACTTGATTTATTATTTTTGTATGGTAATAACAATGAAATAGTAAGTGGAAGAAGAAAATAACTTGATAGATGGTGGTAAAATCATTACCACTTCTTCGGGTTCTTTCTTTTGATTTGATCAAAAGGGATCATTAGGATGGATTTATGACGAAATTGAGGCCTCTAGGATGAAATTTTGATATTGGTTAGGATATTTTGGCAAGTTTTGGCCGATCCAAATTTCATTGGAGGTGTGAATTTGAGAGAAGGGGATGTTCCCTTTTATAAGAGAGGCGAGGATCACTATTGGAAAAGCTTAAAATATTATTTTATAATAAAATCATTTTCGGTTTATAATTGCTCCAAAATAATTTATTTCAATGATAAGTTGGTTATGGGTCTAAATAATCTCAAACTATAGGTTTTAGACATGTTCAGGTAACCATTTTAACCGTATCTTTTAGATGTAACTCTTAGTTAAATAGTTTAACTTTTACCATGTCTTCTTGTATTCTTACACTATAGGGTTAATAAACTTACTCTAAACAAAAAATATAACCTCAAGTGGTTCATTAATGACATATATAATATTATTTAATCCCTTTTTCCTGACCATTGATTTTTAGAAATGTTATATCAACCAAATATAAATTATATGTTTTTAAAATTAATTTATGTCAATTTTCACATTATTTGGTATTTTGTTTTTGTGGAAGTCATAAAAACATGATTACTTACAAACATATACATTGAATCAACCCTAACATATCATATATACGTAGAAATTTTATTTATGTCATAAAAACTTTTAATGTATAATTATTTTAATATTTATAATACTATTTATTTAATTCTCTCATTAATGATGTAATTAATGCATCATTAGTGGGTCATAAATAAATTTAATTATTTAAGATAAAAAAATTCTAAATAAAAAAACAAGATGTAGGAAATATTTTTAGCTTTCTAATTAATATTTATAGTCGAATTTATATTGTCTATAACACTATATTCAAAATGGTTTAGTTATTAAACATTGATCTTAACTATTTTAACTCTTCATTAAATAAAATAATAATAAATGTCTTGATATAATCCAAGTGGACATAAGGAATCATATTTTATTCCAATGAATAATTTATGTTTGAATCACAGTTATACAATAGAATTAGGACATGTATTAGGGTAAGTATAATATCTTTTTTACCCTTAATTGGCCTATTTACTTTTAACCGTGGTAAAGAAAAGTAAAAAGTTACTATTCACCAAAAATTATTTTTATCTTATTGAATGAAATTTTTCTTACTTATATCAAACATGCCTCTCCGATTTTTTCAATTCAACTCATAGAAGCGGTAAAATTATGTTTTATGCGAATTTGCAAATTCTCTGGGGAGGTGGGTATAAGACGGTCACAAGTTCAATAATATTTTATATATCTATCATTATTAAAAATGACTCCAATTAATTACATTGATTATATAGGTATTACATATCTATTTTGACCTAAAATAAATTTTACCAATATAAATAATTATTTAAATTAATAGTTGGTTTTAACCAATAACGTAGTGTTTTTCAGTATTCATTAAATATTGAAAGTTTTCAGAAACATACCAAAAAATCACCCTAGGTTAATTTTGAAATTAAGAATTCAAAAATGAAGTAAATTTTAACAAATTCAAAACATATATATTTTATTTATTAATTTAAAATTAATTCCCATTGTCAAAACCAAAAGGCGTATTTTTAAGAAATAATAACTACCAAAATATTGACACTTGTTTATGTCCAATTTCAATGTGAAATTACATCCAATGACCAAAATTGGATTAAATGGTAAAAATATAATATAATTATACTTCCAACCTATCAAAATGTATAATTTAACACTATAAATTATTTTGATTTAAATAGTTTTTTCAGTTAAAATATAGTATTTTTCACGATTCACCGAAATATGAAAGTTATCAGAAAAACACCCAAAATATATTGAAACTAAACTTTTATGTCCCAATTATAAATTATAATTTTATTTTGTCAAATTGATTATATAAAAGATTCACGTGTTGGATTTAAAAAAAGGATCGCCATTAATATACGGTAACATTGAATTTAAAAAAAATTACTTATTTTATCTTAAAATTTGAATTGTTCTTATATTAGGTCAATGAAACTAACTATATGGATTCTAAAATTATATGGATTATATAAAATTAAAAATTCAGTAATTAATATTCTTAATCACTTTTGAATGACTCGTTTGATAAGTCGTGGTGCGCTTGAACTCCGTGTTACGTGTAGTGCAAGTTATTGAATTGCATTGAAGAAATAATGTACTATAAAATCATGGGGTGTTACATAGGGTTTATCTTTGGAGGGAAAATTCCTTCCTAATTTTGAGTATATTGTATAAATATAAACAAAATAAAAAAATATAAATAGAAATATTTTGTGATAACCAACAGAAAATTGGGGAATAGAAACACATTATGGGCTTAATAGGTAATAAGAAGATGATAAGTAATAACTAGATATACATAATCATGAAACTTATTCATGTATTATAAAAAATAATACTGAATGGGATTGGGAATATAATCATATACCATAAGGTAACAAAATAAAACAAAATAAAACATATAGTACTAGAATTGTTTCTGAAACTTTCGTAGGGGTGCGCACATCCGTCTGTTGAGGATGCGTAGCGGTTCTCCCATACTCCCACTTTATAAAGGCGGGCAACATCTATCACTAATTCTAGGATGTTTGAACCTTGATTGAAACTTGGTGATGGGATATCAGTATCTCTTTATTTGGATTCCACTTTGGAATTCATTGCCTAATCTGGGTCTCCCTTATAGATTAATATGTTCTTCGTGAATCTATTCCCTATGCCATATTTTCATAGACGTAGGTAAATTACACAGCTTCTATTAGGACATTCCAAAGGATCAAGTCAGGGAAGAAACCTTTGATCAGGGGAGTAGTCATATAGGACATCACTGGTGTGTCTGGATGATGGAACACCAGAAGGTCTGTGTTTCTCCCCCTTATTATAGTGTTTCTCGAGGGCGTAGAAACCCAAGGCATCCCACGACAAATGTGGGGAATTATATTCCATAGGAATGTCTATAAGTTTTTCCTCATCTTCATATGTTTAACACACGATATTCCATGAGTTTAACATCTAACAAATACAGATCAGACTAATGAGAACACTAATAAGAGTGGATTAGAAGGGTGAAACCCTTGGAGAAAGCACTAATTATGGAGAGAACTTATGGTTAGTTACCCAGGTACTGCTAGGATCAGTGAGGAAATGAGATGGTGTGATCCCTTCAGGATGGCGCGGACCTACTGAATACTACGATAGATGATAGAGAGTTGAATGATGTTGAGGGGAAATGGGATGGAACTATTGGGAAACTGACAGTACTGTTGGTATTGAGCCTAGGGAGGCTTTTTACATATCCCCATGGAAGGTAATCAATGTCTCCATAGTTCGGTGGGGTGATGGGATTCCTAAGGTGGTGACCCGTATAAATGGGACCCAGAGGAAGTCAATCCACTAGGTTGGGGATGGAATCAGGGTGTACACTGAGGGAAACGACCAGATGACATGTTGGGGCATACACGTGATTAGCTGCCTAGAGTGCTCTTATGCTTGAGGGGTGGACCACAGATGTGAGTCCCAAAATGGAGAACATCCATGTTTACTGGTAATTGGGGTTGGACCTCATGGATACTTCCTTTGTACCATGATTAGGAGGTAGGGATCAAACCTATGATGATTATCTGAAAAAAATTCACCAACAATTGTGGACTTGAACGGCTTACTGCTAGATGGGGTCACAAAGACATCCCCCTGGATGGGGTTGTAGTTTAGTGTCATGCAGGACAAAGGGGTGGAAATGTTTAATGTCACGTAGGGTTGGGGTGGACTGATGTGAAGGAGGTCGGAATAACTGGGAGTTGGTCTTGAACCTCATGGAGGTTTCCAACATACCCTTCCTTGGTAAGGATCAAATTCCTCATAGATCCTGACAGGTGTTGGAAAACCAATGTGAAGAGGGTTGGAACAAAGTGGTGTTATTCTTGAACCCTGGGGAGGTTTCCTATCTACCCTACCTTGGAAAAGTATCAATGTCCTTATTTTTCAAGATGAGTGTTGGTAAACCGATTGGAATGGGGTTCAGAACCAATGGTTGTTGGTAATGAACCTCAGGGAGGCTTCCTACATACCAAACCATGGAAAGGATAAAAGTAAATATTGTTCAGTATGGGGTATTTGGTGAACCTAGGTGAAATGGTCGGGACAAAAGATAATGTGGGGCTTGAACCGTAGGTTGGATTCCTATATACCATGTCATGGAAAGGATCAAAGACCACTTATTTCAGAAATTTGGGCTTGGTGAACCTACATGAATATGGTTGGGACCAAGTAGTTGTTGGACTTGAACCTCAGGGATGCTTCATATGTACCATGCCTTGGAAAGGATCAATGTACACGTAGTTCGGAAAGGTGGTCTTGGTAAACTGACATGAAGATGGTCGGGACCATGTAGGTGTCAGGATTTATCCTCATGAAGTGTTCCTATGTACCTTTCCTTGGAAAGGATCAATGTACTCATAGTTCGGAACATGGATTACGTCTTACACTCTAGGTTTCCCAGGTAGGATGTCTTCGTCGATGCTTACTTGTAGCCCATGTCAGTCAAGCTTAGTGTGTGAAATAAGAGGTAGCAAAGAACTGGCGATCACGTCATGAATGGTTTGTCCATGGGAAGTGGAATGGGGCATGCACGTGCTTAGAGTCCCAAATATGAAACAAGGGATTACTCTTGGTTAGAGGCCCTAGGATATTAAGAATTATAAATACTTCCGAATGAAGGCCCAAGTAGTGACAAAGCCCAATGGAAGAGCTATGGGGTAACCTAGTCTCCATTGCCCCCATCACTTCTTGGACATTGACATGGTGGAAGAGAGGAGGAGTAGGGGTGATACCTCCTACAAGAAAGGCATGGGTCTTAAAACATGGTGGTTTTCCTTTCCCCATGGATAGTGGTCGCTCCGGATATGTGGATGTCATTCTATTTGAGGAATATTTCACTCTCATGGAGATCAGTGAGTGTGAAGAGTGACCAAGGTTGGGAACCCCACGTACGATGCATGGGGTGAGGTCACAGTTTAACATAATGTTATAAAAATGATAGTGCATGGAATTTTAACGTCTTATAACTCGAACGATGTGGGTTCACTCCACACCCCTTACGCCATACTTAACTGATACCTTACATCCCATAGTAGAGGTAATTCATCAATAATGTCATGGTATTTTGGTGTTATAGATTGATCCCTTGAGGTGTCCATGTTAGTCTGTCTATGTGAAGAAGAAATAGCCATTAGTGTACCTTTGTGAAGAAGCATGAGGAGAAGTAACAAAATGGGAAGCACCGCCCAAGGGACATTGAAATCACATTGTGCAAATCGTGAGGGTCGCGTAAGAAGATGAGTTGTAAAGAAGAGGGTATCTCCTGTAGATGCCTCATGAAGCACTGGGGCTCAATGTAGTGTAGATGCTTTGAGAAGGGGTGTGATTCAGGATGTTAAGCAGCCTAGCCTAGGCGTATGGAATAAGTGAATATATAAGTTTAATTATGAAGTTGATGGGCATTCGATGAGCAGTAATTCCTGAATTAATGGTGCCTTGCAATGTGTAGCATGGAAAAGAACTATTCTTCATGAAGCACAATGACCCTCCTAAGAATGTGGGTCACATGTGCATGGAGGGTAATTCATGAAGCATAAGTGCTCTGAGAATACCCAAGTCCCCTTTGTGATCCCCTTCATTCGCAGAGGCTTGTGGCCTCTGTGAATGGAGTCCCTCTCTGAAGGTGGGTTGAATTCTGGCTAAGGGAAAAGAACTTTGTAATTCTAAAGTACCTTAAAAACATCATGGTTCGCAGAGAAAAATTTTCTTCACAATTTCAGAGCTAATATGGAAAATGGTTAGTGGATCCATACTTTGGGATTGAGGGGAGATCATTATTTATTATCAAGAGGTTCCATGAGGTAGTGCTCACTCAGCATGAATACAAGTGGCTTTTTGTCATAATCATGGAGCCTTCTGCCTTCTAGCTCGATGGTGGCTTTGCAAATGCCAAACAGGTTCACAGAGCCTCCTACCTCTTTGCTCTATTGTGGCTACATGAATTTCAAACGGGTTCACAAAGCCACATTCCTACTTGCACCGCGATAGCTTCACAAATATAAATTACGTTCGTGAAGCCTCCCACCTACTTTGTTCTCGGCGGCTTCATGGAGGGTAAGATTTTCGCCAGGTGCAGTCCTGTGGGGGCTCTGCAAACAACATTGTGAGGTAGCACCTAAGGATTTCCTTTTGTTCTTTTTCATCCTAAATTTTTTTTCCAACAAATTCCCCCATCATATTCAGGGGCGAGAAGAATTTGAGGGTCAAATTGTGAGGATGAATCATCAAAATAAATCAGCCAATCATGAAGTTGGCTCGTGAAGGAGGCTCGCAGTGCAGAGCTGCAACCTGTGGGCTGAGTGCGCTGCGAATATCACCACGGTTGGACACACCGTGAAGCACTTGGAGTCCTCTCCAACAAATAGGGGAGTCTGAACTCTATTTTTTCTTATATCATCTCCACTTTAAGGCATTTAGAACTCTCAATTCATGAAGCTCCTTGTGCTCTGTGATTTATCTCTGTGAATCAGGCCCTCTTCTTTGCGGCACACAGCGAGTCTCTGACTTTGCAAAGGTGCACTCTACGGCATGTGTCAGAATGTAGGGGCTGGTCTCCATGAACTTCTTTCGCAAAAATACTCTATGAACAAGCTCTGCAAACTAAAACTAAAAAATATATAATCTCATAAACTGAATGGAAAACCATGAGGCTTCTAAGGGGTCCTTGTTGATGCTGCCCAGAGGGAGAAGATGTCGAATAGCTTGGGTCTAGGGGAGTCTGTTCGAATTCATTGTGACCATAATTATCTAGTGGATCTTCAGTCTGAAATCTAGAATAACATTCCAATGTGGAAGAGGTTGCCTCTTTATGGATTTGGCCAAAGGGATGATGTCTTCAACCCTGAAGCAAGTAGGGTCAAGCTAGACTAGTTGTTCAGGATCACGTCGTGTCAGTGACGGTGGCTCCAGGCGGATGAAGGCCATTCCTGGGAGGACTTCACACCCATCAACACCAATTGTGTGTAAAATAATTTTAATGACGTTGACGTGAAGGAACTATATCCAGAATCATATCCCCCGCTCTACTAGACTATCTTGAAGGAAACCCTAAGGAACCTGTAGAAGGGGTACTCTGATGAGTGGGATCAGCGCCAGGATGGCAACATCACAGATGAATATTCCTAGGCCTACTGGCTAGGTGATTCTGGTGAAGAATTCCAGATAGAGTTGAGCAGAGTGGGCCTATATGAGGTGTCACGGGCCTCCCAATTTCATAGTTATTAGTTAAAGTAGTTGATTCCGGAGTTGCTAAGAAGATGGTCATTGAGGACCAATACCTTCCATGAGAACTATAGAGAGGTCGAAATTAGTCTATGAGACCTTTACCCAATCAAGGGTTTCCCAATATTTAGGGAAATGTATGATTATTTTCTCCTCGTTATGATTGTGTTGGAATACCCAGAGAAAATGCCACCACTGGTGATGGCATTGATGGACCTGGTGCCGGGAGAGGACAAGGAAGTAGTGAGGGGCGTCCCATTCAGATGATTATTCAAATAGTTCCTAGGCATTTCAAAAGATAGGTAGTTTCTGGTGAGGCCTTAAAATTTCCTGAAGGGGGATCAACGAGGCAATGAGCAGTCGTACTGGCGGCTCATGGAAGATAGCCAGTGGACAACGTGGGGAGTTAGTGTCAGTACTGAGTAGTAAACAGTATTCAGGTTGGTTGCCTTCATTGATACTCTCATCTATGGTTGGATCCTTCTAGTGAGGGACACAAACATGGGTCTGTGACTGAGCACGTTTATCATGGTGTCCATGTAGGCGACAGGAGGGCGGGTCATCCTTCGGATCCAGATTCTCACCAAGATGTACAAGAGGTTGTGGAACATTTGTGATGGGAAGAAGCCAAAAATAATATGTGGGCCATTACACCTCATTTATGTGTATGTATAGGTGCATGTTAGAGGGATCTATGAGTTATAAACCCCCATCTTCCCTAAAGTACCAAACTTCCACCTAGTAATTCTGAATCTAGAATTGAGCATTCCGACTAAGCTGACCATATAGGCAGTACTGAACCGGCCCCAAAAGGCAGAAGAATTCAATTTTCTTCCATTCCGATTTTCAATATTATTATTCAACGATGATGGAAAAGCAATGTAAGATCATCATTCATACCCCATGGCCTTTCGTGGTGGTCCTAGTGGCACAGGTGGAATGCAAGCTTCTATGTGAGTCGTACAACCCACGCTGATTTCCAATGAAATTTCAGTGAATGCAGTGGTTGACCCTGCATGTCTTCATGGCGGTGAAATATGAGGATCACCCATGTTTAATGAGGATTTTGTGGCTCATGTTCACATGGGAAGATATAAATATGATGAACGAGCTTCCTCCACCAATGGTTGTCTTGGGAATGGTGAATGAGTATGCCAAGAGCTGGGAGGTGGCCTACCTAGGAGAGATGTCAAAGAATCCAACCATCAAATCCTGTGATGGGGTGCCTCCCCAACCTCTAGGATGATGCTAGAAGGCGGTGAGGAAATCTCATAGTGGAGGAGCTTGAGTGGCGGCATGTCCCGCACAGGTTGAGGGGGGACAAAAGCAGTGGATCCAGCGGTGGTAGTGATCCCAGCAGTTCCATAAGAGAAAAATTTATCTGGAGGGGAGGAAATTGATGGGAATTCATAGGATATCCAGTCAATCTCTGGGGATACGATTGTGCCATAAAGACATGTAGGAGAATTTCCTCTTCCAAGAATCTTGAGATATATGGGATGTAAAAAAGGAAATTTCTCATCTAGTCCAAGGTGGGGAAACATCTGAACCATATCGGAATGGATTTACTATAGATACGCCCTATAAAGGCTGGAATGGTGGTGTCCCTGGTAGAGGGGAGAAATACCTATCCAAGATGGAGGACATCATACACTCCTGGGGTGCATCGTGTCCAATGATAGATCGGGTGATAATGTTGTTGGATCGAACAACCCCTCCGCAGTTGTCAAATGAAAAATTTAGGGAGCTCTTCCCTCTTCTAGAAGAATCAGATAAATCCACATTGGGTGAAGAATCCTGTAGAGGGAGCCATTTGGGTAAGGGTGGGTTGGGGATTCATACCTAGAACTTGAATAAGTTGTAGACGCTATCAAAGTAAAACAATTATTGTCTTCCCCAGGATCATCTTCTACATTTTTTGGACCCCATCCTAAAATTTGAATTGTACAGGAGGGCCTCAAATGTAGAACCCACTCTCACCCCTCAGTAGATACAGATACAGGGCCATCAGGTTCTATACCCACAATTATGGCGATTACTACATCCTACGGGGCCAGGGCACCCGAGGTGTCTCTTCTAGATTTTTCAGACTACTCAAAATTATATGGAGGGCTATGCCTTGGGGTATCAGTGGTAAAAACATATGAGAGACACATACAATTTGATCTATGTTAGTCCCCTTTAAATAATTCATATCATCCATCCATTGATCAAGATAACTGACATCTTTGCGTTTCTTGGTATGTGCAGATCTTCAAATGGTGTGGGCTACATTGTTGAGGTTGGTGGGTACTCCTAGTGGAACCCTTCCTAGGGGAATGTCGGTGGTCGTGAAAGAGGGTGCCCAAACAAGCCAACCTGTGGTGCTCCCAATCACTGTTGGGACCATTATCATGGCATATCCTATGATTACTGTGGCGGGATCCAACAATGAAGATCTATCGGACAACACGGATCCTTCCATACCCAATCTGACACCAGATTAGGACCCTGCGGATGAGTTCTTGGGGGTGTTCCCTACGTATGAGCCTGCCAACCTTGCAGGATGAGATTGAAGGCCTCTGATAAAGAGGATAGAAAAATATTCCCTCAATGGTCATGGATGCTGATCAAGTGCTTCATCGATGACAACCCTCAAGCACAATGGATAGACCAGATGGAGAGACCTCATTCAAGAATGTGTGTATTATGTTATGGAGGGGTGAATACCCAACCATCCCACATGCTTGTCTAAGATATCCTGGTGATGATGATCCTGGAGTACGATTGTGGCCTTGGTGTGGGTTGGCAACCTGGATTAGCGATGAACATCAAGAGGCTCCAAAAAGATGAAAATGAAATTCAGTGGCTACACGTCTGGGAAGATGAGAATTCTTCTTTTCGTAATGCACAATCTGGGATCATATCCCACCTGAAGTCCCATTTGGAATATGACAAAGATCAGATGAGGCATGAATCTGTGGAGATGGCTATCATCTGGAGAGACAAGCAGCAGACCCAAATTATAGTAGACGAACTGTGCCCCATCATTTTTGGGGAGGAGAGGGAATAAAACAGGTGGTAGTGGACCCTAGATGCCATGAGATAGAGGGTGGAAAATCTACAACTCTTTTTTGTCGGGGTCAACCTGTCCATTAGAGGGATCGATCCTCAGGTACTATGATTTATGTAACCTTTGAACATACTTTCATGCATTGATTATTTTTCTGGATGCAAGCGTGAGTTATTTTATTCTCTTTTGGTCTATGGAATTCTTGTTACATTCGTTGAGCATCTAGCGATCAATCCCTAAGCTCACATGGGTTAGGCCCGATGAGAGAAACAAGGTATGACCACCTTTCTATTCCATCCAAAGATATGAGTGCAAAACATGTTTTGGACATACGGGGGTTTTCACAACCAATCCAAATTACCAAGATGCAAGGGACATGCCTGACTGAAGAATGAAGGTCCCAGAATAGTCAAATTTTCGTTTTCCCAATGTTCTCGAATGCACGGGAAGGGTAACGCTAGGGGTTTTAGACATAATCCAAACATATGGGAGTATAATTTGTGAATCATGACACCCAATATTCAGAACACTTTGGGGATGGCATGACAAGGATGGGTAACTGTTGACTGCATTCAAAACACAGTTATCTTATTGTGTTAGCCCGAAATGGAGATAAAAAATGAGGGCTTATCATTGACCATATTCGAAACAAGGGGCCTAACTCGAAATTTCAAACATTAGTCTTCCAGAACATTGGCCCATGATATTTGGTGAGCCAAAGGATGAGCATCCATACAAATAGGGGTTTTTTTTTGAATTTTAAGAGGAAGAGGGTCCGAATAAGGGGAACACAAAGTTTGGAGTGTGGAGTGATGGGTTATTTGAATTGAGACCCACACATATGAAATTATGACACCACGATGAAAACAATTTAGGTGGGTGCATCAGTCAGATCGGGTTACAACTGTAGTTACAAGGATCCTCGGAAGAGTTCGAGCCAAGGGGGAGAAAAAGAGCAGAACATGACCTACGATTAATGGGGCTGGACCCAAAGGTAAGATTATTGGGTGTTCTTACATATCCCATGTGGATTGGAATCAATCCATATGTAGTTCTGGAAGATGTCATGTAGTTTAATGTCTGGCGGCAAGAACACGGAGTGATCGTAGTTTATAGTCATAGAGCATTGTCCAAAGAGGGTATGAAATGTGGGAGACACATGGTGAGGTAATTTATAAAACATGACATGAATGAGGACCCTGAGTCCAGACCACCATGTGTTTCTGGGAGATGTTTTAGGTCATGGGAATGAAAACCAAAGTTCGGATGGCCCTGAGGAAAAGTGCCCGAGAGTTCCTACGTATCACATTAGAATGTGAATCAAGACACATGTTGTTCTAGGATATGGAATAGTAAGGTACGATTGACATGCATAATAAGGTCATGCGTGTCTGGACCACACACTACTAGAAGCAGCATCTGATTGATCATTTTTTTCCTTTAGGATAGATGTGTTTTAATTTGTGAAGTGATAAAATGAGGACCACGGGTCCCGGTGACACCACAGGAATCGGGATAGGTAAATGCATTTAAAATTGGTATGGTGGGTGACCAATACCCCACATGATGTCCCCTTAAGTGAGGAAATCACAACATAGTGCTGCTTTCCGTTGTGCGGCTAGGACAATAATATCATAGTTTATGGTCAAGTGATATGACCACATATTAATTTTAATGTCGTGCAATAAAGATTAAAAATTTTATTGTCATGTGGGACCAATTGTTTTATTTTAACATCATATGTTTTCTAAATTAGGGGGAATGAGAATGACATGATAAAACATACCCGATGTGAATGAGGACGTGGTGAAAATCACACCATGCCCATTTTCGTGGAAGGAATCTCATACCGAGAGGCTGGAAAGGGATAATAAATAAGAATTTGGACCTGTTGATGAGGCATCTAGGTGTTACTATATACCCCATAAGGACGGAAAATTAATCCATACATAGTTCTAAAGAGATGATGCCTAATGGGATCTTAGTTTTAAGGGTTTAGACCCCAGACAATAGAGAAACATAACTCTTTTTTGTAAGGTCCTACCTCGATCTAATACATAATCCCATGTGATTGAAACTTGGTGTGGGAAATAACGGAGGAAGTGGTCTTTGTAATGAAAATATAATATACGTAAAGGGGAAATCGGTTTGGGGCCCCAAGTGACGCTTTACCATGAGTTTAAATTCCAAACGTACAGATGAATCTTGGAGGGATAGTAACAATAGTATCGAAATAATACTTAGACATGATAGGGTGGAAAATTATGTGAGTCATGAAACCGACAATTAAGGATTTAGGGGTTTGGTGTGACGATGCAGGATAATTGGTGACTGTGTTCGAAAAACAACATCCATATCATGTTACCTGAAATGGGAACAACAGACGAGCACCCACCACTGACCATATTCTTTACAAGAGACTTGTGTCAATTTTATTCAAAACCATCGAGTATGTTGGTCCGTAATGGTATAATATCCCTTGGGCCAAGCATTCATTCCATTTGGGGGTCTCTTCGGATGTGAAAGATAATGAAAGACAGAATGAAGGGGAACATGAAGCCTGAAAAATGGGTGGGAGCATGTCTATGTAGAATCCGACATTCCAGGTTCGAAACCAGAGTACTCCAGGGCACATTGGAAAATCATTGAAGATGATCAAGGGACCCGACTAGCATCCAACTCAATGTGATAAATTTAGGTAAAGGGAGAAAATGGTGTTCTGTAGAGAGATTTATGTGGCGTTATTGTCACAAACCGGAGGTGATTGGGGACATAAGCCCA
Source organism: Viscum album (assembly GCA_963277665.1). Classification (NCBI taxonomy): domain Eukaryota; kingdom Viridiplantae; phylum Streptophyta; class Magnoliopsida; order Santalales; family Viscaceae; genus Viscum; species Viscum album. Next base: position 1,073,587,424 of record OY728140.1, on the reverse strand, counting down.
TTCCAAAACATATACCCCTCTCCTAGAAGAACATGGTCCATGGGGGAATAGATGATAGAGATGATGCTAAGAGTTGGGGATGGACCCAATTTCTAGACATTCGGGCGGTCCTATGTATCCCACAATGATGGGAATTAAGCCGTACATAGTTCTATAGAAGGATGTAGTGAATTTTATCGTCATGATGCAAGTAAAGTGGTGCTATTAGTCTAAGGTCATAGGGCTCAGACAGTAGATTCCTATTTTAATGTCCCATGAATGGGACATATAAGTGGAGGGTGGGAATCATCGTGTGTACGCAAAACTACAAAGTATAAACGATGATAAATGATAACTATTTTCCACTTTCGCAACACAGCATCCAAACATGTGTGATCAGGATTTGGGGGAAAACAATTGAGTTTCGACCGTTGAACATAATTTAAAGATTTTACTGTAATCAATTTTCTGATCGAAACCTTTGTTGTAGTTGGCCTGTAATTGTCGGTGAGCCCTTGGGCCGAGAATCCATGCCATTTGGGGGTCTATTTAGATATTGAAAATGATGGAAAACCAAATGATGGGGCATGAAAAGAATGGATGTGCCTACACTCATGTAAAGAATGATAAATGAATGTGGTATGTATCAAGGGGATATGTCTGGAATGGCCAAATATGCCGGCATGATTGAGAACATGAGTCCACACCACACCGCAAGATCCCTAATGAGAACATGGGCTATAGGGCCGAAAGGGTCGAGGGACCTGAGGCTGGGCACCTCGGCCAACTATAGCCATATGTCCACCCATGCAAGTATTTCCTTATCATTTCTCTTAATCACACAAATGAACTCTTGATGTGGGAAACAAGGAGTAGGAATAGGCTCCCCCGATCATATTGGGGTCTGGTAGCTGGTGCCACACTCCTGCCTGAGGCAGACCAAATCTTGAAGAGAAAATTGGGAAGAATGAACAACAAAAATCTTGTTTAGGGAATATGGGGGTGGTGAAATAGAAAATGGATAGATATTGACTAGATTTGAGACACAGAATCCAAATCAGGTGACCTGAAATGGGGGAAAATGGAGAATCAACTGCTAACCATATTCGCAATATGGGACTTGTATCAATATTTTGTTTGAAACCCCTAAGGATGTTGGATCCCAATGGTAAGAGAGCACTTGGTCCAATGATCCATTACATTTGAGGGTCATTTTGAATGTAAGAGATGATGAAAACCCAATTTAGAGGGGCTGAGTAGAGCATTAATATGCATGTACGGGATGACACTGAAGGGGAGACATTTGTGTTTTTGGCTGGTCATACATACAAAATGACTAGGTGGTCCTACTTGTCACATGAGGATGGGAATCAAGACATATGTAGTTGCAGAAGGGTCGTGCAGTTTACCGTCATGCAGTAAAGATGTGGGAGGATTAAGGGAATGGGTAGGGTCACATGGTGTAACCTTCATAATCTTGCTGCTAGTGGGTCCGAAGAATCTTAGGCTGCATCACATGAGATCCTCCTAGGGAACTACACCCAGGAAGAGTAGCAAAATGAATAGAGCATGGTGATGGACTCAGTATGAGTTGTACGATCATTTATACATATCCCATGATGATGTTAATCATGCCATACGTAGTTCTTGAGATTTAGTTTATCATATTGTAGGATGACAAATAGTTTCATATCATGCGGGACAATATAAAATTTAACCACATGTGGGACATTTCAAATTTTAAGGTCATATAAGACCAGACAGTTTAAGGTCATGCAGTCCCCTAATATAGTTTAGGATCGTGTGGGATCATATAGTTTAATCTCATGTGGGACCAGACAGTTTATGGTTATGTGGGACACTAATGTTGTTCAGGGTTGTGTGGGTCCATACAGGTTAAGGTCATGTGGGTGTAGCGACTCCGAATATGTATTTCATTGAGGAAATTGGCATTTTTGGAGGATTTATATGCTTACCATCCTTGGTAACTAGAGAGTATGTGCCATTATAGTAAAACTTGTAAAAAAATTAAGGTCCTTAACATTTGGGGTCAATCTTTGGTAGTTTCGATATAGGTATCATTGGTGTCCATAGGGCCAACAAAAAGACTCCTTGGAAGTGGGAGTGGTGGAAAAAATGTTGAAATCTCTAGTTGTCCTTCTCTAATGACTTTATAGATTGTGTAGGGCATGAATACTATTATCATTGATCACTTCCAAATCAGACTGATGAATTTAACCTAACTTATCTGATGCATGCTGATCATAGACAACTGTGAGAAATGGGGGAAATTTGATCTTGATTGGCAGGATGACATTCATCACATACACCAAGGATTATTGTGTCACATGGGTGGAATTGAGATTCATCAACTGATAAGCCTAGAGGGTGATGGGGATCTTGTTCGACCAACTCTTCAGGTTCTAACCAACCATTTTCTACATAATGTTAGATAGGTTCTAGTCGAATGCCCCGATCTGTCCATTTTATAATGAATGATATTAGGATTTATGGTTAGAATGGATATTCTTCATAGCATATAGATTCTTTAACATAGTTTCTGGGATGTTCGTGCCATTATCGGTGAGTATGGTGTGAGTGAATCCAACTTGGTAGATGATGTTGGATATAAAAAAGTCATGTATGGAACGGTCCATGACCTCCTTTAGCAGAACTACCTCAGCCCACATGGAGAATAAATCCTTAGAAGTCATGATGAACTTGCACTGGTGAGCTATCCCTGGTGGATATAGTCCCATGACATCGAGCCCTCATACCTCAAATGGCCAAGAATACATGGTAGTGTGGAGAGGCTCTGGCGGTCGAGGCATAAAGATGGCATGAATTTGGAACGTATGGCTCCTTTTGGCTAACTCAATGTATTCATCGACAATGGAGGGCCAATAATATCCCAGCCTCAAGATCTGGTGAGATAGTTTTGGACTAGTCTGATGAGCCCCATAAGAACTGGAATAAACCTCTTGCATGAATTTGGAAATATCGACTCCCAATATGCAATGGATGAGGACCCCTTCAAACCCATTCCAATAGAGTATATTCTCATGAGCAGTACCGTCCTGGAGGGTAAACTATAACACGCGACGTCGAATTTCCTCGTGCTCGGTCCGATCCACCGGGAGATTACCATTTCATAGATACTCAACAAAGGTGGTTATCATGTAAGGAGTAACATCAGTCACTACATTAGGGTGACCTAAGTGTCCTGATGTCGAGGTGTCGGTGGTAAGATGTCTTACCTGTAGGAAGTCATCATCATCTGAAGTGAAAAGAGAAATGAATATCTAGTGTGCCACGTGGATAATCAAATCATCATGTTCAGGCTCTTCAAGTGATGTATCTAGGCTAGCCAAGATGTCAGATCGACTGTTTTGGGTTTGGGGGACTTGAGTGACTTCTGGCTGAGATGGGAATTGGGCCATTATCTAAAGAGTGTGTTCCAATAATGGAAAAAGATCTGGCTCTCTGATGACATTTTCACTGTTGATCTTCCTAAGGACATGTTCAAAATCCGCTTTGACATGCTAGTAGGGAACATCAATCTCAAGGCCCCACTCAAGGATGGTAATGAGAGCCTGATAATATGCTTTATTATTGGTGCAACCTTCTAATAACAAGAATGAATATGGCAGAACATCTTGTTTCAGGGTAATCAAGAGAATATCCAGGCCTACACTATTGAGTCTGGGGTCATTTATCATTATACTGGTGGGGCTCTAGGAAGCATCATCGATTTCAATTTTTCCACACGACGTGGGTTGTTCTATTGATATAATCTCTTTATTGGGGAAATCAAGATCTACGGACTAGTCTGTAGGAGATGGATGGGTGAAAAATGAATTCTACCAACTCTTTCCCTTTAATATCTTCTAAGGAACAAACCTGATGTCAAACAGCTGGAGGATTACCACCCACTAAGCTAGTCATCCTGTCAACATGGGGAAATTCTGTATTTACATCAGTGGATATACCGGTGACGCTAGATGTACCTCATGATGATGCAAGTAATTCAGAAATTTCTAGACTACAAATACCAGCACAAGGCATCTCTTCTCAATAGAGGAGTATCTAGTCTTGTTATCATAGAGCATGCAGCTGAGGTAATGGAGATTGTTCTCTGCCCCCTTATTGTTCTTCTAGGTTATAAGGGCACTGATATATCATTCATGTGTAATCACATAAAGGACCAACATCTTTCCAAAGAAGGGTGGTAATAAACTAGAGGATGGAGCAGATACTGCTTGATTTCCTCAAAAGCTGTATGACACTCTTCATCTGACTTATAGATGATGCCTTTATTCATGATCCAATAAAAGTGCTTCCACATTCCATAAAATTCGTGATGAATCAGTGTATGTAGGTTATTTTGCCTTGTAATCCTCGAATCTCTGAAATTCTACTCAAAGGACACATCTGGAAAATGGTCGTTATATTCTTTGGGTCGATCTCAATGCCCCAATATCTAACAACAAATCTGAGAAACATTCCAAAGGTAGCCCCAAAGGTACACATTAATGGGTTCATCTTCAGGTGGTGAGAAAAGAGTAATCCAAACTCTTTTTCATGGTCATTGAGATGTTTCTAACGCTAGTGAGATTTTCCCTCCAGATCATCCACGTAGCATTCCACCAATGTCCCATGGATAGACTTAAATATGTGATGCATGGTATGATGATAGGTGGCTACTGTATTCTTTAAACTGAAGGGAATGACATGGAAACAGAATTTACGTTGTGGTTATCTAAAGGTTGTAGAATCCTCATCCTCAGGTGTTGTTCAGATCTAGATTCACTCAGCATACCCACCCCTGAAAGAGAGGGCCTAGAACCTGTCTATGGAATTGATCATTAGTTCTGTCACAGGGAGAGGGAAATCATCTTTCGGGAAATAATAGTTGAGGTCCCTGAGGTCGATGTAGACTCTGATATTTCTATTCATTTTCCTTATTGGCATAATGTTATCCTTCCACATGGGGTACTGGACCTCATTGATGAAAATGGATCTGATGATCATATCAACTTTGGCCTCGACAATGGAATAATGAGAAGAGTGCAACTTTCTACAAGGCTTCTTGAACATATAATTATTTTTCGGGAGACTGAGGTGGTGGATGGATACCTAAGTATCTAGTCCTAGAATTTATTCATAACACTAGGAGAATACATCATAGTGTTGTTTAAAGAAGTATTTGAACATTTGTAGCTCCACGAGGGGCATGGTGTCACTGATCAATGTGGGTTTTGGGTCTTCCTCACTACTGAGGTTCACCAGCACCAATTCATCGACTGGGTGGGAAATCCCTCTTCAATGCCCAGGGGAGAATCATCTATTTCATATTCTTCCGTTATTGAGGAGGGATCCTTGGCAGTAAGAGTTTCCTCTGATTCAGTGGATCCCGATGGGAAACTCATACCGGCTTGAGTGGTGGTGGACAATGTATCATGGAGCTCATGTACTATCGAAACCATAGAGTTGAAACTCTGAATATGATCCAATCTAGTCTCCATCTAAATAGGCCACACATGATGATATCGAATTAATAGTGGTGCATCAGATTGAGCTTGTTTATGCAATCCCGGTGAAACAAGAAAGTGTAACATATTGTCATTGTTATGGGGAAGAAATTCCAATACCTTATGGGATTAGGGGGCTATGGGATAACCTAAGCCTGATTCATGTAGGAGTAAGTGATGATATACTGGCATTACATAACCATGGGAATTTTCTCCCCTTGTTCTTGAAACAATGTACCATTATCCCTTGTCTGGGGTTTAGCCTCCAGTCGGTTGATTGGAATGTTATAGACATCATCCAGATCTGTCCATGGGTTGGTTGCATCCATAGCATGCTTAACCTCATTGTCTTGAATATTCTTGTCATTTCTCTTGTAATAGTCAGTATCTAGAGAGCGGGCTTCACAAGAGGAAATGGGAGATGCATCACCTTTGATTACACCCACTCGACCATTGAGGGGGTACTTAAGGAACTGATGATACGATGAAGGGACCACCGCATGCAGGCGGAGCCATGTATTTACCATAAGTGCTTTGTAAGAAGTGTCCTGGGAGACAACCATGAACACAGTGCATGCCACCAGACCACCAAATTGGGTCTTTAACTGAATTTTATAGACCGATGTATGTTTTGTCTGGTCATAACCTAGGATTTTTAGAACAAATGGACTCAGATCATCTTTGGACAACCCAATATTTCGTAGTGTCCGAGTCATGCTTAGGTTGATCCCAGATCCTGTGTTGACAAGACAACAACAAACATCCAAGCCATTAAAAAGGTCAGTGATGTACAATGGGTGATTTTTCCCCTCTATGGGAGAGCCCCCACATTCTCCATAGATGAAGATGATCTACTGACACTCAACATGCACAATCACCTAAGCATGGAAGGCTTATGTGGTTCCTACCTCCTTCTCAAACTAAAGATGACTTCTTAAAGAATCTGTGAGTGATTCATGCATATTCGATGATAGGAGAAGGTACACAAGGATGGAGAGATTTGCTGGAATTCTAGTATGATGATTTAGGACATCATACTTCCATTCCATGTGTGAACTACTACTTATAGAAGGTCTCTCTGTGATAGGAGTTATTATGGGCCATGCCGACTGGACCGACAGCTGACTGGTACTAGGAATATATTGCTTCTCACTAGTCAAAGCATGTAGAGTGTCTGCTTGATGAGGACCTGATGACTGAGACAAGTCTGTAGAAAAATGTGGCAGGACATTGCATGGTTGAGGTGGCTCTGCCTGATCCAACAACACAAATAGTGGTGAAGGCGGAACTAATGACACCAGATTAGAAGGTTGTGTTTATTGAGCTCTATGTTGGGCCTACCGACTAGTTCTAGAAGCATGGATAGACTTTCTATAAATAATAACTGAGGCCCTCTGATGACCCATATTTTTTTGGGTCCTTTGACGATGAATATGGCTGGAGATGTGTGTAGGATCCACATGGAACTCCTCAACCATAGGAAACATGTATGGTTTCACCAAGTCTATGGTATTAACCCAGGAAGACCTTTGATTGTCGCTCGAACATTCATCCACTACTAGATAGATTCTGGGAGGAATAACCATCTATGGGGGCATGAAGTCACTAAGAGTACGGGATAGATATTGCATTTGTGGGGAACATTTTCTTCCCTTACGATGTTAGTGTTTTCACTTCTGTGAAGAGGATGGTCGAGCCGCTAACATAGAAGTACTAGAGGAGGATGGTGCAACATCTTTTGAAGGTTCATATCTATTCCTTCACACATGGATAATAAAATGGGAACAAGGGACTGTATTAAAAGCCATCCAATTGTCATACTTCAGGGAGAAACAGTTAGAAACCTGATGACACTCGACTTCGCTGTCACTTCTACTGTCTGTCTTCTTGAAGACACATTCCACCTATGTCAAATCTGGTCCTAACTGGAGTATTTAGTTTTCCATCTAGTCTTGAATCTAGTATTTAAAAACATAGAACTATTTGAGGGTGTTCCCCATTACTCGGTGAACGGGGCAGTAATTAGAAAGATCAATGAGGTTCGCCTCTTCTGGCCTCTTACATTCATGAAAACGTACAATCCCATGCTCCAAGGTGCTTCGAATATAACATGGACCTAAGCCTCCTTGAATGAATGGGTATGGATTCTACTATCTGAGTATTGGGCACAGGGATCCTGGGCTTGAAGAGTGGATGCAAGTGCCTATTGAGGAGGTGGGATCTAGTTGTCCTGCCTGGTTGGTGGCAGTGCATTGCGTGGGGGCACCTTACGATTCTGAGGTGGGCGTAGTTGGGCTGGAGGCTCTTCCTGAGGTGTAGGGAACCTACAAGGATATGTAGGAAGCTCCATTGGTGAAAACTATAGCTTTCAGGGAGCCTCTTTTAGGCCACTATGGTGGGCTCATCCCTGGCCGCTCTTCTCAGAGGGATTGCAGGAGTTAATGGGCGTTCCTAGATTGTCGATTTCAAGGCTTCTTCTAGGAACTGGGATTTATTGGAGAAGTATTAGAATCCCCAATGGTATTTATGGGGTGATCAGAGAGGGTACTGGTTCTATCTTGACATTTCCAATGCACATCGTCCGTAGTTTCTCCTGATTCAGTGTCATGTCAAGGGAATATGTGAGCCCTTTACACCAGGAGACAAAGTCTTCAACATGCTCTTCAAGACACTTATTTCACATGAATAGGTCCACGATACTCATCTTCAGAGTGGTAGAACTGAAAGAGTAGATAAATTTCCAAGTAATATCCTCCCATCCTGGTACAAAACCAATGGGTAGCTAGTTGTACCCGACGAATGCACGCCCTTCCAATGTTTACACGAAGTATCAAAGTCTAGAACCCTCCTGCTGCACTAGAGTTCCCAACACGGGCTCATAACATGAAATGAAATGGTCCTTATGCTGTAGCTGATCAAGTATCCCATTGATGGGGGAAAACATTGGATATGTGAAGCCAGAGGGTTTTGGAATATCATCCAACCACGCCAGATATGGCTAGCCATTAGACGGGATTTCCACCTGTCGAGTTTCTAACGCCTCGAGGAGGGTGATTATTAAGACCATGGGATCATCTGGCTGTGGATTCCTTCAATTATGGGGATCTTAGATGACCAGTTTGTTGTATGGTTATTCAACACGATATATAGGTCCAATGGCTCGGGGAGCGGCTGGTGGAATGACTTGTTGAGCAGCCAGGGGAACCTGAGCTGGGGTCCTGAGGGTTTTCATGCCGCTCAAGAGTATGTGGCCATACATAACGTGACCTCAATCCATAGGATATGGCCTCCACCTTTTCTTCATGGGTAGGACGGTCGGGGCCACCTAGAGGTAGTTATCTAAGGGGAAGTTTCACATGGCCCTATTACCCCGGTCGAGTATCACCGTAGTCTGGTCGTCACTCTGCAACCCATTCTGTGAGGTGTTCATCGACCATATTCATATGTTCTGCCCGTTTCTAATGCATCTCATCTTTTTCATGATCTTATTTTACCTTTTGGACTGTTCCGGATGGTTCTGAGTGTTTGATAGCTCCAATTTTCTATTTCCCTTTATTGGGATTCTGCCAGAGTACCAGTGCCTCAGTGGGCACGAGAAGACCCAATATATTTCTCTATTGTTGAGTGACGCTTCCCAACAAATCTAAAATATGTGACACTACCCTATGAGGTATGTATCAATCAAGTATCCCTCACTCATTCTTCCCTTCTGATAGGTCGGCTAAGTTAATATCAACCCTCTCCGATGGAATATCCTTGATATCTCCTGGAAAATTAGTCTAATTTATGATAAAGATGAAATGAAGGGCTGCATACATCCCTCAAACATTGATTTTCATGTGGGGATAAGCCTCCTTGATTATCTTATAGATCATTTTAATTCCTTGGATGCATCATTGTTGAAGGTTCATAAGCTGGCTTGGTGACTTTGGGTGCAGGGCCACGAGGAGTGCCGCCAGATCAACCAAACAACATCTTTTACCAATGTTTTCAAAGTGCACCTGACTCTTGGGGTTGTCCACTCATCAATGACATAGACATAAAAGAGTTCCTCAAATGGTTTGGTGAAACCACCCAACCTCTTCCAGGGTGTGTGATTTTTGCACACTGAAATTCACCGATGTAACCAGAAAAATCATCTTTGGGATGTGGTCTGCTGTGAGAATGTCCCTCATGATCCTTTTTCTATACTCGAGGTTCGGGCCTTATTTTCACCACTCATCGACTAGAGGTGTCTGGGGAATAGGAATTAGTACTGATGCAGACTGCTGAGATGCCTGGCTGGATGGGGGAGAGTACGGCGAGCGAGCTGAGAAACCGCCGTATCTCAGGATATACTCTGATGAGTGCAGTGACTTGGCCACCACATCACGGTATGATGGGTTGACGATAGTAGTTTCTAGAGTAGGGACTAATGATACTAGCAGTGGACCATGATACTTCTCATCTACAATTTGTCCCTAGAATAGATCTCCATGATCTCTAGTCGAGGTAGAGTGCTTCTGGAGATGATGGTAGTGATTTCATAGCTGAACCTATTGGGTTTTAAAATTTTAATCCCCCTTGATATACCTATGGAGGGAGGTGTGAATCTGATAGACCTCACATTATGGAAGTATGAGGTAGATGCACCTCGTTCCTACCCCATCCCTGGCTTAGAGGATCGTGGTGGGGGCTCCATTGTAGAGTCACATTTCGCCTCTGAATTTGAGAAGACGTCATGTTTACTCTTGTCCTAAATCATCCCAGATTTTATTTTGTAGTAGCGATGACCCACCCACATTCCCTGGGATGGTTCTTCGGGACATGGTAGATTAATGGCCGGAGGAGGACCCTTGCCTTAACTAGTTCTGGGATGGAGAGGGCTTCCTCTTGGGTGATCCGGGATGCGAGGAGCACATGGAAATATTCCTAAGAGAATAATGGGAGGAACTATATATCCACCAACTGACGTGCAGATGGAAACTCTGCAGGAAGTAATGGAGCGGGTAGGACCTCACCTAGAGCCGGTAAGAGCATGGGTCAGACCTCCAAGATTACTTCCCCTAGTAGTGTTAGTGCGAAGCGTGTCCACATACTGTTCATGATGAAAATGGGTAGGACCTCTGTTCTAGGTGTCGATGAAGAGAGGATGAACATCACTTTCCTAATCGCTAGGGCGATGAGGACATTTGACAACCACTATAAGGAACATGGCAGAGCCCCCTCCCTGGATATTGATAGGATGTGTAACATCCCCACCCCAGCGGCCTGTGGAAGGAGGAATGACCCCATACCTGATGTCATGAGATCAGAAGAAGCTTCCATACTAAGTGTCACTTCCATAGGGAGGACCTCATTCATATCAAAGGTGGTATGGAATGAACCTCCATACAAGGTTTAGAAGCAGGGAGGACCCATGTCCTCAATTGTGGTGGTATAGGGAGGACCTCTGTACTGGGTTTCGTTGCACTGGTTGGCCTGCGGTGGGCACTACCTATGCAGATAGCCCACTGAGTTGATCCAGCCATCTCGTGAGGTGGTTGGGGCCTTGATCTGGGCTGCATATATGGGTTCCCCTTCTACGTATAAGCCGGGATATGATAGTATTCATCAGCAGTAGCCCGATCCATTGTAGTTTCTAACATCGACACCCCTCGGTGGGCGTCCTCCTCAGCATGTGCCCAACGATTCTGTCAGGTCATCCGTACTAGGGACAGTGGTGAAAGCGCATGTCGTGCATTCTCCTAGACTCATGGGACTGGGTGGCGGAACTAGTTCATCCTACTGGGGGGCCTCCATAGGATCCCCAGGAATAATATCCCAGGTGGGATTGCCCAGACATCCCCCACATCATTGGTGTAGGGGATGGAACTGCCTAAGTGTTCCGGGGGGGAGGCTTCTGAAACAATTGTGTGTCGGAGTGGGGAGTAGGGGCTCCCTTCACTACCCTTGGGAGGAAACAGTGTGGATGAGGCGCAGACACCTCTAAATCCCATTGGGACATATCTTGGGATGGGATAATTCCTGCCTCCATGTATCAACAAACAGAGTATTTTATAACCCTTCGCTGAAGAAATTTAGAAGGGGAAATGGGGTTTGTGTTCTCAAAATCTTTGGTTGTGGAGGTTGTTTCAGAAGTAGTGGAGCCATGAGTTGTTGAATTGGCACTTCCCCTACCCCTGCGTCAGTGGGCCAGTGGTGATTTTTTTCTTATTATGGTATCTTGGGTCCTGAAAGGTAGGGAGATTAAACCATTAGTTATGATTCATGGAAATCAATGTCTAGTTCCCATATTCATTCCATCATCGATGACTAGCAGTAAGGATCCATGCATAAAACATCACCGACTGGGATTCCCAAGGTTCAACTACCCCTAATTATGGGGAGTTTCACGCCAGGCCCACTACTTTCTTGGCGGGTCCTGGCACTGGATAACTGGATCCAGTGGAAAATTAGTCCAATGATGTGTCGAACGCTGCTAATATCCATATTTAGGATAATGGATTCACTTCAGGTTCACCATTTATTTTTCTAAATCCTTCTTTGGGGCGCGCACATCTGTCCATCAAGGATGTGCAGCTATGCCCCCACATTCCTACTTTCTAAAGGTGGGGAACAGATGTCACTTATTCTAGGATGTTTTCTCCTTGATCAAAATGAGATTATGGGATGTCGGTTCCTCCTTCTGTTGATTCCTCCTTAGAACTCATTGTCTAGTATGGGTCTCCCTTAAAAATTAAGACAGTGTTCTTGAAACTCTTCTGAGTGCTATATCTTCATGGATACAGTTTAATTACACTACTTCTGTCAAGACAATCCAAAGGTTCTGGTGAGGAAGAAACGTTCGATCAGGGGAGTAGTGACGTTGGACATCATTGGCGTGTATGGATTCCAAAACATTGGTGTGTCTGGGTTTATTCACCTTATGACTAGGCTTCTCAAGGGTATAGATTCCCGAGGCATCCCACATCAAATGTGGGGAATTATATTCCATAGGCATGCCTCTACGGTTTTTCTCATCTTCCAATGTTAACAAAGTGTATTCCATGTGTTTACCGTATAGCATAGATGGATCAGACTGATTAGAACACTGATAAAAGTGGATTAGCTGGCTGAAACCCATGGATAAAGCACATATACTAAGGCTAACACATGGATAGTCACCCGGGTACTGCTAGGAGCATTGAGGAAATGAGATGGCACGATCCCATCGAGATGTGGTGTCCTGGGTGAGAACCATGATGGATAATGGAGAGTTGAGTGAAGTGGAGGGGAAATGTGATGGAACTATCATGAAAGTGATGTTAGTGCGGGGCTTGTGACTTGGGAGGCTTGCAACGTATCCCCATGGAAGAGAATCAATGTGAACATAGATTGGTGGGGTGAAGGGATGCCTAAGGAGGAAACCCGTATGAATGGGACATAGAGGAAGTGGAACCTCTAGTTTAGTACATGGAATCAAGGCATGCATCGAGGGAAATGACGTGAAGACTTGTTGTAGATTACACATGATTAGTAACCTAGGGTGGTCTGATGCTTAAGGGGAAGACCAAAGATGTGAGTCCCAATAGGGGGAACATCAACGTTTACCGGTATTTGGGGTTGGACCATAGGGAGGATTTCTAGGTACCATGTTTAAGAGGTATGGATCAAACTTACATAGTTCATCTAACAATAGCTTACTATCAATTGGGGACTTCAACGAATTGCTGCGAGATGTGGTTACAATGGCCTACCACTGGATTGGGATTCATTTTAGTGTCATGCTGGACAATAGGGGGGGTATGGTTTAACTTCATGAAGGATGGGGGTGGACTAACGTGAAGGCGGTCGGAACAAATTGGTGTTTATCTTGAACCCTAGGGAGGTTTCCCACATACTCAGCCTTGGCAAGGATCAATGTCCTCGTTGTTCGGGATGGGTGTTGGAAAACCGATTTGAAGGTGGTGGTAACAACTGTGATGTTGGTCATGAATCTCAGAGAGGTTTCCTACATAACATGTCGTGGCAAAGATCAATTTTCTCGTAGTTCAAGATAGGTGTTGGGAATCCTACGTGATTGGGGGTTGGAACTAATGGTTGTTGGGCTCGAACCTCAGGGAGGCTTCCTATGTACCTTACCATGGAAATGATCAAAGTCCTTTTAGTTTGATATGGGGGCTACGGTGGACTGACATGAAAAGGTTTCGACCAAAGGTGGTGTAGGCCTTGAAACTTAGGGAGGCTTCTTATGTACCCTGCCTTTGCAAGGATCAATGTCCACATAGTTCGGAATGGTGGGCTTGGTGAACCGAAGTGAAGATGGTCGGGACCAAGAATGTATTGGGATTCAACCTCAGAGAGGCTTCCTACATACCATGACTAGGAAAGGATGAATGTTCACATAGTTCAGAAAGGTGGGATTGGTGAACCGACGTGAAGATGATCGGTACCAATTAGGTGTTGGGATAAAACCTTATGGAGGCTTCCTTTGTACCTTGAATTTGTAAGGATGAAATTCCATGTACTATGGAATGGTGTGTTGAGCTTACACTCTATGCTGTCGAGGTAGGATTTTATGGTCGATGCTCACTCTAATCTAACATGAGTCATGATCATTGTGAGAAAAAAGTAGCAGTACAGACCTAAAAATCACGTCATGGGGATCACACATCGTTAGTGGCCTAGAGAGATGAATATTGAGACTTACTCTAGGAGGGAGGCCCATGCAGTGACAAATCCCAGTGGGAGAGGGATGGGGTAACCTAGTGCCATATGCCCCTCTCACCTCTTGGTATTTTTCATAGAATAAGAGGGGAAGAGCAGGGGTGATTCCTCCTCCATGAAAGGCTTGGGGCATACAACAAGGTGGTTTCCCTTTCACATGGACAAACGCTACTCCAAAAAAGAGGATATCATTCCATGTGAGGATGATTTCACTCCCCTGGAGACCAATGGGCATGCAGAATGTCCATGGTGGGGAACCTCACGTACGATGCACCGGGTGCGATCACAATTTATTGTAATGTGCTGATGACGATGGTACTTGGTAGATTAATGTCCTGCATCTTGTACAAAATGGGTTCAATCAGAACCCCTTAGTCCTTACATAACTGATACCTCCCACCCCTTGGGGGAGGGAATGAATCCGCAATGCGGTGGTATTAGTGTGTTATAGAGTGATACATTGAGGGGTTTACGTTAGTGTGGTTATGTGAAGAAGCAATAGAATTTAGAATGCCTATTTGACAAAGCTTGAGGAAAAGCAATGAAACATGAAGCACCACCCAAAGGACATTGAAATCACCTCACGCAAATCAGAAGGCCCTCATGGGGAGAGGATTTGCGGAGTAGAGGGGCTCACAGGAAGAATCCCCATGAAGATCTAGTGCTCCATGAAGTGGGAAAGCTTCGTGAAGGGGTGTGCTTCACAATGTAAAGTGTCCTAGCCTAGTCATAGGGCATAGATTCCTATGGAAGGTGCTTTGGGAAATATAAGGGCATTCCTGGAGTAGTACATCACAAAGAAAGGGTTACTTATTAAGAATAGCATTGTGAAGCAATGTACTTCATGAAGCTCATCGACCCTACCAAAGCATGTGGGTCACATGTGCATGGAGGGTAGTTCATGAAGCAAAAGTGCTCTGCGAATACCTGGGTCCCCTTGGGGATCCCCTTTCTTCATGGAGGCTCTTGGGTTCTGCAGAGGGAATCCTTCTTTAAAGAGTGGGTGAATTCAAGGAAATGGGAAGGACTTCATGATGATAATGTAACTTGAAATGTTCATGGTCTGCAGAAAAAAATTTCCTTCATGACTTGAGAGATAATAAGGAGAAATTTCAAGAGATCCGTTCTTTTTACTCATTGGGAGACCAATATTTATAGGCAAGAGATGCGGCGAAGAAGAGCACGCTCAGAATGAATACACGTAGAAATTTTTCATATCTGTAGAGCCTTCCTCCTTATTGCTCCATGATAGCTTCACATTTTTCAAATGGTTTTGTGAAGCCTCCCACCTCCTTTCTCTGATGTGGCTTCACAAACATCAAATTAGTTCACGGATACTCCCGCCTCCTTGTTTCGTGGTGTCTTCACAGGGGGTCAAACTGGTTCACTGAGCCTCCTGCCTCCTTTCTCTATTGCGGCATCGTAGAGGGGAAGCATTTTTTCAGTCGTGGTATTGTGGGGTCTCTGCAAACAAGATCCGTGTGGTATCCCCTAAGGATTTCCATTTGTTCTCGTTTTTCCAAAATTTTGGCGCCAACATGAATCATGAGTTCATTCTAAATCCTTTGCTTCCAAAACCATCCCTAAACTTCCAATGATGAATTTGAAGAGGGATACATCCATTTATCAAACCCAACAACCATTCAACCTACATGGTTAACAAGGGAGAAACAAGAAGGGTTTGAGATCCAATCTCAATCTACCCCTAGCAATAGTTTTTAGGTCAATACATTTCATTCATTATAAAATAAACAACATTTCATAATAAATAAATTAATAATAGAACTAAAAAAATAGAAACAATGGATTGGGTTCTAATTGGACAACATTCAAATTTACATGATTCTTTTTATGTTAGTGAGCCTAAAATAATTGATTCTATAATATAATCTGATAGGTATGGGGTGTTATAAGATGGATGTTCCCCAATAATGTGCTTATCCATAGAGGACATGTACCTATCCTTTCAAAAATGAAGGATTTATATTCATTTAAAAATAGTTATTTGCCTTTAAATTCAACAAAGAAAAACCACATTTAATGTTATAGTGACTCACCCTTATCCATTCCATATAAAACCTGAGAAACATTTCAAATAACACACAAGGTCCCCTATATGAGTTAAATTCCAAGGAGTCCATCCATGGTTTTCTATAAAGGAATACCCAAATTTCACTCCATGAATAGTGTGATCATGTCAAGAAATAACCTATGATTCTTTAAATGGTATCACATGTAGGGGTACATGTCTCTCTCATGGAATTTAGAAACCGTCATTACAATTCTCTCTTCCAAGGGGTATCCCCTTGGGAACTGATAACGCTCATTTTGAGATAAAACAGAAAAAAACTAGCAAGCATGTCCCACGAATAGACTGTGTCTCCCCCTATATGTTTACAATAAAATAATTATTATAACTGAAAGGAACAATAGTATTCCAAAGTGTTCATTCAACATAAACCCATATCTCACCCTCGACACAAAGCTGAAAACGTCAAACAATTAAGTAATTTATAAAATGTATAGAAGGAGGAGTAATTTCATTTAATTAATGCATCCATATCATTTTTTCATATTAGTAAATGTATTAATCATTATATTTTCCACTTATTTTATGAGGTACAAGGCGTTGAGAACTTTTCCAAAATATTTTATTCAACCATTTCATGATGGAATTATATGATGGTATTTAACTCATGGTTCAATCTTGAATTCAACTAATACAATATACTCAATGCATTAATTATATTTCATTACACCTCAATGGGGTTAGGAAATTTTATAACAATTTTAAATTGGTCTCTATGGTCTAGCTCAATAGTGTGGTGTCATAATTATGGGAAATAAACTCAAGGTGTAGATTCTCATATATCATGGGACATAACTTGCTAGGTTAGGAATTCAATTTTTTATAGGAATGATTATAGGTTACTTTATCGGGGTCCATCTCATGAAATACCAATGCCAATTGTAGGGTGCAACAAAAAATGGAATGATAATATACCATAGACCATATACCATAGACATGTAATGATTCCCTTTTCCAGCCATGGATTTTTATTCTATCTAGGTTGGATGAAAATGAATAAACCATTTATTTCATGGAAAATATAGAAAATAACATTTTACCGATATAAAACAATAGATGAGATGATTTAATTCATCTTTAAGTGTGTGGAATCATGATATTACATTTAGATTCAAAATTGATATGACCGTGATAGATTTAGAGTATTGATGGTGGAGTTTCTAGAGAACCTATGAGAAGAGGATATGAGAGATCATAAAAGTGGGAGGAGGGAGAATCCACTCTAGAGAACAAGGGATAAAGATAAATGTGATTAAAATAATAAATCATTTGACAATAGTAAAGTCCCCAAAAAAACAATTGTCCATGGATTAGCCACACTGTTGGCCAAACTATGTGCCATCCCTGAACCAAGACTCTACTCGATGTGGAAACATCGCCAAGATAGGTACTGGTTTTGACTATCCAGGCCTAGACCCTATGAATGCCCTTTGTCAAAAATGTCTTAGCACCACAGAGTTGTTTTCCCTGGGTCGAAATATCGTAGAGAAACTATGCGTCCCCCTGGTTCCCACTATCTGTAGCTATACTATTTAGAACATCTCTATTGGATGGGCCTCATAGTATCCCATATCCATGTTTCTCAGTATTTGTCTTCCCATTTTTTGGCTTTAGGCATTGCAAAATCCCCTAAACACACCTAATCCCTCTTTGACATCATTAGGAATCATTACATGGATCATATTAATAAATCGAAAAAATATAAATGGTTTGTAAGATTTGATAAACAATTGGATGTTACAAAATCCCCTCTATAAGAAAAACCATCCCACATTAACCCTTCCAATGGTGATAAAATGTCATCAATGAAGAGTTCTTAACACTGCACATGTATATCGGATTATCGCTCCTAGGTCTCCTCCAGCACACGTCTGTGCTTCCATAGCACCTGGACTAGATGAACAGACCTTCCTTAGAGAGACTTCATTCTCTGATCAACTATATGAAATGGATTCTACTCGAATTACACATCTCCATCCAGCTCGATATCATCAGGTAAAAATGGGTGAGATTGGACAAGTTGATACTATCAAAGCAAGGATACATGTAAGACATCATGAATTGTATGGTACCTATGAGGTAAAAAAAATTGATATTATACAGACCCAAACCTCCCCAATATCTCAATTCCACGAAAATATGAGGTGATAAAATTCCCTATCTTCGATTTATTATATCTACCAATATAGGTGATACATGCAGAAAGACACAATGCCACACTTCAATATTTAGTAGACTGTAGTAATGATTAGTATAATACGTCTTCCAATATTAAGTTTGGTCCATAAAAATCTGAATTATCATGAATTAATCTATTGAATCCAGGAAAATATATGAGGACCTAGTAGAGATAGATTAGTTTTCTCTAGCTAGAGCAGAGGTGAACAACATGATATACAATTTGGGGCCTCATATAGATCCGTATAACTTGTTTTATGAAAGTTGATTTTGTAGGAAAACTCAACCAGAGGGATATGGTTTTCAGATGAACCTCCAAAATCAACGATGCATGAATGAATTATATCCTCAGACTCCTGAATTGACTAGTAAGACATCACAGCAGTCTGACGGTGATATGTAGTACTAAAGAGAACATGTGAACCCAATACCCTTTGAAACCATTACTATAACAATGATGTGAGCCTCGTGTCTCATTCTAAATTATAGAATGGGGAACACTAGGAATGATTAAGATATTTAGATCTAAATCATCTCAATATTATTAATGAAGAGGGTTTTTTGATCAGTATAATGTGTAAAAACGTTTTTAATCTGTTGAAAATCAACCATACATCATCGTTGACTTCGGAGGATCTCATCTATACCATCAAAAAATAAACTCTAATGTCACTCCATTTTCATTTTGGAAAAGATAGAGGATGTGGAATTCTAGTAGGTTATTGGTGCACAACCTTCACATGCGGGTGGGTCGAGCACCAATTGATGAAGCATGATATTTCCCTCTTCATACCTTGTCACCAACACTAACCATTCATATATTAGTACATCTTCTTATTCTACAAATGAAATTCCAAAACCAAGGGGTAAGATTATTTCCTTAGCTCTTCCCATTAATCAGAATGATACAAAAAATAACCACAGAATAGTATGTTCTCACTGTCATCAACAACCCAACATAGAGGTGGGTACTCACCCATGATGCTCTCTCACAATGTTTGACCCTCAGAAGCAGACATCTTCCTCATTTTAACACACTCAAAATGATGGATTTCACTTCTAAACATGCCAGAAATAGTTTTCCATAGTATTATTGATCTTATAGATGCATCAAATATAATATAGACATCAACATCCACTCACTAATGGACCCCTTGACTTCATGAATCTCAGTTTCCCATCTCAAGTAATCCTATATAAAAGTTACCATTTCGGGGGTCTAATGAATCTCAAGGTTTAATGACCGTAGGTATTACTAGCACCTAAGCTACCTTGTATTAATGTATTACATAGTGGAGATGAATTTGAGACTATTATATTCCTTAAATCCAATGAACCACAGACCCAATGGATTATTCCTCCAACAGTATAGAGCATGAATAATAGGTTCTAGTTCGAGGTCATGCATAGGAAAATTTCACTTATTATTTCATAGCTAGCGGGACCCATATTTCATAAATATATCTCCCTACATGATAACAACACCAACTATGATCCTAGTGTATCCCAATATACTAAATAATTTAAACCTATTTTTGAACTAGTTTGGATTTCCACTATTGTGATTCATCCCATTAACCCTTGAAAATATGCCTCACAACAATCAGTACAATAAATTTTACACCCTACATATATATTCCCATAACCAACACATCATTGAATAATATTTTAGAGATAAATATCTTATAATATCCACTTATCCCAAAGAAACTACATATATTGAATACATTCAACAGATGATCCATCAAATCAATAGTTCTGACCGTATATGGGAAAACAGATAGACCTACATCAGATATGATATTAACCTAAATGTTATCCTTGCTGATCTAAAATTTTCATTTTGAAAGCATCACATATAACATGTGATCTTTTAGTGTATTTAGGATAATATAAATATGATTGAAATGTTCATTTATTTTGTGCAGATATAACAATATTTCATATACAAATACTACCCTAAAGGGATCAAGATACTGGTGGAAAACAATGTCAATCTTATCCATGAAGACTACCTGCATGTTTTTCAAGATAAAGGACATAACTTGAAATAGATAGAAGTTATACCTAGATTTTAATGTTTTATGTGATATTTTTTATTCCCTTACATTCAAGTAATAATATATCTACATCAAAATTTACATTGATTAAATGGATTCTCTTTGGAGATAGTTAATGGTGTCTATTATATGAGGATGTGGATAATAGTTCTTCATGATAAGATGATTTTGTTGGCGATAGTCTACGTACAACCTATGGATTCCATCTTCCATCATGGTTAAAAGGACTGGTGAACCCAAGGTCAATGTGACGAGTCAACTAAAACCCTTATCATTTGTTTCCATGTTATTTCATGGAATGTAATGTATTCATCTAATTTCAATACCATGGTAAATATTCCATGGAACTCTGAATGTTTCCCCCATCCATATCATGGTATGGACCTACATTCCAATGGCTAGCGGCCGTCTGGGTTTTTAGTCCAACTGACTATTGGGGACACACATTGGCCCAGAGGAATGGATTTAGGGATCATTTCAATGTTTTGGGAGGAATTGATTCCTACTTTAGGACTGTCGTATAGATTTAATACATGTTTTTCAATCTCAACCAGATCACGATGTAGGATCCATTACCCTATCAAAATGGAAATGTGTTATCTCTCCATTATATATGACATATTGGTATCTCATTTGTAAATCCATATGTATTTATCGAACATTCATTATCATTTTTTAATAATGATTGGTCACCTATATGCTAAAATCATTTGACCATGTTTTTTGTACCATTATCCATTTTGTGGGGCCATTTATATTCATAGGATGAGATTGATCTATTATAATGTGTCCTATATATCTGGGTTATTTCATGAATTGAAACCCATATATTCTGTTTGATCATTGTAGTTAAACAACATGAGATAATGACTAATATGGGGGTGTCCTATCACTAAATATTTGAGCTAGAGTATAGAAGATACATACTATGTGTCATGGTTATGGAAGGAATATAAGTCCTTGTAGTATGGTCTATTATGGGGAATACACATAGAGAATTCCCTGGTGAATGTGTATTCAATTCTTAATGAGGAGTTTTTTCCACCTCCCTAAACACCATGACCCATGCACATTGTGAGAAATAATGGGTATTGCATGATTATCCCCACAGAATATGGATTTGAGTCAATGAATTGGGGATGTCTGTGGAGTTCTTCATAAAGAGAACATTAATCTGAAGAAGTTTCTTATGTATCCCAATTAGGGACATAATCTGTGTCCATAATAGTTATCTTGGAGATTTTGGGGGTGACCACACAGAAGAAACCATGGTTAAGATTCCTTTACATCTGGAAGGTGTCGTATGAAACTATTGGTATACCTTTTAGGTCATCACATTAACTGGTTGACACGTGTGGAGGGTGTCATGAGAGTTGTGGTAGCATGGCATGTGGGGTGTCACATGTCTTAGATGACACCTTCTTAGGAAATCACAGGAGGAGGAAGACATGTCAAGAGGGTATCATATATCCCGGATGCACCTCAGTAGGACATCGCGGGACCATGCTGACCTGTCTATAGGGTTTCTTTAAGATCAGGATTTCAATGAATAGATCTATCGATGATTCTCGAATGACATGAGGGGAACCATTATATGAGTTAGGCAGTGCATCTGGAGGACATCACTAGTCCCGGGTGACGAACCCATAGGTTTTACATGGTCCTATTTGTGTCTATGAAGGTAAATCAAGCCTTCTCCATACATTTCAAAAAAAAATCGGGATACCTTTGATGGCATGTAGACGGAATGTCATGAGGTATGGTTGGAGTGAATTTGTGCAGTTGTGTATTATTTATTTACACACGTGAAGCACAATTAATTCCTTGATCATGTCTTCATATTTGGTTTTACACATTGAATTATGGGGTTTCACACTTGTATTGTGAGTTCCTTGGTTCGGTTTGGTGTCATTTTGTTTGTATCTTGTGTGGTCTAGAAAACATGGGATATGTTTTTCACATCTATGGAATGAAATACATTAAGTGATATTTTAATGATCACACAAAGAGATTTATGCATGGAACTTTACTGCATTGGAAGAATACCTTTGTATATCCTGGAAGGGGGTCGAAAAATAATGTAAACAGATGAGTATATAAGCCCAGTGTTTGAGCGTTGATAGGCGTAGTAGTGTTCTATGTCCAGATTTAAAGCATTCTATCTTCCATCAATCCAAACCACCATCTGAACCCATTTTCCATGTGGGGGTAGGAAATTTCTTTGTGTAGCCATCCGTCGACTCTCCAGTTTTTGTGGGGAATCTAGCGTGATTCCATGGGGGAGTCGATGCAGGGTTTTGTGATACACTATTTTATGAGTCTATATGGTGGACCACATCATGGGTGCCACCTAATTTTCAATTGTTGAATGTCCATCCATAAATTATCTGATTATTTCCAACTATTGAGGACTATTTCATTGAAGGACGTCCATGTCATCATGTCGACATGTCCAATGGTCATAAAGATATCTGAATCACTATTTGATGGCATTCAAGATTCAATGGATGGCTTCACCTAAGGTCTCATGGGACCACCCCAAGGGGGATATGGGTAGATCGCATTCCATACAACGGCCACGAACCCTACTCACCTCCTCATTTCTTATCTCCTTTGATTTATATGATGAAGGCCCAATGTAATTTAATATTGAACATTTGTTTTTAATATTATTTCCACTTCTTTTTGAGACGATTCGAATGAACAGTATGGGTCATATGGTGTGAGAACCTATCGTGGAAAAGTCCCCTAGCCAATGGGCTTCTGTGAGGTGAGGCATCCATGTCACAGTGGGATAATGGTGTTACTAGTGTTGTTATGGGGTGCACTATAGGTCTTTCAACGACCTTATACCCATACTGCTTCACCTATATCTATATTATTATTATTTATTTCTTTGAGTTGTGGGGACATGAGGGATTTCAAGATCAATATTAGGGTTTTATAACTGATGTTTTGTGAAGTATCGCTTGACTAATATGTGGAACATGAATATTGTGTCAACTTGTATGGGGAATGTTTGTTCGTCTATCTTTATAGCATTACAATGTTATCTGAAGGAACATGTGGGATTCTAATTGTTGAGTCTAAAATGCCAAAGGTACATCACGAGGTGAGATGGTTACGACACTAAGGTATCATGATTCCTCTATAATAAATTTTAGGACCATGTCACATGTCCTTAAGTGACTATAAACATCCCGCGTGTCCTCCCTTTTGATCTCATATTGTTTTATGTAGCATGGGTTGGGAGGTATTTTAATATTTTGAGTAATATTTGTGAATTTTCTCTATTTACTAGTGTTGTCTTACGTGAAAAATGGGGATCATATTATAGTGTGAATGTATTGTGGAAAAAATAGTGATTTTATCCTTAATGTGACATGGAGTTGTTTGGACACATCCATGTGGCACGAATGATGACAAGAAGGGGTTTTGTGAGGCACACACAATAGGTCGGGCTGTGTATCATGTATTCAAGGACACACAACTTGTCCTTCACCCACTGTAATCCCCTCTCTCTTAATCCTATTTATTTTTTTGTTCATCATGACGATGGATTAGAGGTCTCGTGATATCTATTGGACATCATCTTGGGATTATATTATTCAAAATGAGGATTTCGTGTGTGGTATTTGTGAGCATTGTTGATCTTATCCTTGAAATGTTGCATCCCTTGATTTTTGAAGGATCCCAAATGGGGTTTCAGGTACTTTTAATGATTAATACTACATCCTATGAGATTGTCATCGAGATTTATCTATTATACAACAGGCCAACAAAGGTTCTCATTATGTAGGGCTCCACAATACTTGTCGTTGTTTAGGAACCTTACACGGATTCTACACATGACTTTATCGTGGTCACACAATCACAATCCTTTAATCACCCCCTTCTTCCTCTCTCTTGTGGGGAAAGTATTATCCTCATTTGGATGATTCTTCTTTTGTGTATTTTTTATGATTATTTGTGTGGTATCAACAAATACCCCCATCAAGAGAGACATTAGAGGGAACAGGGAATCCATATTGAGGAAAAATAAATTCCCTCTTGAGTATTTAGTGGTGTGACAAACTCCTTGATGTGGCTTACAGACCCCTAGTTGGGTCAAATGATGTGAATGATTCCATTAGGTCATTCTCTTGCCTTTATCTCAAGACATTATATTTTTCACTTGACATGTGCCTCATACATATTTTTTTGATGGAATTTGGATCCCATAAATTACCACACAAGAATTTAAAGTTGGAGGTGAGATTAGTGATTATTGTCTATGATGCTATGGTGGAAAACATAGATACCATCACCCACCATTCAGTCTGGTCATATCCAGAGGTCTTACTAAAGCTTATGGAGTCAAGATTTGTGAGATACCATCATTTGAACAACTTTCCACTCTATGGGTTTGGTCATACATATGAAATATCTATCCATGTACCGAAGTAATCATTTATACCCCACTACTATATTCAAACAAATCATAACACCATGTGTGATAATATTTCTCTCAGGGGTCATTTTATATGAAATAGAAAATGTAAGGATAGACATATGATGATGTTTATGTTGGAGGAATTTGATGGTAATGATTATATACCTGATCGGTATATACAAATGCATCACTCAATAATAAGATAAATATCTACTGATCAAATGCATATATGGATCTCTAATTGGGCTCCTGATCAAGGGGATATTTTGGATAAGATTGGGAGTGGACCTTATGGGTATATTATATCATTCCAGAATATCACACATAACTGAAGGATATTAGGATGCAAATTTTTTTTGTATATCACATACATCTCCATATTGTAACAAGAACTTGATGGTGGACATACTATTCTATCAGAGCCCAAATGAAAACACCTTCCACCTCATGCATGGTGAAGTTGGTATCAGCCACTGGGACGTTGATAAAATTTTTGGCATTCCCACACATGGCGGTATTTATGATGAGCCCCCACATATTCCAAAGATGATGTGACCAAGACTGCTCATTTTACATTCTATAAATAATAGTGTTTTTTGGGATGACCCCCCCCCTGAAAGGGGTGTTTCTTAGGGATGATATACCATTCCAAACACTGGGTGAATATTTTATTCAATAGTCTGGTCGTGTGCCCTCCATCATGTAGGTGAGGTCCTTGATTACCAAGTATTCCTATGGTGCACCTTCTACCACTGTACCATTGTTGAAATTTGTATAAACAAATTTTGGGAGTGGTTTTTCTCCCCATGTATCATCCATCTGGTCTATCTTCATCACTTTCTTGAAATATATATGGGTGTTTACATACTCCCAAAAAGTGAAAAGCTGATTTAGAGTTTCCAATTTTCAAATCGACACTAATATGGTGAGAGGGCAGTGCATTGTTCTAGAAATCACAGTTCTGGTGATGCTCTACCAACTTATGCATCATTTCTATAGGGGAGAATCCCCATATAGAATTATGAGCCCTCATATGAGTTATTCGGTTGGATGGGGGATCATCTGGGCAGTTACAAGTACCTGAACCTTTAGGTAATTCCTAATAATGTCTTCGTACCACATCTTCAGTGTATTAATGAGGTAACACCCATACTCTTGATGGATTGGGGGTTATGGATTTTGTTAAACATCATGAATGATTCTCTTTCAGACCATATGATCATGTACTGTCAGTATGCTTTGTCGATGACTGTATGACTAGCCTTCGAGAGCATGCCTATATGATGTCCCTTCATAAGGGGGATAATTCCACTTGCATTGATGGGGACCTTATTTGTGAATGGTATGAAACATGTCGGTTCATCCACCAATTATTATGTGTTCATACAAGGTGTTTGTGCACTATAGATGTAAGGTTTGAGGGGAACCCCATGAAGGCTCATCAATTCGGGTTTATGTGAATCGGGGATGACACTAGTTCAGTATTTTTCCACACACCTATTGAAGTGGAAATCATCCTATCAAAAAGCTATGATAATGTCTGGATCTGATCCTATCCCAATGGGTAGCAATCGATGTTGTTGAGAGAGACCCACCTTCTACTGGTAGTTTAATATAAACCCTAGCTTGGGAATTATTTAGCCTCTAAGAGGTTCGAAGCCCCAATAGAAACTCCTAGGAATTTCAATAGTTTTCAATTATAAATGGAGGAATTTACTTTCATGGGTGTGAGGGGTACACATGACATGATGTTCTGAATCAAGTCTTGGTAGTGGGATACATAAAAGTAAATATATTTTGAGGATTCACTCTTAAATTATCTAATACTATCAATGGTGATTTTGGTTGGATTGTCGTATATTAAATCCCCCATTGGTATTACTTTTGAAGAGAACCATGAGAATGTGAGAGCCTTCCATTAGATAATAAATGTGGTTTTGGATATTTTCTGAGGTCGAATATTTTTTAATTCTCATGTCCACCAATTCTTCCTTTAGGGCTCTCATCGGGTTGCTGCATATGATCAAGGATACCCTCTCATTGTGGAAGTGGTAACACTAGGATTATTTTTAGCCTTAAGATGCCATGATTTATTTGAAATCATTGAGATATCCATTATATGTATGTACATATGAGGAGACTAATAATCCTCATCGGACCCTACTGCCTCCCGATTATACCCCTTGAGGAACGTTCCACTGAGAAAAGTTTGATGGTGTATAATTGTATAGTGATGATGGGTACCCATGTAAAAGGGATCAGATGAGAGCATTGATTGATTCTACTAATGGAGACGCCCCAAAATAAACATCTTTTGGAGCACCATCCTAAGAAATGACGAATAAGAAGTGAACCTCATTGTCAGATCCAATCTGACTTTAATAGAGACTCTATTTGAGGTCGTCGATAATAACAGATATAATTCTTCTACATTGGACAAAGTAGAAGCATTATTTGGAGAAGGTAACTACATTTTCATGACTGAAACATTTTTTATATCCTTTTCTCACCCCCTAACATGATCTTCCACTATCTCAGTCTAAAAAGGTAGTGGGAGAGGACCTTTTTTAGATCATGCGCTGGTAGCATCACGAAATCGGTCATCGCAAGAGGGAAAAATATCCTCTCTTGAAGATGGGATTGATTTCGGGAATTTTGCCAGATATACAACAGAGAAAGGTAAAATTACCCCCTATGTCATATATTCTAATGATTTGTTGTTCCACATGATTCATATTGCACCTGACATACCCATTCACTTTCTATTTTATTTCCTTCACCATGATGTTCTCGGTCATTGATGCCTATCCCTTCAGAAGCTCATACAATTGATTATACAAATTTTGAGTATGGTTCACTTCCATCATCATCTAATACTATGGGAACAATCCTATCTTTGAGTGATCTTGTTCAAAGATATTTTCACTTTCTTATGGTTTTAATGGATCATGGCCCAAGGTCTGTATGCTTTATCAATCTATGTAGCTGCATATGTTGAGGGAGATATGGATATTTGTTTTGGAAACACCATTGTATGGGTTGAAGGACCGGTTAGGACATCATTGATTCATGTTCGATGACCTTGGTTGTTTACGATTTGATTATTCTTCACATAAATAATGTGTGATGGAATTTATCTCAGTATTCAAATAGAGAAGGGCCCTCAAATTTTGGATGGAATATACTGAGGCTTCCACTTCAATGAATCAATAGTGGATTGAAGCTATAAAAGACACTAATCAATGATTAATGGGGCTTTCTACTCATTAGGATGCGATTAAGGATGGGGATTCTCAGATTGGCCATCTCACGTCTGAAATAAGTCACATTAAAATAGTGTTTTCTAGGTTTCTATAATGCCTTCCATTCATCAAAAAAGACAATATTGGGGCAACAATGGCTTCTATATGTTACAATGAATGTGAGAAATGGTGTTGTTGCTGAAAATAGTGTTTAATATAATCAATTAAGTAGATACATTGACTTTTGATCTACTTCATCAATATACATCTCTATCGGATAAATGACAAGATGGTCCCAAAGGCTTGACCGAGTAGATGTTATGATTGAAGCTTATTTTAAAAAATATATTTTTTATATAGGAGAGGATTCGGAATGTGGAGTTCATTACATTTAAGAGAAATTATGCACTACGTTGTTGGTCATTATATTAATTTGGTAAACTTTTCATTTATCTATAATGTGAAATACATTTTATCTTTTGGTATTTCACAAAAAAAAAATTTTGATGTCAATCCTTTACTTTGTGGTGAATGAGAATGGATATCGACTGTGTGGGGATATCATTGGGGTAGGAGATATATTCTGAATGACGGGTTCATTGCATACTTTTGATGATTAACTCGAGCATGATTGGTCCATATATCGAGCCTCATGAAAAATGTCACATGAATTAGTTATTGTCATTCGCTAAAACCACATGTTTCTTTATTTTATGGTCATTTATATAAGACCATTTTTTTTATTTTGTTTATGGTATTTTATCTCAGACCTACTATTTCTCTTTTTAGGGTATATAATCTCATACCTTATTTGAATATGGGGAAGGAAGGATAGGGATGACCCATAACCCCTTGGGGTTCTGAGTTCTAGCATGGAATTGACAGTGCTCGGATGGGAGTTCCTTTTATGTAAATGGTTAGATACTTTTAAATGACGGGTAAAGTCCCATTCCCATTGACATCATGGATAATAATATATAATCTTGATACTCCGACAAGGCTAACAGTGTATCGTGGGGTAAATTTTGTTGAAGCTGAATTACTAGGGAATCTAGGCCCACATCGAGAGTTAGGATGTGGGTAATCCAAATGAAAAACAATAAGCTTGAGATGAATGATATAGAATTGGGTAATCTGGCAGGTATGTAACACTCGAGACTTTTATGTTATATAAATCTTCAAAGGAATCTTTTTCTACACAACACTTTCTTGGCTTGCTTTACACGCAATCGCGACCTTCCTCGATAGCTTGCGTCGTACGCAATACCGAGTTTCACTAAACAACAATATGCTATTAAAACTAGCCGTTATGAATAGTAATAACCACTTTTTGAAATTTTATTTTCCAAAATGGACTTCATTTTTTGACTCAGAATATCGAAATTAGCCTAGGGTGAAATTTTGGTATTTTTCTGAAAACTTTCAATTTTTGATGAATAGTGAAACCACTAAGTGGTAGGTTAAAAACTGAATTTTGCATAAAACTTAATTTTACCGCTTCTTTGAATGGAATTTAAAAAATCCGACAGACACGGTTGATATCAGTAAGTAAAATGTGGTTCAATGAGATAAAAATAATTTTTTTGGTGAATAGTAACTTTTTACTTTTTTTACCGCGGTTAATAGTAAATAGGGTAACTAAGGGTAAATATGATATTAATATTACCCTAAAACATGTCCTAATTCTATTGGACAAGTGTACTTCGACCAAAAACAAACTTAGGAATAAAGTATGACCATTTAGGCCCACTTGGATTAGATTAGGACATTTATTATTAATTTATTTAAAGAAGGGTTAAAATAGTTAAAATCAATGTTTAATAAGTGAATCATTTTTAATATGGGGTTATACATAAGATAAATTCGATTGTAAATATTCATTAGAAATCTAAAATGATTTCCTACATGATGGTATTTTATTTGTAATTTTTAGACATCAAATAATATAATTTATTTATGACACAAAGATGATGCAGTAATTATCTTATTAATGAAATATTGACATAATTGATAATATAAATACCAAAATAAATGTAATTTAAGACTTTTTATGAATTCCACTAATTTTATAGGTTACTATGATATATTAGGGTTGCTTTAATCAACTTGGATCGAACATATAATTCTGTTATGACTTTCACAAAAATCATATATCAAATAGTGTCAAAATTGACACAAAATAGTTTTTAAATCAAATATTATATTATTAATTGTTATATTATTCCTAAAAATCTAAGGTTCGGCCAAATGACTTAGATAAGGATATATATATTAATAATAAACAATTTGGGGTTCGTTTGGCATGTTATAGTAAGTGTATTAACCATATAGTGAAAGAAAACAAAAAGACATGGTAAAAGTTAAATTATTTAACTTAGAGTTAAATCTAATTGATAAGGTTAACAGAATACCCTAAACTTGTCTAAATCCTATTGGTTAATAGGATATCGACCCTTCCCCACTTTATCTTCGAAATAAGACCCTTTGGAACCATTATAAACCGATTTTGACTTTAATATAAAATAATATTTTGAGATATTCCTAAGGTGCCCCTCTCCTCCCTTATAAAAGGGCACCTCCTCCCCCTCCTCCTCACACCAATTTGAGCACTCAAGCTCGGCCAACCCCTGCCATTTTCTCCTCTCCACTTCCCTAGAATAATCCTAGAGGTCCTGGTCTTCTCCAAAGACCAATCTTAGTTCCTTAAGTGGAGGATTCAAAGAGGCGTTCCAAAGAAGAGGTAATATCCATTACCGATCTTTTCAATTTCTTTCTTCTTCAACTTCTTCTTCTTTAGTTGTTTCATGATAAAGTAATAACATAAGTATTACTTACATACTGATATGTTATTATAAATATGAAACAACCCTAATTCACCTTCTATCTATCCTACGGAAAAATGAAATCACCGCGCGTGCGTACGTACGGAATACCGTCTCCACGCCGTGGTGTAATCTATTTTCCACCATCACCATACAAGGATGGGTATAATGGTGTAATGAGTAACTATATATGATTATTATGAAGTAATATTGATACTGAAAAAATATATATATACTCCAATACAGTTCCACGATCATAGGAACGATATCATCACTCGTGCGTACGTACGGAATACCGTCTCCACGATGTGATGCGACTCGTTCTACATGATCATCATTACATAGTAATTATATAAATGAATTTAATGAATAAATATGATATATGTTACATTAATACCATTCTGGATATAAGGTATCTATAACCTTAAAAGAAGAATAAGAATGTATTCGGAAAAACACGCATAAGAACAAAAGGCAATAAAGACCCGAGTAACAAGTAACAATGAAATATTACTAACAAGAAGCTACGAATATGACCATATATGATATCATATCAATATGTATGATTATGGAATAAGTCAATAAAATTATTTAAACCATTATACTGGAGCTTCGGACATGTACAAAGCAAATCGGACCTAAGGTAAGGGAAATACCACAATCTCATTTTTATCCGAGATTGTTTATTCGTAAGTATTTACTGGGGTGTATTTTATCATCCACATCCATGTTTCATCAATATGTAATATTATTTCCATCCACCTACAATTGTTTAAATCCATTTTTACCCTTCGGTGAGTTTTTAGTAATATGTACGAAAGGAATCTTTTGTCGTTTTTCGTACGAGGTACTTTTTGACTTTTCCGACAAAAGTACGAAGAATGCTTTTTTTAACTTATACGGCATGAATGGATTTCTAAAACATTATTTCCAAGAAGTTTCCTTTACAAGTTTTTAAGTTTATTTTTAATCAACTTCATTTATTTTATAATTGTACGACATGTTAAGAAAGGAAAAGTATTTTTGAAGCAGAAAGGATATTTTCCTCAAGAATGAAGTTCAAGTATTTTATCAAAATTATTTTCCATCTAAGATAATAAAAGGGTTCTGTTTTTATCCCTATTATTACATTGGTTTGATTATGTTGTGATGGAAATATTTTTTTATGAATTCCTTTATCTTATATGAATTGATTTATGATGTCATGATGTTTCAAGAATCCCATTTTTGTTACATGGGTTATGAGATGATGTATGATTATGTGGCACACATAAGAAAGGATTCATTATAAGATGGGTGGGACCTATATCTCCCTCCAATGCATTGGGTAAAGATTTTATATCTCATGAGATAGACAGGGCTGGAACGGTAGGTTATACCGGTTCAGTGAAACAGGACTGAAGCGAGGGTTACTCGATTCATAAAGGGACTTTGTCCACTAAGATAGTCTTGGCAATGAGTCTTGACTAACAAGAAATGATTTTCCATGATAATGTGTGCATTACACAAAGTTTCATGTTTTATGTTATGATTATGGGGATCTCATTTTCACTTCTATGATTTGTTCCATGTTAAGATATTATGATCTCTTTTGCAGGTTATAATTTTCAAAAAGATATGATATGATTTTTATTTCCTTTATTTGCCCTTGCTGAGAATTTGAGCTCACCCTTTTATGTTTTCTTTTCCCCAGGTCAGGAAGATGGATATTAAGTAGAATATGCTAAAAGGGACCCTAGATATGAAGAAATAAATGGGAGACACTGTAGAAGATTTATGAACCAGTTGTTTATGTTTCCCAGTTTCCAAAGACACTATACCTATACGGTCCTTTGTGGTTTTGTCATATGTTGTAATAAGTGTGCTTCAATTTTGAAGTATTAACAATGTATGTAAAGTATGGGTCATTATAGTTGGTATCAGAGGAAAGGTATAGTCAACCTTTGGAAACTAGGATGTGAAAGCCTTAGTAAAAACCCTAAGGATAAGTCTAAGCATAGAACACAATCTTAGTGTTTTAGAAATGTCCTTGAATAACCTAGGATAAGACCTTAAGCATGAAAATTTTATTCTTGAATTATGTGGTTTTCCTATTATAATTAGTGTTTCTCACACTATTCTTCTTGGTTTTAGTCAATGGATGGAACCCGAAGGAACCGTGTTAATGCGGAATGCGATGGGCAATGCAATGATTGTCCCCCTGAGCAACCAAACGATATGGGAGCTGGAATGAAAAATATTGTAGCCATGATCACACAACTTTCTCAAGCTATGAATCATGCAGGACTTCCAAACGAGCAAAGGAAGGAGCAACATTCTGTTGAATCCTTCATGAGGCAGCGTCCACCTTCTTTCAGTGGGTCTACTGATCCATTAGTTGCTGAACAATGGATTAGTACTACTGAAAAGATATTTTCAGTTCTTCATTGTTCTGAACATGATAAAGTCATCCTAGCAGTGTATCGTTTGGAAGGAGATGCGGATCAATGGTGGAATTTTGTTAAGAATACGAGGCAAAGGGATGAAATTGAGTCTATGGAATGGGACGAGTTCAAGAACTTATTTTTCAATAAGTACTTCCCTCGTATTCTCCGAACAAAGATGGAGAAAGAGTTTCTTGAACTGAAGCAAAGGGATGATGAATCTGTTAGTACCTATGAAGCAAATTTTACAAGACTTGCAAGGTACGCTTCTGGTATTATTATCCAACCTGAGAGTAAGATCGATCGATTCTTTAGTGGCTTAAAACCAAGTCTTCGAAGGGCGTTATCCATAAGAGACTTCAATAGCTACGAGTAAATCGTTCGATGTGCTCTCAAAGTCGAGATGGAGATTGGAGTAACCCATCAGTCACATGGGTTTGATAAGAAGAGGAAGATGGAATTCAAAGAAAAATCTAAAGAGCACACGGAAAAGAAGATGAGCTTTTCCTTATGCTCAAAGTGTGGAAAGAAACATG
Source organism: Viscum album (assembly GCA_963277665.1). Taxonomy (NCBI): domain Eukaryota; kingdom Viridiplantae; phylum Streptophyta; class Magnoliopsida; order Santalales; family Viscaceae; genus Viscum; species Viscum album. Next base: position 1,073,553,444 of record OY728140.1, on the reverse strand, counting down.
GAGGGAGTTGTCTTAAAGGGACAAGTAAATGTTTTAAATGTGGAAAAGAAGGTCATCGGGCATTTGAATGCCGTGATAATGGGAAGAAGATGTCTAATGACGCAAACAAAGGAAGGGATACATAGAATGAACCTACTACACTTCAATGTTTCAAGTGCAAGGATATGGGGCTTTATGCCAATCAATGCCCAAATCCAAGGGTTGATGATGATGGTCGACGTCAACAAAATCTTAAGGCTAAAGACAAAGGAAAGTCACATGCAATTTCTATCAGCGATGTGGAGTACGATAACGAAGTGGTGAAAGGTACACTTACCATCCACTCTAAAGTAGAAAATGTTTTATTTGATTATGGATCCACCCACTCTTTTATTTCTAAAGAATTTTCTAAGGGTATCACCGTATTACCTCAACAATTAGATGTTGAGTTAGCTGTGACAACACCTAATGGCACAACAGTCGCATCAGAAGTTTATAATTCTTCTCCGATCGAAGTTTGTGGGAAAGTGCTTCCTGCAAATCTTGTGATCCTTCCTTTAGTGGAATTTTATGTTATTCTTGGCATGGATTGGCTTTCTCTACATGGAGCTCATATCAATTGCCAATGAATGGAAGTCACATTTCATATTCCAGATCAATCTATGATCGTCTATCAATACAAGGATGAACATAACCTTCCAGTGGAAATTTCTTCCATTTTATGGGTATTGATTCCACTAAATGATGGTTATCTATCTCAAATGGTTGGTGAGAAACTCACGATTAAGCATATTCCCATTGTACGAGAGTTTGATGATGTCTTTCCGGATGAATTACCGGGTCTTCCACCAAATTGTGAAGTTGAGTTTTCAATAGAACTCGTACCGGGTGCTTTGCCTATTTCAAAGACACCTTATAGAATGGCCCCAATTGAGTTACAGGAATTGAAGAAGAAACTCCAAGAGAATATTGATAAGGGATTCATACGCCTTAGTGCGTCACCTTGGGGGAGCACCTATTCTATTTGTTAAGAAGAAAGATGGATCAATGAGACTCTGCATTGATTATAGAGAACTTAACAAGATCACTATCAAGAAAAAATATCCTCTCCCACGCATTGATGACTTATTTGACCAACTACGCGGAGCTCAATACTTTTCCAAGATTGATCTTCGTTCAGGGTATCATCAATTAAGGGTCAAAAGGGAGGATATACCAAAGACGGCTTTCCGTACAAGGTATGGACACTATGAATTTATAGTGATGCCATTTGGTCTTACTAATGCCCCTGCTATCTTCATGGATCTAATGAATAGTGTCTTTAGAGACTATCTTGATCAATTTGTGGTAGTCTTTATAGACGATATTCTTGTCTATTCAAAGAGCAAGGAAGAGCATGAAGACCACTTGAGAATTATATTGAAGACCCTGAGAAAGGAGAAGCTTTATGCCAAATTTACCAAGTGTGAATTTTGGCTTCAAAAAGTTGCATTTTTGGGTCACATAATCTCAAAAGAGGAGATATCTGTGGATCCAGCAAAAACAGAGGTTATCGAAAGATGGTCGAGACCAACAACAGTAACTGAGATCCGAAGTTTTCTTGGTTTGGCTGGATATTATCGACGTTTTTTAAAAGATTTTTCACAATTATCTAATCCACTCACCACGTTGACTCGGAAAGGAGTTAAGTTTGTCTGGACATTGGAATGTGAAGAGAATTTCAAGGAGTTGAAAAGAAGGTTATCCAGTGCACCTGTGCTCACACTGCCTTGTAGTGGAGAAAGGTTTGTGATATACAGTGATGCATCCAAGAAGGGACTGGGGTGTGTTCTTATGAAAAATGATATGGTGATAGCTTATGCCTCACGACAGTTGAAAATCCATGAGCAATATTACCCAACACATGATTTGGAGTTGGCTGCGGTAATCTTTGCATTAAAGATTTGGAGGCATTACCTTTATGGTGAAAGGTGTGATATTTATACTGATCATAAAAGTTTAAAGTATATTTTCACACAAAAGGAGTTGAATATGCGTCAAAGAAGATGGTTGGAGCTGATTAAGGATTATGACTGCTCAATCCATTACCACCCTGGGAAAGAAAACAAGGTGGCAGATGCATTAAGTCGACAAGACCATGCTAGTTTATCCATGATGAGGATCACAAAAGATCCAATATTTATGGATTTACAAAGGATGGATCTTGGAATTATAATGGAAGGGGAAAAATCTTATCTTTCTCAAATGAATGTTCAACCATCTATACATGTGAAGATTAAAGAGGCACAGAAAGAAGATGTCGAGTTACAAAAGAAGGTGATAAATGTTCCTGAATTCAACCTTGATTGTGATGGGATAATAAAGTTCAGGAATCGGGTTTGTGTTCCTTCCATCCCCGAATTAAAGAAGGAGCTGCTGGATGAGGCTCATAGTTCTCCATTCTCTATTCATCCTGGAAGCACGACGATGTATAGGGACCTGAAAGAGTACTTCTGGTGGGATGGCATGAAAAGAGATGTTTCTGAATATGTCTCTCGATGCTTGGTTTGTCAACAAGTTAAAGCTAAGAGACAAAAGTCTAATGGGATGTTACAACCATTACCCATACCTGAATGGAAATGGGAAAACATCACTATGGACTTTGTCACAGGACTTCCTAAAACATCCAAAGGCAATAATGCTATTTGGGTCATAGTTGATCGTCTTACAAAGTCTGCACACTTCATTGCTATTAGAGAGGATTTCTCTCTAGATCAGCTTGCCAGGATATATGTAAAGGAAGTGGTAAGATTTCATGGAGTGCCACTTTCTATTATATCTGATCGGGATCCGAGATTTACCTCGAAGTTCTGGCGAAGTCTTCAGCATACTCTGGATACAGAGTTGAGTATCAGCACTGCTTATCATCCCCAGACAGACGGTCAGTCTGAGAGAACAATTCAAACCCTAGAAGATATGTTGAGAGCTTGCTCTATGGATTTCAAAGGAGGTTGGGATCAACACCTACCTTTGGTGGAATTTTCTTATAATAATAGCTTTCACTCCAGTATTCAGATGGCTCCTTATGAAGCTCTCTATGGAAAGAAATTCAGGACTCCAACTTGCTGGGATGAAGTTGGGGAATGAAAGCTATTAGGACCTGATCTCGTTGATGAAATGGCAGAAAAGGTCAGATCTATTCAACAACACATAAGCGCAGCTCATAGTCGACAGAAAAGTTATGCCGACAACCGAAGAAAAGATCTAGAGTTTGAAGTCGGTGATAAAGTGTTCTTACGAATATCTCCCTGGAAGAGGGTTATGAGATTTGGAAAGAAGGGGAAGTTGAGCCCTAGATATATCGGTCCTTTCGAAATACTGGATCGTGTTGGGAAGGTAGCTTACCGATTGGCACTTCCACCAAATCTCTCTCAAGTTCACGATGTGTTCCATGTATCTCTCCTGAGAAAGTACATACCAGATCCTTCACATGTACTCAGCTCAGAAGTTGTACCGCTGGAGCAAGTTCTTTATTATGAAGAACAGCCGATAGAGATTCTGGATCGTAGCGAAAAAGTCCTACGAAACAAGACCACTCGATTGGTGAAAGTTTTATGGAGGAACCACCAACTTGAAGAAGCTACATGGGAGCTTGAGGATATGATGAGGGAGAAGTATCCTCATCTGTTTGTTACAAAGTGACGAATTTCGAGGGCGAAATTCTTTTTAAGGGGGGTAGAATGTAACACCCGAGACTTTTATGTTATATAAATCATCAAAGGAATCTTTTTCTACACAACACTTGCTCGACTTGCTTTACACGCAATCGCGACCTTCCTCGATAACTTGCATCGTACGCAATACCGAGTTTCACTAAACAACAATATGCTATTAAAACTAGCCGTTATGAATAGTAATAACCACTTTTTGAAATTTTATTTTTCAAAATGGACTTCATTTTTTGGACTCAGAATATCGAAATTAGCCTAGGGTGAAATTTTGGTATTTTTCTGAAAACTTTCAATTTTTGATGAATAGTGAAACCACTAAGTGGTAGGTTAAAAACTGAATTTTGCATAAAACTTAATTTTACCTCTTCTGTGAATGGAATTTCAAAAATCCGACAGACACGGTTGATATCAGTAAGTAAAATGTGGTTCAATGAGATAAAAATAATTTTTTTGGTGAATAGTAACTTTTTACTTTTTTTTATCGCGGTTAATTGTAAATAGGGTAACTAAGGGTAAATATGATATTAATATTACCCTAACACATGTCCTAATTCTATTGGACAAGTGTAATTCGACCAAAAACAAACTTAGGAATAAAATATGACCATTTAGGCCCACTTGGATTAGATTAGGACATTTATTATTAATTTATTTAAAGAAGGGTTAAAATAGTTAAAATCAATGTTTAATAAGTAAATCATTTTTAATATGGGGTTATACATAAGATAAATTCAATTGTAAATATTAATTAGAAAGCTAAAAAGATTTCCTACATGATGGTATTTTATTTGTAATTTTTAGACATCAAATAATATAATTTAATTATGACACAAAGATGATGCAGTAATTATCTTATTAATGAAATATTGACATAATTGATAATATAAATACCACAATAAATGTAATTTAAGACTTTTTATGAATTCCAATAATTTTCTAGGTTACTATGATATATTAGTGTTGATTTAATCAATTTGGTTCGAACATATAATTCTGTTATGACTTTCACAAAAATCATATATCAAATAGTGTCAAAATTGACACAAAATAGTTTTTAAATCAAATATTATATTATTAATTGTTATTTTATTCCTAAAAATCTAAGGTTCGGCCAAATTACTTAGATAAGGATATATATATTAATAATAAACAATTTGGGGTTCGTTTGGCATGTTATAGTAAGTGTATTAACCATATAATGAAAGAAAACAAAAAGACATGGTAAAAGTTAAATTATTTAACTTAGAGTTAAATCTAATTGATAAGGTTAAAAGAATACCCTAAACTTGTCTAAATCCTATTGGTTGATAGGATTTCGACCCTTCCCCACTTTATCTTCGAAATAAGACCCTTTGGAACTATTATAAACCGATTTTGACTTTAATATAAAATAATATTTTGAGATATTCCTAAGGTGCCCCTCTCCTCCCTTATAAAAGGGCACCTCCTCCCCCTCCTCCTCACACCAATTTGAGCACTCAAGCTCGCCCAACCCCTGCCATGTTCACCTCTACACTTCCCTAGAATAATCCTAGAGGTCCTGGTCTTCTCCAAAGACCAATCTTAGTTCCTTAAGTGGAGGATTCAAAGAGGCGTTCCAAAGAAGAGGTAATATCCATTACCGGTCTTTTCAATTTATTTCTTATTAAACTTCTTCTTCTTTAGTTGTTTCATGATAAATTAATAACATCAGTATTACTTACATACTGATATGTTATTATAAATATGAAACAACCCTAATTCACCTTCTATCCATCCTACGGAAAAATGAAATCACCGCGCGTGCGTACGTACGAAATACTGTCTCCACGCCGTGGTGTAATCTATTTTCCACCATCACCTTACAAGGATGGGTATAATGGTGTAATGAGTAACAATATATGATTATTATGAAGTAATATTGATACTGAAATAATATATATATACTCCAATACAGTTCCACGATCATAGGAACGATATCATCACTCGTGCGTACGTACGGAATACCGTCTCCACGATGTGATGCGACTCGTTCTACATGATCATCATTACATAGTAATTATATAAATGAATTGAATGAATAAATATGATATATTTTACACTAATACCATTCTGGATATAAGGTATCTATAACCTTAAAAGAAGAATAAGAATGTATTCGGCAAAACACGCATAAGAACAAAAGGCAATAAAGACCCGAGTAACAAGTAACAATGAAATATTACTAACAAGAAGCTAAGAATATGACCATATATGATATCATATCAATATGTATGATTATGGAATAAGTCAATAACATTATTTAAACCATTATACAGGAGCTTCGGACACGTACAATGAAAATCGGACCTAAGGTAAGGGAAATATCACAATCTCGTTTTTATCCGAGATTGTTTATTCGTAAGTATTTACTGGGGTGTATTTTATCATCCACATCCATGTTTCATCAATATTTAATATTATTTCAATCCACCTACAATTGTTTAAATCCATTTTTACCCTTCGGTGAGTTTTTAGTAATATGTACGAAAGGAATCTTTTGTCGTTTTTCGTACGAGGTACTTTTTGACTTTTCCGACAAAAGTACGAAGAATGTTTTTTTAACTTATACGGCATGAATGGATTTCTAAAACATTATTTCCAAGAAGTTTCCTTTACAAGTTTTTAAGTTTATTTTTAATCAACTTATTTTATTTTATAATTGTACGACATGTTAAGAAAGGAAATGTACTTTTGAAGCAGAAATGATATTTTCCTCAAGAATGAAGTTCAAGTATTTTATCAAAATTATTTTCCATCTAAGATAATAAAAGGGTTCTATTTTTATCCCTATTATTACATTGGTTTGATTATGTTGTGATGGAAATATTTTTTTATGAATTCCTTTATCTTATATGAATTGATTTATGATGTCATGATGTTTCAAGAATCCCATTTTTGTTACATGGGTTATGCGATGATGTATGATTATGTGGCACACATAAGAAAGGATTCATTAGAAGATGGGTGGGACCTATATCTCCCTCCAATGCATTGGGTAAAGATTTTATATCTCATGAGATAGACAGGGCTGGAATGGTAGGTTATACCGGTTCAGTGAAACAGGACTGAAGCGAGGGTTACTCGATTCAGAAAGGGACTTTGTCCACTAAGATAGTCTTGGCAATGAGTCTTGACTAACAAGAAATGATTTTCCATGATTATGTGTGCATGCCACAAAGTTTCAAGTTTTATGTTATGATTATGGGGATCTCATTTTCACTTCTATGATTTGTTCCATTTTAAGATATTATGATCTCTTTTGCAGGTTATTATTTTCAAAAAGATATGATATGATTTTTATTTCCTTTATTTTCCCTTGCTGAGCATTTGAGCTCACCCTTTTATGTTTTCTTTTCCCCATGTCAGGAAGATGGATATTAAGTAGAATATGCTAAAAGGGACCCTTGATATGATGAAATAAATGGGAGACACTGTAGAAGATTTATGAACCAGTTGTTTATGTTTCCCAGTTTCTAAAGACACTATACCTATACGGTCCTTTGTGGTTTTGTCATATGTTGTAATAAGTGTGCTTCAATTTTGAAGTATTAACAATGTATGTAAAGTATGGGTCATTATAAGTTATTTCCCTAATAATATGGTTTGTTAGGTTCTACCAATGAATTGATGAGGCACACAAGAATTAGGAGACCCTTTATGTAGGGCCATGATATCCCCAGTCGGTGTGTCTGAGCCCTTCTGTCTTAGTAGAATTATCGAGTGGAGAGATTTATTATTATATTCAATGCATATGAAATAATTATGAAGGCTCATACATCATGATTTTTAATTTATATATGGAATTAATTATATCCATTAATGGTTCTGGCATGCTAGATAAACATATATCTTAATTGAATAGCATGAGACCTACGCTTGGTGGTTTGGAATAAAAAGGTTTAAACCATCAAAAGGTTCAGGAATGAAGGGCCTCATTCCATCATAGAGAATGTGTAAAAAAAATTGGAATGTCAAGGATATCAGATCAACCTGAATATTTTGATACAATGATTATAAAAAAATGTCCACAACACTCAATTCATGAGGATGGTCTGGGATAGTCACCCCAGAGGGGACCTATAACGCAATGGGGAGCTTGGTTCTGCCATTATGATTTTAGGCTCACAAGAATCTAAATGCCCTTTACACCAGGCCATGATGTTTCTAGTTGATGGGTCAGAGCCTCGCATAAATGGAATGGAAGATCAGATAGATCTATTTTACTCTTTATGGGAAATGAAATATTTCCGACCACCTGAGATGTTTCAGATTGTGATGTGGGATTTATAAAATATTTAATATCCAAGAAGGGTTCTATCACCCTAAATGTTGTTCCACCACATGTTAAACATATTATATTAGGGACAAGATTGGAAAAAAAAAATTCTCAACTTCTTTCCTAGAATAGGGGGTCCAGTGAGCATTAATTGGATTTCAGTGGGGCCATATATTAGATAGTATGAGATTTATTCCCAAATTAATTTTTCCCTTATTTTGTTACTAAACTAGAAAGGTGAAGAGTTTATCGGGTAAGAGACTTGAATTTTTCTCAGGCTGTCCTATGTGGGTTTTCAACCTGAAATGTTATTGTGTCTATTTGATTAATAGTTTAAGGTAATTCAATTTGGACCATTATGTAATATAGTTTAATTTCGTACAACATTAACTAATGTGTGATTAGTTTATGGTTATGACAGTTAGACCTGGTATGGGATATGTTGCACTAGAGGATAATTAGGATACATAGGTTCAATAGTACTCCAACATCATGTTCCGTAGGCAATTGAGATTTCATATATCATGGATCATGGATTCTAGGACATGTGTGATGATATGGAAAAATTATTTTGGGGATGGCCTATAATGTATAAACCCGGACCTTCTTTTAAGGTCTGTTTTCTTTTTTTGGAGTTTTTGAGAAAATATGAGTTTCATGAAAGTTTTGAAGTACACGCCTTGTACATTCTGAGTACACATTTTGTACTTAATTGCCGCTCAAGGCTATGTGTTGGTCATAACACAGCCACGCACACGACCATGTAGGGGTGACATGGAGGCTGCCTAAATCGGAGTATATAAAATACTAGTACATGCCAGTTACATCAAATGTATATGTCGTGTACTTTCTATTTTTCACTAAATGCACCGGGGTCACGTCTTAACCTCGAAACTGTCTTCTTCTCCAGATTCATCAATAGAGATCATTCCGTATGGCTGCGGATCTTCGACGAACCCCCAACCCTCCATCCGTTCCCCGAATCGACCGTCATTAATTGCATCGGAACCACGGTGGTATGATCTTCCTTCTCCTAGAGCTTTTTTTCCCAATTCCTTCCCTTTCTCAAGTTACCATGGGTTGAGTATTTTGGATGTTTCCTTAGATATATGACGTTACAAGGAGATTCAAACTTCATGGTTCGAGTATATCAATCTCCTAATTTATAGGTAAGACGTTTGTGCCTTTATGTATAAAGTCTTTGAGTATTTGTGCCAATTACACCAATACCCTTGAACGGGGTATTGTGTGTTTCATGTTCTGCTCTTATTGTTTGCATGTTTTTCATATATTCATGAGTAGAGGATATTGTTTGTGAATAGGTTAATTTACTATGCTTTGGATGCTTTTCCCGTGCATGTTTTCTGATTTATTATAGTTTGGTATAGTTTTACCTGTTAGGCTATTGCTAGCTCCATGCCAAGTTGTAGGATGGTATGACTGTTCTTCCATTCTCAGATGTTGTAGATGATAGACAAGTAGTTATTTAGGTTAATTTGTCCGTTATGTAATGTGATACTTGCTGATTTTACACAGGTCCGTGAGAACCTAGTGTAGTAGACCACAGGGATAATGGATGTAAGTTCTTCTCTAGAGTTTCATTCTAATATGATCTGAGATCACAATGGGAATTGACGTTGACTGCTTCCTCAAAGTGTCTGTAGTTCCTTGACATGGGCCATAGGGGCATGGAGACGTTGAGTGCTTCCCTAGAGTGCCTTTTGTACAATTCAAGACTATAGGGGTAATTGATGGTGAGTGCTTCCCCAGAGAGTCTATTCATTAGCTGAACTAGAGAGGTGAGACTATGTGTGCCTCCCAGAGGGTTGCAAGTACTAGTAGGTTGAACCGTCATGTTTAGACTGTCAGAACTACCCATAGGTTACCTGTTTTCTCAACTTTCTTAAGTGGTTGTTTACTTGTTTGTAATTATGTTCTTGAAACTGTAGATTGTTATCTATTTTGTGCTTCCTATTTACTATTTATGTACTTTTACCTGCCATATATTCACTGACTGCTAGGAATAGATATTCTGGTGGTTTACTACTAGGATTTTTATCTAACACCATGTTTGGGACATGCTTTTGGGCCCAAAGAGATTATATTGTTGCAGGTATAGAGAAGGAAAAGCGCCCTTCTACTTCAGGTTCTTGATTGCACTAGAGCTGGAGAGCATGGGACCAAGACGAGGCTTGCGATGCTGAGGAGTTTCTCATCTGTTGTTTTTCTTTTGTACATTGGTTTAGTATGGTATTCAGCATTGTGACTTGTTTGGCTGTTTTACTATACATATATATATCATACCCCATTTACCTATACTTCTACTCTAGTTGTTTTTTTATCAGTTTTCCACTGTTATTGTAGTTGGATATTTACTACTTCTTCTATTGTATGTGTTGTTACTTCCACTGTGTACTTTTTCAATGAGGGCATAGTTTCCCCACTATCACACCCAAGGACCTTTCTGCTAGTCGGTAGCCTCTAGCATTCGTGGAAATGCGCTTGAGGCCATGTGACGAATCGGGTACTGGGCGCCTCTAGGTGGCATCCGGAACCGGGGCATTACAAATTGGTATTAAAGGAATTTCTTTTCTAATGACTTACTGTTGGGATCCTATAGCCAGGGATATGATGGAATATGTCCATGGTAATAAGTTGTGCCCAAGAGTTCCTAACCCGTGTAAAGGTAAAAGCCATACTACCTCGTTTATTGTAATTTTACTGGTTATCAATTTTACAGTTGACATGATTTCACTGTTGGGTGATTCACATGCTTTGTACTATTACCGTTGTTGTTATTGTGGCTCTATTTCTATCACAACCTGATGAGATGAGGGTATGCAATCTCATGCATCATATAGGCATTTTCTAGAAATCACATGTCATGCATTCTTACCATGTCAACTAGGATACAATATCAAATGTATGTTGTTGTGATAGATGTTGTGTAGAATATGCATGTTGTTTTGATATATGCGTTATAAAAAATATCTACTTCTAGTTAGAACATTTATTGAGTAAGGTTTACCAAAATGAATGCCATATTTTGGTTCTTGAGGTTTTATGGGCCCTCTTGGATAGAAATATTGTGGATAATTGACCAGTTTACCTAGGTTGGGACTTTTAAAGATTCCAAACTTTGATTTGCGAGGATTATGGGCCTTCACAGAATGCAATTTGGCACCTTAATTCTTGTTTTTTGTGTTTTCTGGGCTCTGGTGCAGTTCTGAGGCTACTGTCTGGAAAAGCCCAGAATAAACAGTGTGTACTTTATGAATAAATGCTATATAGTCTATAGTCATGTCACTGACTATGCGCACATGGACACGGGGTTGTGAAAAATCTTGTTCGAACATGCAGTGTACAAGTTTACACTCCGTGTAGTCTGAGCTAGGTACCCGGCTGTGTCACAAACAACACAGGTCGGTGTTATCCTTTCTCATACATGCCATGTCTGCCTGAAACATGCCGTGTAGTGTCAGCCATGTAGCCCGCCGTGTAGCTAACCACACGGTATGTTAAGAATTATTAGTAAATGCTATGTCCTTTTGGAACAGACCATGTAGTGTGACATGGGTGCACAGGCTGTGTCACTAACAACACGTGCCAAGTGAAGCTTGTTAAGTACACATCGTGTATACCTTGAAAATTCCATATAGTTTTGTCTTAGGAGAGATGTGTGGATTAACCGTGTAGAAGGACTCATTCAGGGACGATAATTCATGTACATACCGTGTGTTGGGACAATACATCGTGTATTTGGGGTGTTACATGACCTTTTTAGGTAGAAGTACATGCCCATGTAAATGACATAAGGGAACATGCCATGTAGTCTTTATACAAGTCTTGTAGTCATGTTTTATAATTTTTGAATGCTTTCATTCCCCTATTCCCTTCTTACACTCCTAGTTTTCAGTCCCTGGTAATGTGATCAAAAGTGTTCCTTTGACCTTGTAGATTCATGCCACCGAGACGTCCTCCAGTTGAATGCCAGTGCTAGGAAGTGATCAAACACAAGATATGGCTGATCAGGGACTTCCTGTAGATCCTCCTATTGTGTCAGACTTGGCACCAGCAGTGATACCGGTTACATGCGCTGATGCACAATTTAGGGAAGGCTTTTGGAGGATGATGCAGAGCTTCCTGGGAGCACCACCTCCTACCTCTACAATGGCATATTTGAGGTGGGTTTTCCAATAGCAGCATCCTCCCACCTTTTCAGGGGAATGAGAACCTCAGGCTATAGAGTCATGGATAGAAGAAATGGTGATTATCTTCAATCATCTTGAGACACCTCCAGAAAGGAGGTTCAAGCTCCTTACCTACATTATACGAGACTCCGCCAAGAGGTGGTGGGAAGCGATCTCATAGGGAGTTCATCAGTAGGTTATGGCCTGGGAGGAGTTTCACTGCATCTTTAATAAATACTTCTATTTGGAGAACCTGAGGGCCGACCGAGCCTATGTGTTCATGAGCCTAGAGCAGGGAAAACATTCTGTCATGGAGTATTCCTCTTGTTTCCCCGAGCTTCTGTGTTTCACACCCCTCTAGAGCATATATGGGTTGTTCTGGGAAGGAACGTTTTAGGATGGAATCAGCCAAGATATCCACTCACAGGTGAATATCTTCATGCTGACTTCCATCGCTTCCAGAGTCAACAATGCACTGATTGTAGAGCGCAATTTGAGAGATTCTGATGTTGAGAGCCAGGGCGGTTCTACTTCTAGGTTTATTGCTTCACCAGATGACAGCAAGAAGCGCTGTTGGGGGTTATGATAATATAAGGGTTACAAGGACAAATTGATTTGGCATCTCTCTCTATTTCTCTATATCTGAAGGCTGAAAAGCTATAGAGAGCCGTTCAACATTCATGCCTTGGTGCACTAAGAAGATTGTGCCAGTTAATTTCCAATTCCCCATATTGTATTCATATCAGGGGATGGGGTTTTCATGGAGAGCTACATTTCATTGTACTCTCCAGTCCACAAAGCCTGCTGAAAATGGTCTCATACAATGTTATTGCCCATGGCTGGCCACAGTTAATGGGATTGTTTGTAAAAAAAAGCATTCCCAAGAAAAATCCTCAACTAGTTCCTCTCGAAATCAAGTATACAGAGAAGAAGTTGTTGAATTACTCTTGAATCAAGCAAACGAGAATATTGAACATTCCTCTCATTTGAATCAAGCACATCATCAAGTGACAGAAGTGTCAGAAATCATCCAATGGTCTTTTGAGCCTGGTGATAAAAGTGGATGTCGGTTGATGCATCCAGCCAATTTCCAGACTAATGTCCATAAGATCGAAATAGATTTCAAGAAGGTCTCAGATATAGAATGTGATGAACCATCCCATCTCACCAGACTGGAGACTATTTTAACCCAACCCTCAGAATCATCAAATAGGATTCGAGGAGTTGAGCAAAGACAGCAGGAACAGCCCCAGTCCACCGGACTAGAGACTTTTTCAAATCCTCAATCCCTCCCTCAGAGAAAGTCAATCTTTTTTCGATTGGGGAAGAATCCTCAAGAGAAACTAAGAGAAAATTTATCAAGAGATTCCCTCCAAATTATGGTTCTTCAAGAAATTCCTGAGGGATAAAATCAACAAAAGGAAATGTCTCATCAGGGACATGAAAGATGGCATTATCGTAGAAATTTCGATAGAATAGATGTAATGAATTTTGAATCAATCAATGTAATTAATGTCGTTTTTGCTGATCCACTAGATGAGGATCACATAGAGGGATCATATGAAGAGGTTCCTTCTCAAAAGTTGTACACACAGACACAAATGAAGAATGTGTGCGTACAAAAAATCAAAGGATTACTCAGAACCGAGGTAATCCTTCATGTAACCCACATCCCCCTCTCCTAAAGGGAACCAAAAATGGTAAATGAATGAATCAGGTCACATACCCTTCCTTTGGATAAGGCCAATCACTATCACTAGAGCAAATATTTGCACAAAAAGAGGATGAAATGAAGGAATTGAGGAGGATGAATGCAGAACTACTTAAATGTAGTCTTCATCATAAATGTGTTGCAGTCATTCCCTCAAGGGAATTTGTTGCGGCTACTGAGATGGATCAAGAATATCCTCCTCTATCAGTACACCCTCGTAGGTCTAATCATACGGGTCAAGTGCATCAACAATTGGCGGTGCTACCATCAGTTGCATCACCAGCCACCACATCTGTACCAGCTCCAGTCATTGCACTTCTTCAGGTCCAAGCCCAACCGAATGTTTCTCCAAATTTAATAACTACTATTGAGTCATTAATAGCTCGTTTGGAAGATATATATAGAAAGTGTGCTCAAATTCAACTAGAAAAGAGAGCTTACCCTGAATGGGTTGATGCAATTTCTCCCCCATCAAATTTTTCAAGTACCACATTCCCAAAATTTAATGGTTCGAGAGACCCAGAGCAACACTTAACACATTTTGTTTCTCGTTGCAATCCTATGATATGAACCCTTCCACAACAAGAAGAAGTTATGATCAGGTGTTTTGTACAGTCATTACAAAGACCATCTTTTTTTTGGTACACAAGATTGCAATCCCAGTCAATTACCGGATGGGAGGATCTTCGCCTAAAAATCCTTCTTCAGTTCACCTCAGCATTTCCAAATACAACCGTTTATGATCTTACAAACTATAGGCAAAGTGAGAATGAAATCTTCTCATATTTTATTGCTCGCTTAATGGATTAACATATTCCCTAAGCTTAGCACTCCCTCAAGAGGAATTGTTTCCAATCTATGTGGAGAATTTACGTGATGAGTTTCACACACCGTTGATCCCTGTGAAATACACCAGAGGGTTTCGAGACCATACTTAAATCGCTCAACAGATTGAAGATTCTCTTATAAAGACTTAGGATAAAGCTCGTGTAATTCCATCAACTCCAGGAAAGAGAATGGGTAAGGTAGAGACTGCTACAGTTATGATTAAACAAGAACTTATACCTGCTTCTACTTCAAAACCTTCATCTTCTCGAAGGGATATGCCTCCTGAGCGTCAATAACAGAGGTTGTTTTGTCATGACGTTCAAAAATATCAATGACGGAAACAATATGAGGATCTGAAGATCAAAACATATTCTTTCCGAAATGAACAAGTTCCTGGTTACTTAATTTCATCTCTAGAAAATAATTTGGTTCAATTTTCAAGGCCCAGGAGGTCAATAAAGGAAAGAGATGAAGACCATCCCAAATAATGCCCGTTTCATCAGATGTTTGGGGCATCCCATTCATGAGTGTTTTGTTTTCAAAGACCTCCTGCAAAAAATGGTCGACTTGGGACAAGTCAAACAGAAAGGTTATTCAGCTCATGTAGCATGTGTTACTGCTACAGATCTAGAGGATGAGGGTGAGTGGAATGAAGTTAAGAACAAAAATACAAAAAATTTAATTATTGGATGGTCAGGAAAATGATCAACCAAACACATGCCATTTTACGAATGCAATTGAAGAAACCAATTCTGACTTCTTCCATGAATTCCACAGAAAAACTATGGAATCCCGCCTTTTTATCACATAAACTTTCATTACATTTTACAAAACCGAGGATCATTAAGGTTTAGTGTCTTGGAAACCAAGAACTTAAAACATGAACCAACAAAAAAAACATTCTTCTTAAACACTTGAAAGGCTTCTCCTTATGTTCATCCTAGGTTCATTACTGCATCTCATAACCTGGGGACATACATCAAAGGAAAGGGTGAGCAGAAGGCCCAGTAAGGGAAACAAGAGAAACATTTTACATGTGATCTTGAGATACTTCAATAAGGACATGAGAAGAACTTTAAGGCGTGATAATGAAATAATGAGTTACATCATAATAAAAATAACATTTTTCATAACTTGAAGATGTGGCTGCAACATTTAATATTGACAATCGTTTCGTTTCACCAAGGTCCATCCCCAAGGTGTCGTTAAAAATTACCAAGGTTATTCACCATGGTGTCGTTAAAAAACGGTCATCTCTAGAGATTAAGTCTTTACCCAATTCATTAGAGCGCTATATGGGCGCACCCCTAAACTGTAATCTCTTGTGGTTACATCATTATCCAATGCAATGGGGCGCTATCAAGGCGCACTCTTAAATTTGCCTTTATTATCATGTGAGCCACATATATCATCATCAATCATTTATAAACAACCCATATAGCATAAAATAAATGGGTTTCATTACATAATCATAACTTTTTAAAAACTGCTTTAAAGACACGATCTTTATGTCACTTTAAACCCACGGAATGGGAAAGAGGGTTTCATGTATGTAAATCCCAGAATTTAAAATAGATAATTTTGATATATATGTGAATACCCCTGTAGAAATAATAGCTTTGAGTATTCACTTTATAACATAAAATAATTTTTAGAAAATAGAGAGAGGCACTTTGAGACGAAAATTTTGCAGCATAACGGCTATGTTACAAGGTTTTAGAAAACATTGAGAAGAGAGGGGACATGGGTCAAACATTCATAAATGACCCATAAAATAGTATATGGACAAAATATAAGGGATTTAAGAACATGGTAATGAAATTTGAAAATATACCATATGAAATGAATAATATTAAAGGAAGACAAAAATAAGATTTCTCTTGTGAGAATTCGGCAGCCTAACGGTGTCACTTAAACTTCAACAAAAATGAATTGACAAGGTCAAACAGGGTCTCTCATAATATGAACATAAGAGTGCAGTATGATAGATATAAGGATAATACCCCAACATAATAGAAAGGAACTTGAAAGACTTGACATGAAAGTAGAACTTTGAAAAAAAGAAGGGTGAAAAAATCCCTTAAAAAATTCGGCAGCCTAACGGCGCCACTTAAAACATCAAAATGCTGAATTGAAGAGATAAAATGGGGTCTCTCATCATATGATCATAAAAGATCAGTGTGATAAATTTAGAGATCATACCCCAACATGATAAAAAGTAACTTGAAATACTTTACATGAAAATAGATCTTGAAAAATGAGAATGGAGAAAGAATCCGTTACAAAAATTTCGTCAGCCCAACGGCGCCACTTAAAACTTCATAAAAAGAAATAATGAGAGTAAGAGGGGATATCTAATTATATGAACATAAAAAGGGCAGTAATAGGAGTATAAAATATAATCCTCCAACATAATAACATGGAGCATAAAAGTAATGACATAAAAGAGATCACTTGAAAATAAAGAGAGGGGTCGGATCCCTTACATTAAAATGTAACTCTTAAACCTCAAATGTTGGGACCTTGAGGGCTTGGGGGCACCTTGGGAGGACTCCTTGGGAGGTAATAAGACCATAACTTCATTGGGGAAGATTGGGGAGTCGAATGGATGAGACGAGGGCTTGGTATTTATAGGGAAAGTGAGGGGACAATGCATTAATGGCCAAGGGACACCTCACATGTGCTTTTCTCAAACCCATGTGCTCTCCCTTGGCATTTACCATGGAGTTAGGAAACATGGGGCCCCAAAAACAATAATTCATCACCCTTGGCCGGCCAACCCTTAAAATATCTCATGACATCATCATGACACAATTATGATGTCATTAAACATACCGAAACCCTAAAACTGTATTTTTATTATTCACTGAAAATTCAACTTTCTCAGAAAGATCCCAAAATTTCACCTTAATCAAATATCAGTGCTCTGATTTCAAAAATTAACTCAATTTTATAAAAGTAATTTTCTAAATATTTTTAATTTATTTTGTTTAATAAATACACTATTCACCGAAAATTAATTTTTTCAGAAAAAACCCCAAAAATTACCATAACATAATATCGGTGCCCTGAGTTCAAAAATGAAATCCATTTTATAAAAATGATTTTCTAAATATTTTTAATTTAATTTTTTAATTAAAAAACACTATTCACCTGAAAAGATTAATACTTGAATAATAATTTATGAAACCGTTATTTTACCATTTTATTGAATCACATTACTTAATTAGGGTGCCTAGATTATTTTAAAACATTCTTTAAGTGAAATTACTAATCCATTTGGTCACATTACTAATCCTAAGCGAAAAATCTCTATTCACAATTTACTATTCATGAAAAATCAAGTTGATCTTATTAGACTCTAAATTTCGTACTGGACATAATTGTATAAGACCATTTTTTGAAAATCATTACACATTTTAAATAATTTAAGGTTCACATAAATTTTTTTTTTAAAATATACTTTTGAAAATTCATCAAAAATATGCATACTATTTTTATCCGGTCATTTGAAAATTCATAAACTTCATCATAAGAAGAAATCCCAATTTTTATATAAAACAAGGATTACACAAGGCGGTTACGGTCTCATTACATATCCCCTTATAATACCAGCATAGGACCTAAGAGTAAGATGTACAAGGGTGATAGAATCTTGGGGTGGGTCAGTCAACATTGCCCGAGTGGTAATTTCTATCAGTTTGAACTTCTCACGAAGGCGATTCCGTTCTAGCTTCACATGATGAAGTTCGGCTTGGATTTGGTCCAGAGAAAAGCCCAATGGTGCTACCTCCTTCCCAAGCTCTATTAGATGGGATTCGATCGGTCCAAGACTACTAGGTGAGGCCATCAAATCTTCATTCTATAATAATTAACCAAGATTACTTATATTTAGAGACAATAATCAAAACATTTTGTTCACAGCGGTCATATTGACCGATGGTCATGTAACAGTCAAAACCCACTGCTCTCATTTTAATTATAATCATGTTTATCAAATAAAACATTTTTGTTGAGTATAAAAATAAAATAAAATAACACATGAAATTAGGAAACAATATTTATTCAAAATTTCAAGCCGTTACAATCATCCCCCCTTAAGAAATTGTGTCCTCGCAATTTTTAAAATTGGGTTTTGAAATTTCATTTAAAGTCCCACATCGGAAAAAGAGTCAGTAACACCATTACATTAAAAGAAAGAAAAGGAAGTACAAAGGCCACCTGAGTTTACTCATACTAGGATTCTATGTAGGAAACATGGACATGGAGGAGAAAACAAAGGGTCACATCCTAAAGGAGAGTGATAGAAAACATGATTAGGAGGAAGTTAACCACCAAAAAATCCCAAAATTATGATTTGTGTAAGTGGTCTTTGATTACCTAGTAGGAAACGTAATCCAACAACGTTTTTGTTTTACGTTCCTTTTCATAACTTTGAGGAATTCATTTACAAAATAGAAAAAAACATCACGAAATATATCTATCTTCATATAGAGTTTCATACTTTAATAAGTTTCGACCAAAACTAATCTTTTCTCTAAACGATGAGCATTCAAAACTACTTGGTCTCATCAAAACCCAAGAATCATATTCTAGAGAATCACATAATCCACAAAAGATCAACTATCTAATTCATTTATCTTTAAACATTATCCGAAAAATAGAAAGGGTAAGGTAAAACAACTCTTCAAAAAGAATCCCATAGGAATGGAAACTACTTTTAAATCTTCAAAGTTCCATGGTACTACCCAAAGTTCATCATAGACCATTCCATAAATAATGGTCCTTAAGATTCCTCAAAATAAACCAAACTAAGATTGAAACCCAAATACAAGAAGGATTTGATAACATAGTCTTCCAAAATAAACTTCATTGTTCATCTCCAAACAACATCAACCACTCCTAACATCTTATAACAAAAGTAGATAACCTAAACATATTTTACCCAAGATAGGTTAATCATTTCCATTACTATAAGTCCACCTTAAATTCATCGATTCTTCAAAATATAAGTCAACCATTACTCCTCCTGAAAATACCGTAGTAATCTATTTACCTCGATCATATAGGGTCCCTAAAATAGTAAACATCTTCCAAAATAATAATCATCTGTAAATCCCCTAATCACCCTTTTTTTAAGAAGAACAGCCTCACTACATAAACATGTGGTACATAACAATAGATTTTTTCCTTAATGATATAAATTCATCTTAGGTAGTGACTTGATGACCTTATAAAACATAAAATATATTCTCATGGAGCACGAACTAAAATACAACATGACATAGACAATTATTGTGAAGAAGTTAGATGTACTTCAGTCATCATGATCCATCTCAATATAGAACATGCATTGTTCCCTTGTCCTCTAAGATTGTTGATGCTCATCATGCTTCTCACCCATTCCAGGAGAGCATTGCCTTGGATAGTGTCTAACTTATCCACATTTACGACATCGAAAAGTATAAGGCACATTAGATAGAACCTTATCTCTATTCATCACACTATCCATTTTTTTAAAGCGATTGGCTACTTTATGCCCTCTCTTCCCACACTTTAAACATCTCCCAGTTCCTTTGTGACATTATCCTTGGTGCCCCTTTCCACAGTTTTTTCACAATGGAAATTGGGTCTTCTTTACCTTATCAAATTTATCATATGAACATCCTTGAGACTTTGTCTTCTCCTTCCTTGATGAGTTTGGGCATTCACCTAGGTACCAATTGTTAATTGTGATTTTTGATAGCTGGTTTGGCATAATCACAATATGTTCAACTTGATCTTTGGTCATCTCTGTCACATCAATAGGGCAATCATCACATTTCCTCCAACATTGGTTGTTGGGACATGTTCTTCCATTTCCCACCATTAACTAAGAAAAGAAAGTATAATTAGGGGTTTGAATACTTATCCAATAATCATTAAAAGGAAACTATAATCATAGAAGGATAAACATATAGAAGGAAGGTATACCCTAACATGTGATCCCCCTAGGTTCCAATCTAGGTTATCCATGATCATATCTTCTTATGTGAATCCTTATTTTGTTACTTTAATAATGTTTCATACTAAGATTATGAATTTACGAAGCATATCCCCTGGGAGTGTCGTAACCAAGAGTGCAGTAAGGCCCGTTGTCGTGTACCATTTCCCGTTCGAGTCTAGCTCAAAGCGGTGTTTTTGGGTTTTAACCCTATGTACATCTGTGCTAGAGCCACCTCTACCTACTCATATCCAGACAGGGATGTATTTTCTTGGCAACCCATTACTCAATACTCACCAAAATACCAATATGATTTCCTATATATAAACTTTTCTATAGGATTCTTCCTAAACTTTTCATATCCTAATTTCCACAAATAACTAAACCATCCTTTGATACCAACTATGGAATCCCGCCTATTTATCACATAAACTTTCATTAAATTTTACAAAACTGATGATCTTTAAGGTTTAGTGTCTTGGAAACTAGGAACTTAAAACATGAAACAACAAAAAAAACATTCTTCTTAAACACTTGAAATGCTACTCCTTATGTTCATCCTAGGTTCATTACTGCATCTCATAACCTGGGGACATACATCAAAGGAAAGGGTGAGCAGAAGGCCCAGTAAGGGAAACAAGAGAAACATTTTACATGTGATCTTGAGGTACTTCAATAAGGACATGAGAAGAACTTTAAGGCATGAGAAAGAAATAATGATATACATCATAATAAAAATTACATTTTTCCTAACTTGAAGCTGTGGCTGCAACATTTAATATTGACAATCGTTTCATTTCACCAAGGTCCATCCACAAGGTGTCGTTAAAAATTACCAAGGTTATTAACCATGGCGTCGTTAAAAAATGGTCATCTCTAGAGATTAAGTCTTTACCAACTGGATTAGAGCGTTATCTGGGCGCACCCTTAAACTGTAATCTCTTGTGGTTACATCATTATCCAATGCAATGGGGCGCTATCAGGGCACACCCTTAAATTTTCCTTAATTATCATGTGACCCACATATATCATCATAAATCATTTATAAACAACCCATATAGCATAAAAGAAATGGGTTTCATTCCATAATCATAACGTTTTAAAAACTGCTTTAAAGACAAGATCTTTATGCCACTTTAAACCCACGGAAAGGGAAAGAGGGTTTCATGTATGTAAATCCCAGAATTTAAAATAGAAAATTTTGATATATTTGTGAATACCCCTGTAGAAATAAGAGCTTTGAGTATTCACCTTATAACATAAAATAATTTTTAGAAAAGAGAGAGAGGCACTTTGAGGTGAAAATTCTGCAGCATAACGGCTATGTTACAAGGTTTTAGAAAACATTGAGAAGAGAGGGGACATGGGTCAAAGATTCATAAATGACCCATCAAACAGTAGAGGGAAAAAATATTAGGTATTTAAGAACATGGTAATGAAATTTGAAAATATACCATATGAAATGAATAATATTAAAGGAAGACAAAAATAATATTTCACTTGTGAGAATTCGACAGCGTAACGGTGTCACTTAAACTTCAACAAAAATGAATTGACAAGGTCAAATATGGTCTCTCATCATATGAACATAAGAGTCCAGTATTATAGATATAGAGATAATACCCCAACATAATAGAAAGGAACTTGAGATAATTGACATGAAAGTAGAACTTTGAAAAAAAGAAGGGTGAAAAAATCCCTCAAAAAATTCGGCAGCCTAACGGCGCCACTTAAAACATCAAAATGATGAATTGAAGAGATAAAATGGTGTCTCTCATCATATGATCATAAAAGATCATTATGATAAATTTAGAGATCATACCCCAACATGATAAAAAGGAACTTGAAATACTTTACATGAAAATAGATCTTGAAAAATGAGAAGGGAGAAAGAATCTGTTACAAAGATTTCGACAGCCTAACGGCGCCACTTAAAACTTCACAAAACGAAATATTGAGCGTAAGAGGGGATCTCTCATTATATGAACATAAAAAGGGCAGTAAGAGGAGTATAAAAGAACATCCTCCAACATAAGAACATGTAGCATAAAAGTAATGACATAAAAGAGATCACTTGAAAAGAAAGAGAGGGGTTAGATCCCTTACCTTAAAATGTAACTCTTAAACCTCAACGGATCGGACCTTGAGGGCTTGGGGGAACCTTGGGAGGACTCCTTGGGAGGTAATGAGACCAGAACTTCGTTGGGGAAGAGTGGGGAGTCGAATGAATGAGAGGAGGGCTTGGTATTTATAGGGAAAGTGAGGGGACAAGGCATTAATGGCCAAGGGACACCTCACATGTGCTTTTCTCAAACCCATGTGCTCTCCCTTGGAATTTACCATGGAGTTAGGCCACATGGGGCCCCCAAAACAATAATTCATCACACTTGGCCGGCCAACCCTTAAAATATCTCATTACATCATCATGACACAGTTATGATGTCATTAAACATACCGAAACCCTAAAACTGTATTTTTACTATTCACTGAAAATTCAACTTTCTCAGAAAGATCCCAAAATTTCACCTTAATCAAATATCAATTCTCTGATTTCAAAAATTAACTCCATTTTATAAAAATATTTTTCTAAATGTTTTTAGTTTATTTTTTTTAATAAATACACTATTCACCGAAAATTCATTTTTTCAGAAAAAACCCCAAAAATTACCATAACATAATATCGGTGCTCTGAGTTCAAAAATGAAATCCATTTTATAAATATTTTTAAATTAATTTTTTAATTAAAAACAACTATTCACCCGAAAAGATTAATACTTGAATAATAATTTATGAAACCGTTATTTTACCATTTTATTTAATCACATTACTTAATCAAGGTGCCTAGATTATTTTAAAACATTCTTTAGGTGAAATTACTAATCCATTTGGTCACATTACTAATCCTAAGCGTAAAATCACTATTCACAATTTACTATTCATCAAAAATCAAGTTGATCTTCTTAGACTCTAAATTTCATACTCGACATAATTGTAGAAGACCATTTTTTGAAAATCATTAAACATTTTAAATTATTTAAGGTTTACATAAACATTTTTTTAAAATGTCCTTTTGAAAATTCATAAAAAATATGCATACAATTTTTATCCGGTCATTTGAAAATTCATAAACTTCATCATAAGAAGAAATCCCAATTTTTTTTTAAAACAAGGATTACACAAGGCAGTTATGGTCTCATTACATAGCCCCTTATAATACCAGTATAGGACCTAAGAGTAAGGTGTGCTAGGGTGATAGAATCTTGGGGCGGCTCAGTCAACATTGCCCGAGTAGTAATTTCTATCAGTTTGAACTTCTCGTGAAGGAGATTCCGTTCTAGCTTCACATGATGAAGTTCGGCTTGGATTTGGTCCAGAGCAAAGACAAATGGTGCTACCTCCTTCCCAAGCTCTGTTAGATGGGCTTCGATCGGTCCAAGACTACTAGGTGAGACCATGAAATATTCATTCTATAATAATTAACCAAGATTAGTTATATTTAGAGACAATAATCAAAAAAAAAATTTTACAGTGGTCATATTGACTGATGGTCATATAACAGTCAAAACCCACTGGTCCCATTTTAATTATAATCATGTTTATCAAATAAAACATTTTTGTTGAGTATAAAAATAAAATAAAATAACACATTTAATAAGAAAATAAGATTTATTCAAAATTTCGGGCCGTTACAAAAACCTTCTTCATCCGAGGGAAAATCCACAAAGAAACAGCATGATTCAAAGAAAGAATAAGAATCAGAAGAAATGAGTATGTGTCAAATCCCATGTTGAATTTAACTCTAGAAGATTTTATTAAATCTACTTCAAAGACACGGGCACCACCCCACCAAATGGAAGTCTTCATCGGATGAAGAGTTGATCTTCGGTTATGTTAATATGATTAAATTAACAGATCCATATTACAATCTCAATTTCGATTTTAATGAGCCAAAATTCCCTTTATCAAGAAGAGGAATCAGAGGGAGTTCCATAGGCTTAGGACACAGGGGAAGACGTGGATCCTTTATAGGCCACTATTTCAATTCTACCCATGATAGAACTATGTATGTGCCAGAAACATGTGGCAGCGCCCTTCAACGAGCTCAAAAAAGAAAAAGCAAGTTCTTCCACACAAGGAAGACTCGTCCCTAGTACAATTATTATAGAATATTGGTTAAAGGTTCCATCTTCTTCCTCTCAGCATGTAAATAGACCTAATCGGTCTAATCTTCCAAATCCAAGAGTGTTACCAACTCTTATCCCATTACAAGATGCATTAACTTCCAAAGCATATACTTCTAAGGTACCTACGAAACCACATGTTCATGTTGGGAAATACAGACCTTTGGATCAAAAGTATGATGTATTGAAACACTTGACCCAAGTACCGGACAAGTTATTAATTCTGGATGCCTTGAATTTATCAACGGATCTTCGAGATGCACTCATCGAGGCTTTGTCAAGTCCTCATGAGTTTGAAACTGAAATTTCTGCCACTGAAGTCTACCATGTAGAGAATAATCATGCAGAATGCCATGTAGTGATATCTTTTACTGATGAAGATGATGATGATGTCGTGCATGGACATATCAAACCTTTATACTTATCTGAAATTTTTAATGGAATATACGTCCAAAGAGTCTTCATTGATAATGGTTCAGGAGTCAACCTCATCCCCATTCGTACACATCGTCGATTGGACCTCATAGAATCAGATTTATCTCCTTCTACTTTGATGTCACAAGGATATGATAAAAATTAACATGAACCACTGGGAGAGATTACAATCAGAACATTGTTTTGAGATCTTGTATCTAATTCATATTTCATAGTTGTTGATCAAGACTCAGCCTTCAACATCTTACTTGGAAGACCCTGGCTATATTGACATGCGGCTATCCCTTCGACATATTATCAATGTCTCAAATATTGTTTCGATGGTCAAATTGGGACATTGTATAGTGATAAATCCCCATTCATGCCATGTGAATCTCAATACATTAAGGCATAATTCTATCACATGAAGGGAAATGAGAAATCCAGAACAAGGGATATTACCAAAGTTAATGCTCTATATGGTTTGGAAAAGATTCCAATAAACCCATTTACACATGTGAGTACAGATTATGTGTTTCCTATCAGAAAAATTGACATGATAGACCCAAATCAAAATACTCTTATAGAAACCTCCATATTTTCCATTACAGCATTCAAGCCAGAGAACATGGGAGGAAGTGGTGATCCACCAAGAAATGATGAAAGCTCAAATGGAGATGTCTTCATTTCAGCTGCTGAAATCCAACAAGTCTATACTTCTCCATTAAGGCTAGAGCATGTTATAACAATGTCATATGTAAACGATGATTTCAATTCTCAATACATCATCTCCACTTTGTTACCTAAATAAGACCCTTCATCGTCAATCAGGTCAGAAATGGAAGCTTCTTCTTCAATATGTTCAAATTTTGACATCTCTTATGATTATGGAAATTCTGCTTCATCATCTACTATGCCAGTACAAATGGATGAAATAACACATGCAGAAGAAGAAGAAGAAGATCCTAGGGATTCTCCTTCATCATTTGAAGAGGGTATCTCTACCATCGTGGATGAACTCAGAGAAATAAATCTAGGTAGAAAAGAATATCCACGCTCCACTTTAATTAGTACAGCCATGACTCTTGAAGAGAAAGTGATGAATATTTCCTTTATAAATAAAAATAGAGATATATTTTCATGGAAATATATAGAGATGAAAGGGATTCATCCTGATGTTTCCATTCATCATTTGGGTTTTCCAGAAGAACATCGAGGATTCAAACAAGCTGCTAGAAGAACACACTCAACCTATGCTTCCAAAATTGAAGCTGAATAGGATAATCTTATCAAAGATAACTTCATCAGATAAGTTAAATATCCCAAGTGGTTGGCTAATATTGTCCCAGTGATAAAGAAGAATGGGAAAATTAGAGTTTTCATTGATTTCAGAGATCTTAATCGGCATTTTCCTAAGGATGATTTTCCAGTACCAATTACAGAACTCTTAATTGATGCAACAACTGGCTATGATGCACATTCCTTCCTGGATTGATATTTGGGATATAATAAAATCCGAATGGCTCTAGAAGAAGAGGAATCTACAGCTTTCAGAGCCCCACATGGTCTCTTTTGCTATCGGGCAATGTCCTTTGGACTAAAGAATGCAAGAGCAACATATCAGTGTGTCATGCATCGTATCTTCAAACCCTTTTAGGTAAAGTTTGTTGAATGATTTGTGGAAACTTATGTGGTTAAATACAAACAATGTTCTAATAACTTGGCTGATTTTGAAATCATATTCCACAAACTTCGGCAACATAATTTCAAGATGAACCCCTTAAAATGTGCTTTTGGGGTAACCTCAAGAAAATTTCTCAGCGTTGTCGTATGCAATCGTGGTATCGAGGTCGATCCTAAGAAGAAAATATCAATCCTTGGAATGTCACCTCCTCAAAATTTAAAGTAATTGAGGGGAATTTAAGGACACATGGCCTATATTCAGCATTTCATCGCCAATTTGGCAGGCAAAAAATTACCCTTCATCAAATTGATGAAGAAGGGAGTCACATACTAGTGGACTGAAGAATTTCAAGAAGCATTCGATATTCTCAAGAAATATCTCTTGAGTCCACCGGTGTTAATGCCACCTGTTGAAGGAAGACCACTTATCCTCTATGTGACAGCTCTAGAGTGATCATTGGGTGCCTATCATTCTCAGAAGAATGTTGCTGGGAATCAAAATAGCCTATACTATCTCATTCAGACTATGATTGAAGAAGAAACCTGATATTCAAATATTGAGAAGTGTTGCCTGGCATTAATCTTTGCAGTTCAGAAGTTGAGACACTACCTACAACATCATGATGTCCAATTGGTATCTCATAATAACCCGCTCAAATTAATCATTAGTCGTCCAATGCTTACAGGTCGACTGGCATGGTGGGCAGTTATTTTGCAGCAATTTGGCATTCTGTCTGGGTCTCAAAAGGCGATAAAGGGCCAAGATCTGGATGATTTCCATGCTGAACACCCTTCAGTAGAAGACACATTTTCAGATATTGAACACCCTGATGATGAAGTCTTCCCTATTCAAGAAGTTATTCAAACATGGGAAATGTACTTGGACGGTGCTTCCAGAAGTCCAACAGGGAGGAAAATGGAGAATCCTAAATTCAATAAAGTTGGCTTATGAATTGTGCTCATTTCTCCATAAAAGGAATTTCTGCCTTATTCCTTCTCATTGTTGAGAGGTGGTACAAATAATGAAGCAGAATACTATGCTCTTATCGGAGGCTTGTAGATGGAACTTCCAGCACAAGTGAATCACTTAAAGGTGAAAGGTGAATTCGACCCGGTAATCAAACAAGTAAATGGGGATTATGAAATTTGAAAAGAATAACTAATCCCTTTGTATGATTACATCAGAGAGTTAATAGTGTAATTTCCTTCATAACCGACGTTTTCTTATGTCCCAAGATCATAAAATTCCCACGATGATGCACTGGCAAATATAGCCACAGCATTGGAAGATCCAAATAGGGACGAGACAACCATCAGTATTTCCCATCGTCATACAATTTCACCTTATTTTCAAGCCAAAACAGAGGAAATCAATGAAATTTGTCCCATCTCTAAACCATATGCTCATAATACAGGATGGATGACACCTATCATGGAATACCTTCAAAATGGAACACTTCCACTTGATAGAGTCGGGAAAGAACAAGTTCAGAGACGTGTGGTCAATTTCACTTTTTATGATAGCCCAGATCACTTAGAGAAAGTTCTCAACAAAAGGGGTTTTGATGGAGTTATCATTAGATGCATTGATGGTGACGAGACAATGGTTGTCATGAAAGAAGTGCATGCAGGAGTCTGTGGTTCCAACCAGTCTGGACACAAACTATCTGATCAAATTCGAAGGCTTGGATACTTTTGGCCTTCAATGATACAAGATTGTATTGATTTTACAAAGAAGTTTCATTCATGCCATGTACATGCCAACTTCATTCATCAACCCCTAGAGTTGCTTCATAAAACTAAATACTCATGGCCATTTTTTACATGGGGAACAGATGTAGTAGGACCTTATTCGTCGGCTACATCCAAGCAGTTTAAGTATATTCTTACTGCTACTAACTTCTTTTCCAAAGGGGAAGAGGCAATACCCCTCAAAGAAGTCATTTCTAAATGCAGTTTTAGCTTCATCACGTCTAACATAATTACCAGATTTGGTGTCCCTCATACCATAATGACGGTCAATGGCACCAACTTCTGTTCATCCGGGGTGAGGAAGTTGTATCAAGAATACAACATTAAATCCAATCATTCCTCTCAGTATCATGCAGTGGCCAATGGACAGGTAGAATCATTCAACAAGGCTTTGTCAAATATACTACAAAAGATGGTGGATAATGATAAGAAGTCAAGGCCTAATAAACCCTTTCATTCTTTATGGGATTATCAGACCACAACCTGCACTACAATGTGGTCAACTCTATATTCATTGGTATATGGAACAGAAGATGTTTTGCCAATTGAGGTTCAACTTCCCTCACTCAGATTAGCCATTTGTGATCAGTAATATATAGATTAACAATCTCAAAAGCGATTGGATGAATTGGAATGGTTAGATGAGAAAATATTGTGAACCTTGCACCACTTGGAAGTCTATCAGAATCGAATAGCACGAGATTTCAACAAAAAATTTCATCTTCGTTCATTATTTCAGGGATATTTTGTATTAGTTCTTAGAAATACAATGATACCAGGAAAAAAACCTCCCAATCTTGTGACAAAATGGGAAGGACCTTA
Source organism: Viscum album (assembly GCA_963277665.1). Lineage (NCBI taxonomy): Eukaryota > Viridiplantae > Streptophyta > Magnoliopsida > Santalales > Viscaceae > Viscum > Viscum album. The sequence goes on along the minus strand of OY728140.1, from coordinate 1,073,523,894 downwards.
TTCAATACATAAGGTCTACTCCATTGGAGCATATTCTTTAATCTCAATGGATGGAGAACTCATCACTACTCCAACCAATGCTAGATTTCTGAAGAAGTATTTTGTGTAATACAAATACCACTTACGTCCAACATGACATTAAACTATGATATGGTCTAGTAAGACGTTATACTGCAGCACCAAGGGTCCATGCATACGACTTTAAACTTTGGGAACTTACGTCCAACATGACGTTAAACTGTGACGTCCTAACTACATGACGTTAAATTGTACTGAAGTCCCTTAAGTCCAGTAAGACATTAAATTGCATAACCATCTATCCATGCAGACGACCTTAAACTATTAGCATTTCCCTCGTCCAACAAGATGTTAAAATACATCATCATCTTTGGTCCATGCATCTGACTTTAAACTATTCACACTTTCATTTAACGTGACGTTAAACTATGTCCATTTTCATCGTCATGTACAACATTAAACTATAATGTTATGGTCCATGCAAATGACCTTAAACTATTCACACCATCATCCAACATGACGTCAAACTGTATCATCCCTTTGTAGTCCAACATGATGTTAAATTGTGATAATGTACCTAATATGTCGAGCTTGATGTTAAAATGTGTCTTCTTTTGTCCTTACTGCATGACATTAAACTATACAATCCCCCTTTCATCCAACATAACGTTAAACTGTATTTTCCCTATCGTCTTAACTACAAGACGCTAAACTGTATAGCACCCAAATAAGTCCTACATGACATTAAACTGTATTGTCCCTGCTACATGACAAAAAATTATGCAGCAAAAATAGTCCTCAATATAAGACTTAAAACTGCATAGTCCCTTCATACGTCCTACATGACGTTAAAATGTGTATCGTTAAGGTTGTTGCTACCACTTGTTTCTCACACTAATTATGACTCATGTGAGCTTAGAGTAAACTTCAACCATAACACCCTCTCTGGGCCGCTAACCATGTGTAAGTCCTAACACCATTTTTAGGTCATTGTCCCCAAGAACAACATTATAACTAATTCATTCTTTAATTGAACTAAGTGGACTTTGATCCTTGCCTTCCATGCTGGGTATGTAGGCAACCTCCCAAGGTTCATGCCCGAAACGGATTTCTTCACATTGGATCACCTTTGTCCTTGCTATATGACGTTAAACTGTACAACATTGTTTGTCCTGTATGACAATAAACTACAATATTCTTTGATTCCCTCACCTGAGAGGGAATCATTATTTACATTAATCTTTGATATTGTTATATTTCAAAGACTACGTACATACATGGTAATGTGTTATCATTTTATCTCGTGTCAAACCATCATTGCACTAAAGTCCCCTTTTCACCCTTCACTTGTACGAACCAAATCTATACAGAGGGTATTTCTTGAACTAAGTGGGATTGATTCCCATCATTATGGGATACGTAGGAACATTCAAGTGTCCCTCGAATCCATCCCCATGACTTTGGGCCTAACACTAAATTCCACTTTCAGTCCCCTGGATGAACAGCCCCCATGAAAACACACACTATCTATTTCTTCTAATGGTCCGAGTTCTATGACCCTAAACTAAGATCTCCCGCACTTTCATCCCACATGACGTTAAAATACATTTCAAGAACTGCGTATGGCTTGATTCCCATCCTTATGGCATATGTAGTGAAGTCCAATATTTGAAATCAGGATCCAGCCACAACATGATTATGGTTAGAATTGATATGTGTATTTATGAATACATTGGACAATACCCATCTTTATGTGTCATAATCCTAGTCTTAAATAGTTTCAGATCTTCATAACCAGTTTTTGACTTCTGGTCACAAAATGTACAATTTATAAGAATTCTGTTGCCTGACCATGTAGCACGTGCCCTTAGGCGGCCTTGCATAAAAAGTCTACATAACATACGTTTCAGCCAAAAGATACTATTATTTTACTATGTAGCCAATGCCCTTAGCCAACCCTATATAATTCAACCCCCTAACGGGTTTTCCAAATAGTGGTAACTTCATTATTGGGAGGATAATCTCTTTTTTCCTTATTTTTTTTAATGACAATATGTAGGGATCCACAAAAAATGGCCATCCTTAACATATTAGTCCTATAAGCTTTTTCATGATCTGAATGTATTCAAGTCTATGGTTTATATTTCTCTTCCTTATGTTTGGGTCAGACCTTCGTAGGAGTGACAGTCATCCAGTTCTTAGATGATCTTTCTTGGAAATATCTTCTCCATATTCAAGTACCTCTCTCCATATAGCAAAATCTATGCATTGGAAAATTTGAATCTTTATAAACTTCAACTGGATTTTTAGCTGTAGAAATGTAAATTTCTGAAAGTTCTTTTTCCTGACTATGCAGCACATGACCTTAGGTGGCCTTGCATAAACAGTCTATATAACAGACTTGTCAGCCAAAAGATACCATTATTTAACTATGCAGCCAATGCCCTTAGGTGGGCCTGCATAATTCAACCCCCTAATGGGTTTTTTGAATAGTGATAACTTCATTTTTGGGAACTACTTCTTCTAATTCCTTTTATCCCCTTTTCATATCATTACTCATATGAAAATTTTCTTAAGCCATATTTTACATGTTTTCCTTCATACATAAGTATGGTAATATGTTTTCAGATAAATTGTCAAATAATTGAGTCAACTTTAATCCTTTCGGTCAAATCTATTTCGACCTTAAACATTAGCATTTTTTTCCCAACGTGCATGACTTTAAACTTCACACAAAAGATAAAGGAACTCTGAACAAAATTCGTCTTATAACTCACTAAACATACATCTTGTATGATTTTTGGAAATATTGAGCGATAAAAAGATTCAAATTTTGTAAGGTTATTTATTAAAATCCTAATAAGAATCAAACTATTCTTACTAGGACCATTGGATTAGGTAAACTTTAAAGAAGGTATCAAAGAATACAAGCACAAATGATGGAAGATTAAATTATTCTTCATTGATGCATAAAAGTTAGAAGGATATATACAAACTGGATTCTCCTCTCTTTTCCAGGAATTACAAAATGCTATCAACATAAGTCTTCACTTGATGTACAACATCCCGAGCTTCATCTGCAACCACTTGAAGCTCATGCACTCAGCCAACTTCACTCTTTTGAGCTTGATTGAGTGTTTTCTTGGCATCCTAGATCGCTTTCATTCCATTTTCTTGAGCTCCCTCTTGTGAATTGTTGATTTGGTCAAGTTCCCCAGTAACAACATCTAACTCTTATTGAAGATGCATCTGCTGGATGAATTTATCTTTGATCTGATTCGTCATCTCCTTCATCTTGGAAGCATAGTGAGCCTCAGCTCGGGATACCATAGCCTCAAATTTACTTATATTGGATGACAACTTCACCCTGGTCAAATCTTCACATCACTTTTGCTCCTGATCCCTTCTTAAGATGACTTGCTTCACCGCGTCATGGATCTTTTGATATCCAAAACCACCAAGTCCCCGCATAAAAAACAGGGATGACAGTCACAAGATATTTGATGATATCTCTTCTAAAGACACTTCAGATATGATCTTCCATATGTTTTTCCATGCCTTGTGTCGGGAAAATTGGAGTGCCTTTTTTACTTCTGGATCCGACTCATCATCCCTATCGCAGTGAAAAATATAATCTACGATTAATACACTTAGAGAAGTGCCCTATTTTACTCCACCCCCCCTGACCCATGATTCTTCACTTTCAATTCCTGTTGGGGCAGAGGCTGAGGCTTCACCTCTAGATCTACCCATATAAATTCATGGCCCTACATAATCAATTGAACGATTTTGTTATTTTCAATGGATAACAAAAGTTAACTGGCTATCTTGCAAATTAAGTACAGTCCCAAATATTGTTATCCATTACCCAAGGGTAGATCAGTAACTTGAGAAGGATCATCCCCGTATTTCCTACCCTCAACAGGATTTCCAGGGTGAGTTTGAGGAAACTCTATGGGGTTCAGCTCCACTTGCACTAATGTCTCTGTAATAGTAGGGTTTTCTATACCCCCTTTAGGAATTGGCAGTTCAGCAGCTGGCACAGATAGAGCTGCATATTTGAAACGATAATGTTTAGACATATAATAATAAGTTATTTTTATTATGACAAAGTATAACACTCACGTCTATAATATTCTAAATTACATGGTAATTTAACATGATTTATAAAATCTTCAAAAGATGCGCCAAGTTCCATCATTCCATCTAATGTAATCTCAGAATCCTGGTTAGTCTCACTAGTGGGAGAATTTGATGTGTCTTCTTGGTGACCATCTTCCTGTGGTCCCTGACCCTAGACAGAATCTTCAGATAAAATCACGGCATTAGTTGCAGTAGCCGCCAAAAGCTCTAATGCAGGGGTTGAACCTGAAGTATCATAGAATGGAAGTTAGTAGATGTTTCATTCATCATTTCATGAAGAATTGTTAACTTACCAGAAGCAGGTTCTTCTCTTCTTGAAACAGTAGTGGTAGGGATAGTGGGAACAGATGCTAGCTCTTCTCCAGGAGCAGCCAAGTCAGCCTGAATTTGCGATTGTTCCACAGAACCCTCTGTGGTCCACAAATGAGGATCAATCCTTTCCCACATAGGGGAAATTGAATAAGCCCCTACAATCCCCGAATTATGAGTTACCTTTTCATGGGTATAGACTCATGATTATCCGAAGGACTTACCACTACTAATGAAGCACTTAGCTATGGAATTCCTCCTTCATTTCCTTTTCTTCTTTTGTTTTTTGGGAGTATCGGCATTCTCCTTTACAGGAACATGAATTAGATAATTGAAGGTTGTGTCCTACTCCTCATTCATGGCCTCCTGGCCTGGAAATATCTCACCCAATTCGCAAGCAGATTCAGCAGCATCCCAAAAATCAGTACCACCCGGGTTGTACTATGGTGAAGGAACCTCAGCGGTTCCTTTCTTTGCGAGCTGCAGGGTGAAGAAAATAATTTCCTTTAGTAACAAAGCCTTGACAAATCAAGCTGCAAAGAAAATAAGGAAAGAAAACTTACATCTTCAGGATCCATGTAATCGTGCCACTCATCATATTCGAAAGGATTATTCCCCTCAGCAGCAGCACTATCTATTATTTTCTTCACCCGCTTGGTGATAGGAATGGAATTGTCAGTGGCATATATGAGCATTTATAGATCTCTGATGTAATCCCGCACTTCATTGGGGTTATCCTCATAATGGATATTTGTAAAATCCACAAGATTCCCTATTCCAAGGATTTGTAGCCCCTCACACAAATCCAGCCAGGCAGTTTCAGTACCACAATATAAACTCTTCCATGACTGGACAGCCTCCGGTTGTAGATATTCAGTATGTGTACCAGAAGGCTAGGAGGAAGGACCTACAATCTTCGACTTAAATTTCTTCCCTTCTCCTGCACATATTGACAGAGAATAAGAAAATAAGACTTATTTCACTATAAAGTAACATTGATTAAATTTCCACAATGATGTTACTCAATAGGAGTTAATGGAGTGGGTCTTTTGATTCTGACTAGATGATTATATCATGCATGAGGTTACTTTGCCGTTTGTTTTTCCTCATCATCCCCATCATGGGAATCTGGTGAATCAGTCCTAGTTGTGGAATCTAGAGAATCAGCTTCAGGTGGGGAAGAATCACCTTCATGAGGAAGGGTTTCTTTTATTACAGTCCTTTACCTTTTCCCCACCTGATAAACGAGATGATTCAGCACCCCTCTAAGATATGCTGCAATCCAGTGCTCGGCATACCATGTAGTCATGTTGTATGCTGCTTTTTCAACTGGTAGCTCAAACACTGACCTGGACTTCTCCCTAGATGTCAGCAACCATAGTTTCCAGGCAACCATCAGATGTTGCTCTAAACTGACATGCACGGGGGGAGATACATCGGTTTTCTATAAACACATGAATTTACATGCAAATCTATATGGAGCATAGGCCTCTCATATAATCTCTCTATCGATTCTGCCAACCATCACACCATCTTTGTAGGCCAGCATATATGCCCTCAAATCCAGGCTGGCTGTTCCATCATCAACAAACCGCACGGTTGGTGGATTTCCATAAGGAAAGATATTAAATTACTTATACATGCTCACCCTCACCTTCACGTCATAGGAATTGAGATCTACTGGAGAAATTACATAGAATTCCTGCATTGATGTCCTGAAAGAACTTCTAGGGATTTTCACTCCACTCTGTACATTATACATCCTAAAGTGAGCGGAGATCCATCCCCATAAAACATGTAATGGTCCCACTATTCTTAAAGGAGAATTACCCATGAAGACATGGAGTAATCTCTTGTGAATCTTTGCTGAAATGGGGGTTTCCAACCCAACCATTTTTCCCTCAGCCAACTTTTCCGCAATAACGAAGGTCCCTGGCATGACGCATCCCTTTGCGTCCCTAACTTGAAGAAGAAATATGCTGAGCCACAAGGCCAAGAAGCCTGCCAGACGATTATTCTTTGGTATCCTCTGATTCACCTCATATTCCCACTTCTCAAATTCCCCTGCCTCTAGTGTCGGCTAGAATGTGCCAGGAGAACCCCTTTTCTCTTTTTGGGGGGAATTGTTAGGACGAGTGGACATCTTCTCATTGGACCCCTTCTTCTTGGATCCCTTCTCATTTGATCCCTTATCCTCTAGCTCCTTCTCCTTCTTATCGATAAAAAATATATTCATCTATTCCTTTGGATGAATATCCTTTATATAATGAGTCAAGTAGGTCTCTGAACTCTTGATCTTGTGGAAGACTTTCAAAAATTCTAGAGCCAAAGCTGGGATCTTCTCCGAATCATTCCAATTTACCATAGGATGAATGAATTCATCATACATATCACCCAAAATTGGAGCACCTGAGATCTTCTGGACATCCCACAGACTAATTCCTACTTCTCCGTGATTCTAATGGAAATTATTGGTTTCTAGGCTCCAATGGTTGAGTATCTCTAGCATGAAGTTATCATGCCTATAAACATATGTTTTCCCAGCCCAAACGGCTTCATATATCGCAACTTATTTCAAATCCTCGACAAAATCTGTACAGGTTTGTCCCACCCAGTATGCCCACATCCAGGTTGGCTTCACACCTCCTCCAGGACGGAAGTCCCAACTTCTCTTCTAGCCTTTGGATTGATCCATCTGAGATTTTCTAAAAATTGAGGAATAAAAATGTGGGTGCAGCTCAAGCTTATGAGGTTTCAGATCTGTCGTAAAAGGGATATGATGCATCATATGGGCCTTCTCCACTGTTCCAGCAGTTAAAAATTCTCCCCCACATGAAATATTTGTTGAAACAAAGTTAGTATAATTCTGATACTAAGAAATTGGGAGATAGTTATTTGCTTCTGGAATGGTAAGTTCTCACAGATGACCATATCCATACAAAGGTAGATAAATGCTCTGGGGGAAATCACGATGACACTTCTTCAAATACTTAGCCAAATCGAGGAGAGTGCTGTCGCAGATGGTATAATAAACACGGCCAATGATTCTCATCATATCATCAACTCGCTTTCTTTCTATTTCATCACCCGTTCCAATTCTCAAGGGATACATTTAATCGGCACAAAATTTGAATGAATTAACTCTTAAATGGGTTTATTTTTCATTAAATTTGTGAAGATATTCGAAAAAATGGAAATTTCATTAAGGCGCACAAGTCTAAATTTGTTGCACAAGTGTGGATGTGACATTCAAGGTTTTTGGTGCGCAAGTATCACCACGCAAGTCCTATTACCTCTAAAAGCAACGCGAAATTAGTGAAACAGTAGAATAGATGTAAAGTAGCATGATGAGACCAACTTGCGTGACAAGAGCAAGAAATTATAGATCCAGTGGCTTTGCATTAGAATGACAGCGTATTTATAGGCTAGGCCTCAACCATGAACACCTAAATGCCAGCGCGTGCAACCAGATGCACTGAGGCATGCGCAACCTGCACTTGTACGACGCTATCTACAGGCTCAACACTCGCACGTCGCCTTTCCATTGGTTTTCTATTTTTCCTCAGAGTCACATCCTCATTTCTTTCGGATCCAACTCTGAGGGGGGGACTTTTGTTGACGCTCCATTCCATCACAGAGTCTAAACAAATGGAAAGGGAAATTAATTAGCATAATGTGATTCATCCTTTGAAGAAAACTTCATAAATTGACAAAGGCATGAACAAGGGTTCTTTTCAATTTGGGTCATGCAAGTTCCACCAAGGTCGCGCAGGTGACTTGCGTGCCGCGCAGGTGGCTGGTGCGCCGCTCAGGTGACTTGTGCGCCCTCTTTGAAATTCTCCCATGGTCTTCTCCAACCTATAAATACCCCTGTGGGCCCCCCATTTTGGAGAGGAAAAATTCCAGAACATCACATTTGAGCTCCCGACACCTTAGTCTCTTATCAAAGCTTTCAAACACTTCTAAGGTCATTTCTTACCTAGAATGGGAGATCTAAATGGAGGGAGGAAGGCCTAAGTGTTGAAACGCATTATAACATACACGCCTAGGTGGCCAGCCCTTAAGTTAAATGGCCACACTTGCATGCCACCTTACTCCTTCAACATAACATGTACACATCTCTTCTGGATGTCTCCAGGGTCAGTATAAAAGGCTTGTTCTATGCTTCACCCAAATTCTAACCTAAGTATTGAAAGTAGTGCAAGTACCTAGATGCCACGGAGGTATACCTGCGCGTCCAGTACTTGCACGCCCACGCAATACTTGCACACCCCTCTCTTTTCGGGTGCCCTTCCTGCCCATTTCACCCCTCTTACACCTGTCCACCTCTCCTCTTCAGGATTAAGCATTCAGAACTCTCTCTGAAGTCATTTATGTCATGATTTCTTTGTTGGCATCCTTATCTGAAAGGAATTCTATGGAACATCCCTCAAAACCTAGTGATTTACACATCATTACATCACTAAAATTTAGAGAGTTCATTTATTCAACCTCATACTTTAAGATGAGAGAATCCTGAACTTGGGCCTCCTTTTTATGAGTAAGCCCCAGTCCAAATTCCCTTTAATTTGGGAACCTTTTTTAGAAGTAAGCTCCAAGTCATCATTAATTTGGGCCTCCTTTATAAGAGTAAGCCCAAGTCCCCTAATCCGGGGATCCTTCTTAGGAGGAAGCCCCAGTCATAATTCCCTTAACCTAAGCTTCCTTTCCAGGAGTAAGCCCCAATATCCAAGTTCCCAAAAATAGGCATCATCCTCAAGAGTAACCCACAACCATGGATCTCTAAACCTGGGATTCCTCTTCAAGAATAAGCCCTAGTATCAATGTCTACAAATATGGGCATCCTCTTTAGGAGTAAGCCCCATGTACCTTAACTTGGGCCTCCTTCTTAGGAGTAATCCCCAGTCTTAATTTCTCGTAACCATTCTTAATTTACTTTTGATCTGTGCTTCCTTATCATGATTAAAACCCAATCATAAGTCCCCTCCTAATTTGGGTATCTTCCTTAGGATTAAGCCCCAATATTAGAGTATCCAAATATTTATAAAGTAAATATATAGTTAAGGAACCTGTTCCTAGATTTCTACCCTGAAGTAAATCTTAATCTTCATTTATTTTGGGCAGTCTTGCATACATAAGCCCCACATCATTGCATCTTTCGTGGCAAAAATTGTCTGGATTCACTAATACCTATTGTTTCTCACACCTAGCATGAATCACGTGAGCTTAGAGTGTAAAAGTAATCATTAAATATTTCTTTGATCCATCAATCATGCATAAACATCATAATCACTTATTCGAAATACGTGGGTTCTGATTCCATTTCTAAATAAAGGATAAATAGGTAGTAAATCTGTGGGTACGATCCCAACTCTGGAAGAATCCATGTCCTTCTGAATAACAATAAAACTCAAGTTCCGCACTAAGTAGATTTAAAACCAGTATGGTCATCATAATGACCAAGATACTTTTATGTATTGAAGGATACCATTGACTAAAAATCTCTAACAAATACAGATGATTCCCTATTGATGATGAACCTCAAATACATATAAAATATTCTCTAAATTTCTTACATATCAATCATTTATTGTCATATCTAAAGGAAAGCTCATTTTATACTTGGTAATGTAATAAGTATTCTCAAACATAACTTAAATATATATTGAGAGTCCCAGAATAGACAATAATTCCCCTAAAAAAGGTGTGATGAGTCTGACCTCCCATCCTCTCAACCAATACAAATTCCTAAGCCTCATCAGTCTATAACTAATGAGAGCCTACCTTTGGAATGTAGTTCCAAATGGATATGTGATCATTGGATGTTTCCAGTTCTACGAAAAAACCCGTTAGAAACAGATTGAAATGTTTGAACCTTGAATCAATGAGATCATTCCAAATTCCAGATGAAACAACTATGAAAGATGTGGTCACAAGGAATGATATGGGGCTTATGTATGTGTGACTTCCCAAATAGATGAATACTAGGATTTACTTATGGGAAGAAACCTAGGAACAAGGTCCATAAAGGTATTTCTGCTTTATGGATATTTGTATACTTTAACTTGGTGATTACTACTAATGAGGATGCCCAAATTAAGTGGGACTTATTATTGGGGAATATTCCTGATAAGGATTCCCAGGTTAAGGAGATTTATAACTTGGTACTTACTCCTGAGAAGGATGCCCAGAGTTAAATTAGACTTATAACTTGGGACATAATCATGAGATGGAGGCCCATTTAATAGGGTCTATAAATGTTGTTGTGCTTTATGGAGATTTAGATTATTAATTTGGGGAATACTCCTAAGGAGGATGCCCAAATTAAAGGGAGATTTGAGATTTATGATTGGTGCTTATGCCTGAGAAAGATGCCCTAATCAAAGATTCTCTCATCATAAGGGATGAGGTTGGATGAAGGGGACCTTTAACCGTAGTGATATAAAGTTATATAAATCACATGTTCTTGATAGATGTTCCATATAATTCCTTCCATATAAGGAATCCATTAAAATTACCATGCAATAAGTAGCCTTGAAGAGGTTTTTGAAGGCTAGAACTTTGAAGTGGAAAGCTGAATTTGAAGAAAGGAAGTGAATAGGCAGGGGGCACCCAAAAAGAGGCACGCACGCAAGTCATGTTTATGCGCGCAAGTCTTGTTTGGGCACATAATTCATGGTCGTGCAAGTATACTTGCACAACATGAGTTAAATTGGATGACGAAGAACATGTAGGGTAATACATTGGTGAGACTTGGCTCAATACCTTAGTATTATCCCTAGATGCTTTCAGATAGTTGGCGCTCAAGTTTCCTTGAGAGGGAAAAGGAGGCACACAAGTGTATCCATTTCCCTTAAGGGATAGAAACTTAGGCGCATAAGTGTTAATTATTCCTAACACTTAGGACATATTCTTCCTCTTCAGATCTTCTATTCTATGTATGAAATTACCATAGAAGTGTTCAGCAGACTTCAATCAGAGACTAGAGATACCAGAGCATAATTATGAAGCTTTTTATTTTTTTCCATCGAGATGGGGTGCCCACAAGGGGTATTTATAGGCCATAGAGGACCATGGGTGAAAAACGATTACGAAGTTCAAGTCACCTACATGACCAATATGTGCTGTGAAATTATACTTGTGTGATCATAGTAAAACTTCTGTTAACCATGCTTAATTAAATCCTTATTCATGCCTTTGTCAATTTTTTATATTCTTCAATGGATGAATATCTTTGTTCCTAAGGTATTCCAATTTTTTAGTTTTTTAGAAACTGTGATGTAATGGAGAATAAATAAAAGTCCCCCCTCAGAGTTGGATCCAAAAAATGAATGAGGATTTGACTCTGTGGTAAAGGTGAAAAACCAGGAAATTATGGGTGTGCAAGTTTTGAGTGCGTAGGTAGCGGTGCACAGGTGTGAGCCGCATAGGGTACGACGCGCAGGTAATTTTTATTGCCTACAAATATGCGGCATCACTTCACGTAAAGCACCCTACATTGAATGCTTCTGATCTCTCGGCGCACAAGTAGCTTGGCCTTTGCTCGTCTGCGCAGGTGCTGCTTTCTGAAGTTCATTGTTTCTTTGTGTCGCGCTTCTGCCGAGGTATTTCGACTTGCGCGGTGATACCAGCGCCCCACACATTCATGACAGGATTAGAATTTTGCGCTAACATGGGACCTGTTCGCCTTATTTCCTTAGCCATTTTTTAGAATTTTTTCACAAATTTTATGAAAAATCAACTTACTTAAGAGTTAATTATCCGACCATTGTTCAGATTCAATGGCTCCGAGAAGAATTGAAACAGCTGTTGAGCTGTCCATCAACAGGATTGATGACATGATGAATATTGTTGGCCCTGATTACTATGATATATGTGACATCACTCCCCCATATTTGGCCAAGTACTTGAAGAAGTATCATCTTAATTTCCCATAGAGCATTTATCTACCTTTATATAGTTGTGGTCATATAAAAGGAGTCAATAATCCAGAGGCAAAGAACTATCTCCCGCATTCCTAGTTTCAGACTTATACCAACTTTTCTTCAGCAAATGTCTCAGATGTATGATAGTTTGGTAATGCTAGAATAGTGGAGAAGGTGTTTATAATTCATCATAGCCCATGTGGCCCATGATCTGAAACCTCACAAGCCTGAGCTATAGCCGCATTACTATCCCTCTATTTCGGTTATGCTGTGCATTAAGATCAGAAACAATGGTGTGAAATTTCAAATATTTTCTCCATGCAATTTCCTTGCAGATATGAAAATGTAAAACCCATGGGCTGATATATTTTCCACTGCCATTTGGTGGAGAGAAGACTATCATGACATTAAAACAATATCTAAAATGAGAACTCTCTCCAAATGGCTCTTTAATTCCAATACTCAATTCTCAAATCCATGTATCAATTTTCCATGTCTCTTGGATAGAAACTAAATTACTATTTTGATCAACAGAAAATTTCCACTAACTGAACTCATGAACATAATTTACAGTTGTTCCAAGAAGATCTAGTATCACTGCGTCTCTTATTTTATCCAATAGAAAGAATGAATTCCAGGTGGATGTTGATGAAGCTCGGAATACCATAAATAAAATGAAGAGTTATGTTGAAAGCCCCTTGTAATTTGTGAAAAAGATAAGAGACTCCAATCTGTGGATTTCCATAGAAATCTTGTGCATAAATGAAAAACACTTTCATCTTAAATCATTTTTCCCTGCATTCTATTACCATCTGCTATAAATTTTAACCTAAGCCAATGGACCTAGTAAGAATTTATTTATTTTTTTCTAGGATTATAAAAATAACCCTACAAACATTGAATCTATGTTTTTCTAAATATTATCTAAATCATAAAAAATTTATGTTTAGTGATCTGGGACTTGACTTTTGCTCAGAGTTCCATTGACTTTTTTGGGAAGTTTAAATTCATGCACGTCGTACATAAAAAGGTTAATGTTTAAACATCGAATAGGATTGACCGAATGGATTAAAATTGAATCAATTCCATGATAATTTGATTGAAAACATATTACCATATTCATGTATGGAGGGGAAAGTTGTAAACTATGACATAAGAAATTTTGAATCTGAGGGATGATATGAAAAAAGGGTTATGGGGAGTTAGATGAATTATTTACTTAGAGTGAAGTCACAAATATTTAACAAACCCATTAAGGGGTTGAATTATGTAGGTCCACTTAAGGGCATTGCCTGCATACTAAAATTATATCATCTTTTGGATGATAGGTCCGTTATGTGGACTACTTAAGGAAGGCCACCTAGGGGAAAGTGTTGCATAGTGAGGAAAAAGATCTCTTAGAAATTTTACTTTTCTATTGCTAAAAAGCTAGTGAAAGTTTATGGTAATTCATATTTTCTAAAGCATAGAGTTTGCTGTAAGGAGAGAGGTACTTGAATTTGGAGAGAATATTCCCAATCCAGATTATCAAAGAATTGGATGAATGTGACTCCTATAAATGTCTGAACCAAACATAGGTAAGGGAAATATAAACCATATAATTTAATACTTTCAGATAATGAAAAAGAATATGGGACAAATATGTTAAGGATGGCTGTTTTGTAGATCCCTACATATTGTTGTTAAGACCAATAAGTACCGAAGAGGTTTTTCATCTATGAATGAAGTTTCCAATATTTGAAAAACCTGTTAGGGTGTTGAATTATGCAGGGCCACTTAAGGGAATTGGATGCATAGTCAAATAATATCATCCTTTGGCTGACAGGTCTTTATGTAGACTACTTATGTAAGGCCACCTAAGGGAACATGTTGTATAGTCAGGAAAAAGAATTCTCAGGTATCATACATTTTGTGACTAGAATTCAAGAAAAGGGTTATGAAGATCTGGAAGTATTTATGGTTAGGAGTATGATACATCAAAATGGGCATTGTCCTATGCATGTAAAAGATACACAAACCAATTCTAACGATAATCATGTTGTGACTAGGTCCTGAATTGGTGTGCTGGACTTCACTATGTATCCCATAAGGATGGGAATCAAGCCATACGTAGTTCTTGAAATACAGTTTAATGTCATGTGGGATGAGAATGTAGAAGATCTTAGTTTATAGTCATAGAGTTCAAACCATTATAAGGAATATATATTATGTGTTTTATAAATGTAATGTTCATGAAGACGAGGGTTTTCATACCACATTCATGTTTTCATAGGGGGACTTTTCCGTCAAGGGACTGAATGTGGAATTTAGGGATTAGGCCCAAAGACTTGGGGATGGATTTAAGGGATGATCGAATGTTCCTACATATCCCATGAGGTAGGAATAAATCCATTGATAGTTATTGAAATACCCTTTGTATAGATTTGGTTTGTACATGTGAAGGGTGGAAGTGGACATTAGTGCAATGATGGTTTGACCCAAAAATAAAGGTTCAGGACTTACCATGTATGCACGTAGTTTTTGAAATATGACATGATTGGATATCAATGTCAATTATGATTCCCTCTTAGGAGAGGGAAAATGGGGGACTAAATAGTTTAACGTCATATAGTTAGGACAATGGTGCTGCACAGTTTAATGTCATGTAGTAGGGACAAAAGGGACGTACACAGTTTAACGTCATGTGGGATGAAGGTGAACCAACGTGATGAGATTGGTTTTGGGCTGGTTCATGGATCAAAATCATATGAGAAAGTGGTGAGCCAATGTGAAGAAATTGGTTTTGGGTATGAACCTTGTGAGGTTGCCTACTTAACCAGCCTTGATGGCAAGGATCATGGTCCGCATATTTCGATTGAAGAATGAATTGATGATCAAGTTTCACTTGAGGACAACCCAAAGATGGTGTTGGGACTTATGCATGGTTAATGACCCAGAGAGATTGTTATGGTTTAAGCTTACTCTACGACCATGTGATTCATTCTCGGTGTGAGAAAAAATAGGTAACAACAACCATAATGATTCACAGTTTAACGTCATGTAGGACTAAAAAGGGAATGTTTCACATTTTCAATTTCATGTGTCACAGACATGGGGTGTGTGGCAGTTTAACAGCTTGCAGCTTGGACGAATAGATTAATGTCATGTTGGATGATATAGGGACACTGTTTAACATCACGTAGGACAAATAAGAGGACTATGCAGTTTAAAGTCTTGGAGTGAGGACTACTGGTGCTGCAAAATTTAGTGTCATGTAGTAGGGACAAAATACAGTTTAACTTCATGTAGGACATATTAATGGAATTTTTTCAGTTTTACTTCATGTAGGACGAATATGTGAAAATTTTAATGTCATGGAGGACATTGGGTTGAACAGTTTAACGTCGTGTAACCAAGACGTTGTTTATACAGTTTAACATCTTGCAAGACGTATTATGGGGACTATGCAGTTTAATATCATGCAGTGAGGACTATTATAGTTTAAGGTCATATACATGGACCTGTGATGCACAGTTTACTGTCATGTTTCTAGCACGTAAGGGGTTATGCAATTTAATATCTTGTAGGACGTAGGTATTTGTGTTACAAAAAATACTTTTTAAATAATCTAGCATTGGTTGGAGTTTAAATGAGTTCTCCATCCATTGATATTAAATAATAAGATTCATTGGAGTAGACCTTATGTATTGAATAAGGTCCTTACCACTTTGTCTCAAGCTTTGGAGGCTTCTTTCCTGGTATAATTAGAGTTCTGAGGACCAATACCAATTCTTCTTGAATAAGTGAACGAAGAATAACTATTTTGATGAAAGCCTGTGCTATTCGATTCTGATAGACTTCCAAGTGGTGCATGGTGCACAATATATTTTCATCTAATCATTCTAATTCATCCAATCGATATTGGGATTGTACAAATATAGATAACTGATCAAAAATGGCTACTCTGAGTGAAGGTAATTGGACCTCAATGGTATAGACTGATTCTGTTCCATATACTAATGAATATAGAGTTGACCGCGTAGTAGTGCGGCTGGTGGTTCGATAAGACCATAAAGCATGAAAAAGTTTATCAAGACATGATTTCTTATCTTTATCCACCATCTAATGTAGTTTATTTTAATGTTCCTTATTGATGGCCTCTATTATCCCATTGGCCGTTGCATGATACCGAGAGGAATGATTGGATTTGATGTCGTATTCTTGATACAACTTTCTTACCTCGGATGAATAGAAGTTGGTGTCATTTTCCGTCAGTATGGTATGAGGGACCAAATCTGGTAATGATGTTAGACTTGATGAAGATAAAAATGCTTATAGAACTAACTTCTTTGAGAGGTATTGCCTCTTCCCATTTGGAAAAGAAGTCAGTAGCAGTAAAAATATACTTAAAATGCTTGGATGTAGCTGAAGGGTAAGGTCCTACTACATCCATTACCCATGTGGAAAATGGCCATGGATATTTATATGTATGATGCAACTCTGGAGGTTGATTACTTTAATTGGAATATACATGACAAGAATGACACCTCTTAGTTAAATAAACAAAATATTGTATCATTGTAGGCCCGAAGTATCCCAATCTTTAAACTTGATCAGATAGTATATGACTAGACAAGAGGGCACCATAGACTCCTTCATGTAATTCTTTCATGAAAGCCATTGTATCTTCACTATAAAATCATCTAAAGAGAATTCCATCAAAAACTCACTTGTAAAGAATTATTTGTTGATCTGGGCTATCATAAAGAGTAAAATTTAACACAAGTCACCGGATTTGTTCTTTCTCAGATCTATCTGGTGGGAGTGTTCCATTTTGAAGGTATTCCCTGATAGGTGTCATCCATCCTGTAGTATGCCCATATGGTTCAGGAATGGGATTTATTTCATTTATTTCCTCTTTTTTGATTTGAACATAAGGTGAAACTATATGATGGTGGGCAATACTGATGATTGTTTCATCTCGATTGGGATCTTCCAGAGATGTGGTTACATTAGCCAGTGCATCATATTGAGAATTTTGTGATCACGGGATATAAGAAAATATCAGTTCTAAGGTAAATTTTGCCATTAACTCTATGAATTAATCACATAAAGGGATTAAATCTTCTTTTCTGATGTCATAATCCCCATTTACATGTTTGATTACCAAGTCTGAATCACCTTTTACTTTTAAGTGACACACCTACTCCTAAAGCGCCAATTCCAAGCCTGTGATGAGAGCTTGATATTCTACTTCATTATTTGTACCGCCTCCCAACAATAAGAAGGAATAAGTTAGCACTTCCATTTTTGGGGAAATAAGCACAATTCCTAACACAACCATGATGAATTTAGGGTCTTCCATTTTCTTCCCTGTTGGACTTATGGAAGCACCATCGAAGTACATTTCCCAAGTTTGATGATTATCTTGAATAGAGAAGACTTCATCATTAGGAAGTTCAGTATCTGGAGATGTATCTTCTACTGAAGGGTTTTCAGCAAGGAAATCAGCCAGAGCTTGGCCGATTATTGCCTTTTGAGACACATACTAGATATCAAACTGCTGCAAAAAAACTGCCCACCTTGCTAGACATCCGGTAAGAATTGGACGAGTAAGGATAAATTTGAGTGGGTTATTACGAGATACCAATTGATCCCCATGATGTTTCGGGTAGTGTCTCAATTTCGGAATTGCAAATATTAATTCCAGGAATCACTTTTCAATACTTGAATATCTATTTTCTTCCTCAATCATAGTCCGACATAGATAGTAAATGTTTTTTTCATTCCTGTCATCATTTTTTTGGGAAAGGAAGGCACTCAATGATCACTCTAAAGCTGTCACATAGAGGATAAGTGGTCTTCCGTCAACAATTGGCATTAATACCGGTGGACTCAAGGGATATTTCTTGAGTATATCAAATGCTCCTTAAAATTATTCAGTACACTAGTAGGTGAATACCTTCTTCCTTAATTTGGTGAAGGGTAAACATTTTCCTGCCAGATGGGCGATGAAACAACAAATATAAGACAAATGTCCTTGAAGACCTCTCAATTACTTCAAATTTTGAGGAAGTTACATACCAAGGGTTGATTTTTTCTTCTCAGGATCTACTTCGATACCACGATGGCGTACAACAAAGTTGAGATATTTTCTTGAGGTTACCCCAAAAGAACATTTCAAGGGGTTCATCTTTAAATTGTGTTGTCGATGTTTGTGGAATATAATTTCCAAATCAGCCAAGTGATTAGAACATTGTATGGATTTAACCACCAAATTATCCACATAACATTCAACAAATTTTCTTTAAAAAGGTTTGATGATATGGTGCATGCCGCGTTGATACGTTGCACCTGAATTCTTAAATCCAAAGGGAATTGCCCGATAACAATACACACCCGGAGGGGCTCTGAAGACTGTTCATTTTTCATCATATTGATCCATTCATATTTAATTATACCCAAAATAACCATCCATGAAGGAAAGTTCTTCATATCTAGTTGTTTCATCACTTAAGAGTTCTGTGATTAGAACTGGAAATTCATACTTGGGACAATGCCAATTAAGATCTCTGAAATCAATGCCATCTCTAATTTGTCCATTCCTCTTTTTCACAAGGACAATATTAGCCAGCCATTTTGGATATTGAAATTCTCTAACAAAGTTATCCTTGATAAGCTTATCCACTTCAGCTTCAATTTTGCAGGCATAATTTGGGTGTGTTCTTCTTGAAGCTTTCATGAATCCTCGATGTTCTTCTAGAAAACCCATATGATGAGTGGAAACATCAGGATCATGACATGGAATTTCTATATAATTCCTAGTAAATAGATCTTGATATTTCATTAAAAATGAAATATAAATTTCTTGCTCTTCAAGATTCATGGCCACACTAATTAATATGGGGCATGGATCTTCTTTTGTATCCAGATTTGTTTCTATGTGTTCATCCATAATAGTAGAGATACCCTCTTCAAATGCTGGAGGAGCATCCCTGAGATCTTCCTCTTCTTCTTCAAAATGTGTCACTTCTTCTATTTCTACTTGCATAGTAGATGATGAAGCAGAATTTCCATGATCAGTAGAGAAGTTAATATTTTAACATCATGAAGAAGAGGCTACCTTTTCTGAACCTATTAATGATAAAGGGTCTTCTTTGGGTAATAAAGTGGAAATGATGAATTGAGAATTGATATCATCGTTCATCTCTGACATTGCTATAAATTCTTTTGGCCTGGTTGATGAAGTATAGAGTTGTCGGATTTCAGAAGATGAATTGAAGACATATACATTTTAGCTTTCATCATTTCCTAGCGCATCACCAATTTATCCCATTCCCTCTTGCTTGATTACCATAATTGACATTATGGACGTTTCTATAAGAGTATTTAGATTTTGGTCTATCCTGTCAATTTGACTGATAGACAACAGATAATCTGTACTCACATGTATGAATGGGTATATTGGAATCTTTTCCAAACCATATAGAGTATTAATTTTGGTGACCTCCTTTGTCATGGATTTCTCCTTCCCTTCCATGTGATAGAATTCTACCACAATTTATTGAGATTCACAAGATTTAAATGGGGATTTATCACCATACGATGTCCCAATTTGACCATTGAAACAATATTTGAGTCACTGATGGTATGACGAAGGTACGACCACATGTTGATGTAGACAAGGTCTTCCAAGAAAATTGTTGAAAGCTATGTCATGACGAACAACCATGAAATATTAATTGGATACAAGGTCTCCAAACTGAGTTCTGAGTGTAATCTCACCCATAGGTTCTTGATCATTTTTATCATATCCTTACAACATCAGAGTTGAAGGAGATAAATTTGATTCGGTAAGGCCCAATTGACAAAGTGTACGAATATGAATGAGATTGACTCCTGATCCATTATTAATGAAATCTCATCATATATCTATATCATTGATCTTTCCATATAAATACAATGGTCTATTATGTCTACGCAAAATATCATCTTCATCTTCATCTCTAAAAGATATCACTGCATGGCATTCTGTAGGACCATTCTCTACATGGTAGACTTCAGCCGCTGAAATTTTAGTTTCATATTCCTGAGGACTTGACAAAGCGTCAATTAGTGCCTCCTGAAGATCCTTTGATGGGATCAAGGCATCCAGAATCGGTAACTTGGTCGATACATGGACCAAATATTTCAAGATATAATACTTTTGGTCCAAAGGTATGTGTTTCCCAATAGGATCATGTTGTTTCACAGGTGACTTAGAAGTTGATGCTTTGGAAGTAGATGCATCTTGTATCCGGGTAGGAGTTTGAAATATTCCTGGCTTTGGAAGATTAGACCAACTATTTCTATTTATTTTCTGAGTGGAAGAAGGTGTGACCTCTAAACGATATTCCAAAATATTTGTTCCAGGATAGAATGATCCATGTTTGTAAGAACTTTCTTGTTCTTGCTGAGCCCGCTGAAGGGCTCTGCCACAAGTTTCTAGCACATAGATAGTTCTAGCAGGGGTAGGATTGAAATAGTGGCTTCTGGAATATCCACATTATCCTTTGTATCCTAGACCACTGGAACTCCCTCTAATACCTCTACTTGATACAAGGAACATAGGCTCATATAAATTTAAACTATGACTCACGTATGGATCTTTTAACTGATTCATGTTAACAAAACAGAAGACCAACTCTTCATCTGATGAATACTCTTCTTGATTATCTAGTTTAGGTTGTTCAATTTGGTGGGGAGGTGCCTATATTTTTGAGGTAGATGGCATAAAATCTACCAGAGTCAAAGACAATTTAGGCTTTGAAACGAACTCTTCTTCTTCTTACTATTATTCTTTCTTCAAATTATGCCACTTCCTTGAGGATTTTCCTTCTGATGAAGGGGGGTTTTTTGTGGCATTCATAACACAGGAAACAATTGGTTTCTTCAATTTCATTCATAAAATGGCATGATTTCGGATGATGGTTTTTCCAACCGTCGAATCATCACATTTCTGCGCTTTTGTTTACTTCATGCCATTATCCTTCTTCCTCTGGATCTGTAGCAGTAACACATGCTATTTGGGATGAGAAACCTTTCAGATTTACCTATCCATAGACCACCATGTTTTGTAGGATGTATTTTAAGACAAAACTCTCCTAAATGGGATGCCCCAACATCTGATGAAATGGGCAATAGTTCGAGAGGTCTTCATATCCTTCCTTGTTATGAATTTTAGGCCTTGGCAAATGAGCCAAATTATTTTCCATAGCCGAAATGAAGTAACCAGGAACTTGTTCATTTCAAAAAGAATAAATTTTTTTATTTAAATCCTCAAATTGTTTCCGCCTTTGATCTCTTTGATCATCTTGATGAGGCTGCCATTGAGGTTTATGCTCTGGAGGTAGAGCCCTTCAATATGTTGATGGTTTTGAAGTGGAAGTAGGTATAGGTGCTTGTTTAAGTGTAACTGTAGTAGTCTATACATTACCCATTTTCCATCCTAGAGATGATGGAATTACATGTGTTTTATCCTTAGTCTTTGTAAGAGTGTCTTTGATCTTCTGAGCAATTGAAGTAGGGTCTTGAAAACCTCGTGTATATTTCATAGGGATCAACGGTGTGCGTAATTCATCACACGAAATTTCCACACAGATTTTCTACAATTCTTCTTGAGGGAGTGAAAAGCTTAGGGAATATGTAAATCCCTTATAGTGAGTAATGAAATATGAAACACTATCATTATCCCATTGCTTACAATTTGTAAGATCAAAAACTATCATCTTTGGCAACGTTGAGCTGAATTGAAGAAGGAATTTTTGACGGAGATCCTCCCACCCAGTAATTGACAGGGATTGTAAGCATGTATACAAGACAAAAGCAGGTCCTTCTAATGAATGTACAAAACACCCGATCTTAACTATTTCTTGTTGTTGAGAAGTTCCCATCATGGGATCACAACAAGAAACAAAATGAGTTAACTATTGTTCTGGATCTCCCGAACCATTAAAAATTGTGAATGTGGTACTCGCAAAATTTAATGGGGGAGGAATTGCATCAACCCATTCAGGGTAATCTCTCTTATTTGGTTGAATTTGTGCATGTTTTTCCTCCATAGATTCCAACTGATCTATCAATGACTCAATGGAAGCCATTAACTTTTGAGAAACAACTAGTTGAGATTGGGCCTGAGCAGATGCAATCACGGGAGCTTGGACAAGTATGGTGGATGGTACTACAAATGATGGAAGCACTACCAATTTTTGTTGTGCATGACCCATATGATTAGAGCTGTGAGGGTGTATTAGTAAAGGAGGATATTCTTGATCCATCTCAGAAGCTGCAAAAAATCCCCTTGACTGATTGACTCCAGCACGCTTAGGAGGAAGACTACCTTTGAAGTAGTTCTGCATTCAGCCTCCTTCATTCCTTCATTTCTTCCTCTTGTTGTGCAAACCTTTGCTCTAGTGAGAGTGATTGTCCTTATCTAGAGGAAGGGTGGAATGTAACCTAATTCTTCACTATCCCCTTGTTAGATGCCTTTAGAAGAGGGGGATGTTGGTTATTTGATTGAATACCTAGATTCTAGGTACGCCTTTGATTTCGTGTACGCACAACTTCTTCATTTGCCTCTTTGTGTACCGCCTCTTGAGCATGAACTTCTTCATCTGATCCCTCTGAGTGAGACTCATGTTTTGGAGGATCAGAAAAAAGGCATTGATGACATTTTTTGATTCATAACACATTACATCCCTTCTATCAGAATTTCTGTGATAATTTCTTCTTCCATGTCCTTGATGAGACATTTCCATTTGTTGATTTGGCTCCTCAGGAACTTCCTGATGAACCATAATTTGGAGGGAATCTCTGGATAATTTGGCTTTGCATTCCTCTTGTGGCTTCTTCCCTAATCAGGAGAAGACTGACATTCATTGAGGAAGAGATTGGGGATTTGAAAAAGTCCCCATGCCGGTGGACTGGGGCTATTCATGCTATTCCTTCTCAACTCCTCGAATCCTATTTGTTGATTCTGAGGGTTGGGTTAAAAGAGTCCCCAGTCTGGCAAGCTGTGGTGACTCTTGAGCTACTACATATGAGACTTTCATAAAAGATCTCCTGATTTTGTGGAATTTATTCTATAAATTGGCTGGATTCATCAACCAACATCCACTCAAATCACAAGGCTCATATGACCGTTGGATTATTTCTGACACTTCTGTCACTTTCTGAAGTGCAAGCTCTAAACGAGAAGCATGATCGATATTCTTATTTTCTTGATGCTAGAGTATATCGATAACTTGTTCTTTGTATGCCAGACTTTGGGAAGAACTATTTGAGGTATGTTCCTGAGCAAGCCATTGATTAAAAACAAAACCAATTGGATATGGCCATCCATGAGCAATAACATTTCATTAGACCATTTTTGGCGGGCTTTGTTGACTGGAGAGTAAAGTGAAATGCAGTTCTCCATAAACACCGCATCCCCTAATATGAATACCAGATGGGGCATTGGCAATTAACTGGAACAATCCTTTTAGTGCACCAAGGAATGAACACTGAAGGACACTGTGCTGCTTTTCAACCTTTGGATATCGGGAAACTGAGAGAGATTCCAAATCAGTTTTTGCGTTGTAATGCTTCTTATTATCTTGACATGATTTTCATATTCATCATAAGATAAAATTTTATTTTTCAATTGACAAATAGTTTTCTACTTGTTGAAACGAATATCAGGAATACAATCTTCTATCAACATTTCTGTAATATCATACTGAGAGTTAGCCAAAGGCCAAAACATGACTAGTACATCACCTTTCAGCAGTTGTTTTATCATAGTCATCACATACTCCTTATCATTTCATGAATATTATTCGACCTGATTAGACCAAAGATATCCCTTCTTTGTTGCTTCAATAGATACACCAATATTGGTAGAGAAATCATTTATCAAACTAGAAGATAAATTACCCAAGGTTGGTTCGGAGAATGACTTAAATCCCAGGATATCTCTTGATTGAGAAATTATTTCACTTGATAGTGGTAAATCATCATACATGAATGGCTTCACATTTTCAAGTTCCTCAAGATAAGAGGGATTTACCGTTACTTCATTTACCTTTGATGAATTTTCTAGGAAATAAAAATTACTACTATGGAGTGGACTTTTAGAGCTAAATTCTTCATCATGGAGAGGACAACCATGGTGGGTTACATCAAAAGATGCGACCTATTTCTCTATAGTATTCTTGCTAGGTATAGGGTTATTGTGGCTCTCATCTAATGATGATACTTCATGATCTACCAAACTGTCATGAAGCATGAGTTCATGAGGAAGTTTCTGATGAAAACCTTCAGAATTATTATTCCCACTATTGGAAATTGAGAGAGTATAATCTTGAGTTGCAACAAATAATTTTCTGAGTGCATCAAGTGCTCCATCATCGAGAAAAGCCTTATTACATATTGGCTATTGATTTAATTACTGTGATGAACATGTCATTTTCATAGATTCATTCTTACTCACTTTGGAAACCACCTGTTGATGAATGTGGTTACTGTGGACAGGTGTATGTTCCTGCTCAGGAGAAATGGTTAGGTTAGGCTGACGATCTCTTTTCAAATTTGGTGTATGTGCCTAACTTGATTGTCCACATGACATGGGGGAGTATGCCCCAAGACCCTCCTGGACTGGAATAGAGGTGTGTATCTACTCCAGTGTGACTTGTTGATGAGTCACTCCACTTATAGGGATAGATTCATGTTTTTCCCTGTGATGCTGCTGAAGCTATTATAATATTCTAATAGGAATCCAGAATATGGGCATGGATTTGCTTCTGCTCCTTCACCATTGTCAAAATGTGCTTGGTGACTTCATCTTACAGAAGGAGAATATATGTCCATTCGTTTTCTGAAGTAGTTATATGTACCTTCTCTTGTACTCCCTTTTCTATCAACGAATATTGACAGTACTTATTCATGGGGTCAGAGAGTTGAGTATTCTCCAAATTTTTCATCGGAGCTTTCTGACTGACTTCTCCGGGTTCTACCAAATGAGACTGTTGGAAGACTTGATGAACATTGACAGGTGTATGTGCCTACTGTGTATTCTTCATCAAGTATGTTTGATGATTTTCCTTCAATACTGGCAGTTGAGACTGCTGACATAATTGTTGATTGTATGCTGGTATATGTTTCTGTTAACAGGTGGTCACCATATTTGGTTGGTGAGCTCCCTTTGATGTAGTTAGATTAGCCTGATGATTGGCTGATGAATTATAAATAGGTGTATGTGCCAACCTATAGTACTCCATCGGAATTTCCTAACGGGATTGGTGGGTTGCTTCAAGACGAGTCTACTGGACAGTGGGATTAGAACGGATGGTTGTATGCTCCCACTCATTTCTTGCCATCAAGTTGGCTTGATGGACTTATTCGGAGTGGATAGAGAATATAATCTACTCCCTATTGGCCAAATTTCTCCTCTGGGGTTTTTTCTTTCATTATCAGGTCTGAGGAACCTGAGACGAATCGCTAATGGAGATACCCTCATCATGTTGAGGGTTCACTACCGCACAAGTCTAGCAAAGATTAATGATGGAATCCCTCAGGAAGGACTCATGTCTTCTTGAATTTATTCCTTGAGTGACATCTTCATTCACATCCCTATAATATGGGAGGGACTAGAATTTGTGTTACGGGGATAATGACTTGAAACGGTGGGAGATGGTGGTTAGCACCGCCTACTTTTTGATCATTGGTCATCGTTGTCTGGACAACTTGGGTAAATTGTTAACTTGGAGGGCCTGTCGAGCAGCCTCCAATGTTGGAATGGTACCGTGTTGATAGTATTCCTTAACCAATGCATTTGAGATCCAGCGTTGTAGATGCCGAGTAGGTGATGTCATCCTCAGAGTGGGCATGGATCTAGTAGGAGTAGCAACTGAGGTATTCACAGGTGTGAACTTTAGAGAAACCATTTTTGTATTGCAGAGAGTTCTTGGAAAAGAGTGACTATTTGATATAACAGACATAATCAAGATAATTCTGGACACTACATATTTTGGATGAGCATTTATGTTATTCACTGCTTTGTTGGACCTCACATTGAGTTAAATAGGGGATTAACAAATAAGTAAAACACAATTTTAACATGGTTAAGGATTCATGTCAGGCTCACCATTTTTTTCCTTCTAGAAATGGGAATGACCTCATTTGTTTAAGGTTCAAACTTTTCCAATTGGTTTCTAAGAGGTTTATTCGTAGAACTATAAACATCCAATGATTCTATATCCATTTGGACCTACTTTCCAAAGGTATGTTCTCATTAGTTGTAGAATGATGAGGATTAATAATTTTCATTGGTCGAGAGGATGGGAGGTCAATCTCATTAGTCCTTTTTTGGGGGAATTATTGCCTACTCCAGGACCCTATCATAGATTTATGTTATGTTCACGAATCCGTATTAATTCACCAAGTGTGAAAATGAGTTTTCCTTTAGAAATTGCAGTCAATGACTGTTGTATGATATTTAGAGAATCTATTATATGTTTTTGAGGTTCTTCATTTATAGAGAATAATCCACATGTATTGGATATTATTAGTCAATGTTATGCACCAATACATTATATAGAAATCTCTTGATCATTATGATAACGATACTGGTTTTAAAGCCACTCAGTGGGGCACTTGATGTTTATTGTCATTCAGAAGTACATGGATTATTTGAGAGTTAGGATTGTACCCTCAGATGGGCTACCTACGTATCATTTTTTGAAAAGGAATCAGAACCCATGTAGTTCGGTAATTAATATATAGTTTAACGTCATACGGGATGGATGAGAATTAATGGGTGATGGGCTTGAACCTTAGAAAATCTTCCTACATACTCTGATCTTAAGGGAGAGATCAAAGTCTACGTAGTTAGATTAAGAAATTTGGGGGTAACATATGATTAACAACCAAAAGAGATGTGTCATGGTTACTTTTACCATCTAAACTCACGCGAGTCATACTTGGTGTGAGAAACAAGAGGTATCAGTAAACCTGACTATTTGTGCCACGAAAGATGTGTTCACAAGGAATGATATTAGGCTTATGTATGTGTAAATACCCAAATAGATGAATACTAGGATTTACATCTAGGAAGAAACCTAGGAACAGGGTCCATAATGGTTTTTGTGCTTTGTGGAGATTTGATACTCTGATTTGGGGATTATTCCTGAGGTGGACGCCCAAAATAGGTGGGGCTTGTGATTGGGGATTATTCTTGAGAAGGAGGACCATGGTTAAGGAGATTTATAACTTTGGACTTACTCCAAAGAAGGAGGCCCAGAGTTAAAAGGGACTTATACCATGGGACTTACTTCTGATAAGGAGGCACATTTAATAGGTTCCATAATGGTAGTTGTGCTTTATGGAGATTTAGATTCTTAATTTGGGGCTTACTCTTAAAGAGGATGCCCAAATTAAATGGGGACATGGGATTTATGATTGGGGATTATGCATGAGAAAGATACCCAAATCAAATATTCTCTCATCTTAAGGGATGACGTTGGATGAAGGGATCCTCTAACCATAGTGATATAAAGTTATATAAATTACATGTTTTTGAGATATTTTCCATAGAATTCCATTTAGTTATGGAATCCAACAAAGTAATCATTCCATATGTGGCCTTGAACAGGGTTTTGATGGGTAGATCATTATTGAGGAAAAGTGGATTTGAATAAAGGAAGTGAATAGGAAGGAGGGGCATCGAAGAAGAGGTAGGCACACAAGTCCTATTTAGGCGCACAAGTCTTGTTCATGCACACAAGTCTAGGTCGCGCAAGTATACTTGCGCAACATGAGTTCACATGGGTGATGAAGAACATGCTAGGTAATACTTGGGTGAGACTTGGCTCAAGACCTTAGTATTATCCCATGATTCTTTCAGATAGGTGGCGCACAAGTTTCATTGAGAGGGAAAAGGTGGTGTGCAAGTGTATCCACTTCCCTTAAGGGCTGGACCCTTAGTCGCACAAGTGTTGATGAGTTATAACACTTAGGCCTTATTCTTCCACTTTTGATCTTCCATTCTAGGTAATAAATTACCTCAAATGTGTTTAGAATACTTCAATCAGAGAGTAGGGCGACTAGAGATTAATTCTATAGTTTTTGATTTTTCATCCTCTAAATGGGGGGCGCACAAGGGGTATTTATAGGCCATTTAGGACCTTGGGTGAAAGAAATATTAGGGCACCCAAGTCACCTGTGCGACTAATATGTGGCATGCAAGTATACTTGTGCGACCATAGTAAAACATGCACGACCCATGCTTAATGAAATCCTTGTTCATGCCTTTGTCAATTTTTGATATACTTCAAAGGATAAATCTCATCATGCTTAAGGTATTCCCCTTTTTCAGTTGTTTACACTCTATGACAAAAAGGAGCGTCAACAGGGAATAATTGAAAACATGTGCCTTTACAAATAATAAACATGAACACTTTTATGGCAGGAATATGAGTGGAGTGAATAATTCCACAATAAAACATAATCATGGGTATTATACTAGTCGAATGACCACATGAACCCTCATTATTATTTTCATAATGAGGTAATGTACAATGCCTGATATTCTGAAATATTTTGTCAACGCCTGACCAAGACGTCTAAAAATTATTAAGCCCTTGGCCAAAATCATATATCAAATTGAGAAAGGCCTCGTCCAATTCAACATATAGTTTTCTCATTAGTCCTACTGGTTCATTGAGAAGCTATAGTGGGCTCCACCCATCACTTAATAAATCCAATACATTCCTCATGTGAGATGGTTGAAATATAACATAAACTTTCGTATTAAAAATGGCATATGAAATGTCAATACTTTTACCATAGAACATGAATTGTGTAAAAATAACACATCCACAATCAAAGATATCACAAAAACATACATAAAATATGGAATATTAGTATCATATTGAATCGTCTTAAAATAATTATAAAATCTATTAAATAATGTTGACATATATGAAATCAAAACTATTTGAGAGAAATATAAATTTCTTTTTTGAAATCATTTAAAGTTATATAATTAAAAAAGAAAACATTTATTTTTAAAATATTCATATAATCTTGTATGGGATGCTTCGACGATGCTATAATGGTGGAGAATAATCATACCCACCGTATATGGTAAAAAAGACATTCTTAGCTAAATTTCGACAAAATGGTTGTAAAGTACCTTGTTTAGAAAACGACTAAAAGATTCCTTTTAGAAAATATAAGTTAAAATAAGGGTATAAATGACTTTAACCCATTTTATAGTAAATATTAAAAATGTTTTGTAATACATTTTTATGAAATGTGGATGTGGATGATAAAGAGGTCCTTGTAGATACTTATGTAAAAACAACCCAAGATAATTAAGAGATTGTAGAATTAACCCTTACCTTGTACATTTCCATGGTAGAGTGTAGCTTAAAATCCTGTATAATGGTGAAATATTTGTTATAAAATTATAAAAGAACCATATACATTAATATTATATCATATATGATCTTCCAATATTGATTTGTTAATGAAATTTTAGTAGTATCATCATTTCGGGTGTTAACTGATTCGTTTTTCTTTATATCATTAGTTACATAATCCATGATTTTTATGGATAAGATGTATTTTATTCCTATACATAATGATATTTGGTTTATTAAATATTATTTTTAATCATCACATAAAAATTATTCTTGAATGATTATGATGGGGAATGAAACTAATCTCGTTCGTGGAGACGACAATCCGTACATACACACGAGAAACAATATCATTCTTTTGTAATTAAAATCATAAGTAAATGGATTGAATATCATATATATAGAATAATTAACTTGATATATCTATTATTTAAATCAATTATACATCATTATTCTACCCATACAAATAATGATTTATTTAATAACAACTACACCACGATGTGGAGACGGTAAGCAATACGTACGCACATATGGTGACATGTTATTCATTGGATGGATAACATAATGAATATGGTTGTAACATTTATATAATAACATAATAGCATATAGAAGATAATTTAGTTATTATTTATTAATGGAAACAACAAAGAAATATGAAGTGGAAGAAGAAAATAACTTGAATGACGTGGTGAGATATTTACCTCTTCTTCGGGTTATTTCTTTGGATTTGATGAAAAAGGAAAATTAGGATGGCTTTCTGATAAAAAGATGGCCTCTAAGATGATGGTAGGACATTTGAGAGGATATTTGGGTAGGGTATGTCTGAGAAAAATGGATTTTATAGTCTGAATTTGATAGAAGGGCAAGTATCCTTTTATAAGTTGGGTGAGGGGCACCTTAGGAAAAAATTGAAATATTATTTTATTTTAAACTCATTTTTGGTTTCTAATGGCTAAAAAATGATTTATTTCGAGGATAAGGTGGGGATGGACCGAAATAAACTCATCCTATAGGTTTTAGATAGGTTTGGGTCACTATATTAACCTTATATTTTAGATTTATCTCTTAGTTAAATATATTGACATATACCATGTCTGTTTTTATTTTTATATTATATGGTTATTAAACTGACTATAAACTTTCAAGAGAACCCCATGTGGTTAATTAATGATACAACTATTTTTATATATGTTTTTTAGCTGATCCTTATATTTTTAGGATTATTATATCAACCAATGATATTGTATTTGTTTGAAAAACTCATTTAAGTCAAATTTGACATTATTTAATAATTGAATTTTTTAATCCCTAACTACATTATTACTCAAAATAAATTCCTATGTTCAATAATAAGATGTCATATTAACCTCTGAAAATATTTGAATTCATCAAAAATCTAAAATTACATTTATTTGGATATTTATTGTATCAATTATTTTAATTTTTCATTACTATGGTAATTATTGCATCATCATTGTGTCACAAATAAATTTAATTATTAAAATTCTAAAAATTATAAATAAAATACAATTATTTAGGAAATATTTTTATATTTCTAATAAATATCTATAGTTTGATTTATCTTATGTATATTCCTATATAATAAATGGTTTAGTTATTAAACATTGAATTTAACAATTTTAATTCTTCTTTGAATTAAATAATAATAAATATCATAATCTAATAAATGTGGACCTAAAGGAAAGTATTTTATTTCTAAGGTTTCTTTTATTGAATTAAACATTTCCAATAAAATTAATACATTTTTCAGGGTAAGAATAATATTATTTTTACCCTTAATTACTATATTTACTTTTATCCATGGTAAATAAAAGGAAAAATTTACTATTCAATAAAAATTATTTTCATCTTTTGGAACCAAATTTTTCTTAATGATATCAAACATGTTTCTTGGATTTTTAAAATTCCACACACAAAAGTGGTAAAATATTTTTTATGTGAATTTACAAATTCTCCTAGGAGGTGGGTAAAAGATGGTGAAATGTTCAATAAAATTTTATATACCTAATATTATTACAAAATGACTCAAATGAATTATATTGAACATATATTGGTATTATGTATCTATTTTTACCTAAAATAAATTTAAATAAAATAATTAATTATTTAAATAAAAGTCTGTTTTAATCAATAACGTTGTGTTTTTCACTATTCATCAAAAATTGTAAGATTTTTGGAAAATACAAAAAATTCACCCAAATCTAATTTTGATTTTAAAAATTCAAATATGAAATAAATTTTGAATCATAAAATTTATAAAATTTCAAAAAGTGGTTATTACTATTCATAACAGATAGTTTGATTGGTTGTGGTGTGTTTGAACTGAAAGATGCATGAAACACAAGCTAATGTATTATTCAATGGGAAATGTACCATGGAAGCATGGGGTGTTACACCCTTGGCCTTATTTATATATTTTTCCTTGTCATGATAGAGAGGTATGATTTCTTTATCTGTATGATCTGCTCCTCCCGGTTTTTGAATGTTCAACTTGAGGGGATTTCTAGTCGGGTATGAAAAATGATGGCCAACCAACAGAGGATCGTTTTGCCGAGGGAGGAACTGGAGGTATGTCACTAACTGATCTCTTCCTACCAACCTATAGAATAATGGTTCCCTCTGTGGTTCCAATGGTGATAAAAATGTCCCCATCCATGTGGGATGGATTTTATCTGGGTATGTCATTAGACATGGATACATAGCTCTACCCATAATGTTGGGTTTGAGGCTATCATATATCATAGATTTTGTCGCCAATCCATTTTCATGGGATAGTGAATTTGGGTATGGATATTGATATATAAACTCATCCAACCCTGTGGGATGGTTCTTATCTATGAATGTTCCAAACATGTACTAAAATTTCATAAGAACCGATAACTCAAATGGTGTAGGCAATGGAATATGTTCTTTTGGTCTAGGGGTTGAGATCGTTAAGGGTTGTACAATATAGAAGATACTACTATGGTCTCTGTGATGAGACATAGTTGTGATAGGGTGAGATTAGTTACAATAGAAGCTCATGATGAGGATCATTCCATGCAGGTAGTTTTCTAGATGATCACAACATTGATCTCAATGTTCAGAACATCATAACATTATATTGATTTTCCCATCATTAATTATTTTTTGGAAAAACTTTTTCCTTATTTGTGATGTCTAAGAATAGACAGAGTGTAGGCAATCTGTTATCGAAACCAACTATCCCAAGAATTTCCCATTCCAATGACCTCACCGTAGGCTATGAAATGTCATCATTTCATGCATGTGGGTCTCTTTTGTTACATGGGAGTGGTGATTTGTGACACTCTATAATGACCCCAATCTCAAATTTGGATTCCTGACATGGATTCTGAGTCAGTATGAAGTGTTTTGATGTAATGGTGGCATGTGTGTTGCAAATATTTGCAGTCTTATTTCAGTTTCGATCCTAGGCCATGGAGATAATAGCTTGGTCAAGATTCAAAACAACTTATCCTGATGGTCTGAGGCTAACAATCATATCATTGGAAAGTGATTATTTTATTCTTCAGTCACTGATATGTAGCCCACATATTATGAAATTGATAAGAAATGCAATAATTCTCTTTCTAATCAGGGATATCATAACCCAAAGTAGTGAGGGGCCATATCATGATGGGGAGGTTGTTTTCTGCTAACTCTCTCCATATGTCAATGTTGGACACTACTTTATCAGACATACATGCCTCCATCTGGTTAGTATATATAAGATAACTATAATGGTCACCCACAGACATGAGTGGAGTGTTGCTGGATTCTTATGGGGATCTATATTCAATTGTACATTGTGTTTCAAGAAACTCTTTATAGAATGGTGTTATTGTTTGGTTCACCTCTATATATGGAGATTATTGGAAACATAGAGGAAATGAATGACCACGGGATATATAGTTGTTGGGAGAATAAATATAGTGGATGTTAGGAGTAGAGTCCCAGCAATCTGTCTCCACATTACCATGATGAGGACTATCGTGGTACTGAATATATCCTCTTCATCATTGATATAATAGTCAACGTACCCTTGTGGTGTTGAGGGTGTATATTTTTCGACCTCAAATAAATTTTAATTCATAAGATTAGAAATATGAGTAACATTCAACATCTTGGTAAGAGTATTCTGACATGCCTTTCATGGTTCTGTAGAGATACGAGACTTATGTACGGTGGTTATTGTAAATTTTATATAACGGGATGGTGTTGTAGGGATATGATCCCACTACTAATGATATATAGGAATATGTCAATAAAAAAATTTAATGTCAAGTAGGATATGATCTATTCCTGAGTCGTGTTCTACGGACACATGGTGATTATGAGCCAGGATGGGGATATGAGCCCGATCAAGAGCACTTGATACATGACAACTATATTTGTGGGAAGGCATTTGAATGTTCCTTGAGGTGTGTTATGCTCTCTCCTTATTATCCATGTTTGTATCAAAAATATAATCCTATTAAGGATAATATTTCCCTTCTAGAAAATTCCATCAATCCTCCGAAATGGGAGAAGGAATACGACCCTCCTCCTTTATTCCATTGGGATGATGTTAGTGTCGTCGTTCATTGGTAGATCTAAAAATATGCACCTAGATTTTGTGATCTACTAGAGTATGGTGATTTCATTCATTAAACATGAATATGATTCTGCCTTGAGGATTGTTCAACTCTCATATGGATAGCTTTGACCAGAATGGGGATATGGGATCGATCCTAGGGCATCAGATCACACTGCAGGAATTATTAGACATGCATGATCCCATGTCCCGAGGTATGTATCACTTTCCCCTAGATTTTCGTGGTTGGAATAGGATTATGAACATGGTATGATTAGAGTTTTGATTCATCCTGTCCATAGATATATGAGTATTTGATTTCACATTGATTTGAAACTATGCCAAAATATCCTGAAGGAGTTGTTCATCGGTTTCTAATGTGGATTTTCATTTTAGAAAAGAGTGTACAGGGATATAAGCCCACACATTTTCCATCTCCATGAACTATTGACAAATATATTCTATTGAATTAGTGATGTGCTCCCACTTCTATAATACATGATCCATTTGAATTTTTGGATGTTCTTCCTGCACATGGGTAGAAGTTTTAACATCCTCAATTTTTTATATGGGAATGTGCCCACATTTATTTTCTGAGTGAGTAGGGATATGATCCTACCAATTGGTCCCTACAAGTGAAAGCTGGAAGGCACTATCAGTAGGAGGAACTGTATAAGACCTTTCTTATGTTTCCAATATCTTCTTTCTCTAAGGATTCTTCCTCAATAGAGCTCGTTCATGGGTGTCTGAGGTGGATGTCTTTCAAGAAGTACCATAAGTAGGGAACAAATATGTACCAGTATGATGAAGCTAGTGGCAATGATTATCAGGTTCTTTCCCTTGTGGTTACTGAGCCGTGGGGAAGCTGGATCTGGTCCCTAGATCCACCATTATTTGATACAGATTATTGAGGTTCTTATGCTCCATAGATAATCGCCCAAAGTGATTGGTCATGGTGACAGGGCCTCTAGGTTAGGGGAATCCTTCATCGAGTGATGTGGACTCACCAGCTAAGGCACATGAAAATTCACGTGATTAGATTTTATTGATGGTAGTTTACAATATCGGTGTTACTTGTGTATCATTGTGATTTATAATTGCTACTAAGTCAGTTTGGATAATGAGATAGTTTTACAACCCATGGGGATTGTAGTGGTAGATGATATATCCGAATGAATGCTGGAAGATGAATACATTATCTCATAGAGAGAGTTTGAAATCATTTAGACAATATGGAATAAGGCCACCAATCAATTCCATATCACATGCATAATAATTCCCAATCAAATTTTCATTGCGAGCACAATTGTCATGTATTCCCTTTCCGACTATTCTACTAGTGTGGACTTTTCAACGCATAGATGGACTTACAAGAATCCCAATTTATGATGGTCTTATTAGTATATTTGAATATGATTTAAAATGAATATTGTCATAAGAGGTTCATTTCATGCTTATTTGTATTTGTTTCGTATAAGGGGGATGAAACATAACTTGACTGCTTATAACCTAATTTTATTTTATTGGAGGGATTCATTTTAGATTCATCATCTTTGTTTATGTGTGGGGGCAAATGGAATGGTCTGATAGATTATAACCTGATCATTTTTTCATTTTCAAAGTTTCAAGAAAGGTTGACCAATTTTTTTTATGGGATATTGTGTCATGGAATGGATTCCGCATGTTTCATTACCATTGCCACATTTCTCTAAAACCCAGAATGTATCACCCATACTTTGCTGGGTCCATACAAACTTTTCAAATGTTGGGGGTAGATTTGGATTTTAGGCCCAATTACTCTTGCGATCTAGCATTATTTGATAGGATGTGAGGTTAGGATAATCAAATTCGTCAGGTGTATTTATTACCATCTTCAGGACTCTATAATATATTTAATACATGTTTTTGAATCTTATCATAATCTTGATGTAGGACTGGTTTCCCTAAAAACGTTTTTCTTGGTTAACACACTTTTATATGTGATAGAATGGGATCTCTTTTGTGAATCCATCTTTACGTATCTAAGGGTATTTATCATTTTCCCGCAATGATAGGTAACTTCTATGCAGAACCCCTAAGACATGGTGTTTCAAGACATGATCCCTTTTATGGAGAAGGTTCATATTTCAAGGATGGTATTGATCCATTACGAGGCATCATGCATGTACTAGTTATTGTATGAATCAAAATACAATTAGTTCAGTTGAATTGAGAAGTTTTACATTAAGTGGTATGTTTTAATATGTGTGGTTTCACAGAAACTAATAATAAAGCGTTATTCTAGAATAGATGTCCTATATATATTTGTTTTGTTAGGAATAAGAGTCACAGTAGTTCGTTCGATGTTGTGGTTAACACTTTTTGGCTTCCCTATTTAATGGTTATTTTATGCATGCTAAGGTGTTTTTTCATCCCCCTAAGACCATGTGAGCCATGCTCATTGTGGGAAAAAATGGGGAGTTCATGATTAGATTCATGGAGCATTGATATGGGATCTATGTATTTGGGTAGTCCTTAATGTGTTTAATATAGAGCTCAGGCCTTTAAGGAGGTGACCAACATATCTTATTTATGGATTGAATCATAATATTCAAAGTTCTCTAAGAGATTGTGGGTCATACACTTTGAATATGACTTAGTAAATATGTCTTCTTATCTTGAAGGTGACACATGATCCAGTTGGAAAACCCTAATGTTCAACACATGAACTGGATCAACACATGTGGATGGTTTCATAAGAGTCATGGTAGCATGACCCAAGGGGTTTCACGTGTCTTGGCAGACACATCGGTAGGACATTAGGGGTCAATGAAGACATTTCTAGAGGCTGTCACATCTATTGGATAACACCATGTTAGGACATCGTGGGACCAAGAAATCATGTCCATAGGTTCTACAGTGGTATTTGTATTCTCATGTCAATATATGTTGATGAAACTACAATAACTTGAGTTGGAACTGTTATATGAGTCAAGCAGTGCATCCATAGGATGTATCTAGTTTGGGTGGAGAATCCTATAGTGTTTTCACAATCAAAGTGGTGTCTTTTATTGG
Source organism: Viscum album (assembly GCA_963277665.1). Classification (NCBI taxonomy): domain Eukaryota; kingdom Viridiplantae; phylum Streptophyta; class Magnoliopsida; order Santalales; family Viscaceae; genus Viscum; species Viscum album. The sequence continues at coordinate 1,073,486,434 of OY728140.1, read as the reverse complement.
TACTCAAGACTTGTCCCAACATTTTTGGAGCATTATACATATCTTAGATCACTTGTAGAAGTATTTTCATGAGTTCTAGGTGTATAATCATGGTAACATCACATATTCTTGATTGACACATGAAAGTCACAAAGTGTTCTATGCTCATGTCTTCTAATTGGGGTTTCCACTTTGAATCCTAGTTTTTTACCCTTATGTTGCAAGTTCCATGGTGCAGTTTAGAGTAACTTTGTTTGAGTCTCATGTCATCTAGAGGATGTGGGATATGGTTTTTGTATATCTTCACATAATTCATTTTTATGATCCTTTATAGATCACACAACTCTCATCATGCATGGCGCATGACTGCTCTAAAAATCCATTGTTGAATTACCTTATAGAAATTTGGCCGTTCACATGATCGAATGTGCGATGAAGCACAGAATTTGAGTCTCGATGTGGGTAGCAGTGATATGGTTCCAAACATAATGTGTTCGATCATCCAATTAGTGAAACAATGAAACAACCCATTTTTATATTTTGTAGTATGGAATTTATTACTGAATCCATCCACGTACTCACCGGTTTTTGTTAGGAATATGTCATGATTCCATAATAGACTCGATGAGAGGTCAGACATTACACTATTTTGATATCTCTATGGTGAAATTCATTAAGGGAGCGACATATTTTTCGGTGGCTGAAACCCCTTACTTCCTTATTTATATTATAGCCTATTATTGAGGAAATTCACTTCAACGAACATCCATGTAGTAGTGTTGACTTTCACATGGGTCATAGAGAGATATTAATGATTTTCAAAAGGAATTCTGAATTCCTTGGATGGCTTGTTTCCGGGTCTCACTGGAAAATGATGAGGGTGCGATGGGAACATCAGATGACCTTTAGCAACTGTGAACTCGGTTCACCTCCTCATTTCTTATCTCATTTTCTTTATATGACGATGGTCAGGAGTCCAAAGAGATTCCACATATGAAGGTGAGGTTAATTCCCCTATTCTTTGGTGATGCGTCGCATGACCAGTATGGGTCATAATGTGTGTAATAATTTTATGGAAATTTATTTGATCCATATGGATTCTTCAGGGAAAGACAGGAATGTCATAGAGGTGTCATGGTGTTGTGCGGTCCATCATGGGGTGTTCTTTAGGTTTTTTAGTGACCACATACCCCTTCTATTCCCCTTTTTATATCTCATATTTTTTATTTCTCAAATGGTAGGGGTCGTGTGGGATTCTAGGATCAATGTATGGGTTTTATGACCAGTTGTTGGGTGTTATCTCTCTTGACCAATATGGTTCACCTGGTGATCATGTGAGCATGTAGGGGACAAGTATTTATGTGTACTTTATTATTTCCTCAATGTTGTCTAGATGGACATGAAAGTTTCTGAGCAGCGAGGCTGAAAAACGAAAGTGACTTCTAGAGGTGATGCGGTTATGAATTCGAGGTCTCATGGTGTCTCACAAATCAAGTTGTGGAGTGCATTGTATGTCCATCAATGACCACAGACACCACTCACCGAAAACCTTTTGACACCCATTTTTTTATGTGAGGAGGTTTTGAAGGTATGTAATTTTTCTCAAGTAATATCTATGATTGTTACTTGATTTTATAGTGGTGTCTCATGTGACCAATGTTGATCACATGAGATGGTTCATGTATTGTGTATATAACCATGTAGTTGTCCTTAGAGTGTCGTAGAGTTGCCGAGATACATCTATGTGGCATGGAGGATGATCCTAAGGGGTTTTACATGGTGCAATGAACATGTCTTTGGGTGTTTCATGTCTTCAAGGGTGCGCTACATGTCTATTAGTGAATGAAATTCTCTTATCCTCTCATCCATGTCACCTAATTCATTCTTCATGATGAAGGCTCGGTAGCCTCTTGAGATGGAATGTATATCATCTTTGGACTTTTTTCTTCTCAATAATGATTTTTTGAATGATCTGTGTGACCACCATGGGTATCTTCTTTGAAATGTCTCTTCCCTTTATATTTGATGGATTCGAGATGGGTTTTCATGTACATGCTAATGAATGACATCATGGTTGGAGGATGTGTATCCAGCTATCATTGTTCATCCATTGTTGAACAAGGGTTTTGGTTGAGAAGTGTTATGTGATACTTTCCACAATGTAGGTTCCCTACATGGAGACTTCATGTGACCTTGTAGTGGTCATGAAATCCAGAGTCATTAGTCATCCTTTTATTACTTTCTCTTGTAGGGAAAATAATATCCACGTTTTGATTTTTTTTCCTTTTTTCTGGTGCCTTTTTAGCGGGTGTCAATAGGCTTTATGTCAGCATGTTTTTCTTGGGTACATGGTTCTATTTATGTGCCATTATATATTGTTTAATAGACAGTAGTTCCACTCCTAGAATAAACTCAATAGTGAACATTACCTCTCTCTTATGATATGATCCAAAATAAAGTGCAAGGGAGAGGATCCCTGAAACAATCTAGTACATATTGGAATTTTATGAGTTTCATAAACAAAACACAAATAAAGATACAAAGCATCTGGGATTTCACTCCACCTATCCTAATACACTAAATTTCAGATCAATTATCCTTGATATCACATTATCCCTCGTGGATATAAATGTATCCCTATAGTGACATGAATGATACTTTTGGATATATAAATATACATGGTCTTGATAAGGCACCAGATATTACATTGTAAGAATATCAGAAAATCCATTCATGTTAAGGATAAAACAACACCATTGAAAATTGAACCCACCTATCACATAGGGAAACACCATGCACTGGCTAATACCCTCATCCGGAATTCCTAAAAACATAACATTGGTCATGAAACCAACATAGTAATATATCAAAAATACCATAATTCCCATAGTCACAATACATAGTTATGATTGTGACACACATGTACCATAAAGAGAAGAAACAAGAGTGGAGGCTACCAAAATATTACCTCTAACTATATGTGGCCTTGGACTTTTCTAATTTAGAATACACAATACTACATAGATATATCACGAAGCATGGCTCTGTGGAGCATTTGAAGTAGGCTGAGCAGGTATACTCTATTGACGATGGAACTCTGAGTCTTGACATCCTAAAATGTGACCACTTTTATTGCCCTAATATTATGTAGAATACAATATTACATCTTCAAATTGTGTCCCTAATCATGAAGACAAAAAATGTGTTGGAACATAACCACATTCACATGGAACTAGTGGAAATGGATTTGTCGAAACAATGGAGGTCACCCATTCTATAGAAATCATAGAACTCGGTGAGGTTCCTCATATAAGAGGGATTTCTATGGTATTTCCTTCCAAAATGGTCACAAAAAATATTACATTCATTATTTTCTACCTAGTTGTTACTACCCCTGTGTGTAACCTCAATGTGTTTCTTCTCACCACAAAATAATCCCCTGCTCTGCCATGAATTTGAACAGCCTTAGATCATGTCTCCATATTCCATAAGGTTCTACTCTATGATGGGGGCCTGGTTCATTATTTCTGAAATGGTGGTTATCCTATAAAAGTTCACCAATGAGAATACATAATATAAAATACCAACCTCAAATCACCTCACAATTGTTAGCTGGTCACTGGTCAACATAAGTTCAAAAATGTATAGTTTAGGGAAGCACACTGATTATTCCATCAATGAATTGTCTCCATTATAATGGTGCATGAATTTATTAATATGATCAATTCCCATTATTTTACAAAATAATTAGTTCAAGAAGGCTGTATAAATGTAAAAAACAACTAAAACCTAATGTCAACCATCCTGAGTCAGAAGGTCACACTAATTCTTAGTGAAATTAAGCAGTATGTATTTCTTGAGATTGGCCATCCACTATAGAGACATATTGATATGTCCAATGAATATCACTACAAACACGGACCAATAGTCAGCCTCCTGAGGTCCTTAATCCCCCAAAAAGGAGGGGAGATTTTTCTTCCAGAACTCATGAGTATAAAATACTATATAAAGAGTGGGAAAAAGAGAAAATTTCCTTGATTTCATGACTAAAATAAACCTATCATAGATCCGGTCCATAACACCCAATCGATGGCCCACAACAGGTTCCACATGTGGAACTACAATAGATATAATAGGTCGACCAAGGTCCATCACCTGAACAGTATTCTCTTCGCTATATTCTAGGCATACTTCATGAAATCCTAATTATTTATTTTCACAAAATAATTCAATAAAATACATTATATATAATTTAAAATAGATAGTTAATGTTATTAGGGACTAGAATAATTTTATCTTGGTATAATAACACAACACTCGACCTGCTACAGGCCCTAGGTCTGGGTGATATGAACTATTCATATAAGGAAACCTAGGATAGACGTCCTTATAAACACTACTAGGCAAGGACATTGTCAATTTATCATGTTGGTTATCTATTTTATTTTAAGGGATCATGTTCATTTTATGTCGTTTATGTATTTGAAATTCAATTATCTATTGGAATTAGCAGAATCATCATCTCAAATTTATAAGGGCCCATAGACCTTATAAATTTTGTGGGGGTGTACATTTAATAATAACTATCACATGTTCCATCCTAGGCGACTAATGTTACATGGCTCAATGTCCCAAAATTTTCTAAAAACAGGAATCTTCATTAAACTAATATGGAATATAATGTTAGTTCAAATTAAATGATTTAAGTTTCAATTTTTTTTATCATGTTCTCTAGGTAATAGTATACAATTTATATATTTTAAAATTAAGTCAAAGGAAAAAAAATCAAGGTACATATATCAATCACATGAAATAAATGAAATGCACAATGAGTATATATATTTAATGTCATAATTCATGAAATTAAAATCATAGAATAACGAGTATTATATAATAACCTTGTGTTCCCTTATTTCATCAAGATATAATTATGGATGACCAATGAAATTAAAAATAACAAAATGTGAGTGTGTCACCATGTGGTGAAATCTATGAAACAGAAACATCACAATATATAAAAGCATATACATATCACAGGTTATTTGGGTTCTTTATATTCATTGTGTTTAAACTCGCTTGAAGTGGCTCATTATAAAATTTTTATGTCCTAGTCTATGTTTCTAAACCAAAATAATAAAAAAAGGGAAAAACATTTTTAATACCACTTTTTAGCATCTCTCCTCATATTTCACTTAACTGTTCCCCAAGACTATTCCCACATGGCCTCAAAAACGTCTTCATTAATGCGTGAGGCTACTGAATAGCAAAGTGTGACTGTGGTGCATTCATGGAGAGACTACTCCCTCATTGGCCATAACATATTGAAATTATAGATATAGAATACGAAATGGGAAGCAATATGATTTATTAATAACCAATAGACAGAAGTAGAATAAAAAAATAAATCATGTGAGAAAAATAAGAAATAAGTGGAATAAATCTTATAACCATATATAATAATGATGATAATATTTCATCTATTATAAAAAATTTACTATGTTGGGGAAATGATATAAATATATACAATACAAGATAATAAAATATAGGTAAAGTCAAAGTCTTCTATTACTATAATCTCAAGAAATAGCTCAGTCCTCTACCTCAAACTCCATACTATAACTAACAATAAAGAATTTAAAACTAGATATGTACCTTTATAAAAAAATGAAAAAATAAATTATGATTGGGATCAAAGGGTGGCCCAAGAAGGGTGGGAGATACAATCTTAGTAGGCTGCAACACAAGGTGTCTTGGGAAATCCCTTTGATGAAGTGCAAAATTTACAGTGTTCCATAATTATTAAATGGAAAACATAATGAATGAAATTACTACCATGGACATCATTCCACATGGACACCCATCCAATTTAGCATATTTGGATTTTTCTTGTGAATATTAACAAATTGATCAAGAAGTGGTAATGTTATAGTTATAAGGTTATAGAATACGTAATATTCTCACACTTTTTCTTGGATTTGGATTTCATGCCCAAAAATTTCCATAACTAGAGGATTTATTCACAATTAAAAAATTTCTATTTACTATTTTATTCATTTAAAGAAAAAAATATTTATATATTATAGTGGGTCATTGATAACTCTCCATTATATATACTAAGAATCTAAACATTTATCACTCAATGGTATCAGTATAATTCCAATACCAATGAGACCATATTTGGAGACACATGAAGGAAATATCAGGTGGAACTCAATAAATGGAGTGATATTGTCAATAAATAACTTTTGAGTCTATAACTTGTATCAAATATAAGGTCCCAAGCCACTTTTTTGTCATGTTGGAACAACCATTATTTCAACCAATCCAAGGGATATACCCTATGTAACTATTCTCTCTCATTAAGAGGCAAAAATAAACTTGAACAACATGAAATTCCTAGTCATATCTACTATCACACCCTAACATTATTCTTAGGTGGTAAAAATTATAACATAAATTAACGAGATCCATTATAAGTGTTACAAAATTATAAACCCCTTGTTTTAAAAACATTACTAAGTTAAATTCATTAATCATGAATGGAATTTATAACAAATATAACTATAGGTCTGATTTCACTTAATTCAGGGATCTATATCATAAATTAATATTATTAAAATAATTTCTAATTATTTGGTGCCCCTATGGTATGATGTGGAAAAAATTGACCACATAGATAAAACATTTAATTAAAACATTAAATCATATCATGGTGTACCATGGTATAACTCTGGGTCCAACCATGATTTCAACTAAAAACTTGATTAAGGAATTAATTATATTTCTGCAGACATCAATTGGTGTTAATCTATTTTTTATCATTGGAAAATAAAACTCTATGGTGGATCCCAAAAAATATTATGGAACAAGTAAGGGAAATCAAATATAGGGTTTTATTTTCCACTAGCTTTGGTCATCAAAATCTATGTAAAGAAATAATTTTAACAAAATATGACAAAATAGAGGTGAAGCCAGAAGGTTCTGACTCACGGAACAATGAAACATTTTATAGGGTGAATGAAATAAAGGAAAAAACCCTAGACCACAAAAATTATCCTCAATTATGTTCGATCATCCATGAAAGACCTTCGATTTGAGATAGAATTTATGTAAGTAAATAAAATATCAAATTCCCTGAATATTAGGGAAATTGGCTTGCACTAAGATAGAAAAATACATGGGATGATGAACTTGAAATATAAGGGATAGGATTCACGGATAGACCCATATATTCACAATGTATCCATCATTGAGTGATTTAGTGTTCAGATGATGGAGTAATCAGAAAAACTATGACAAGAGGAATGGATAGCTCATATGAATGAAAGGAGGGACTTGCCACTAGAGTAAACTATGGTGGAAGGGGAAAATGTTTAAATAAAATACTGAGGGTTAAAATTATAAAATCACCCACAAAAAATTTGTGCATGGTTTAGCCACCCAATTTTCTAAGCCATTCTCTAACCATGAGAAATGACATGGTTCTAAGGTGGCACCTCACATGGTTAGATTCATGGGTTTTCTATCCATGTGCATGTCGTTTGAATGGTATCTGTCCAAAAAAGTATGCATCACTACATGGTCATGCACCTTGGGTGGCATGGTTGCATAAAAAACAAGTAACCCTTAGTTCCCACTTTCTACAACATCATGGTTTCAAAATTCCATGTGGGTTGGTCTGTATGATTTCTCTTAACCATGTGGGCTAGTATTTTCTTACCATTTTGGGGATTTGGGCTCCAAACCTCCCAAAAGCACACTTGATCTCGCCAAAAAATCATTATGATTCATTACAAGGGAAATTATAAAATTTTAATCCAATAATAAATTGTATGTACCTTTCATATTATTTTTTACTATACATTCGGTGTAAAACCCAGATATTTTAAAATATGTACATCATTTTCTACACTATATTAGACATGAAACACTGAGATAAAATAACCGTTGAGATATATGACTTTTATAAGATAGATGTTAAATTTTTAGGTGCGAATTGTATAAAATAACTTATCAAATATATATATATATATATTTCATAAATAATATAATGTTTTTTATAAATTCATAGTAAATAATCCATCTATTTTAGTGATTTAATTTTATTCTTCAAAAATATTTTTTCATCAAAAATGATTTTTATTTTCAATTTTAAAATAAATTATAATTAATTTCTCTATAATTTTTAAAATTAATTTTATAAACTGAAAGTATTTTCTTAAATAATCAAACAAAAATTATCATCAGGTGATATTTTGGTATTTTTCAAAAAAAAATTGAATAGTAATGAAGATTCATATTTTTGTAAAAAATCGATTACTTTTCAATTATTTATGTAACATAAAATTTACATTATGTTTTGGATATAATTTCCTATAACATAATTATTATTTAGTTATATTTAACCCACTTAATTTATTTTGATTCAACATTAAATTGTATTTTAGTATATGTTTATTTTTGGGATTTAAAACAATATTTTTCTTGAAATTATTATAATGTGATTAATGTTTTCCATTTAAATTATTTTAAAAAATACTAACGAGGAATAAATAAAAATAAATTTAAATATTATATATCGATAAATAGTAAATCAAATTCAGAAATTGATTATCACAATTTATATAGTTAAAATAAAATCAATTTTTTTTAAAAGAGCACTTCTAAAAAACATCTTTTTCATCAGGTTTGATGGTTTAATTTTAAAATATATACATCTAATTCCATGAATTGACTTTGGTAAAATGGATTCTATATATATTTAGAGTAATTTAAATTATATAACAATATCATTGTAATATTTGAGAATAATGAATGGTGAAAATATTAAAAATATGTTTACTTGGTGAAGGTAAAAATGGGTTTACATGGGGGTTTATCTAAAGAGATAATTATATGTTTTTTAATTAAACATGTAAAAGTACAATTTGATGGAAAATTTAAATATTATACATCAAAAAAAATTCTCATGAATTTATTTATTTTTCCATTGTAATTACTATATCATTTAGGATTATTTTTAGAAACCTCAATTTCGTTTCCATGTCTGTAGTTTTCCACAGTTAGAAATTTCCTCTTATTATCCCTTTAAATTCACACAAGAAAAGTTATTTTTATTATAAATTAAATTCCATAATTACATAAAAACATCCTATAGCATGGACAGATCTGTTTGTGAAAGTAGAAATGCATTTCATGATGGATTTTGGTTCTTACTTTAGAGGGTCATCTTACAAAGGTAGCATTCATCAATGATAATTTTTTTGTTTTTTATTCATATTCCTTCAATTAATATTCCAAAATTATTATAATAAAATAACAACTTTTGGTACCATATAATTAGATGTTATTTTTTTATTTTACAACAAAAATCCATCTCTTCTTCCATCTAATGGGAAACAAAATCATTATTCTTCTGTACGAAAAACTACAGCCTTAGAAAAAAATGAATTTTGTTTTCACCATTACCTATCATTTTATAATTTTATTATTAATTTGAAGTATATATATATGAATATTTTAAAATATTAATTCTAATTCAGTTGGGATAGAACCTATACTTTTTTAAATTTCATTCATTGGTGGGATGTGATAATGCTGCTCGTGTCTATGAAAAACAACAACCTCGCAAATTGATTTGATTGTTCTTTCACTAATGATTTACATTAAAGGTAATAATGTTATTTTAAATGAGTATATGTGAAATATATGAAATAATTTTTAAAATAATGATATATTTTAATTTTTTAAATTTATATATATATATATCTGTGTGTGTGTGTGTGTGTTTGTGTGTTTTTAAATATCACATAATTTTAACCTTCTAGTAAGTGAAAAATGATAAGATCATTTCTATGTCCATTTAGACAATAGCCTCCATAATGCGATGTGATTATTATTCAATCACCACATCAGATGTATGATATTTATATATATTTATTTATTTATTTATATTTAATGAAATAATATGATATTTTTGATATTATTGTTATTATATAATGATAAAATAATACATTTAGTTCATAATTATCATTGAAAATTTGAATGTTTACTACAACATATATATGACCTACCACCTCATTAATCATAACAAAATTAATTTTTAAAAACCAAAAATCATGATTTTTTATAAAAAAAATAATTTACGTATAAAATTAATAATAATTTGATGATAATTATTTTTGATATGTCTAAATAAAGTGAACTTTGACCATTATCAAAACACCAAATCAATTTTTAAACAATGAACTGAATATCTTAAAAACTACAGACATATATTTAACTTAATTATTTTTTAAATATATAAATAAAAACAAAAATTTATATAAATTATATATAAGTTATTAAACAACGAATAAGCTATAAAATTTATATAATTTATGTAATACTGTTGTATAATAGTTATATGGTGTTAATGGTATATATGAACATGAGGTAAGGGTTTCACATCTCTATTTTACTTCTTTAAGAAATATGAAATATTCAATATTAATTTTTTTGGGTAGTTTATATATTGAACATGAATACATTTAACAATTTCTTTCATGAAAATTATTAGAATTTAAAAATACATATGATTTTCTCCCATTCATTTAGTCGTGACCAGATATTACTAAATAAGTAAGGAACTTCGTCTAAATTATCTATCATCGTGTAATATTTTAATGTTATGAACATAATTTATTTTATATAGTTTATATAAAAATAATTTTACTTGTAATATCACTACTGAATTGAAAATAATTTCATTATATATATATATATTGTAATTATTTCATTCAAGGGTATTTTACATGAATGTTCCATGTGTAAAGGACTTCAGAACAAAATTTCTTTTCATTTAGTTATAAAAATAGTTAATTAGATCTAATATTCTATGATTACATGTGTAAATAATTTTTATCATCTTAAAATATTTTTACACAGTTTAATGTGGATTTATATATGACACAGAAAATTTATACTTTGATTAATTCTCACATTAACATTATAATAATTGTTATGGTTTCTCTTCTAAAATTGTCTCTTCTGGGAATATATTTTGTTATACAAATAATTTATTTTTTAAGGTGTATCTAAATACCATACATTTTATATAATTAATATCCTTATTTTCATGATATTTAATGTTTCATTTTATGTTATTCATTTTTTGAGAATTTTATTGAAGAGTTATGATAGTAGTAAAGGATTTATGAAACAATATCAGTTTTAATTGGTATTGTTTATTATATAATTCCCATTAAATAAAAATATGTTTTTATTTTCTAAAAAGACTAGTTAATATTACTCTTCCATAGGATATTCTTGAAATTGTAATGTAATATAGTAATTTTCCTCTCTTTGATTCATAAAATTCATGATAATTTATTTTAATGAAAATATGACGTCATTTATCTATTCATTCAATAATCATTTTTCCTCACAATTTATATTTTAAAAAAATATTTTTTTGAATGTGTTTATAAAATATTTCTTTTATTTTTATTTAAATATAATTTTCTTTTAAAAAATTATCATAATCTTTCAATAAATTTCAAAACAGGGCACATTTTTAAATCTACCAATATTTTTAATGGAACTGTTGTTTTAATGTGTACGTCATGAAAATTATTTTCCACCATCCTAAAAAACCCATTATTTTTAAATATTTTATTTATTTTTTATAGATTATTTTTTAAAATTAATTTGTTTAATGTTTTATAATGTTTTATATTTTAAATTAATGTTTTCAAAATTGAATGGATACTTTCACCCAGAAATTTTCTAGTGGATCATCCAAAATAATTTTCCATATAATATTTCATCGTTTGATTTTAGTAAAAGTGAAAATAATATTTTCACCCAAACTATATTAAATTATATTTAAATTTAATTTCCTTTCATATTTTTACTCAAAGATTGATTTTACTTGCACCCCACTTGGGATATATTGTATTGGTACCTTTATAATACTTCTATAGGATGGATTATGAGATTGAAATAGAATCTGTTTCATTTCCATGGTCTTATCAAGAAATTAAAAAAATTATTATATTTATTTCAACAAGAAAATTATTTTTAATTTTTTATTAATTAATAGTAAATGAATATTATTGATGATTACAGTAGATCCCAAAACATAATATATGATGATTTCCCCCAGATATCATCGGGTGAGTCCGAAATATCTTATATGATGAATGAGACCAGTTATCATTAGGTGATCATGATATAGATTATATGATGGGGACCCCAATTGTACTCTAATAATTTTTTTAATGTTGTTAATATTTATATGTATGATATAGGTAGTTACCGATGGGTTTCTCCAATATATTTTATCAGTCTCAAGTTATTTCTTACATGGGTTCAAAATGGGTTATAATGATAATGTTCCAAGATACAAATAAATTTTCATTATGGGTTCTATGGGTAATAATGGTTTTTTTATGAATAATGATATCAAATATCTCGTGATTATTGATTTTAATGACTATATCATTTGATAATGATTCATTACATTTCACATGTTTATTGATCTAGGTTTGATTGGAATGGGTTATCTTATGTTATTCTACTTAACATTAGTTATGAGATCATACCATTATGCACCTAAATGTTCCTAGTATATTTACATTTGTTAATTAATTTGTTTACTCTTACTATTAATTAAAAATCACCCTTTTTATGTTTCCACGTTCCTTATTTATCATTAATAATTTTAAAATAATTGTATCTATAATTGTTTTATATAGATGATGATGTGAAATATAAAATGGTCGGTTTAGAAGAATGTAAAATCAAGTGAAGACATGTGTGTTGTTTATGTATTATTTTTTCTTGAAATTATAAAATTGTAGACATAAAATATCATTGGGTGTATATGTCATCCAAATAAACCGATTTTATATATTATGGTTTGGATTGAAAACATTGTGTCAATGCCAGCAATAACAAATTACTAAATGTAATGATAATATTTTTAACACTAGATGAAGGTGTGAAGGTGTCGATATGTAATAACTTGTATCAAAGAAGGATTTAAATAAACAATGAGACTGTGATTTTGTTATGTGAGGTTATCTAAAGGGTTATGGATACCATCACAGGTCTATATGATTAAGGATGGTCATACGTTTAATTACTTAAAAACCCATATGATGTTTTAAGTGATGAGATCATAAGGTGAATTATGAACTTTTCATAAATGATTCCTTAGGATGAATTATATGTAAATATTTTATTCGTGTTATTTATTCAATTACCTTTTTTTGAAATTTTTTTGTATTATTAATTATTATGGTTCATATTTAATTATATATTTCAGTAATTGTGATAATAAATGGTTAATTATACAGATAATAAAGTATTTGAAAAAGGATTTGGTAAATAAGTTATTAATGATATTTCAATAGAATATAAACAATTTGTAGTTATGAAAGATGAATGGTAGACAATAAACATTTATTTTTAAGAACCATTTAAAATTGAGGTTATCAAGGAATGATTTAGTGTGAACCATGGGAATTACTATTGACTTTTATTGGATTAAGGTGTTATTTTATCATTTAATTGTTTTTTTGTTTTCGGTAATATTTTAATTTTTAAAAACTTATTTCCTTTAGGAGAATTTGTAAACAAATGAATAATATTTTGTTATAATTATGTGGTTTTTTGTTTTATTATATATTTATTTTGGTTCTCCATCCATACAATAAACATTATCATCACTACTCATTGTTTGGATCTATAGATGAGATTGTGGTGTCAATTGATTACATGATGAAATTATATTGAAAAAATAAGTATATTCACTAATTTAATTTTTCTATATGGTAATGTAATTCATAAACTCTTTGAAAAATAACTTCGAAAAAAATATTCTCCTAAAATCATTTCTGATGAAATCAATGGAATTTTCACAACCCATTCTTTTGTAGATTTTTATTATTTTTTACATTATCATGATCACTAAATTTATTACAACTAATGAATTATGTAACTATATATAATTGTTTTTCAATTATGTTTTTATTCAATATTAATCTCTTCACATCATACCAATTTTATCTTTTTTAGAATCTGATTAATTTTTTATTCTAGATACCCTCCATAATTTATTTTGGATCTCTTTTAAGAGGTTGTTTTAGTAAACATTATTTCTATATAGGACAACATGATTAAAATTATCAAATTTGAAAACCTTGTATTGTTAAGATAAATTTAATATAAGGGTGTATCAATTTAATATTTAGGGGTAATATGTAACATTCTGATATTTTTAAAGAAGATCATTATGTGTGATAGGTTATTCGACATGCTACTACTAGCCTAAATGTCAAGGGAATTATATGAAGGTTATAATCTATCCATTATGATTAAAGTTTATAAATAGTGTTAAACAACTTAATATATATATATATATATTACTAAATATAATTTTATCAATACAATTTTTTTATTTAATAATAGTATTTATAATAAAGTAATCGTATTTTAAAAAAATATGTTTTCCTTAAAAATATTTTTTTTTGATAAAATATTATAAATAAATTATACATATTTTATAAATTTAAATTCATAGAAATAATTTAAATTTTATTATAAAAATAGAAAACCTATATTGGGGTAATATTTTTCGGATTTTTTCGAAAATAATGTCTTTTTTCTGTGTCAAAGAAAATGCAGTTTTTTTTAAAAAATTTCATTTATAATCAATAAAAATAATAATTTAAAATTAACAGTATATTTTTATTATTATTTCATGTGAAATAAATAATTTTCATTGATATTTAATCAAATTAGTTTCATTTTAATCAACATTATATTGGATTTTACTAACATATTGATTTTGGGTTACAAGATTGGATTATTATGAAAACTATTTTAATGTGAATAATGTCTGTTCATTTCAATTAATTTAAATAATTTATAATGTGAAATGATTTAAATTATATATAATGATTGTATATATATATATATATTAATTTAGATTAATTTAGTAATTGTTACCAAATATAGAGTTAATATAAAATCATTCTTTTCTTATAAAATACAATTCTCGATAAACCTCTTTCTTTAGTAATATATGGGAATAAATATAAATTAAATATTACCACTTATAAAAATTTAAATGGTTAAAGTGGATTAAATATTTTCATTAATAATAATTTATATTATCTAACAAGGTCAACATAATTTTTTCTCATAATTAATAGTGAAAAGATAATATATATTTTATAGCGTTCAATATAAATATTTTTTTTCATGAGGTTAAGAAATATATGAATAGTTTTCCCAAATAAAAATATAAAAATATTATTTTATGGAAAAGTATCATATTATAAAAAAATTTATAATATATGTTTTTTTGGGGGATTTTGTTTATGGTAATGAATTTATGTTGTGGGATTATTTTCGTAAATTTTCAGTGGTTTCCTAGTGTGTTCCATTACCCACTTACAAATGTCCACCTACTCTCCTCTCATATTGAAAACATAAAAGACGATTTAATAATCCAATAAAAAATAATATATCTACATAAATTCACATAGCACTAAATAAATCTCTTATTTTGATCAAAAATACATCCGAAGAAGGAAATAATGTTAAATTATATAATATATAAGAAATATTTTTCTTATTAAATACAAATATAAAATTAAATACTTTTGATTATAGTTACATATTTTATGTGTACATTGGACTACCACCACACTAACTAATATAATTTATTTTTCTTCACAACCACTCATGGATTTTTGTAAAAATGGATTAAAAGTGTGTGTATATATGTTTAATATTTTCAACATTATTATAATCCTAGAATTATTATATCACATATTATTTCTTACATTCCATTTTGTGGAGGATATGATAATTCCACTCATGTTTACTGAGGACTACCATATCCTTAAGCTATATGACTCATTTTTCACTGATGATATACATGAAAGGAAATAATGATAAATTAAATAATTATATATTAATATAGGAAATAATATTGATAATGATTATATATTTTTGATTATTAAAATGTAATATAAATATATATATATTATTTAATCTTGCTTTTTTAATAAAAAAATATTATAAATTCATCAGTGTGTACGTGTGAACTACCCCCTCCATGATGCAATGAGATTCTTTTTTTCATACCAACATCACATGGATGAAATATATATATTTCTATATATATGTAAATTTAATGAAATAATATTCCATTTATGTTATTATGGTCATCCTATAATGATAAATACAAATTTTTCAATAATTATCATTACAAAAATGAAACATTACTCATGTGTATTGAGGGCTTACCATCTCCATGATCAAACACAGTTAATTTTCCAAAACCATATTTCATGATTCTTTTATAAAAAATAATTTATTTAAGAAAATTATAACCAATTATAGAAAATTATTATATTGACATTAAAATAACTTCCTCTTTTACCACTATCAATACAATAGATCAATTTTTAAACAATGATTGAATGGTCTTCAAAACAATTGACACACACCAAAAAAATCAAGTATATAAATATAAAATTAGAAATTAATTAAAATTTGTGATTTATCTACAAGGTATTAAACATGTTATAGTTTCGTATTAAAAAATTTAATTAATATAATGTTATAATAACTGAGTTAAAGTACATGCATGTAATTCCTAGACTGAAGATAAGAGGTTGTCGTGTCATTTCTCTAATATATATTAAATATTCGCAACATATTTTTATTCTGTTCAATATAATAAATCAATTAATCAAATTTGAAATCAATTTCATTAAAATTACTCATATTTACAAATACTTATAAGGTTCTCCTTTTCATGAGTTTTTATCTATAGATTACCAAAATAGTAAGGTACATCACCAAATTATTCTTTCTTTGAGACATATTTCAATCATATGAACCTATTTTTTTTATATTGTGTGTATACAACCCATTTTAAAATTAATATCATTAATATGTCATACATAATTGTATTTTCATATTAAAATCTAACTTTTTCAATGCAAGGGGATTTGACATGATTGTTACCAAATGGTAAAAAATTTCATAAATCAATTTCATTTCATTGGGTTATATTAATTCTTCATTATCATAGGTACTGAAAAATTATGTTTTAAAGGAATTTTTTTAGGTTTTATGTCGACATTTTAATTTGAATAAGGATTTGAAATAATAAATCAATAATTTTATAAATTCAAACATTAATTATTGATCACAATAAGGATTTATTGTCTAAATTTTTCTTTATTGTTACATTTTTAGTTTATAAACATTTATTCTTTTTTGAGGTTTCTATAGAGCACCTTTTAAATTTTATAGAATGAATCCCCTTATATTAATGATTTTTAATGTTTCTTTAGATTTATTTATTTATTTTGGTTAACATTATAGAGTTACCAATATGAAAAAAGGATTATGTTAGAGTCAATTATTTTAATTAGGATAAATTATTATTGAATATCTATTAAATGAAATAATTTGATAATTTTATATTTATTTTCTTTAATTTTTCTTCAAATTATATTATTCAAACATTTTTAATGTTATTTAATTGTTTCCCACTATTTGAATCTCAAAATTATCATGAAACTGTTTTTTAGGAAATATGACTTCATTTATCATTTTGGTCAAAAATAATTTATCATCCATATCATGTTTTTTAAAAATAATAATAATTTTTAATTATTTAATTATGTTTTAAAAATAAATGTATTTTTTAAATAAAAATAAACGGAATCATCCTTTAAGTTTATAAAAAAAGGATATTGTGACCATTTAGAAACGATGTGAAATAAATGTTATTCTTAATTTTTAAGGCATGAATGTCATTTTCTGCCATCAGGAGTACTTAATGTTTTAAAAAATAAATTATTTTTTTCAATTAAAATTTAAAAAATTGATGTCATGACTATTTTAGAATTTTCATGATTTAAAATAACAGTTTTCATAATTAAAATTATATTTTTTGCAGGATATTTTCAACGCTATATTTCATAATCATTTTCTATATAGGATTAAATATTTATATGTTTCTCAAAGTATAAATTATTTTCCTAGAGAATTTATTTAATTATATTTTATTGTATTTTATATTCATTGATCTTAACAACCCAATATGTTACATACATTTAACTTGGGATACGTTAAATTTATATTATCACTATATTTTATAGAATTGACCTTGAGATTATAATTAAACTAGTTTCATTTCCATTGGTGAATCAACCACTAAATGAAAAATGATTATTATTATGTGGAAAATTGAGATATTCTAAATGTTTTTGATCATCCAAAAAAATTGTACATTATTAATGATCACATTTGAGTTTTATACAACTTATATGACTATTGAGCCCAAATATCATTAGGTGATTTTGATATATCATATATGATGGGTGTTCCTAGATTTCATCATGTGATCCTGATATAGTTAATATTATGTATACACCGAGATATAACTCCATTTAATTAGGTAACATTACATTTATTTATAGGAAAAACGAGGTATTTGTTTGAGGTTTTCTCTAATATAGTAAATAGGGCCCCAATTATTTCTGACATAGGTTAAAAATGGGTTATAAAAATAATGATACAAATTACCAGTACTTTTACATTATGAATTGTATGGGTTGTAAATAATTTTTTAACCTATACTAATTTCATATGGATTAGGATTATTTATTTTCAAGACCATTAACTATTTTAATGATTTACTCAATTTTATGTGATTATTGATCCATGTTTTATGTGTATCTATTCTATTCTATTTTGATCATGAAATTTTATTATACCATCTTAACTTTATACTCATCTTATTCTCTGGGATTATATTCAATTGGTAAATCTTGTGTTTACCCTTTATGATAATTTAAGATCAAAATTATTATTTCCCATCATCCGTAGGTTATAATTATTGAATATAAATTCTTAATAAAAATAATGTTTTCATATGAATAATGATTTGAAATAGGAAAATCTGCATATAGTAGGAGACAAATTAAACTGATGCAATATGTATTTTTTGTGTAAGAGTTTTTCAAAATTTTCTAAAACTATAATAGTAAATGTTTATTGTTATATAATTGATCCAATTAAATAATTTCATCTTGTATATTTTAGATGCAAAAAATTGGCTCGCATTTATCCATATCAAATCCAGAAAGGTAATAATAATGTTTTCATCATCAGATTCGAGAGATCATGGACAAGTATTTTATATTTGGTGTGATGATAATTCCACATATTACTGGGTACTATAATTTAAATAAAAATGTATAAAATAGATAATAATAATGAACTAGATTTATGGTGTTTAATTAATTAATTAATTAAATTAAATGAATTTTCATATGGTTATATACCATGAATTGACTATCTTCACTTGTAAGTGAAATTATATAATGAATAGATGATCATGTTGGATGTAAAAGATATTTCCCCATTGGTTCAAGCTATTTTATGATATTGATCATTATAAGTAATTGAAATAATTCTTATATGAATATTAATATTTCGGTATTATTAAAATGAAACTTATACTCATTTTTATTTTGATTGATTAATGAAATGAATCTAGATGACTTCTATTATATAATGTCCATTATAATGGCCTTTCTTGGATCTTGAATTTAATTAAAAAATATTATGATTTGGGGTAAATTATTTGAGAGAATTCATGCTTCTAGGAAGCCTTTTTAAATAAACTGAGTGGTCTGATTTAATTATATGACATAGATAAATTTCTATTTATCGTGGAATTTATAATGGACTAAATATAATTATTAAAATAAGTGATCATATATATTTGTATCATTACATCAATGATACTTGCATTCATTAAAATTAGCACATAGGATATTATCCTAGGAACAAGGAAATTATATTATGCCTTGGGTGATACCTAGAATCTTTATATATAATTCATTGAAAGGGCTCATTGGATGAATGACTATGATTAGGCATTGAGAGATACTGGGATTCCTTTTATGGACTATCTTATACGGTCACGTTGGAGGATTGGGATTACATATGCACCTTGTATGATACATAGAGTCCTGAAATAGTGTCCCTTCTATGGGATATATGGTTAAATGAATTATGATACTCCTTGAGTAATATTGGTTTTATTATATAAAATATCCCGGAATAACTCATAAGTATCATGTTGTGATATACAGCTTGTGAAATACCCAATGTCCTGATAAAGACTTCCATGGATGAGATTATATGATAAATGTGACACTTTTATTCCTTGGGATACAATTTAATTATAATGTGAAATTCGTTGGATTAGTTCATAGTTCATATAATCTTACATCACACTTCACTAATAATTTAATTTCCCTCAACAAAAAAAATTTATAAAACAATTAGACCCCTATGATCTCCACTATATTTGAATGTCACGTGTTCTCCATGGGACCCACATGACATGTATCTTATAAGTATTTATGGTATTATTTCAATGGGTCTTATATTCCTTAATAATATTATTATGAGTAAATAACTCAATGGATGAAGTAGGTATGATCAGTCAGCTATCATTTGAAGAACCTGAGCCCAACATGATTACTTTAATTTATGAATAGTCTTATTCCTATAAATACACCCAATATTATTTTATGTTGAAGTATTGTATTTCATTAGAAATCATTGGTGTTGGACCACTATGTTTAATGGAACCCCAATTCAGTCTACCATTTTCTACCCAGAGAGGGATCATGGTGCTAGGTTTAGTATCATAGAGTTTCCTTCTATACTTTCTATAGATTAATATAGTACTTTACATGGATATAGGGGAAGATAATATACTCAATTTGATTATTGGAGATGAATCATTACTTATTTATTCTTTTATCAATCTAGTCCAATTTTATTTCTTCCTAATAAATATTTATTTTCAGTATTTATATCCTATCTTGTTCATGAATGGATGGTTTATTCAAATTTTTCCTAGTTATTATTTGTTTCTATTTATTATTGTCCTCCAAGGATAGTTAATTTATTATAATCCCACTATATTTATTAATTATATATATGTTTTTAGTCTCCCACTCTAAATACAATATTCCCTTGGTGATAGTAAGAAACCCCTATCATTTTGGGAGACACACTTAACAAGACATAACACATTAGAAAGAGGATCTGATTTACTATCTCTTTAGTAGAGAGATTACATGTAGTATAAAAGATTCATTTTCCCTTATATTTATATTTTGGAATTGTATATTTGAGAATATTATTTTCTATATCTTGTTAAAAAGATCATGTAGTATTCCAGACAACCCATTCAAGAGGGGAAGTTAATGTTACTATTGAATTGGTTGTTGACCATTATACTCGTCCTAAAATTTGAATGTAATTTCACATTTTTATATTTATGTACTTATAATGGTAATTTATTTTTAAAATCAACCACTTGTATTTTATTAAAATATAAGGGGGTGTCCTTATGAATCATGAGATTACCATCGAGATTCACATTCCATGTATATTCCATTCCCTATTGATTACATTTATAAATTCAATGAAACTTGGTTAATGTACCTTAGCTGGTTATTTATCATGATTACATCTATTTAATTCTTGTGTCATTTATCAACATGAATATATTTTTATCAAAACTATGTGATTAATTATCATTATTTATCTTATTCCATGTTTGGGTGATTATTCCCTAGTCTCCTATATTCTCTCTTTATATAGTCACTTGTTAAAATAAATATTATGTTTATTGGTATTGTTACTGAGATTTAATATCATCTTATTTTATGATAATATAATTGGATATTATAGTTTCTGAATTACCATAAATGGTTTTTTCCCATATAGATTGATGGTTTCACATTAACTGAATAGTTATGACATGTTTTTGTAATTGATCATTGGTTTCATGGGATAAACCATTAATGGTTTTAATTAATTATTTTTCTAATAAAATAATATAATATTTATAGGCCTTTTTAAATATGGAATATTGACAAATATGATTGAAGTATCATAAATAAAATCATTATATTCAGAGACATAGAGTAAACCATGTTTGAAGTTTCATGAATACCAACATTATATTATAATGGAATGTAACATTTAAAATAGTAAATGGTATTGAATCTAAATGAACAATTGTATGTGATAAATTTAAATTACTATATAAAAGGATTATTTTATAAAGGAAATTACCTCTATTAAATGGGAATGATGTCTTCTGTGACTGAATCCCTAAATTAATAAATGGATTCATGTAGATCAGTTGGGGAATGTTTTTTATGAGATGTAAACTTTAAGGGTTTATTAAATCATGATAATTTAACTATTATGGGGTCTACAAAAATAGTACTATTTGGGATTAGTAGTATCCCATTTTTTTCTTTTACTTTTGTATGTGTTGTGACTTAGCATCATGTTGTTATATTCATAAAAAAACAAGGTATTGTTATTGAATGAAATAGACATAACTTATATGATATTGTGTATAAATATAAGCTAGTTTTTACTAATCTAATCCCAATAATTAGTAAATTTCCAACCATAACTTTTTATTTTATTAATAACGATGGAAGACCAAGGCAAGAAAAAAACTAACAAAAATTGTGCTGAAAAATATATAAAAAAGTGCAATGGAGAAAAAGGGGGTTAAGGGGGGAGAAAATAGTATTGTCCAAGGGCGTCATCCGGCACAAAAATAGATCCATATAATGGAATTTTCCATATACTGGTATTTATTATTATTTGTAATTCATTAATTAAAATAACAATTACAGGCCAAAGGGTGTCTTCCACTATATCATTCAACTAAAAATTTACATAGCTAAGCCAATTATGATAATTTAATGGTTAAATAAATTGTGATTAAATTCACAAAAGGTTATTATTTGGTAAATTTACAATTATGTTTCATGAGATCTTATAAACAAATTAATTAGTACAACTTTTTTTTATAAATGGTATATTTTATTCCTTGTATAAAAGATTCATTAATTGATGGTACAAATGAAAATTTTGTAAATTCGTTAAAATAAAATCATTTAATGGTCTTAATAGTGTGAGAACTCATGTTATGGTTATGTTTTGTATACCTTGAAATATTACTTTAATGTAGGCACAAGTGCTTCCCATAGATCATAGTTTTTCTTATCATCTTGTCTATGAATAGAATAGATTACTATTAAAGAATAGTAGATTTTGGAATGAATATTATTTATATTGTAAAATAAATATATTAAAAAACGATATTAATTCAATTGAGATAGATCCCATATAAAGGGGAAACTATTATTCCTTTTTGTTGAGTTTTTCATCACGGAAAATGTGTTTTGTTTGATCATTTTAGTTAGGTAGGATAATTAATTGGTGAAACGGACCCCAAAGGATACAAGTGGTTTTCTATATTGAACCATGTGTGGGTAGTGCTATATATAGATAACCAATAATACTTTCCTAACATACCATATACATTGATGTTTTGGCCCTTAATGGATCTCTCCTTTTGAAGATGCTCGGAAAGGATAATGTCCTGGTATGTCAATAATTAGAATGTGATGTATTTAATCCTGTATTGGCTGACTTTGGCCCATAAATTTTGATGACTCCTTTACCTAATTTAGGTTTAACTCATTTATATATATTTTAAATTCATTTAGAATATTTTTTTGTAAAAACTAAATGGTGTGGTTCTCATGGGAGAGACCTTATGGCTCTACGGATGGACCTTGTAGTAGTGTTTGTGATTTGATCTATAGGGATAAGTCAGAAACAATGAAGCTATTATATTTGACTCAAACCCTAGTAGTAAATCATTATAAAATTTGATATATAGAAAAATTTCGGTGATTTTGGACCAGTTTAATTTTTTCTGAAAAAAATAATATAAATTTAATCTCATTTTGAGACCAATGCAAAAAAAGTTCAAGGTTTTTGAAATATCAGCATATTAATTCCCATGGTTAAAAGGAAGTGACTAGAATACATGATTCTCAACACTATCTTTGATAGATATGACTATTTTAATATCTTACCTAGATGACTATTGTTTTTTTGTTAACTCGTTAATTTTTTAAATAATATCGGGATGTGGAATGTTTTATAATTAACCACGAATGGAAATGTGATAGATTTTAATGAGGAGATCCATGGGTGGTCCTGATGTATTATAAAATAACATTTTATATTGAATTATCTTCTTTACCTTGTTGTTAGACAAATATTAATATCATGAGTCATGTTTTAGATTTGGTGTTAATGGATATACATATGTGTTGTATGGAATGTTATGTTTGCATTTATTATGAATGAGAATAGATTGAATTGCATCATTTGATAGTAGATTGATAAAATACATGGACAAATATTTTCAATGAAATGATTTATATTATTATTAAAATGAAGAAATTTCTATATTTTTAATGGGTGTTCCCATTTAGGGGGTATAACATTAGAATAATTGATTGTCGTGAGAAGGTTGGCCCATGACTAGACATTGACTCACATTTACAGTAGCGATGGTTTCTAGTGTTTGTTATAGAAATCATAACCTAGATAATATGAGTGAGGTATGTGAGGTAGATACATTCTTCTGGAGGGAATCTTATCGTACTCATAGTTTAGATATGATCTTGCCCCATATCTTGGCATCATCTTGAGGGTGATGTGAGAGCATCAATTATACACTGAATTATGTATCTAAATATATTAACTAATTTGAAGGATAATTCATTTAGATTTTTACTATATGTGTGGTTTTAAGGAATGTTTGATGGTGTTAAGTAGACCATTGGTCATCTAAGGTTGGTTACCCTCATTACATTCCAAAATTCGATTATTAGAGTGTTCTCCATTTTTGGGATGTGGGAACATGTGATGTGTTATATTGTTTAATTCTTTTGGAATGAGAAGAATTATATACATGATAGTTATCATGTCTTGGGATAGATGAAGTATGACTTAAGGTGACTATTTTTTGTTTAATTCATGTGATGATTAGGTTGATCTTAAGGTGTGTTTTTTGATATGAGACGTTGAAGGGAGACCATCATGTGGGTATTGTCAGGGAGAATTTCTACTGCTTTTGTGATGGACATTTTTGGAATTTTTTACTGTTAAATGATTGGAAAAATATACCTCTATATTTATTAGTAATTTTAATATACATGTTATTGTATAGGTTTGGGTGATTCTGAGTAGAATTATTAAACATGGAGTATTTTTTATAGATTCATCGACGTCAGATTAGAAATTTACCACTGCTCAGGCTATTACACAATGATAATTTTAATCAGAATATGGTTTAGAAAGGAGACATAACCAGAATTATGGTATGAGCTTTGGTAATAATTCTCTAAATGACCCCATTACAAATTGGAATGGGACTATATAATCTAGTATTTATAATATTACGGCTCATAAATCAAATATTCTCAACAATATTCATCCATAAGTGGAATGACATGAATTTTCTTATTTTTATGAATGTGGTCTAGTGAGTTACACATTAGGTACATCATTCTAGGAGATTATTTCTGTGTATGAGTTAGTGAGAGATTTTTTTTAAAAAAAAGGAAAAATACATGCTAATCAATCTTGGATTGGTATTTGAATATTTCGATCTAATCAAAGTCAAGTATTAGAATCGTCATGTGTATCTCGGTGTTTATTAATTTAAATCATGCCAAAAACATTTATAGGACTATAGGGCTGTTCATTGATAAGTAATTCCAATTGTGGGAGTATAATTTCACAGAATTGATTAAGGAATGTTAGAGCCTATGGTGGGTGTTCTATTGGCCAGATGTGGAAGTAGATGATGAAATTATCATGTAGTAGGATAAATGGAAATATGTGAGATCCATCTTGATATTTATATTTTGAATATGGATGTTGTATTATGTTTTGGAAGATTATTTACAGAATCATTTAGTATTTCTTATAGTTTATTATGGAGTGGGAAATACAAAAAAAATTAATGGAAATTAATGACCCAATTAGTTTTGGTGATGTTTATTTATTTTCAATGGATTCATTGGATGATATATTATAAGATGAATAGATTTAAACATCTCTTGTTATGAAAAAGTATATAATTTAGAATGAATTTTAACATTTTTTGTGGATGGGTTGAATGTTAAATTTAACCTTAGAATGTAAATATAATCATTAGATTGTGAAAATGTTATGTTTTGAGATAGATACAAAGGCGTGTGATGTGAATTCGATATTACATTATCTTTTTTAATGAAATTTGAAATTTGAAAACCCCAATATTTTAAATGAATTGGGAGTCCCACAGTTAAAACATAGTAAGTAAAAATGGTGCACCCTAACAATATGGCCCTGTAAAGTATCTCACATAGTATTCTAATCCATGCATGTGGGGTTTCATGACCATGTGTTATATTTGTAGAAACATATAAAGGGGATCACACAACACACCAATGTATTGCCAAATTTTTCACCTATCAATATTAGGGTGTGTCCATTCAAAAATTTGTCACACATGGTTTCTGTATGGAATTCCAGAATGAGAGGGCTGCCATAAAACACATTAAATAGCTTGAAATGTTTCTTTTTCACTATATTATATTAATTCCATCGAATCCTTCTCCACAAAATATCAATAAAACAACAACAACATGGATTTATACCTCCTAATCTCTATATAAATGATTTTCCCCTTCATATGGCATCTAATTATAGCGTGATTAGTAACATTTGAAGCCTCCTAGTAAAGTTAATTTTTCTATTTATTCATTTCATCATTTTTAGCTCCAGATTGAATTCTATTTTCATGTTAGTTAATATGCACTTTATTATTTTGTTTATTTATTTCAATATGACTCAAATAAATTCTCGATAATGGATGAGTGAATAATCCAACAAATGAGATAGGTGGTCCGATTTATATTCAAATAATGATTTATTATTTATAAATTATTATATTTTCCATATTTTTTAGACATTCCATGTGTCATTCTTAATACATGAAATACCATAAATTGAATACCTAGACCTCATTTATACATTCTATGACAACCTTATAAATTTATTGAGGATGAAAACCCCAACCCAAAAGACAACATAAGTTGATTTTCATTAAAATTTATAATAATCATTGTGTTTTTTATGTTTATAATCACCCCTTGGGTTTTTTGATCTTTATATTTAATAGTGGCTTATATATTTTCCTTCATTGATGTTTTAAATTGTTAATATAATTTAATGAGTTTGATTTTTTATAATTAATTGGTTAAATAGGTTGAATTTTTATATGGTTATATACCGTGAATTGAATCTCTTCACAAGTAATTGAAGTAAATCATAGAATGGTGGGACTTGTTAATGGGGTAGTATATTTCCTCCTTGGTTCATGGTATATTATGAGTTTGATCATTTCATGGGACTGGCATAAATTTATTCAAATGTTATAATGTTACATTATTATGTGAATTTCCGTTGTATACCATTGAACATTGATTGATTACAGAATGGAATCATGGATTCAAATGTAATTTAATTCTTATTACCATGGAATTTATTGATTCTTCCTTTTAAGGTTTAAATTTGATGAATCGTGACAATTTATTTTGATGGAATTCATTGTATCATGACCATTTCAATCATTAGATGTGATTTGTTTAAATGAATGTTTATATATGAATTATGATTATCTTGGACGTTTCCAAGGCATATGATTAATTATTGAATGTAGAAATTATATAATATTTCTTGAAACTAGTGTGATAATTAGGTTCCTTGTAGAGATCACCTTTGGCATGGTCATGGGATTAAAAAATTTATATTAACAATTGTGTGATATATTGATTCCTGGAATGGAAATCCTTGTATGGGATCATTGGTATAAATGATAATAAATATTACATGAAGAATACTTTTATTACTATAATGGAATTAATTGAATTAGTTTATAGTTTGATTAGGACTATATAAACATCATGAGAAATATATATATTCTAGATACAGAATTCCATGGAGGGTGTTTGTAGTAAAATGATTAATGATGATCCTTGAATGATTCTAGATTCCTAATATGAAATTCCTTAGATGAAAACATAAGTTTCATGATGTGACATACTATTTAATATATTCTTCGGCTCCTAAAATAGTAATTCATTGTTCAGTTATCCTTTAAATGAGTTAATATTATGCCTTGGGTGACACATGAATTTATATTCATAATATCGTGGAATAGCTCATAGTTCATATAATCATGAATCATGATTGAGTGATAACTAGTGTACCCTCAAATTCAAAACAGTTAATGTTATGAAACATTTAGATATTTTATTATCACCATTATATAGGGATGCCTTAGGTTCCCCATTCGTAAAACAATACACGTATTATATAAGGATGTATGGTCTTCTTTCCTTGGGTACCATTTTATTCTATATTATTCGTATGTTGATAGAAATTCCACCATAGGCTGAAGAATGTTGTATAATTGAGGTGCCCTTTAAGGATATTCAGCCCGACATATTCAATATTATTAATCCATTATATTATAACTATAAATGAAAAAAGATAAATTTTATAATCATCAAGTGGATAACATTATACACCAATTATGTTATCCTACTATGTTTTTCTCACATACTATTAAGGGAATCATTGGGTACCCAAAAAAACCTTGTGGTTTCAGGTTCATGGTATTGGATAATGTTTTTACTATTGAATAACTATAGAGTAATAAGTGAGATAGAGATGAGATCCAAGCATATAATCATTCAACCTATTGGATTGGGGTCATTTATTTAAGTATCTTTTTTCAATTCTTGTCATGTTTCCTTTATTACTATATGTGTGTAGACATTCATAATTTCCACCGTAGAATATTCATGCATGGGTGGTTTTTCTAGTTTCATAGTTATAATTAGTTAATATTTATTAATTTATTAAACTTACCATTAATTTTATTATTCTTAAAATTTATTTATTACCATTCTAGGGGTTGTAAAATACCCTTTGTACGTCTTATAAGCCCTCAGTACTAGTCATTATTCTCCATCGTATGGAGAGAAGAACATGAGGCCATATAGAATACCATCTTAAGGAAAACATTTAGTATTTATTAGGTTATATTTTAATAGTGTAAGATTATTTGATCAAGTTATAACTAGAAATAAACATGAAATAGTTTGGATATGACTTATACCATGTTCCCATATAAGCACGTAGGATTATAGATTATGTATTTTTTTAGGATTTCTGTTTCATCAAATACCTCTTGGATATGGGGAGTGATGTTTAGAATATATTTGGGTAGGTAATTGATAATATATAGTTTTAAACAGATGTATGGAATATTATATAGGATTCCCCTATTATATGTGATGGGAGGGGAACCCTTAAAATTACATAAAAAATTAAATTGATAAAAATTAAATTTCATGTTGACATGGTATGATATTCATATATTTCAAATCATGGATGATAATGAGTCGAGATAATCTTTTATAACAATAGTTTGACATGTTTCAGTGATGGTTTAATAATTCTATTATTATTCTAGCCTATTTATACTACTTTTTAAAATTTCCATGATATCAAATTTCATTAATATTTATGGGTCATGAATGTTACTATTAAATGATAAGTGACTCAGAAATGGAAAATGGATGATATTATAATTCATATCCCAAGACATTGAAAATGATAGATTTTGAGGAATTTTATATTGTTTAATATTATATTATTT
The DNA here is from genome assembly GCA_963277665.1 of Viscum album. Lineage (NCBI taxonomy): Eukaryota > Viridiplantae > Streptophyta > Magnoliopsida > Santalales > Viscaceae > Viscum > Viscum album. The sequence goes on along the minus strand of OY728140.1, from coordinate 1,073,456,745 downwards.
AATATAAGATACTACTAAAGATTTTTTATAACTATAACCACAATTTTAATTCTAAAATTATAAATGAATATTTTTAAATAAACTTATAAATTGAAAAAATATTAATATTCTATATTTATAAAAAAATATTTTGGTTTATGATAATTAATAAAATTAATATTAGGTTCCTTATTTTTCAAATCTTTTCATTGATTCTTATAATACATTAAAAAATATTATTTTTTAGTTGTGTAATAATTTAGTGTAATTATTTATCAATAAAAATTAAAAATAAATTTTCATGGAAAAAACAATATCAATTTTTTATAATAAATTATAATTAAATATAATTAGTTTTCTCCCAGTTATAAAATTTTATTGATTTTAAAATTAAGAGACTGATATTTTGATTTTTCCTTCACATAAAAAATATAAATTTTATAATCAAAGTAAATTGGAAAAAATTAAAAAATTTATTAATCATATATTTTAATGATTGAAAAAATGTATCCATTAAAATAATGAAATATTTTTAGGATTCTTTTTAAGTATTATCTAGTTTAAATTTTGTTTTAAATATTTTATCCTTACTTAGATGACAGAAATTCACTATGGTAACTACTAATAATTAAAAAAAGAAATATTCTTCATTACCAAATTTTAATCACTATATTACAAGTAATTTATTTTTTAGGAATAAATTAATATAAGTGTTTTGAAATAATTTAATGTAAAATTTCTTGATGAAATAAAACTTGTTTTTAGAAAAATTCATTTTAAGCTAAATAATGAACATATTCCAAAATCAAGCATAATAAAGAGTAATATATTAAGAATTAAATGTTTTATAATAAATATATTATTATATTACATTAATATAAAATTTGACACATTTTCTAATATTTCTATTTCGCAATTAAGGTAAAAGAAACAATAGTTTTAAATATCATTATTTTTCACTATTCACCCAAACATAAATCATTTTAGAAAAATTATAATGTTTTAACCTAAGGTAATTTATATGTTTTTATTTACAAAAATTATTTTTTAGTATAAATAATATAAATTATTATTCAATAAATAATAATAGAAAAAAATCACAAAAACCCATTTCTGAATAGATTTTTTATGTTTTAAATGAATTTACTTAAAATTGAGTACTTATTTATTACACATTAATTAATACATTTTTATTATATTAAAAATTTATACTCTTAATTATAATTTGTTTATTCATATCCATGGAGGGAATTTAGAAGAACGTTTTTAACAATAAAGTGTAACTATTAATATTTTTATATTATATTGCAACTCTTTTAAATATTAGTGTTTCATTTTATGAGATCTAACATGTTGATTATTCATTTAATCAAAAAATTCAGGATTTTATAGTATATATCCCTATTAAATCTCATATTTTCGATCCTATAAAGGTTTTAGATTCATTAGTGATTTCCCAAGATCAATACCAATATGAACTGCAAAGAAATTAAAATGGGAAAAAATTGAAAGAGAGAAGATATCGCTTGTTGAAATTTCCATGAGATATAAGGTAAGAGAATCACCCACACGCTTTTACCGTATTAACGTCTCTTATACTGTGATATAGAGGGTAAATTTATTATTACATAGGATGATATAAATTTGTATTTTTGAATTTAATAATAAATTTAGCATAGTTATTTATCACATTATTCATTTTTTTCTTATATTGAAATAACCTTTTTTCTCATGATTTTTAAAAATAAATAAATATAATTTATTCTTGAAATTTTCTTTTTATACAATATTATTTTATTTAATTATTTTTAATACTCATGATACATTATATATAATATTTTTTTTTATATTAATAATATATTTAAACTAATAAAATTAGTAATTGATAAGAGATAAAAGTTCGAACAACTAATATATTAAAAATATATTTTATAATGAAAATTATTCTCATCAAATTTTTGAATTTTAAAATGAAAATTTAATTTCTGTATTTCAATTTTACTGAAATAAATTCTTTTTTTATTTATAATTAAAAACATTTTCTACAATGATGTTTTGGTAATTTTCTGAGATAGTTGATTTTTTGGTGAATAATAAAAAAATTTCTTTCACTAAAACATTCACTTTTAGGACTCATAATAACAAAGAAATTATAAATTATATTTTCTAGAAAATTCTCTATAATCAATGTATATGTATATTTTAAAATATATAATATAAAAATACTATAATCTATTTATAAATGTCATTATTTTCAATTTTTATACTAAAATAATATTATTCGTTAAAAATTGCATTACTGAATGATGTTAGAAATTAGTCTTCATTCTGCATGAAGATAAAATATAAAAAACTCATCAATTATTTTATATAAACATTTTAATATTATGTAATAATTTCTATTTCAATTTTTTTTTAAAAAATTTAAAGTTAATATTAATAAATTATATTATAATGATAATGATATAACCATTATTTTGAATGATTTTTTTCATCATTGTGTTATTTGTACCTAATGAAATAAATAAATTTATTATAAGTAATTTATAAAATAATTTTTTAACCTATATATAAATATATCATTACCCATTCAATTAGTGATTAATTTTATGAAAGAATAAGAACACTAAATAGTTAAAACATGGATTTTTGTTACAAACCATCCCGTGTCAACCCTGAACAAGACACCCATACTGGTGCACAATAAGTCCTGAGGGGAATTAATGTTTTATCTCGGATAACAACAATTGTTTACCATCAAGATTAAATCATTCGAAATTATTTATTCCAAAAATATAAGACACAAAAATGAATATAAACTAAATAATAAAAATAAACACTAGTTCCAAAAATATTATAATACTCTAAATAGCTCCATTTTACTGTGAAGGTCACCACTAACCAATAAACCAATGTCGCCCAATGGTAAATGAGTATGATATTGATGTATAACAACAAGTTAAAAATTTATGGATACATTCATGACTATTAAAACAAATTTCGCATTCCCGAATGAACTATTTCTTATTCCTTACCAACAATAAAAAACCATGTCATGCTAGTATAGAGATAAAAAATATAAAAATATGGTTTTCCATTCTTATTAGAAATAAGTAACAAGATTCCATTTTCCATAAAAAACTATACAATTAATTTCGAAATAGTTTCCAATGAAATATATATTTCCTAAAATTATTTTACAATTTCTTAAATGCCATAAAATATGTTTCGTGGAATGAAAAAAACATCAACATCCAAAAAATAGAGAAAAAGTAAGGTTATTTTTATTTTTAAAATTTTGTAATTAAATTAATAAACGAGGTACTAAAATAATACCATAATAAAATTATGCTAAATGAGATCATGAACCCTGGGAAATACCTATGTATCTATGGTTATCAGGGACATAAGATCCTCATACCTCAGTAATGAATATACACCAAAACCCATAGTGTCCTTGAGCATGAGAACCTGGAGGGGGATAAAATCATATGGCATATTGGAAAAAAATCATATGCCAAAAGTCATGGTATCCTTGTTCATTATCCACTATAGGGGAATAATATCCCAATATTTAGTGGCCTATGATAGTCATTATGTGTTTAGCTAGTGCTTAGCATCAACCCTGATAGGGTAACTGAACCTCATCCTTTTTAGACTATCTAGCATAGTAAACCTAGTCTTCCCCCCTAGGTACAAGGGTTCTCATGATCTCTTCATCAATATAATCATCAAATGTAAACCCTTATCAAATTATAATAGTAATACACTATCCACATCACTAGTAATGTACCAAAAATAAATAATTTTACACATTCATCAAATTTCTAAATTAAAGGGCATTCATAAGGGGGAATTTCCACTCATAAAAATATCAATGTTTTAAATAGTATCATAATTTTAAATGTAATATTTTCACATTAGAATATAAGAATACCAAAAAAACATTTACTTACCAATAAAAAGAGAAGTCCTAATGCAAAATTATATAATCATTTATTGATATGAAAACAATCTTGAACAAAGGGTGTCTATATTGATAACATTGAGGGATCATGGGTTGCAAGTAAAAATATACTTTGAATGATTAATGGCACTTTAAATAACATCAAAAATAGATATAATAATAAAAATAAAATTTCAAAAGAAATATAAAGGTAATGGAATCCATATTGAACGTCTAGGAATATGGGGAATACCTTAATCTCTTGGTGCCTTTGTTGAAGATGATCTATAACCTCTCTTTAGTCTTATATGCACATTCATTTACACATATTTACACATACCCCTAGATGTATTGTACAATTTCCCCTCTCAATGGGGGAATATGTACAAAGTGGTTATATATATATATATATATTCCATACCTATGAATATGATTGTACCGTCATGAATGATAGTCCAAAGGCAGTAGAGAAAAATATAAAAATAAAAAATTACAAACTCCCCAATTAAAAATTGACCAATATCAATGAATAGTGGACCACGTAACTAAATTTTCTGGAAAACCAACTTTAGTCAATGATCATGGATATAACTAGCCTTATAAAAACCTAATAACCTTAAAAATCAAGAAGTGACACAAAAATACCTAAAAATTGGTTAGTATCCAAATGGGTCACACACACCACATGGGAAAGAGAAAATGTGTTATGAAAATTGAAGAAAAATGAAGCTAACGAGGGGGAAGCCATAGTGGAGGTTATAAAATGAAATAAATATGGAATAAAATAGAATGAATTGATAGAGGGTAGGGTGGCATGGCATGCAACAGGGGAGAGACCCCTTCATGAAGGGACATGTGATCAAGAGACCCTGGTGGGATACCCCATTTCGGGTATTATAAATGTGATGATAATAATAATAATAATAATTTATTATTTTTATTAAATTTCTTAAATTTGTATTATTTTATTTATTTTTCTTTTTTAATAAATGGGGTAACCTGCATGATGATTCCACATGGTTTTCCAAACTATTCACCAACCATGCTCCGACCATTTCATCATCCCAAAACCCCCTAGAATAGTTTCCCCTAGGTATATGTACAGTAGAGAAAAAAATTCAAAAACCATGTCACTCTACAATGTTAAAAATTACAGGTCCAACATAATACTTAGGGAATGGTTTAAAAACCCTTGTAAAAGTCATGTAAAAAATAACATACACTACTAGGAACTCACACTAGAACAACATGTTTACTAACAACTATGTGGGATAACCATGAAATAGTTAAAAATACTCTGAAAATTTAAATTCCATCATGATAAAAATCATAACTCATGGTCATTAAACCACATGATATAATAAGAACAAAAATAATAATAAAATGTCAATAAAATGTGTTGGTTCGGGGTGTGACAATTTTCATGACCAAATCACATTATTCAAAAAGCAAAAGTACGCTTTCTAAATGAGATTCTAAATTTAAATGAAATAAAAAAAGAAACATATAAAATAAATAATCAAGACCAAAACTAAATTAAAATAATTCATCCAATCTGATCCCTAAATTTAAGAATATCTAAAACCATATCATGACCTTTCCACTCCAAAATTTAGACCCAAATTATTCTATAGAATAACCAAACAATATGAAACCCATGGTGGGTCACTACACTATTTAAAAAACCAACTAGAATAAACAAGACCCCATCACAATTGTTCCCAATAGAAAAGGTTAAAATAAAAAAAAATATAAGTCCCATGATTTATATTTTCAATAATACACAACCATCATTAAATAGACACATTAAAAAAACAAAAACCATTATAAATACAAGCTACCAAAATAAAAAAAAATGGCATACCAAAAAAATTAAATATAGGAAGGGAAACTCAAATTAATTATTCTTATATATCATTAGAAAGAATTTTTTATACATCCTTCAAACATATAAAGTCTTACACTATGTGAGAATATTAACTCCATGACCAATGGTGGTGCCCTGTTGTATTTAACGATTTTCTCCCCAAATTTTTCAAATGACATAATCTTATAGTGGATTACTCTTATAGAGAAACACCATTAAAAATACGTACAGTCACACAGTAATGAAAATATATTATAATATTTTGGAATGATTAATTAGATTTCTAATAATGACCAATGTAGATAAAAAATATGCTATTGGTATGATGATTTAAAGGATGGAACTAATAATTTTATTTGGAATAGGTTCCTCTAACTCAGACTCATCATGGGATTGGGAACCATCACAATATCTAAATGAATGGAAAATATTTACAACCAATGACAACCCACTAAGACATCATAGTAGAAAGATAAATTCATTTAAACTATTTTTAGAGTCCCATTACAAAATGAGGTTCTTCCAACTGATCGCATGGAAATATATCAAGAGAAAATGAAACTGAATCATGAAAATGGATAACATGCACCTCCACCCGCAATTGACCTTATTGAGTTTCCAGAATCTATGAGGTAACCTATATTTCTCACTTTTCAATGCCAAGGACAAATAACTATGGGGTTTTAAATAGTTAGGATCCAAAAAATATGGCTTCATCTTGTTTACATTCATAGTAACATTAACGCTTTAAAGTCTCACTTTTTCAATGTTATTACACTCTTCATCCCATTAATGAAACATTTTCTCAGAGTGGAACCCAAATCTAAAACCATGGATGCTCCTAATTAGTTTGATCTATGTATGTCTTTGATACCATTTTTCCATGAACTGCAATGGGTCAACCTCGAACCGGTCACTCGAGAGGGACATATATAAGGTCTGAGAGGCATTCATGATACACCTTGTCTAGAATCTACAATAGAGAATAAAGATTAAATAATTAGAAATAACATACCCTTGAAAAAAAATAAGAAATATAAATTAATATAATTTAACAAATAAAAATATAAATTAAAAATAAAACAAAAATAAATTTTAACATTCCTACATGTGACCCCACAGGTCACCACCAACCACTAATCCAATGTCGCTCCACGATGACCAAGAACGAGATGGAAACTTATTGAGAATTAAAAAAATGATAATGTTATTGGCTTGATTATTAAAACTAATTAGATCTTCTAAAATAATCTATTATATTTTCAATACATTTAAAATAAAATTGAGTCATTCCAATTTGAAAATAAGAAATATAAAAATAAGGGGTTTTTATTCTTTTCATAAACATGTAAAAAACTCCAATTTTTAAGGAAACCAACAACATATATCATTAACCTAATATTTTCTACACTATGTGAAGTTTACAACAAATCATTTACAATTGGGTGGAAAAAATAAAATATGATTCATATTATGAAATCAAAATCATGAAGTGCCCTTAAATAGAAGAAATAAAATATTTATTCTATTTTTTAAAACATTTAATGTATGTTAAGCCCTGATATTTTAAAACAACGCCATAAAAAATAAGGGTGATTCATAGTAATAAACATGAAAAATATTTAGGTACATAGTGTTAGTGGGGTCTAGGAACTTCATAATTTTGTGATGAATACATACAAAAACCCACAAAGCTGTTCTATATGAGCATCTTGAGGGAGAAAATTCAAAGGTATAGTGGTCTCAAATCACATCTCAAACCCCTCATACTCAGCATGGATGATCCACAATCATGGAATTTCATCCCAAGGTCTAGTGGTATCTTATCGTTATAATATGTATTCTTAGTGTTATAGTGCCAACCTTGCATGGTAAATTGGGACATGGACCTACTATACCACATATCATACTAGACTTATCATCCAACCTTGGTAGCTAGGTACATAGGTTCTCAAATAAAATTTCAACAATAAGAGTTAATGCTTTATATATGATCCTAACAATACACGTTCCTCTTCAGTAAGAACGTATCTCAAATAAAATATTTAAAACATACATAAAATTACTAAATCAGGGTGCATGACTCAAGAGGGGTTTTCTACTTTAATAAAACATTATAAAAGATCTAAATGGGCCTTATGTAACACCCAAATATTCTTTGGTACAATTTCTTTTATATAATTCAATAGTTTTTGTTTTGTAGATCATTAAGTTTGAGTGCACCATGGCCTAATTAAATAAATGATTAAAAAGAGGGTACGAATAGTATTAACCAAATTAAGAAATTTATAAAATTTATTAATCAAAATTGAAATCATTTTGGAATATAGAATATTTAAATTTTTTTATGTTGAATTTTTGGTAATTGTTTGAAAAGTTCCATTTATCATGAATAGTGAAAATATGTCATTTTTATTAAAAAAATTTATTAAAAATTCATTAATTAGTGTACATTAAAATTATTTAAAGTCATAATAGTTATATAAAAAATATATTAGTCATATTTAGTTTATATGAATAATTTTTATAAAATTATTAGATATAAATATTTTACTAATCTTTTGAAAATCTCATTTAACAGCCTTATAACCACATATACGGATTAACATTTAACGTTATTTTAATTTTTTTGAACATTGAGTTTTGAAAAACATATACACAATGTTTTAATTTTTATGAAAACTATGGCATAATTGGAACAAACAAAATTCAGAATAGTGACTTTTGAATTTTATTTACCACGATTAAAGGTAAATAGGGTTATTGAAGGGAAAAATAATATAAAAATAATATAATATTACCCTAAAACATGTCATAATTTAATTGATTAATTTTTTTGAAAAAATATAGCTTAGTAAAACAATATGATCCTTTTAATTGACCTATGTATGATTAGCACCGTTATTATATTTTATTTAAAGAAGTGCTAAAAATATCATATTCAAATACTAATAACTATATAATTTTTAATAACTGGATATATATGTGAAATGGGAAAATATAAAGAAACTATTGAAATATAAAATAGTTATCTACATAATTGTAATTTATATATAATTATAGGAAAGAACAACTTTAATTTACTTTGTGACAAAATAATGATGTTGATATTTAATTACTAAAGGAATAATCCATTAAATGATATTAATAATATTAAAATAAATATAATATGACATAATTAATGAAATCCAATAATTTTATAGATAACCTATGCATGTTAATGAAACATGTGATGTTGGTTTTTTGATGTTATAATTTTTTTTGATATTTTTAAAAAATGAAAAAAATTAATAGAATCAAAATCAACAAAAAAATAATTTAATATAAATAACATTTTATTAAATGGTATAAAAGTCATAAAAATATCATGTTCAGATAATACTATGATGATAATTTTAAAGATGTCAAAAATTATCCAATTTAGATTTTTTGGCATTTTATATTAAATATGAACTCTATATTATTATAAGACAAGTAATCACGGTAAGAGTTAAATTGTTCCACTAGGGGATAAATCCGAAAGAGACGATTAATTTTTTAATCTAAACATCTCTAAAAATCATCAAATTATATTATATCGACCCATACACATCTTTTAATTGAAATAAATCTCAATTGATAAATTTATAACTAAAAATCATATTATAATAAATTAATAGGTTTAGATTTTTCAAAAGTACCCCTCCCATCAATTATAAAAGTGCACTGCTCCTTCTCATTTACTAAAAGATATAAATCCATTTGGGTCTTACAAAAACTTAAAACTTCATCTCCCAACATCCCTCACTTTTTCATAATGTCTGTAATGTGGGCATAAAGCTAACCTAAGGAGTATTTTTCTGAAAATCAAAAGGAGACCCTCAAAGAAGAGGTAATTATTTTTAAATTTCAATTCAATTTAATTTCTTCTTATACTTCCACATCATGTGATGATTACATAAAAAATTAATAAATAAAATATAATATATATTATGATATGTTGTTATAATTTTGTAATCATGATATTCCTCCATTTATTCATCCTACAAATACAAATATAACCAAGTTTGGGTATATATGACTTGCTATCTCCACATTGTTATGTTATTTGTTATTCCTCACTACATTATTTGGATGTGTACAATGTTGACTAAAATGGATATAAAAATAGAATATAAAATGTTAATTATTCTGTATAAATAATATATCAATATGATTCTATACCATTTAAAAATTCAGGAAATCATATTGTCTCTCATGTATATGTACGACCTACCGGTTCAACGATGTAATGACATTCATTCTCCATATTAACCATTCATGAAGGATTATAAAAAATTTTATATGTGTGAATATAATATTTATGTTCTTAATATCATTCTTGATATCCATAAAATACATCGTATGCATCACTAACATTAATTACACAATAAAACATGTATAAGAAAATAAATCAGTTATCACCCAAAACAACAGTAATGCTAAAATATTATTATCAAAATGATATAATAGGATCATATATGATATCGTAAATAAGGATAAAGTTATGGTATAATTAAATAACACACTTTAACCATTTTACAAGAGGTTAATGAACCCTTTTCTATAGTAAAGTACAAGATAAGTGTTAATTTCACAATCTCATTATTATATGAGGCTGTTTATATTTAAGTATCCATTGATACATATTTATCATCAATGTCTATGTTTCCTATTATGCATTTCAATATATCATCTACAATATTTTAAAGTAATTTTTACCCATGTTTGTCTTTTTTTAAATCATTTTGAATGGAATCATTACGTCATTTTCTAAACATGGTACATTATGAAATTTTCACCAAATTAAGGAAAGAATGTTTTTTAATATAGATGGGGATACTGGATGTTTTACTCCATTATGACACCATAACATTTTTATTTTCTCTTAACAAAATATATTTATATTTAAAAATATTATAATTTCATGACTTTTAAATTATTTCAAAGTAAATAATGGATATTTCTTGCAATGGTTGTCAATAATTTTGTAAGATTATTTTCATCTATTTCAAAATCCATTGTATGATTTTATTCCTAGTTAAGGATTCTTTATTTTGAAAAAATGTTTTATATTGTATTGAATGTTTTATGATATGATTGGCTCTGGATGTGAAATATTTAAACCATTCATGGTTTATGTTTAAATGATTAGAATTTCATTTTCTAGTATTAATATGAATGTTTATGTTATGTTTTACCCCTTTTATAAAAGGAATGCATTGTGTATAGTAATTAATCGGTGGAGACATATATTGATCATTAATTCCTCACAAGGTATCATGATTCTATCTAGTGACTTGGAAAAAGGCCTTGATGGTATGTTTCTTTATGGTCATTTCATAAGGATTGAAATTATGGTTATAATGTCAAACATTATGAATTTCCAAATTATGATATTAGTTATTTGAATTCCATGTGATTATTCGACGAGTAGATTATCCATGTGTTTATATAAATAACATTATTTCATTTACTCATTCTATATTATGTTGAAGACTATGTTTCAAAGGGTTTTTTTCAGTTTTATACTTTGTCTTAAAAAATTTATTCTGATTTATGATAGTTTCCAATATATTTTTTATCCTCATTCAGAATCGGACCTCACCCCTTTCTAATTTTTGATTTTTTTCAATGATGTGAATAAGTATTATATGTTTGAACTGAAAATCTAATATAATTATTATGAATGTTTTTAAAATATACTATATGTGTTTATAATGTCGTGATGTAATGTAAAATAAATGTTTGCATTGATTATTTGCAAGGCTACTAAACTTATCGGTCTTTTGGGATTTCTTTTCCTAACATAGTGACATCATAATAAATCAATGAACTATCTTTTGGTAACTAGGGTCTGAACATTTCTGCTTTCATCATTGGAAGTTTTTTTACAAACCATGGAAACTAGATTTAGAAAAAACTTTATTATAGAGCATTACCCTAATATATACATTGAGGATACTTAAAAAAGAACACCTTTGAATTTTTTTAAAATATAGATTGTGTGTGTATTCCTAAAAAATACATCTTCATATAGTTATTAAAAGTGGTAATGTTTTTGGAATATATGAGCCTAAGAGGAATAACACTGAAATCATATTCAGGCTTGACTCGAGGGTAACCAGGTACATGAAAAGAAGCCTTATTACACACCCAACTTGACACTATTGGGGGATATTATTAGGATAAATCACACATTAATTAAAAGAATTATGAAGTATTAATGAGAAAATATGTCCCTGAAGAACAATTTTTATGATTATAAATTATATATTCATACATTTTTCAACTTATGTTACATATTTTATTATTCTAAAATTATTATATATTATTTATATCCTTATATAGTGTATAAAATTGTTTAAAATTATAGTCATTAAAAGGGATGGAAACTCTATCAAAACACGTAATACATGTAAGGATTTCCCATAAATTGAATGTCATGATGATGGAGCTTCTAAAACAAGTAGCTCTTAATAGATTATATCCTTTCCTAGAAAACTAACTCAAGTTATAAATATCAACATTACCCGTATATTTCAACTATATCGACAACATTGAGGATCAATTTTAGACCTCTTCATGAGGCAAAAACCTCCAACATTAAATGGGAAAAAAATCAAGTTATAGATGATAAATAGATAGATTCCTTTGAGAAATTATTTATTTATTTGGTGACTAACAAAAGGGGAAAAGTAGTTATGAAAAAAATTTATCTATCTGGTGATGTAGATCAATGGTGAACATTAATTCAATATATGACGGAGGATGAATTGGTTGAATATATTAAATGTGTGGAATTAAAGAACTATTCTTATAAAAATAAAATCCACATGATCTATATACGGATATGGAGATGAAATTTATGAGTCTGAGGTGGAAGGACGATGATATTAATGTAATGTATGAAGCTAACTTCACAGGGATAGCAACGTGTGCTGCAGATTAGATAAATAACCTAAGAAAAAATATTTGTTAATTCTTTGATTGGTTAAAACCATTCATCTGATAAGAACTGGTCTCAAAATCATTCTCATCATATAAAGAAGTAATCTTAGGTGATATCAAGATAGAAAATAAATAATCTAAGACATATGAATTTTAAAAAAATCAATAGAATAATAGAGAAACTACATACTATAGTAAAACGAAATAATGTGAAGAAGGGAAAAGCTTACATTCAACCATGAAGTAATTTTTGGAAGAAACACCTTTGTACTTTCTTAAATGGAATAAGATTTTGATACAAGTGTGGAGAAGAAAGACATCAAAATCATGATTGAAACGGGAAGGAGGAAGCTATCAATGTTTAGTGCTGTAATTTCTACGAGATGGTAAATAATGAAAATGAGTATACTACGAGTAAGGAATAAATTCCTTAGAAAAGGTAAAGGGATAAAGGACACACTTTTTTATGACAACCGATGAGTTTGTTGTTACCAATGATGTGGTGGTAGGTAAATTAATCGTTTCCATATATTTAGACAAAGAATTATTTGATTCGGAATCCTCACATTCGATTATATCTTCCTATTTTTATTTAAATATTATATATTTACAATTCACATTTAGAAGGGAGTTTTCAGTTAAAACACCTAAGGAAATTCTCATCGCAACAATGATGTTTAAGGAAGTTCCCATTATAGTATATAAACATGATTTGTCTTCTGACATTATCATCATAACTATGTTTGAATTTTAATTATAGTAGGTATTGACTGTATATCAAAATATTATGTAAAAAATTATTTCTAGAAGAATGGAGTTGTGATTTGTGAGAAAAAAAAAGAATCTTTTATCTTTAGAGTAGAAACTTTATCACCTGATTTGTATCAAAACCCACCCCTAGTAGATTTATTAGATAATATTCTTGGGGACGAATATGAATTAACATCTAGGGATGAATATATAAATATAAAAATTTAGGATGCACCTAATATACTTTATTATATTGATGTGTTTCTAAAGGATTTACTTGGAAATCCGCCAGAGTAGGAAGTTAAGATTACTATAGATTTAACATATAATGCATGGAAAATATCCAAAAAATACTATAGAATGGAGACTATAAAATAATTATATCTGGACAAACAACTACGTGATTATAGTAATAAGGATCTTATTATCCCAAGTGATTATCTATGGGGAGGCCCAGATCTTACTGTTAAGAAGAAATATGGATCAATGAGGTTTGATATTGACTATAGGAAAATCAATGCTATTAAAATAATGAAAAAGTATCTACTACCTCACAATGATAATTTATTTGATCAATGTAAGAACCCAGATCTTCATTTGAGGTATGTCTTTCCTTTTTCGGGAGTTTTTGAGAAAAACGGAGTTTCTAGAAATTTTTTAAGAACATGTTGTGTACTTTATGAGTACAGGCCATGTAGTCCTTTTCGGATCGAATCCGTGTGTTGGTCGTGCCCGAGCCACAAACACAGTGTGTAGGGGTGACGTGGAGGCCGCTTAAAGCGGACTACGGAAAAACCTAGTACACACCGTGTACTTTATGTTTTTCATTAAACGGACCGGGGTCGCACCCAATTGAGGAAAACATCTTCCTCTCTACCTTCTTCATCCAAGAGTGACCCATACAACTGAGGAACTACGACGAGATCCCGATCCTCCATTAGTTATCTGAATCGATCGCAGTTGATTGAATTTGAATCATAGTGGTGAGATCTCTCTTCTTCTTTAGCCTTGTTCCGTGTTTCCTCCTCGTTTCCATGTTATCGTGGGTTGAGAGTTTTTGGGGTTTTCTCAGATCTTCGACGTTCTATGGGGAATCAATCGTCGTGGTTCACGTATATCGATCTCCTAAAACCAAGGTAGGTGGTCTCTTCTTTTCCATAGGAAGTCTGTGAATATTTTGTCCAAATTCCACCAATTCCCTTGAATAGGGAATTGTGGGTTTCCTATTTTTCCCCTGTTGTTTGACTTCTTTTCATGATTTCTTAAGTAGAGATCATTTCATATGAATTTGGACATTTTATACTATGTTCCTGTTCTTTTCATTGAATGTTTTTCTTATTAGGAATTTATCCAGTTTTCATGTCTAGTTGTAGGATAGTGGGGATGTTATACTGTTATGATTTTGTGCCTTAGAATGATATCCATGTTTTTATTGAGGTTTACATGGGATGATATGCGCGCACTAAGCATGGTTATTTCACACAGGACTGTGATAACCTAGTGTTGTAGACCATAAGGATAACAGACGTAAGGGCTTCTCCAGAGTGTCTTTTAATACGATGCAAGACCACAGGGGGAATTGAAGATGACTGCTTTCTCAGAGAGTCTATAGTTCCTCAACGTGGGCCACAGGGGGAATGAGACATTGAGTTCTTTCCCAGAGAGCCTTTAGTATGATACGAGACTATAGGGGGAATTGAAGGTGGTTGTTTCCTTCGAAAGTATACTCTTAGCTGAACAAGAGGGGTGGGACTGGGTGTGCCTCCTAGAGGGTTTCTAGTACTTATAGGTTGAACCAGAGGGGTTAGGCTATGAGAGATACCAATAGGATTACCTATTTTATACTTGTTGATGGTTGTTTACATGTGTATTTTGTAAGCTAGAAATATGGATTGTAGGAGGTGTGTTCTTTTTCTATTTACTGCTTCCTGAACTTTTACATCCCTTGTATTCATTGACTGTTTGGCACAGATCTTTGGGTGATTTCCTACTGGGATTGTATCTCACACCCTATTTGGGATATGATTTTGGGCCTAAGCAGACTTTGTTGTTGCAGGTATAGATAAGGGAAAGCACCCTTCGACTTCAGGTACTTTATTTCTTGGAGATGTAGAGCAAGGGACCAAGCTTAGGCTTGTGATACTGCAGGAGATTCTATTATTTTAGTACATTGTTTTTACATGTATTTCAGCACGTTGTTGTGTTTGCTACGTTCCATTGATACTTGTACCTGCTGTATCATTATCATCATTACTATATATTCATTGCTTCCGTTGTTTGGTTTCATTTGTTTCGTATTATTTACTATATCCACTATTTAATCTTAATTTATTTTCTTTGTATACCTTACCAAATGAGGGAATAGTATCCAAAATAACTTACCAAGGCCCTCATTGTTAGTCGGAAGCCTCTGGGGTTTGGGGAAATGTGCTTGAGGTCACGTGGCGAACAGGGAACGGGGAACCTCTGAGTGGCTTCCAAAACAGGGACATTACAAAGTGGTATCATAGGTGTTCTTTTCTCTTGATTTTCTATTTGGATCCTCTATCCAGGGGTAAGACGGATTCGTTACTTGGTGTTAATTTGTGCTCGGGAGTAGCTAACCCGTATATAGGGAAAAGCCATACTACCGCATTTATTGCATTTTTCTATTTTTGAGATTTACGGTGGAAATTATTTCACCTAGAGTGATTCAAATGTCAAGTGTTGTTGTTTTTCTATTGAAGTTCTATTTTTGTTGCAACCCATTGAGATGAGGGTATTCCATCTCATGAATCATGTAGCACTTGTTAGAAATCACATGCCATGCATTCTTCCCATTACATTTAGGATTCATTAGCGTTTGCATTTTGTTGTGATAGACTTCTGTATATTTTTCATGCTGTTGTGATAAATGCTTTGATAGAATATTTCCTTTTTGGTAGAGGACTGTTTGTATTGTACTTTGCTTGAATGAATGCCAAATTTTGGTTCTATAAGTGTTATGGTCCCTCTTGAATCAGAAATTGGTGGATCATTGAACTTTTTTTCATTTTATATAACTATATTGTATGCCAAAAATTGATCCGTGGGGAGTATGGGCCCTCACAGATCAGAATTTGTCACCATCATGCCTTATTTTCAGTGTTTTCTGGGATTTAATGCAGTTTCAGAGCTACTTCCTAGAAACAAACCCAGAATCAATGATGTTTACTTTATATATACACGACATTTAGTTTTAAACTGTGTCTTTGAATTTGTGAGTAGAAACATGGGTTGTGAAATTCGATAGGAACACTCTGTGTACGGTAGGTACACGCCGTGTAGTAGTGAGCATGTACCCGGCAGTGTAACTAACAACACGGTTCGGGGAAGATCGAGTAGAACACGCCGTATTGGATTGCAACATGTCGTGGAGTCTAGTTCCAAGTACTCGGTCGTGTCACGAGCAACACGGGTCAGTGTATCTTCTTCCATACATGTCGTGTTGTTCGGAACATGATGTGTAAGGGTCAGTCGTGTACTTTTCCATGTCACCAACAACACGGGTCGGGATAAATCTTCATGTACACGTCGTGTTTGTTCGGAACACGCCGTGTAGTCACAGCCATGTAGCTGGCCATGTAGCTAGAAAAACGGGTCGTTGAAACCTTGTCTACTAAACAATGTGTCCACTAGGCACATGCCGTGTAATATCAGTTTAAGAAGACCATGTGGGTTATCCATGCAAGGAGACGGGCATGGAAACAGATTTAAGTACACACCATGTAGATTTTAGACACGTCGTGTATTATTGTTTGGTAAATCTTGTGTGTTTCCTTCTCCTATTTTTGTTTTTTACTCCTTAGTTTTATGTCCTTGTTTTTCTAATCTAAGGTATGTTTTGATCTTTCAGAGCTATGCTTCTGAGACGTCCTCCGGTTGTACGTCAGTTGAAAGGCAGTGATCAGATGCCAGATATGGCTGATCAGGGACTCCCTACCGATCCTCCAGTCGGGCCAGCCTTGGCATCGACTGTCATACCAGTTGCAGGTGTTGATGTGTAGTTTAGGGAAGGTTTTATGAGGATGATGCAGAACTTTCAGGGAGCACCACCTCCTGCCATGATTATGGCAGACTTGACATGTGTTTTCCTGCAGTAGAATCCTCCAACATTCTCGGGGAAAGGAAGACCTCAGGCTGCAGAGTCATGGCTGGAAGCCATGTTTACCATCTTTGAGCATCTGGAGATGCCTCCAGAGAGGCAGGTCAATCTCTCTACCTATATGCTATGAGAATCCCCCAAGAGGTGGTGGGACGTGATCTCAAAGGCATGTCATCAGCATCTTATGGCATAGGAAGAGTATCAGCGCCTCTTTTATGACTACTTCTACCTGAAGACACTGAGGGCCGATCGAGCCCGGGAGTTCATGAGCATAGAGCACGGTAATCATTCTATTAGGGAGTACTCCTCTCATTTCACCGAGCTTCAGAGTTTCACAGCCCTTCGGGGTGGGTATGGGATGTTCTTAGCGAGGAAGTTTGAGGATGGTCTCAAGCGGGAGATCCGCTCACAGGTGAATCTCATCCAGTTGACTTTTATAAATTCCACCGTCAACTAGGCACTGATTGAGGAGCGCAATATGAGAGACTCCGGAGCTTTGAGTCAGGGTGGTTCTGCTTCCAGAGCTATTTTTACTCCAGATGCTAGCAAGTAGCACTGTAGGGAGTCTACGCAAGGTGATCTGAGGAAGTGAGATGCATCGTCAGGGAGCCATGTGATATGCTACCAGTGTGGCCGGCCATGGAACACGAGGCCGCAGTGCCAGAGAGACCCTGTGGAGTGCTGATCTTACAACAATGTGGGTCCCCTTCATCATTTCTTCCAGGTTTTCTCACAAGAATCTATAGATGGGAGTTATTATTTGACCCCTCTTTTATGGGAAGCTCCACCAGTTTCTCACCAGTCGGGGAACTAGAGTTCTTATGGCCCTTTGGGCAGAGGTGGAGGTCGAGGCCATGGTGGTCAGACACCAGTCTTTCAGCGCTAGCAGGGAGGATCATCTCAGAGTGGACAGGCAGGGTCACAGGGCCTCGGGATAGGCCATACTTTTGCGGTGGAGTAGACCTATCACGAGCAGGATCCCGGACCTTCTACCGTTCGAGTTACGATTTTAGTAGCCTCAGTTTTATCTTCATCTTTTTTAGATACTGGTGATACACATAGAATTATCTCTGTTGTTGTCTTGGAGAGCCTTGGACTCTATATCTTTTCTTCTACTGACTCGTTGACACTAGACACACCTTTTGGAACAAATACATCTATTGTACATTAGTGTAGATAGTGCCCTCTAGAGGTTGTACGGTATTGTTTCTTATGGTATCTCCTTGTCCTAGAGATGACAGGCTATGATTTCATTCTCGGGATGGACTGGTTAGTTCCCTTCCAGGTAATTGTCGATTTTTATCGATGTAGGGTGAGTTTTAACTCACAAGAGGGTGAGTCTTTTCTTAATAGAGGCGAATGGGATGCCCGAGCGAGTCCATCAGGACTCGAGAATCATGGGCTAGGAAGGTTGATTTCCCAAATTGTTATCCATTAACTGGATGATCAGGGGACATCACAGTTGGAAATTCCTCCAGTGGTGGATTATTTCAGGGATGTCTTTCCAGAGGAATTTTCAGGTTTTCCTCCAGAGAATGAGGTGGACTTCTCTATTGAGATCTTTCCAGGAGTGGCACTGGGGTCCATTTCTCCTTGGGGTTCACCTGTCCTATTTTCAAAGAAGGCAGATGGTACCCTTAGTCTCTGTGTGGATTATCAGAAGTTGAACCAGTTGATGGTCAAGAACCAATATCCCATGCCAAGGATTGAAGATCTCTTTGATCAGCTTCGAGGAGCCTGTGTGTTTTCAAAGATCTATTTGAGGTCCGGTTATCATCAATTGTTCATTTGACCATCAGATATACTTCTAACAGCCATCATAAGCAGGTTTGGTCTCTACGAGTATACGGTTATGTTATTCGGTCTCACGAATGCTCCAACAGTTTTCATGGAACTAATGAACCGAGTGTTCTATCCTTACTTGAACTCCTTTGTCGTTGTCTTCATGGACGATATCTTGGTGTACTCTCACAGTCGACACGACCATGCTACCCATCTTGAGATCGTTCTGATTACACTGAGAGTGCATTGGATTTATGCTATACTCTCGAAGTGCCATTTTTTATGGATGAGATTCACTTCTTGGGTCACGTCATCTTAGAGGCAGGAGTATCTCGGGACCCAGAGAAAGTGAGAGTAGTAGTTTCCTGGGAGTAACTGAAGAACATTTTTGAGGTACGGAGTTTCCTAGGGATGGATGGATACTACAGATGATTTATTCAGGACTTCTAACACCAAGAAGCACCAGTGACAAGTCTGACCAAGAACGGAGTGATATTTTTATGTTTGAATTCTTGTGAATCAGCCTTTCAGGTGCTGAAGGGAAGGTTAACATCAGTACTGATACTAGTCTTTCCAGAGCCAGGCAAGAGCTAAACTATTTATTGTGATGCCTTAGGTGTCGGTCTAGGAGCTGTGCATATGCAAGTAGATGCAGTTGTTGCGTATAGGTCTTGGATGTTTATGACACATGAGAGGAACTACCCGACACATGATCTGGAGTTGGCAGCTGTTGTTCATGCCTTACGCTGTTGGAGGAATTACCTTCTGGGATTGAACATTGTGGTTTTCACTGACCACAATAGTCTCAAGTACATCTTTACTCAATAGGATCTGAATCTGAGACACCATTGGTAGGTCGAGTATCTTCAGTATTTCGATTTCAAGCTTGCCTATACACCGGGATAGGGCAATGTAGTGGCAGACGCGTTGAGTAGGAGAACATTGATTCATGCAGTTCAAGAGGCCAGTAGTGAGTGGCAGCTTGTAGATCTTTTCTTTGAGATGCATCTGGAGGTTAATGATAGACAGGGACAGAGTTTTCTATCTTCTGTAGTTGTTACCTCTACACTAATTTATCAGGTACAGATGAGGAATCTATCAAACTCAAAAGTCTTAATCCTGTTGGAGAGTGCGTTAGGAGAGGACCCTCTTCCTAGATGGATAGTGGGCGAGGATGAGATCTTGCATTTCCGGGGATGCGTATTTGTGCCACCAGACATACATGAGGAGCTGAGGCAGGATTTCCATTAATAAGTTTGTGAATTTCATCCTGATGTCACCAATATGTATCAGGATCTTCATCGCCAGTATTGGTGTCCAGGTATGAAGAGAGATGTTGCAGGTTTTGTCTTAAGGTGTTCTACATGTCAGCTGGTGTAGGTAGAGCATCAGTGACCAGTAGGCCTTTTACAGCAGTTACCCATTCTGGAGTGGAAGTGGAACGATGTCGCAATGAACTTCATGATCGGATTGGGAAGGTCGCCTCGAGGGAACAATGCTATTTGGGTTTTTGTCAACAGGCTTACGAAGGTTGCTCACTTTTTACCGATCAAGGAGACCTTCAATGTTGATGATTTGGGATGACTGTACATCTGAGAGATTGTAAATCTGCATAGATTTCCACACTCCATCATCTCAGATAGGGATGCACGCTTTACATCTCGGTTCTGGAAGGGTCTTCAGAAGGCATTGGGTACACAGGTACTTTTGAGTACATCATACCATCCCCAGACAGATGGCCAATCCGAGTGTACGATCCATGTGCTAGAGGATATGCTCAGAGCTTGCATTATGGATTTTGGAGGTTCTTGGGAGAAGCATATTCATCTTGTTGACTTCGCCTACAACAACAGTTTTCAAGATACTATTCAGATGGCACCTTATGAGGCTTTATACGGTAGGCCATGTCGATCACCCTTATGGTGGCTGGAGGCAGGAGATGAATCATTGTTGGGACCTCGTCTTGTTTCGGAGACCTTAGAGCATATAGAAATGATGTGGATATGGATGGCTACAGAACAATCTTGACAGATGTCTTTTGCTGATCAGCAGAGACGACCTCTGGAGTTCGAGGTTGATGATCATGTTTTCTTGCATGTTGCACTGAGGTTGGGACACATGAGGATTCCGAGATAGGGTAAGCTTTCACCGTGGTACGTTGGCCCGTTTGAGGAATTAGAGAGAGTTGGACCAGTTTCTTATCGGTTGTAGTTACCTCAGAGGTATCGGGCCATGCACGACATCTTCCACGTCTCTCAACTCCGACATTACTTTTCAGACCCATCTCATGTCTTTCAGCTCGAGGAAGTTGAGCTCAAAGAGGATGCATCATTTGAAGAGCATCCTATCCAGATTGTCGATCATAGTAATAAGGTTCTACGTGGGCGATCTATTCCTCTAGTATGGGTGTTATGGCAGCACGAACGAGTATAGGACGAGACCTGGGAAAGGGAGGTAGATGTACGATCACAGTGGCAAGAGCTGTTCGGGGTTTCTTCTTCCATGCCTCGTTAGGGAAATTCATGAATGAATTTCATTAAGGGGGGAATTTTTTATGAACCTAGATCTTCGTTTGAGGTATGTCTTTTATTTTTCAGGAGATTTTTAGAAAAATGGATTTTCTTAAAAAAAAATTATGTACACGCTGTGTACTCTTTTCCAGCTCGAAGTCGTGTGATGGCCATGCCCGGGACACACACACGGGGTGTATGGGTGATGTGGAGGACTCTTAATGCAGAGTAAGAAAAAACGTAGTACACATTGTGTACTATAAAATTAAACTCTGTGTACTTTATTTTTCTTTTTCATTAAACGGACCGAGGTTGCGCTTAATCGATGAAAACGTATTCTTGTCTAGCTTCTTCATCTGAGAGCAACCCGTACGGCCATGGATCATTGACGAACTCCCATTCCTCTGTCTGTTCTCTAAATCGATCATCGTTTATTGCGTTAGAATCACACTAGTGAGTTCTATATTTTTGTTTATCATTGTTCCATGTTTCCTCCTCATTTCCATGTTATCGTGGGATAAGTGTTTTTGGAGTTTTCTTAGATCTTCAACATTCGAAGGGGAATCAATCATCGTGGTTCACGTATATCAATATCCGAGCACCAAGGTTGGTGGTTTTTGCCTTTCCATAGGATGTATGTGAAACTTTTTTGCAAATTCCACCAATTACCTTGAACGGGGAATTGTGGGATTCCTGTTTTTCCCCTGTTGTTTGAATTCTTTGCTTGATTCCTTGAGTAAATATCAGTTCTTGTGAAATTGGATAATTTATACTATGTTCATGTGATTTGACTTGCATTTTTTTTCTTATTAGGCTATTTTCCAGTTGTCATGTCTAGTGGTAGGATA
Source organism: Viscum album (assembly GCA_963277665.1). NCBI lineage: Eukaryota > Viridiplantae > Streptophyta > Magnoliopsida > Santalales > Viscaceae > Viscum > Viscum album. The sequence goes on along the minus strand of OY728140.1, from coordinate 1,073,433,971 downwards.
GTGGGGCTATTATACTTTTATTCTGTTGTGACTTAGAATGATTTCCAAGTAGTTCTTTAGGTTTACATGGGATGATACCCATGCACTGAGCATGTTTATTTCACACAGGATAGTGAGAACCTACTGTAGTAGACCATAGGGATAATGGACGAAAGAGCTTCTCCAGAGTGTCTTTTAATATGATGCGAGACTACAGGGGGAATTGGCGATGAATGCTTCCCCATAGAGTTTTTAGTTCCTCTATATGGGATATAAGGGGAATGAGACGTTGAGTGCATTCTCAGATAGCCTTTAGTACGATACTAGACTATAAGGGGAATTGATGGTGAGTGCTTCCTCATAAAGCCTACTCTTAGCTGAACCAGTGGTGTGAGACTGCGGGGTGCATCCTAGAGGGTTGCTAGTACTTGTAAGTTGAACCATAGGGGTTAGTATGTGAGAGGTACCCAGAGGATTAACTGTTTTCTACTTGTTATTGGTTGTTTACTTGTGTACTTTGTATACAAGAGCTGTGGATTGTAGCTGTTGTGTGATTTTTCTATTTACTTCTTCCTGCACTTTTACGTACCTTGTATTCATTGACTGTTAGGCACAAATCTTTGGGTGATTTCCTACTGGGATTGTATCTCACAACCTGTTTGGGCCATGCTTTTGGGCCCAAGAAGGCTTTATTGTTGCAGGTATAGATAAGGTCAAGCGCCCTTCGACTTCCAGTACTTTATTTCTTGGCACTAGAGATCAAGGGACCAAGCTTTGGCTTGTGATGCTGCAAGAGTTGTTTTTATTTTAGTACTTTGTTTTTAATTGTATTTCAGCATGTTGTTTTGTTTGCTGCGATCCTTAGATACTTGTACCTGATGCATCATTATAATCATTACTATATATTTATTGCTTCTTCTGTTTGGTTTCAGTTGTTGTGTATTGTTTACTGCTTCCACTATTTACTGTTAATTTCTTTTCTTTTTAAACCTTACGAAATTAGGGCATAGTTTCCCCCAATATCTTACCAAGGCCCTTGCTGCTAGTTGGCAGCCTCTGGCGTTTGGGGAAATGCACTTGAGGTCACGTGGAGAATTGGGCACGGGGCACCTCTGGGTGGCTTCTAGAACCGGGACGTTACAATAAAATTTGTAGTGCTCAATATTTTACAAATATTTACATTCTTTGACGATAACATCAATTGTGTGTAAAGATTTAAGATATTGTAAAGACAGCCTTCCGAAACAGGTATTGGAATTATGAGTTTACAGTAATGCCATTCAGTGTGACTAAGGAACCCTGTGTTTTCATGGCTCTAATGAACAGATTGATCAAAGAATATATTGATTATTTTCTTTTATTATTTATTAATGATATATTGGTAAACTCAAAATTTAATTAAGTCCATGAGAACCACTTAGGGATTGTTCTGATGACTCTTAGATGAAATGAACTATATGGAGAGTTCAGAAAATGTGAATTTTGACCTCAGGGAATTTATTTTCATATCTATATTCCCTCTTATGATGGAATCTCTATTTATCATGAAAAGACAAATGAAATACATGAATTTCCAACACTAATGAGAATAACTAATGTACGAAATTTTATTACTTTATCAGGATATTATCGGTGTTTCTTCCATAATTTTTCTTTATTGGAAAACAAAATTATAATGCTCACACGTAATTAGAAAGAATTCATTTGGAAAAAATATTGTAACAAATGTTTTTTATAATTTAATATTAGATTATTCAATCTTCTTATCCTGATGTTACTATATGGGAATGGTGGGATGAGATTTATATTGATGCTTCAAGGAATGAACTCAATTATGTTCTTGTTCAAAAAAAAATTGGTTATTAGATAGGCATCAAGTTAATTAAAAATGATGAAAGTAACTATCCAACTCATGATATTGAATTAGTAGTGGTAATATTTTCTCTGAATATTAAAATACAATATCAATATAGTGACCAATGTGAGAAATATATTGATCACAATATTTTGAAATATAGTTTCTATAAAAAATAACTCATCATGGGATACAAAATATATCTTGAGAAACTCAAGGAATATTATTTCATAATACACTACCTCCTAGAGATGGAAAATAACATGTTGGATTCTTTGAGCATAAATGACCATGGAGTTCTAAACAAAATGAGAGTAGAAAAAGATCCCATGTTCATGGATATAATAATGATGCATATGAGAATTATCATGGAAGGTGAAACATCACTACATTTTTAAAAGGATTTGAATCTATCTTTACTGGAAAGGGTAAAATGTTCTTAATATGATTATAAGGGTTTTCAAAAGAAAATAAATGTTTTTATTGACGAAAGATTGGTCAACTCCCTTTATGAAGATGGGATTTTTAAAATTTGGAAGAGTCTTTGTGTTACTAATATAGCTGATCTCAAAATGGAATTATTGGATTATTCTCATAGATCCAATTTCACTATACACTGTAGTGGGACTATAAAATATAGATATTTGAACGATCATTTTGGTGGGGCAATAAGATTTGAGAGATTACTAATTATGTGTCGAGATTTTTGGTTTTCAATAGGTGAAGGCTGGAAGACTACATCATAGATAATGTATATAACCTATTACTTTACCTGTTTGGAAACAGAATAATATTACTGTCGATTTTTTCATGGGTGTACCCATGATCAACATAAAAAATGATGTGATATTGGTTATTGTTGATCATCATACCAAATCAGAATATTTTCTTTCTATAAGAGAAGATTTACCACTTGAACATTTACCAATAAAATATATTAATGATGTTTTAAGACATCATGGTGTACCTCTATCGATTGTTTCTAATAGTGACCACCATTTTATATATCAATTCTATAAAAGTAGTCAGAAGGCCCAAGATACATAGCTTCATTTGAGAATTGCCTACCAAAATCAAACTGATAGACAATTAGAAAGGATTATTCATACCCTAGAAGACATGTTGGGATCTTGATCATATGAATTTCAAGGTATGAAATATTATTATTTACCTCATGTATAATTTTCATATAATAAAAACATATATTCATGTACTTAGATGGAACCATATATAGAATCATATAGAATGATACGTCGTACACCAACTTGTTTGGATGATGTTGGTGAATGAAATCTCGTAAGCCATGAATGCATGATCTTTGTTATTCCTTGAGGTATGCATACTTACTTTTTTAGTTTATACTTATGAAAAAGGGGGATAATTGGTTGAGGGGATAGTTCTTGTCATGTTACATGATGTGACTAGGAACTATGTGTTGTTTACATATAGGTACATGACATGTTTAGAAGGATACAAGCCAAGAAATCCCAGTACACGACCATGTGATAGACTAGAAAATTTTTGTACAGAGACAGTGTGTGGTCTCAAGTACATGAATTTTATATTTATTTAGTTTATTAAATCAAGAAGTAGAACCATTTTTTTGTAAAAATTTATAAAAACAAACCCCCTATGACTAGCATCGTTCCAAGGATATCTGAAAGTGGTTTTGCCTCCCATTTCATTTGATGATCTCCAATTCAAACACCATCAGATGCGTTGGATTCCACTCTGTATACACTCAATTACTCGTGAGCCTTGGTTAATGATTTCTTATATATATATATAGTAATTTGTGGCCAGGAATCTGTACCCTTTTTGTAGATCTAATCCATTCTAAGGTGAATTAGAACCCAACACTGGATGAGGATAGTTGTACGTGTATCAGGTAGATGGAAATGTGATTTTGGTGAATTTTAATGATGTTTATATATGCCAGAGTGCCACTCAGCCTATTTTAGGGTGTTTCTTTACTGAATAATGAACATTGTTATTGCATATTAATGATTAGTTAATTTATTAGATGATTTGAAATCATGTTTAGGGATGTGAACCTAGATTTAGGGATACCCCATGGGTGTGTTTACCTTTGATGGTCATTCGGCCAAGAATGCCTAAGAGGAGTGACATGAATTCCCATTATTGGGTTGTTAAAAATTTATTGCTCATTATATGATTCTCTCAAAATGGGATAGTTGTTGTGTTATGTCTGGTAATTATTTAAATGGAATAATAGTCTTGTTATATGTTTTCCCAAAGTGAGTTAACTTTTTTTACCATAGAATAGATTAATTTACGTGTGTTGGTTTTTACTTAAACTGAGACAATGTGATTTTATTTTTTTAATTCCATGTGATATTTTAATTCACATGAGTTAATTTTAAAATGGAATGTGTAATTGAATTAAATGATAAAAAGAGGTAATTAGAACAGGGTGAGCCACAGTCTGTGGATTAGCATTAAATGTAATATTACTGCTTCTATGAATTATTCATTGTAAAATAGAAACAAAAGGGTGTAATTAGTATAAAAAATGCGGTCTAATAGGAACCATTTTTTTGTGAATAGTAACTTTTGAAATTTAATCGACATAATTAATTGTAAATATGGTAATTATATGTAAAAAAGTTATAATAATATAATATTACCTAACCGTTGTCCAAATTTCATTGGATTAGTTTTTTTTATGACCAAAGTCAACCATAGGAAGAAAATAAGTTCATTTTTAAGAAAATTATGTCAGATTATGGTATTTATTATATTTTATTTAATGAATAGTAAAAAATGTCATAATCAAATTCTAATAACGATATCATTTTTGATATGAGGATATAAAAGTGTTATTTTAGATTATATATAGTATATATAAAAATATAATTAATATCTATATAATGGTACTATATTTATAAGATTATGCCATAAATAATTAAAATAAATGGTGACACAATACAAATTTTGTAATTGAAATATTAATGTAAAAAACAATTAAATGATTTTAAAATATATATATATATAATTTTTTATTAATTAATGGAATATAATAATTTTATATATAACAGATTCATGTTATTATAATTTTGGATGTATGGGTTATACGTATTCATGGTGTATTGATATTTTTTAAATAGAAAATATTTTATAGTATAAAATTGACATAAACGTTACATTAAAATAAATAATATATTATTAGATATTATAAAATTCATAAAAATAACAGGTTCATACAACTAAGTAGTATAATTATTAATATGTCATAAATGATCCAATTTAGTTTCTTTGGCCATTTTATAGTTACTATATTAACACTATATTATAAAAAGGCCAGTAAACACGGTAAGAGTTAAACTAGACAACTAAGGGTTAAATCCAAAAGAGAAGGTTAATTTCATCATGTAAAATTATCTATTTTTTTGAGATGATTTCTACCCATAATCATCTTTTACTAGAAATATATTAATTTTATCTCTTTAAACTGAATATCAAAATAAAATAAATTAATATTTTTTGAGTTTCCAAATGTTCCCCTCTCCTCTATTATAAAAGATAACTTATTCTTATCCTTTATTCACATCTCTAAATCTCTTTGGATTTCCAAAAACCTTCCACATTATCCTCAAACATTTCCCCACATCATTCTATATACCATAATTTTCTAATAAAAACACCCTATGGAGTCCTTTTATGAAAATGTAAAGGAGACGCTCAAAGAAGAGGAAAATTTTTTACGAATTCCATTCAATTTCTTTTCTTCTTATACATATTATTACAATGTTGTTTCCATAATAATGTAATTTCTATAGTATAATATAAATTATCATATTTTATTATAATTATGGGACTTCCATATTCCACCATTTATCCATCCTGTGAATAACCATGCCACCATGCATGTGTACGTACGGCTTACCATCTCCAAATCCTAGTGTAATATGTTATTCATCACTCATTATTTGGATGAGTATAATGATGAGTATAATGGATATAAATAATAAATATATCCTGATAATAATTCTGTATAATTAATATACCAACCCAATTCCACGCCATTTAACCATTAAAAAAGTGGTAATGTCTCCCAATCGTACGTACAACATACCATTTCCACGACACAGTGAGATTCATTATCCACATTAACCATTCAACAATTATCATAAAATTTATAATATGTGTAAATATAATATTTATTATATTAATATAATTATTTATATTAATAAAATACATCTTATTCATAATAATCATGACTTACACAACGAATCATGCATAGGAAAAGGAAGCAGTTAACACCAGGAACTATGGTAATACTGAAATATTATTAAAAAAATATCTAAAAGAATAATATATGATATCATAAATTTCTATAAGGATCTTGTATAAATTCATAACATATATTAACCATTATAAAAGAGTTTAACACTGCCTCGACTGAAGGAAACTTCAAGGTAATGGTTAATTTTATAATATAATTATTATCTAAGGTTGTTTATAAAAAAGTATCTATTGGGACATCTCTATAATTAATATCAATGTTTCCTAAAATGTATTTCAATATATCATCGTCAATTGTTTAAATTAAATTTAACCCTATTTTGAAATTTTACAAAATGTTTTGAATGAAATCATTCTCTCATTTTCTAAAAGAGATAATATATAACCTTTTTGAAAAATTAAAGAAATAATGCCTTTTCAACTTATACAGTGTTCGAGGCTATTTTCTACCATTGTGACTACTTATCATTTATATGTTTCCCATATATTCATACAATGTTATTTTTAAAAAATATTCTTTTACCACTGTGCTTAATTTTAATTATTACATGTTAAAAATGGATAATTAACTCAAAGAGTTTATATTATTTAGTTAGATTGTTTTCATCTATGTCTACATCCATTGTTTTATTTTATGGTTAATTAATTTTATTATTATGATATAATATTCTAAATTTTATTAAATTATTTTTGATATGTTTTACAATAGATGTTATATTTTATACGAGTCATGGATTGTAGTTAAAGTATTAAAATTTTATATGCTAGTTTAAATATGAATGTATATGTTACGTTTTACCCATTTTATAAGATGAATACATTGGAATTATGAAGTGATGGGTGGGGCCCTATATATCCCCTGGATAAATCAGGAGGTCTAATGACACAAACTAGTTTCTTTTCACGAGGCCTTGATGTTATGGTTAATGATGGTCCTTGCATGATGCCTTGACGGTATGGTTATGATGTCTAACATTATGAATTTCCTCTTTAGGAAATATTTTATTGATAATACATTTGATTGTTATACTAGTATATTATCCCTGATAATGATTAAATTGATTTATTTGATTTACATTTTCCATATTCTTCTTAATAATATGTTTAAAAAGATTCTATTTCATTTTTATACCTTGACTAAAAAAAATTAATTTTATTAATAATAGCTTCTGCTATGTTATTTATCATTACTGGGCATCTAAGGTCATCCCATTATTATGTTCCATTTTCCCCTAGCAGTAAATGATGTTGTTTCTGACACATTCTTCAAGGAGCGCGCATCCGACTTATTGGAGGACATCAGCACTATTTGTTACCCAACATTCCCGCATTCCAAAGTCGTGCGGCATCCATCAATTATTCAGGAACATTTTCTCCTTGATTAAAAGATAATTATGGGATGTCGGTTCTTCGTTCTGGGGATTCCTCCTCAGAACTCGTCACCTTTTCCGGGTCTCCCTTATAGATTTATGACGTTTTTTCAGAAACTATTCCTAGTGTCATATCTTCATGGACACCAGTTAATTACACTGATTCTGTTAGGTCATTCCAAAGGGTTCGGTTAGGGCATCATACTTTGTTCAGGGGAGTAGTCACATTAGACATCACTGGCATGTTTGGACACTGGGACAATGATGCGTCTAGATTTCATCCACTTATTATTGGGCTTCTCTAGGGCCAAGGATCCCGAGACATCCCACGTTGAGCATGGGGAATTTTATTCCATGGGAATGCATCTGAGGTTTTCCTCATTTTTCCATGTTTAACAAATGGTAGTCCGAATTCTTAACGTCCAACGAATATAGATCACACTGACCATAACACTGATTAGAGTGAATCAGATGGGTGAAACCTCTGGAGGGAACACCGATGTTGGGGCCAACGTGTGGTTATCTTACCAATTATTTTTAACATGAATAGGGAATGAGGTAGAGTGATCCCACCAAGATGTGGTGACCTGGTTAAGAATTAGGATGGGTGATGGAATGTTTAATGCAGTGGGTGGAGAATGAGAGGGAGTAGTCTCGAGTATGACAATAATGTTTGGCTTTGGTCTCAAATAGACTTCCTATGAATCCCTAGGATAGGTAATCAATGTCATCGTAGTTCACCTAATGACGGATTACCATCAATTACAGTTGAAAATAGAGTACTTCTGAATTGGGTCACAACGGCTTTCTACTGGATGGGGTCACAACGACATACTACCGAATGGGGTCACAACGACTTACCACTGTATGGGGTTGAACTGATGTGATGGGGGTCGTAATGACCAATGGGTGGAGGGCTTGATCCTCAGGGAGGCATCCAATGAACCATGCCTTGGAAAGGATCAAAGACCATATAGTTCAAGTGGGGTTGCTGAACCAATGTTAAGATGATCAGAATGACTAATGGGTGCTATCCTTGAACCTCAGAGAGGCTTCCTACATACCTTTACATGGCAAGGATCAAAGACCATGTAGTTCTGGTGCTATATGTGGGACTTCCAATCTAGGATTCCTAGAGAAGATGTCATGGTCGATGCCATCTATAAGCCCATGTGAGTGATGCTTGATTAGTGAAACAAGAGACATTAAATACCTGGAGATCACATCACGAAAGGTGCATCTGTGGGAAGTGGAATAGGGGCTTACACGTGGTTAGTGGCCTAAATAGGAAACAGGGGCTTACACCTAGTTAGCAGCCCGAGCTGATAGAGACTGGGACTAACTACAAGGTGGTGGCCCGGATGGCGACAAAGCCCAGTGGGAGAGGGACTTGGTACCCAATAAGAGAGGAGGAGCATTGATGCTACCTCTTCCAAAGAATGTTATGGGGCTTACACCAAGGTGGTTTCCTTTTCCCCGCGGACAGACGCTGCTCTGAGACGGGGCACCCAACGTGAAAGGCATGGGGTAGGGACATAATTTAACATCATGTGCTGAGGAAGAAGAAGGTTGGCAGTTTAACATCATGTATCTCTGATGATGTGGGTTGGCTCTGAACCCCTATGACATACAAAACCGACAGCCTCTTCACCATGGTGAAGAGAATTGATATAAAACGTCTTGACTTGGGGGTGTCATGAGGTGATCCAATTGGGTGTCCATGTTAGCGTGGATATGTGAAAAGTCAAGATCTGTTAGCGTGCTTATGTGAAGAAGCATGAGGAGAAGCAACACAATGGGATGCATCATCCAAGGGACATTGATGTTACTTCATGCAATCCTGAAGGGCCACTCTGGAAAAGGAGTTTTAGAGCAAAGGGGTTCATAGGAAGACTTGTGTAGCTCTGTTGATCCATGAAGTGGAGAGGGTTTGTGAAGGCATGTGATTCGTGAAGTTAATTTTCCTAGGCTAGGCATATGACATAAGTGCATATGGGAGGAGCTATGTGAAGTGGAATGGATTTCCTGAAGCAATGCCTTGAAAAGCAGGGGCGTCTCACAAAGCAAAGTGTCATGAAGAAATTTTCTTCGTGAAGCATATTGAACGGAACATAAAATGTGAGTCATGTGTGTGTGGAGGGTGTTCCACAATGACCCGAGTCCCCATGTTGTTCTCCTTCTTTCGTGAAGGATCGTGCGCTTCATGAAATTCATTCCTCTATTAAGAGGGGTTCAATTAAAGCAGAGGGGGAGGCACATCTCAAAGCAAAATTACAATGAGGAGCTCATGGTTCATAGAGAAAGAAGTGCATCATGATTTGAGATATCATAAGGTGAACGGTCGGATGATCCCCCCTTTGGACTCAAGGGGAGACAAGAATTTATAGGCAAGAGGTGTTGTGAAGGAGAGATCACTAGGTGCAAAGATAGAGGTTTCGTCATGGTGGGCTCATGAACATCACATGGGTTCAGGGGGCATGCTGGCTCCTTACTCCACGATCGGCTCGTGAACGTCAGATACAATTATGGGGAATCCCCCCTCCTTACTATACGGTGGGCTTGTGAATGTCACAGGGTTTCATGGGGCACCCTGCCTCCTTGCTCCATGACGGACATGGTGCCTTGGGGCTCCATGAAAGGACTTCACGAGGGAGCCTCAAAGACTTCCCTCTTATTATTATTTATCCCAACTTTTGGTGTCAAAAAATTCCCCCCTCAGGCTTCACGCAGAGGAGAAATCAAAGGAAAAAGTCTGAGGGTTAATTGCCAAAATCCCTCGGCTGTCTGCGAAGCTGTTTCGCGAAGAGGGCTCATGTGGTAGATTGGTGATGTGCATGCTTAGCGCGCCAAGAAGCTTTGTGAATCATGGATGCTCCGTGAAGATACGATGGTCATCGACTATAAATAGAGGAGTTGACCTCTCTTTTGACCTTTATTTCCTCTGTGACTTTAGCTTATATCACTCTCGATTCACAATGCTCTGTATACTCCGTGATTGATCTCTGTGAATCAGGGCTTCTAATTTATGGCACATAGCAAGTCATTGACTCCATGAGAACACTTAGTGACTTCCTTTTGAAGCGTTGGTATAGGGATCTACAGACATTCTTTGTGAATGATATTTGTTCCATTTTTCCGCAAAAGGGATTCATGAACCAAAAACTTGAATCACCCAATCATAAAACTGAATGCCTCATCTAGAGGCTGCCAAGGGGGTCCTCACAGAAGCTTATCAAAGGGAGGATATGGTGAATATCATGGGCCTAGGGGAGTTAATACATATCCATTCTGACCACGGTTCGTTGGTGGAGCTGCTATCAGAGAGCTAGAGGAACTATACACTATGAAAGAGGTTTCCTTTGTACGGATTTAGGCTGAGGGATGACATCATAATTCTTAATGAAAGTAGGTATGACCTAGATTACTAAATCAAGAGTACGTTGTGTCAGCGACAATGGTTCAAGGTAGCTGACGGCCATGCCCGAGAAGACTCCACGCTTATCAATGCTAACTACTCATACAACCACCTGAATAACGTGGATGGGAAGAAATTACAACTGGAGAAGTCCTGCCTAAATACAATACAATCTTGAAGGAAACCTTGAGGAACCTGGGGAAGGGATGGATTGAGGAGCGGGACCTGCTCTTGGGCGGCAAATTCACAGATAACTAGGCCTGGGCTTACTGGGTAGGTGCCTCGTGTGAGTAGTTCGGGCCACAGTTGAGATGTGTGGGTCTGTATGAGGTGGATTGGGCCTTCATATTCATCATCTATTAGCTGAAGTAGCTGAGGTCAGAGTGAATGAGTAGGTGGTTATCGAGGACCAATAACTTCAACCTACACCAAGGAATGGTTTGGAATCAGCTTGTGGGACGTGCACTAGATCTCAAGGGTCCTCGTATTGGGGTCAAGGTATGATTAATTCCTCTCCATCATGTGTACATGGTAGGATGCATAGAAAATGTTGTGGCTTGTCATGGAATTGATGGAGCAAGTGTCGAGAGAGGACAAAGAAGCCATAAGGGATTTCCATTTTGGGCGGTGGTTCAAGCAATTTCTAAACTTCCCAAAAGCCATACATTTTCTGGTGAGGACTCAGACTTTATCGAAGGGAGCTCAACAAGGCAAGGAGCACTCGTACTGGTGGATTTTGGATCAAGGAGGTAAGGGATACAAACATGCGCATATGACCTAACATATTTATCATGCCATCCATGTTGGCGATTGGAAGGAAAGTCAACCTCGGTTTACAAATGGTCACCATGAAATACAAGATGTCGTGGAACATTATTGAGGGTAAGGGGACACATAGAATATGAGGGCCATTAAACATCTAATATGGGTGGATAATGGTGAATTTTAGGGGGGATTATGAGTAACCAAACCCTATCTCGCCTTCGGGGTCAAACTTCTACTGCTCTATTCTGAACGACGAAGGAAGATTTCCGGCCAAGATGACCACATCATTGGAACTGAACCGGGTCTAAAAGGTGGAGGAATTCAACTTTAACCTGTTTTCATTGCCAATGAGTGATTTTTCTAATGACTACCATGGAACAAAAGACCACTGGTCATATCTCCCTGCCTTTTGAGGTGGATTCCTGGCAGAAGGGTGGACCTTGAGCCCCTCTGCGAGACGTACACCCCGTGCCGATTTTCTCGGCTATTTCGGTGTATGAAATGACTGACCGCATATGTCTATCTAAGGGTGCACCAAAAGGAACAACCATGTGTGATGAGGTATATTTTTCTCATGTTCACATGTAAATAAATGAAGATGTGGAACAATCTTCCTCTACCTACTGCTATCATTAGGTTGGTAAAAGAGTATGCCCAAATCTTGGAGGCAGCCTACTCAGGAGACATGTTGATGAATCCAACCATTTGGGTTGGTGATAGTGAGCCTCCCCAATATTGAGTCCAGGCCCGGATGGCGGAACGTTCCTATAATAGTGGCGGGGATTCCATGGGGTGAGACCCACACCAGTTGAGGGTGAGGGAGCAGTGATAGATCCAACAACAGTAGCAGACCCGGCGGATCCAGAAGAACAGACTCATCCAAAGGGGAGGCCCCTGAGAGGATTTCATAGGATACCCACCTAGGGTCATGTGAAGCGGCTACGTCATATTGAAATGCTAGAAAATGATTTCATCCAGGAGGCCAGAGAAATTTTGGAAGTCAACTGGAAATTCCTCGGCCCTCCTGAGACGTGTAAACACTAAAACCATATCGGGAAGGATTTTCAGGAGATATTCCCTATCAGGGCCGGCATTACGGTGTCCTAGGTGGAGGTATATAAATACCTAGTAGAGATTAAAGAATTTTTGCATTCCCGGGGTTCCCTGTGTCCAATTATAGACCACGTCACGGTGCTGCTAAATCGAATGGCCCCTCCGCAATTGTTGGTCGTGGAAATGAGAAAGTGTTTCCCTCTACCGAAATAATCATACGAGTCCTCATGGGGGGGGCAATGCAAGTAGAGGGAGCCTATAGGGGGAGGGTGAAGTCAGAGATCATGACTCAGATCTTGAAGATTTGGCAGAGGCCCTTGAGGTAAAATTTCAATCCCCTACTTTATGGTATGCTTCCCGGTCATTACGGACTCCTCACTAACATCAGAACTATAAAGAAGGACCTCATACAATGAAATCATTCTCATCAATAAATGGATTTAGGTGTGGGGCCTTTAGGATCCATGCTCTACACAATGAAGATTAGTACATCTTGTGGGGCCAAGACACTCATGTTGGCTTCTCCCGAGCATTCATACCTTCCAACCATATATGTGGGGCTAAGCCCTGGGGTTCCATTGGTGTTAACCCAAGAACGAGATCAGGAATTAGATCTTTGTATGTTTCTTCTACCAAATTCATCGATGTCACCCATTGAACATATCATCTAACATAAAATGCCCATTTTGGTGCACAAGGTTCTTCAAATGGCGTGGGTCACCATAGCGAGGATGGTCGGGGCTTATAGTGGCGTGTTTCCTAGAAGTATTCCGGTGATCGTGGAGACAGATATCTAGACTAACTAAACTATGGCGCTCCCGATTACTGGTGGGACCGCCAGTGGGGATGTGCCTGATATTATTGAGGTGGGATCTGATGATGAGGATCAATCAGATGGGCTAGGTCCCTCCGTGCCTGATCAGACACTAGATGCAGACCCTACTGACGAGTTCTGGTGGGTGTTCCCCGCATATGAGCATAGAAACCATGCTGACTGGGATTATATGGCCTCTAATGAATAGTACATCAAAGTAGTCTTTCGCTGATCGTGGAAGTTGATCAAGAACTTCATTGATGACAACCCCCCCCCCCCAAGCATTATGGTTGGATGAGATGGATAGACTTCCCTCTCAACTACATGAACTATGTGCTGGGGCAGTGGACGCCTAGTATCCTCACATGATCATCTGAGATATTATAAAGGAGGGAATTATGGAGTATGACTGTGGCCTTGGTGTGGGCTGGAAGAAGAGGAATGTGGTGAACATCTAGAAGCTCTGGGAGGCTGATAACAAAGTTCAGCAACTACAGTTTCTAATAAATGATCCCCCAGCCACCTTTAACACCCAATCGCGGCTGATATTGCGATTGAGGGCCAAGCTGGCAGAGGCCGAAGATGGCCGGAAGCGAGCTTCTGAGGAGATAACCATTATCTGGACCGATATAGAGCAGGCCCAGATTGAAGTCAATTAATTTCACCCCATCGCTATCGAGGAGGAGAGGGAACTAAATAGATGTCGGCAAATCCTAGATGCCAAAAACTAGAGGGTGGCAGAGCTGCAACTTTCTTTTCAAGGGATTAACCTGTCCATGGGAGGGATTGACCCTTGGGTGCTGTAGAGATAAAAAAACCTCTATCGTACATTCATTCTTTGATTATTTTGAATCCATACCATGCATGAGTCCCGTTATGTTGGTTTTACATGAAACTATTATAATCGTGAAATGCCCTGTGATCAATCCCTATGTTCATGTTGGTTGAGCTCAATGTGAGAAACCAGTGATGTTCTCTATGTCATTCCGTATGAGCATAAGATTGCGGACCATGTTTTGGGCATCCAGTGTTTGAAAAACCAACCCATATTTCTAGGAAGAGAATGGGAAGACTTGACTGGTGAATGAAACTATCTGAAATGTTGAATTACAATTTTCCCAATGTGCTCTTATGCACAAACGGGGTAACGCCAGGGGTGCTGGAATAGATCTAAACATGGGAGAATAGAAGGACGGAATTAATATACCAATGATTTGGAACACTATAGTGATGTAATGATAATTAATATTGGCTGTTGACTGTGTTCGAAACACAATATCCTTATCCTATTAGCATAAAATGGGAATAACAAATAAGGTTCGACCACTGAACACGAACGAAACATGGGGCTTGCCTCGAAATGTCATTCATTAGTCTTTAGAAAAGTTATCCTAGGATAGTAGGGAAGCCATAGGCCGTGCATAAAAACTTTTAGGGGGTTATTCTAGACATGAATGAGGATAAGGATCCGAAATAAATGGTACAAAATGAATGGCAAGTGGATTGATGGGTTTTTCGATTGGTTTCCAACACTCTTGATATTACGCCGCCATGGTGGAATAACACCAGTTGGGTACATTGGCCTTTTTAGGGATCAAACATACTTCATAACAAGGTCTATCAAGTAAGGACCTGGAAAGACCTGTAGTTTTGCATCATACGGTAAAGATGGTGCACATAGTTTAAAGATCATACTAACTGGACAATGGTTTACATTTTAATGTCATGTTAAATGGACTGCAGACTCCTAGTTTAAGGACATAGAGAGTGGACCATGATCAGGGCTGAGGGGTCAAGAGGGTTAATAACCCTTGGGCAAGGCCCAAGGAGAAATTCTTGGGCATCTCTACTTATCACATAATGATGAGAATCAAGAAAAAAGTAGTTCTATTGGAATAGTGTGGTCAGAGACCAACACTGGTAGGGGGAATCCTCTCTGGAGTGGAAACTAATGCATCCTATGTTTAAAATAGGGAAACCTGAACTTGTTCAAGGTAGAACCACAGTTTAGTGTCATGCATTGAGGACATATAGACTCATTAAGTTTAACGTCACATGATAGGATGTGTAGTGAAAGGGAAGATCCTTGGATGTGAGTATGTGGTGCGGTAGCTATAAACCTAGTGTGAATGAGGATATGGAGTCTAGATTCCACTACATATCCTTGAAGGAAACACTTCAGGTCAATGGACAAAAAGTTAAAATTTGTCTAGGCCCAAAGAAAATTTGTCGGGCATTCCTACATACCCAATGAGGATGGGAATCAAGCCATACGTAGTTCTGAGAGAACAATTTAATGTCATGCGGGATGAGGAAAGGTATGTGTGGCAAGGCTGCACCAGTACATGTCCTACCAGAACTACTAAGCCCACATGAGTCATACTCGATGTGGGAAACATGAAATAGTTATTGGGCATTTATTACATAGAAAGGAACGCATTAGGGACTATGGGAAAGTAGGTGAATGACATCGCACTTATGTTGACCCACCTATACAACACGCCTAGATGCGTGGAAGAGTAAATCCGATTATGATGGAATTCCACGTGAACATAAGGAAGTCGAAATATGTGAATCATTATGCTCAATTTCTGGACCACAATGATGGTGGCATGATGATAGGGGATAGATGTTGACCTTGTTTGAAACACAGTATCCATATCACGTTAGCCTGAAATGGGGTAAATCAAATGGGGGTCGACTGTTGACCGTGTTTGAAACACATGACCTATCAAAAATTCCATCTAATATCATTGGGAACGTTGGCCCAGGATGGTAGGTAAGCCAGTGTGTCATGCAACCAGGCTGCAAAGGGGGTCCCTTCAGACATGGAAGAGTATGAGGATCCAAATTACGGACTCATGAAGCTTAGACATGGAACAAGTGGAATGTCCTCGTGAAATTTCTATCAGGCTCTTTGTCGAAACACATCTGAATATGACTACATGATATATCAGATATAGGGAGTCGAGTCCCTTCCCATGGAAAAGGGTCATGGGATCATATGCTTTCCACTTAAGGTCCTAGGGTGGACCAATAAGGGGGATTGATTTATTGGACTGTGCGCAGGGTGGTGAAATAGCAAAATGTGACATGTAGATCCCATAGAAAGATCTTATTTTTGGGCCTTAAAACATAGACCGTGCTGTGATAGGATATGGAAAGAACATGGTGCATCTATTGAAAAACCCGATGTGAACGAGAAACTAATAGGTGCTCCCCACACCACATGTTCCCAAATGAATTGAGGCCAAGGGGCTGAAAGAGGAGACATGATTTTAGATTCATGGGTCAGGACCCAGAGACAAAGTGTTTGGACATTCCTATGTATATCATATGGATGAGAATCATTCCATAAATAGTTCTAGGAGGTGTAATAGTAAGATACCAGTTCTCAAGATAATAATGGGCACACAGGTGTAGCCTTCGCACCAAAAGAAGCTGAGTTGTATAGGTCTTGTTCATTATTTTAACGTGGATGGATGTTTTTTTTGTGATGTTATGGACACAGATTAACAAATCCAGGCATTGCAACATCAATCAAGCCAGGTGAAGGCATTAAAAAATGGTACAGTGTTTGACCAATACTAAACATAATTCCACTTGATCGAGGAAATGACAATGTAGCACCATTTTTCCTCGTGCGACCATGATGATACTATCACAGTTTAGGGTCATGTGATGGGACCAACCATGCACTTTAATGTCTTGTAGTATAAACGTAACTGTTTAACATCATGTGGTACTGAGCAGCATAGTTAAATGTCATTTGGCTCGGACATATACTGGATCGATGTGGTTCTATAGGTAATATGCATGGTGCAATAATGTATACACAACGTGAATGATGAAGAGGTCCACATCACACCACGTATGATTTCGGCAAAGAAACATCAGGCCTAGTGGAAAAAAGGATAGAGGATATGGGGCAGGAGAAACTAGCTCTTAGTTAAGATGGACCCGAAGACAATATGTTGGGGTGTTCATATATATCCCAAGAGAATGAGAATCATTCCACATATAGTTCTTGAAGGGACATTTTAACATCATGCAGGACATAATATAGTTTAATTTCATGTGGGACATAAAGTGGGTGGATAACTCCTAGAAATGGGAATGTGTGGTGTGGCCAATTCAAACCCAACATGAATTTGTACATAATACCATTCCACGACACAGAGTCTCATAAGAGTTAATGTCCTGAAGGCAGAAAAAAAGGGATAAATTAGTGGAACTCGAGCTTGACCCAATGACAAGATGTATAGGAGTTCTTACATATCCCATATGAATGGGAATCAAGTTGTATGTAATTCTAAAAAAGATATCAATTTATGGTCTTAGTGCTCAGACCATAGTATAGAAAAATACTTCTAAGTAACTATGGACCTCAAACCAATCCCTAAGCCCAGACGAGTCAAACTCGGTGTGGGAAACCAGGGTGGAAGAGGTTTTTTTGCAAGACCTAGAACACACACGAAATGGAAATATGTGAAGAGCCCCGAATGATGCCTTTACTGTGGCTTTCTTCTTCATAACATGCAAATGCGCACTGACCGATTGTTCTAGGAGTGTCAAAATTCAACTTAAACTAGATGAGGTGGAAAATGATGTGAATCAGATGACCATTATTCAAGGAATAAAGGTTATGGCATGACAATGGAAGATAAATGTTGACTATGTTCGAAGAACAATATCAATACCTTTTTAGCCTGATATGGGGACAAACCAATGAGCTTCAACCACTGAACATCTTCGAAATGCAGGACTTGTATCAATTTTTCCTCTGAAACCCTTGAGGATGTTAGCCCGTAATTGTAGGAGAGCCCTTAGGCCTAGAATCCATGCCATTTGGGGGGTCCCTTCGGGGGTGAAAGATTATGGAAGCCCAAATGAAGGGGAACACGAAGCCTAAAAAATGGGTGAAAGCATCGCCACATAGGATCAAACGCATCGAGTGCTAAACCATAGTACTCTTGGTCACATTGGTTAACCACTGAAGAGGGTCGAGGGGCTCAACTTGAGACCAGCCAGTTTGAAAAGACGAGTATAGAACAAAGAGATGGATAACTCTCTGGAGAAAGAGGTACATGGCATAGTTGTTACAAACCTAACGCGAATATGGACATAATTCCATACCACACCATATAACCCTCTCATGGAATAATGTAGGGCATGGGGCCTAGATAACAGGAAGATCAAAATGAGATAGGGCTGGGCCAGCATATGAAATGTTCGGGCATTCCTACATATCCCATGAGAGTGGTAATCAAGCCACACATACTTTTGGGTGAATGTCATGCATTTTAACGTCATTCAGTGAGGATGAAGATTGTGGCATGGTATGTCAACAAGGGATGTGTAAAACACAGCAAGAAAACCGACATGAATGAGAACATAATCTTGCACCACACCGTACCATCTTATGTGTGACCATGGGCTAGGGGCCCAGAAAGGCCGAGGGGCTTAGGTTGGGCCATGAACTGACTTCCATGTCCATATTACAGTTTAACATCTTGTTTTGAGGACAGATGTAGGAGTAAGGAACCTTATCTGATGATGTGTATGGCATGGAGGGCAACCTGACATGAATGGGGACATAATTATGGACCACACCATACAACCTTAAGTGATAATTTAGTTGAGGGGCCCGAAAAGGCCAAGGGGAATGTCATTGGACCTTAGACGGAATTTCCCAGCCAGTTTTTAGTTTGAAATTTTGCAGGGAGGATGAAAGTGATCTTAGTTGGGGGTCATATAACTTTTACCATATTTTCCAAATTTAATGTCAAATTCATTGGATAGAGAGGGTGAATCCTCGTTCCTATAAAAGACTAAAAAATGGAAACGATGATAGAGGACGAATGTTGACTAGATTTGCAACCCAGTATCTACCCTTGTGTAGCAAGAATGGAGGAAGAAGAATTCAGTGGTGACCATTGACCATATTCGCAACATGTGACATGTATCAATTTTTCACATGTATTCCACGAGGACGTTGGTCCGTAATGGTAGGAGGGCCCTTGGGTCGTACATCCATGCCAGTCGGGGGCCTTTTAGACATTAAATATGATGGGGTCCCAAACTAGGAGTGTGAGTGAGGAATAATTATGCATGTTCATTTCAACGTCAACCAAGACGGTGAAAGAGGTGGAAGTCTCCGGGTAGTGGAATGCATGGTGGGTCTATGGTGAACTCAACGTGAATTGAGGAAAAAGTATGCACCACACCATATGTCTTTACCCAATGAGAGATTCTGGAGTTTGGATATGGGCCAACAGACGAAATTTCTGGTTGTTCCTATGTATCCCAATATGATGTGAATCAAGACATACGTAGTTCATGAAGGCCATGTATTTTTACATTGTGCGGTGAGGACGTGGGAGGATAGAAAAATGGGGAGGCAAAACATGGTGAGACTGTTGTAATCCCGACCTGAGTGGGGCTATGGAAGCCTACACCATACCATGTAAGGACCCTCCATGAGAGTTATACCCAGTGGGGATAGTCGATGAGAATAGTATGGGGCTGGACATAGGGCCAAGCATTTCAGTGCTCCTACATATCTTATAAAGATATGAATCAGGCATTGCCTAGTTCTAGAAGATCTAAAATGTTTAATGTCTTGGAATACATTGAACAGTTTAACATCATGTGGGATGATGACCAGTTTATCGTCATGTGGGATGGTGTAGTTTAGGGTTATGCAAGACCCAACAGTTTAGGGTCATGCATGACTAGGAAGTTTAGGGACATGTAGTACCATCATGCAGTTCAGGGTCGTACGAGACCCACATTCATTTTAGGGTTGTGCAGGATCATCATGTAAGTATAGGGTTGTGTGGGACTGCCATACAGTTTAGGGTTGTGTAGGACCATCCAATTTAAGGTCATACAAGACCATAAGGTTTATGGTCATGTGGGACCCTACGACCCATGCAAAGTATTATTTGAAGAACTTAGCATTGATTGGTGGAGTCATACGCTCCCCATTTATTGCAACCAGTGAGTACGCGCCATTGGAGTAAACCTTGGGAATGTTGTAAGGTCCTTCCCATTTGGGTTCCCACATCGGTGGTTTCCTACCAAGTATCATTGGTGTCCGGAGATCCAATACCTAGTCCCCTTGAAAAGGGAGCGGAGACAAACATTCATGTTAATATCTATAGCATTCTTGTTCTTGTGTCTATCTAGGTTTTGCAGGGCATAAAGCATGTTTTCGTCGAGTTCTTCCAGCTCAGATAGGTGGATTTCAGCTACCTTTTCTAGCACCTCCTGGTTGTAGAACAATGTTCAAAATGAGGGAAACTGAATCTCGATAGGCAGGACAACTTTTGTTTCATATACCAGGGAATATGGGGTCCCTTTCCTTCAATTATGAGTCGTCGTTCTATAATCCCAGAGGGAATTGGGGAGCTTTCCCGGGAAAATCTTCATATTCTTACCAACCACTTTCTGCAGAATGATAGATAGGTTTTTGTTGAATTCCTTGATCTATCCATTTTCTTGCGCACGATAGTGAGAGGTTTGGTTGGAAAGGATGTTGTACTTGTTATAAAACTTATTCAACATAATAGATCAGAAGTTGGTGCCATTATCAGTGAGGATGGTGTGAGGGAATCCAAATAGTTATATGATATTTGATCACATGATGTCAACAATGAAAGGGGCCTTGACCTCCTTGAGTGGAACTGCCTCTTTCCACTTGGAGAAGAAATCTGTAGCTGTCAGGATGAATCTGCACTGGCGAGCTATTGTCAGTGGATATGGTCTGACAACATCATGTCCCCACACAAAAAATGGTGAAGTGTACATGGTGGAGTGAAGAGGATCTAGTATCTGATGCATAAAATTATAATGAATTTGACACACGTGGAATCTCTTGGCAAACTCATTGCAGTCATGGATCATGGAGGTACATAAGTACCCCAATCTCTGAATATATTGGGATACCTTTGGCCTGGTCTGATGAAACCCATAGGAAATGGCATGAACCTCTTCCGTGACCTGGGAAATATCAACTCCTTGATTGAAATGGAGGAGAACCATATCTAATCCTCGCTTGTAGAAGATCTAATCAATGATTGGAAAACTCTAGAGGGTAAACTGTAACGTGTGGTGTCAGATTCACTCATGCTCATCCAAATAATCTCTAAGGTATCCATTTTGGAGATATTTGGAAAATGGGGCTCTTCAGTCAGGAGTCACTTCTACCACTACATCTGGGGGTCCTAACGTGGAGGATCTGGTGGTAAGATGGCTCACCTGCAGGCCATCGTTATCACATGTGGAGACATGAGCAATGACTCTCCGATGTGCCATGTGGATAATCAGGTCACCCCACTTGGGATCTACAAATTATGCAGTCAGGGCGACTAGAGAATCAGCTTAACCACTCTGAGATCAAGGGACATGAGTGACATCTGGTTAGGATGGGAACTAGTCCATTAGCTGGAGAGTGTGATCTAACAATGGTACAATATCTGGCTTTTTAACTAAGTAGTTACAATTGATCTACTAGATGACTAGTTTAGAATCCCCTTTCACATGTAAATGGGGCACATCAATATTGATAGAAAGCTTGAGGCCCGTGATAAGAGCCTGGTACTCCACCTCAATGTTGGTGTATCCTTATGACAATAGGTCTGAGTATGGAAGAAATAATTGTGTCGAGGTAATAAAGATGATACCCAGGACCACTCTGTTGAGTCTGGGATCTTTGAGACTCTTGACGATGGGGATTCGGGAAGCAACATTGATGTGCATTTTCCAGCATGGCATGGATTGGTCTACCAAAAGGATTTACTCATTTGGTAAATCGAGATACAAGGACTTGTCACCAGTAGCCTGACGGGCAGCAAGAAAGTCTACCAATGCCTGCTCCTTAATAGCTTCTTGAGGGACAAACCTAATATTGAACTACTGTAGAATAACTGCACACTGAGCTAGATAGCTTTTCATCATGGGGCGGTTAAGGATATACAACATTTGGTCTACTCGGGACACTAGCTATACCTCTTGGTGCTGCAAGTAATGTCACAATTTCTATACTGTGAATAACAGTGCAAGAAAGCTCTATTGAATTGGAGAGTATCTATTCTTCGCATCGTGGAGTATATGACTAAGGTAGTAGAGGTTGTTCCCCAACCCCTCATAGTTTTTCTTGGTGATATGGGCACCAGGATATCATTCCAGGGCAGTCACATAAAGGACCATTGGTATTCCGAAGATGGGTGGCATCAATATCAAAGGCTGGAGCAGATACATTCTTGATTTCCTCAAACACAGTTTGGATCTCATCATCTCATTAGTAATTAGTGCCTTTTATCATGATCTGAGGGAAGGTCTTACACTTTCCGGTTATATTCTCAATGAATTGGTGTATGTAGGCTAAATTGCCTTGAAAAATCTGAAGCTCCAGAATATTGCTCGGAGGAGGCATCTGGATGATTCCCTTGATCTTCTCTAGGTGGATCTCAATGACCATGTACCTGAAAACAATGCTAAGGAACATCCCTATAGTGACCCTGATGGCCCATTTTAATGGGTTCATCATTCGTTGGTGATAGTGGAGGAATATAAACACGTTATCAAGGTCCTTGAGAGGGTCCGGGTGATGGAGATATTTTACCACTAGATCGCCCACATAGCGTTCCACTAGTGTCCCGTGGATTGGATAGAATATGCGATGAATGGTCCGCTGATAGGTGGCACCTGTATTCATTAATCCGAAGGGCATGACCTGGTAACAAAACATACCATGTGGCTCCCTAATGGATGTAGACTCCTCATCCTCATAGGCCATTCGAATTTGGTTTTACCCGGAGTAACCATCCATGAAGAAGAGGGCTTGTAATCTAGCTATAACATCAATCAATAAATCTGTCACAAGAAGGGGAAAATCAACCTTCAGATAGTGACAGTGAAATACTAGTAGTCCATGTAGACTCTGATATGTATGTTCTTCTTCTTGAATGTCACAATGATGGCTATCCATTTGGGATACTGGACCTCCTTAATGAAATTTTCTTTGATTAGTATATCAGATTCCACCTCTAACATGGCACCATGAGAAGGGTGCATCTTTCTAGGAGGCTGTTTGAAACCTCGATGATTTGTAGGGAGACCGAGGTGGTGGATGGAAACCATAGGATCTAGTCCTAGAATCTCATCAAAACTACAGGAGAATACATCACAGTGTTTCTTCTGGAAGACTACGTACTACGGATGCTCTTCGAGGGACATGGAGTCACGGTTCAATGTGGGCCTTGGGTCTACCTCACTACTGAGGTTCACCAGTACCAACTAATCAACCATGGCCGAGAAACCCTCCTCAATGGCAGGGGTAGTATCCTTCAAATCCTCTTCTTTTCTTGTGGAGGAGGGGTCCCCAGTGGGAGGAGCTTCCTCTAGGTCGACAACCCCCTATGAGAGGTTGGTACCAACCTGAGCAGTTGTGGTCACTACATTGGGAGATTCCGGTGCAGCCGTAACAATAGAAATGAAGGCTATCAACTTAGTCCCATATGGTCTTTGGCCCAAGGGGACATGCATGATGATATCAAAGAAATAGTGGTGCATCGTCTTGAGCAAGTTAATTCTAGCCTAACAGAACATGAAATTATGACATATTACCGTTTCCATGGGGTGGACATCCCGATACCTTATGGGAGTAGAGTTCCCAGGGATCACTAAGGCGTGATTCATATAAGAATATGAAGTGATCTCCCAATGTCACCTGGCCCTGAGAATATTCTTCCCCCTTGTACCAGAGAGAACAAAACATTTCCCAATATCGGGGGTCATGGCTTCCAATTGATAAATCTAGAATACATATGCATCATCTAGACCTTCCCAGGGGTTAGTTGCAACCGTAACGGGTCCAAGCTCATTGGCCTGAATCTTCTTGTCCTTGCTCTTATAATAGTCACAATCTAGGTAGTGGGATTCACAAGAGGCAAAAGTGGATGCAACACCTTGGAGCATGCACACTGGACCATTGAGGGAGTATTTGAGGAATTGGTGATACAATGAGGGAACCTATGCATGCATGTGGCTCCACGACCATCACATCAATTCATTGTACATGGTTTCTTGGGAGACAACCATAAACTCGGTGCTAGAAACTAGGCCATTGATCTGGGTCTTCAAGTGGATCTGGCCTACTAGGGTCTGCTCTGTCCTATCGTATCCCATGATTATTAGGTTGGAGGGAGTCATGTCATCTTCGGATAACCCAAGCCTCTGCAGTGTCTATGTTGCGATATGGATAATCCCAGAGCCAGTGTCAAAAAGACTGTGGCGAACCTCCACACCATTAAATTTGACAGTGATGCACGGTAAGAGAATATGCCCCTATATGAGAGAACCTTCATATTCTCTAGAGGATGAGATAATGGACAGGAATTCAGCATTCTCGACCACTTCAGCATGAAAGGCTTCTGCGGCTGCTACCTCCATCTCAAATTTGATGGGGATTCTTATATCCTCGTTGAGGGACTCATGCATATCTGACAATAGGAGAAGAGACTCAATGATGTAAATCCTTGTTGGGATGATGTAAATGTGATTAAAAACATTGTACTTCCACTCCAAGAGTGAAATTATTCTTGAAGGGGGTCGATTTTTGAAAGGAGGAATGGCGGGCCCGTCTGGCTGGACTGGTGGATGACTAGTGCGGGGCATGTCCCGCTGCTCAATACTTAAAGCATTTGGGGTACCTGTGGTACTGGGGCTTACTAACTAGGACCAGTCCGAGGTGGAACGTGGCTAATCATTGTGAGTCCTTTGTTACTCTACATGGTCCAGTAGGACAAAAGGGCGGTGGAGTCGGGCCTGATGACACCAGATAGGGAGGTTGTGTGTGTGAATCTCTGCACTGGGCTTGCTCTCTCGTCTCAATGGTGTGCACGAAATGGCTAGAAGTGCCAATTAATGTTCCTCTAAGTCCCATATTTTCATAGATTCTTCGACAATGGCATCAGCTGGAGATGTTGGGGAGATTCACCTAGAGCTCCCCATCATTGGGAGTCATGTAGGGGGTTACCATCTCCACGGTGTTAAGAGAAGCGTTCCTTTGACTATCACTTGATGATTGATCCACTACTGGGAGGATTCTGAGAGGGATCTCCATCTTCAGTGGCATGAAGTCACTGATAGTATGAGACGCATATGGAATTGACAGGGTGCATTGCTTTCACTTGTTCCACCATTGCTTGCTCTTCTGGGAAGGGGATGGATGAGACGATGATGCAGAAGTAGTATCTATGGCTTCTGATGGCTCTGGCCGATTCAGGTGTGCATAGATGATACTATGGGTATGGGTGACTGTCTTGCAAGCCATCCAATCATCATAATTCCGGGACCTGTGGTTATAAACCTACTTCCACTCACCTTCATTGTCATTATTGCTATATAGCCTTACGATGACACATGCCACTTGTGCCAGGATTGGGCCCAACCAGAGCATGTTGTTATCGACTCAGCCTTAGAGCCAGTCTTTGAACACATAACACTTCTTGAGAGTGTTCCCCATGATCTGGTGATAGGGGCAGTAGTTGGGGTGATCAGTGAGGGTCACCTCTTCTGGCCTTCTGCAGTCAAGAAAATACATAGTCCCCATTTGAAGGCACTTTAAATATATCCGGTAAAATGATTCTCACTGAATAAGTATGCCTGGTTTATTCGGTTAGGAAAAGGGGACCTTGTAGTATGACCCTGATGTGGGACTGGAGGATCTTGTTGAGGAGGTGGGGCCTAATTGTCTTGTGGAGGTGGTGGTGGTGCATTTCGTTGGGGAACATGCCAATTTTTTATTAGGCACTACTGGGCTAGAGGTTTTGCCTATGGTGGCGTTCCACTACGAGGTTGTGGAAGTGGAAACACTGGTAATAATTCTAGCTGTCTAGGGGCATCTATTTGGGCCACCACAGCGGTCTTAGTTCTAGAATCCCTCCTTGTGGGAGTTACATGAGGCAACAGACGTGCATGGGTAGCCTCTTATAGGGATTCTTCCAGGCACTCAGCCTTATCAAAGAAGACCGAGAATCCTCTAGGGTAGTTATGGGTGATCCGAGAGGGAACCAATTCCATATTAACATTTCCCGTGCACATCTTCAGTAATAGCTTCTGTCTGAGTGGCATGTCAAGGGAGTACGTGAGTCCTTTCCACCAGGCGAAATAGTCTTTGACATGCTCATCAAGCCTCTACATGCACTTGATTTGGCCTGCAAAAGTTGTCTTCCACAAGGAGGAACTGAACTAGTATAAGAACTTCCTATGGAGGTCCTCACAGCTGGTTATCAATCCGATGGGGAGTTTGTTGTACCAGACAAACACATGCCCCTCCAATGTCTATAAAAAACATCGGATCATGGTAACCTCCTGCTGTGCTGGAGTCCCTAACATGGGTCCACACCATGAGGTGATGTGGGCCAGATGTTTTGGCAGGTCCCCAATCCCAATGAAGGTGGAAAAGGTGTGATTTATAAAACTCAGAGGTGCCAGCATATCATCCATCCCTGCTAGATATGGCTTTCCATAAAGTGGGAGTTCCACCTGTCGTGTTTCCAACGCCTCAAGGAAAGTAATGAGTGTCGCCATAGGATCATCTGGTTGGGGGTCCCTATCTTGATGGGGTTTCTTAACCACAAGTTCATTGGCGGGTTCTTCAACATGGTAAGCAGGAATTGGGACTCGTGTAGTGGCTGCTGGCATGACCCTTGGGGCAGCTGGGGGAACCCGAGTTGCGACCCATGGATTGTCGTGTGGTTCCAAAGTGTTTGATGAGACAAACCATGGCCAGTTGACATAATATCTGGCTTCAACCATGTCTACAGGGGCAGGATGGATAGGGTCACCAGAAGGAAGCTCGCTGAGGGGATGTATTTCTTGCCCCTACTGTACTAGTTGTGGATTCTCGAAATTTGGACACTGTTCCACACTATGTTTATCCAGTAGGTCTTTAACCAAATATTTATATTTGTAAGGTTTTTGGTGCAACGCGGCCTTCTTTGGGTCCACCTTCATCTTCTGAAGGGAGGTGGATGGGTCAGAGTGCTTAGCGGATCTGAGGTGCTTTTTACCCGTACCAAGATTCTGACTGAGAACCAATCCCTCGGTGGGTGCAGGGAGGCCTATTAGATTCCTTTGATGACATGTAACTCTTCCCGATGGATACAGTGGTGGTGGAACGCCCTCAGGGGGTATGTCCCTATCACAAATATCCATCTCATTCTCCTCGTCTAATATTTTGACAATGTTAACTGTAATCCTTCCTAGGGGGCACGTCCTCAATATCGCCTAGCGAGTTTGGCTGTCGTCAAATAGGATTGAATATTAGGGAAGCATACTGCCCCCAGCCACAAATTTTCATGTTGGGTGAAGCCTCCTTGATAATATTGTGGACTACCTTGAAACGGTCAACTCATTACAGTTGGAGGCCTTATGGTGACCTGGTGACTCAGGGCGTTGGGCCACAGGGAGTGTAGGTAGGTCGACCAGACGGCTTTTCCCACCGATGTCCTCGAAATGCACTTGGATCCTGATATAAACCAGTCAATGATGATGAAGAATAAAATGTGTCACTAAGATGTTTTGACCAAAATAATCAACTACCTCTTGGGTGAGGGATTACAGTGCACGGAAATTCGACATAATAATCGGGCAGAACATCTCAGGAATGTGGTTGGTTGTGAGGATATTCTATAAGCTCCTTGTCTAGGATTCAGGGTATAGCCATTAATTACCACACTCATCAACATGAGGCAGCTGAGGGACTGGTATCGACACTGAAGTAGACCATTGGGATGGTAGGCAGGCCGGTGGAGTGTACAAAGAGTGTTCCGACAAACCACCATAGCTCAGGCTATCCTCCGAAGAGTGTAGTGACTTAGGAACCACATCGTAGTAGGATGTTTTGACGGTCGCAGTTCCTAGCACAGTGGCTACGGTTACTAACAATAGGATGTGATACTACTCATCCACCATTGGTCCCCAGAATAGATCTCCATGTTCTCAAGTTGATATAGAGAGAGATTTTGGTGATTTTGATGGTGGTTTCATGATCATAACCTATGGGGATGCAAAATTTTCATCCCCATAGATATGAATGCGGAGGGAGGTGGGAATCTGATAGACCACACACTTAAAAAGTATGAGGCTAATGCATAGTGTTCCCACCCTAGACCTTGACTCAGAGGACCGAGGGGAGGGCTGCAGTGATGAGTTGTCTTGTGCTTTAGAATCTTAGAAGTGGACTGGCTTGATCTCTGTCCAGACCTTCCCATAATTTTTCTTATAGTGGCGAAGCCCCTCCTTCCTGCTCTTAGATGGATCTTCCAAAATGGTTAGATTTTTTATACGAGAATGTCATTCGGCCATACTAGTGAAGGGGCATAGAGGGTTTCCACCTGATTATGTCGGGGTGCAAGGAGAACCAAGATAGATATAAAAGGGGGAATGGGGAGGACCTCCACAGGGAGCACTAGAGTTGGTATGACATCTTCTAGAGCCCATAATAGCATGGTTGGGACCCCCATGCTAGTTTCCTCAAGTGACCTCAGTGCGAGGAAGGTCCTCATACTGGTCGATCTGAACACGGGTAGGACCTCCATGTTGGGCGCTATTGAAGTGAAGTCGGCCATCACTCCGTTGAGTTCTAGGGCGAGGAGGACCTTCGCTAGGTGATATGATGCCACCGGGAGGGTCTCCATGTTGAAGAGTTACTGGATGTGAAACATCCCCATACCAATGGTCTTTGGTAGGAGGAATGGATCCAAATCTGATGCAGTGGGAACGGGAGAGACATCTGTACTGAGAATCATTATAGCGAGGAGGATTCTCATTTGGATTGAAGGTGACACGGGGCAGAACTCCATGCTGAGACCTAAAGCGGGGATGGACCTCTTTCTCTATGGTAGTGGTATGAGGAGGACATCTGTACTGGGTGGAATCGCTTCGGGTTAGTCTACGGGGGCCACTGCCTATGCCAGTGACCTTGAGAGTGGACCCAGCCTACCCGTGGGGTGGTTGGGGCCTCGATCTGGGTCAGGAGAATGAATGTTTCTGCTCAGTATACACATGGAGTTGGTGATATGCGTCAGGGGTGGCTCGAGCCATAGTAGCCACTCACATTAACTCCCCTTGGCAGACGTCCTCTCCGACACACAACAGAAACTGGTATCGGGTTAGAAGGACTGAAGCTGGTGGTGCAGGTACATGTAATATTTTCTCCTTAGCCAGCAAGACTGGGTGGAGGCGCTAACACAGCCTACTAGGAGCCCTTTTTGGGAGCCCCATGAATGGGATCTTGGTTGGGCTGTCCTGGATATCCCCTAACTCATCATCGTTGCAAATGGAGTCGTCAAGATGTTTTAGGGAGATTCTCCTGAATTGGTTATATGATGGAGTGGGGAGAATTGGCTCCCTACGAAGCCCTCAGGGGTGGTGTTGATGAAGAGGTGTAGATGCCTCTAAACCTAGGCTATCCATATCCCATGATGCAATAAATACACTCGTCCTCATACTCGTATATGAGTTCATTGATCACCCTTCGTTGGGTGATTTCTGACGGAGAGATGGGGTGGAGGCGCCCAACAATCTGGGCAGTTGAGACCATCATAGAAGATGAGGAAACACATGGGACTTCCGTGTTGGTACTGTCCCTAAAACTGTATCGGTGGGCAGGTGGTTATTCAACTCTGAGTGTTATAGCTTGGTTCCTGAAAGCATGGATATTAACTCATCAGTGCTGAAATAAAAAGATCGACGACCAGTTCCCAAATGCCATTTCGTCCTCCATGACCAGTAATAGGGATCCACGCAGACAACGTCGCTGATTGGGATGCCCAACATTTGACTGCCCCATCATCTGGTGAGTTTTACTCTAGGCACACTATCTGCTGTGCAGGACCCAGGGCCGGATAACAGGATCTGGTGACATGCTAATCCACTAATGTCTCTAACTCTAATTTTATTTATATTGAGGAGAATAAATACATGTCGGGTCCACCATTTTTGTTTCTGACACTTTTTCCAAGGCGCATACATCCATATTATGGGAGGACGACGACACTGTTTGTTGACCCACATTCCCACATTCCAAAGGCAGGCAGTATCCATCGCTTTTTAGGGACTTTTGCTCCTTGATCGTAACCGGATGATGGGATGTCGGTTCTTATTTCAAGGGATTCCTCCTTAGAACTCATCACCTAGTCTGAGTCTCCCTTATATATTTAAGATGCTTTTCATGAAACTCTTCCATGTGACATATCTTCATGGACACTAGTTAATTACAAAACTTCTGTCTGGAGATTCCAAAGTGTCCATTTAGGGTAGTAACCTTCGGTCAGGGGAGAAGTCACGTTGGGAATCACTAACATGTCTGGATGCTGGGACACTAGCACATCACGATTTCTTCCTCCTGTTATAGGGATTATTGAGGGCACATAATCCTAATGCATCCCACATAGAGAGTGGTGAATTTTATTCCATGGGAATGTATCTAAGGTTTTCCTCATCCTCGCATTTTTAAAACAGGGTATTTCGTAGGTTTAACGTCTATTTGTGATAGATTGAACTGATCAGAACACTGATTAGAGTGGATCTGATGAATGAAACCTCTAGAGGGAACACTGATGCTAGGGGACAATGGGTGGTTATCTTCTTTATCATTGTTAAGGGGAATGGGAAATGAGGTGGCATGATCCCACATGGATGTGGCAGCCTGGGTAAGAATCATGATGGGGGATGGAAGGTTTAATGTAGTGGATGGAGAATGATATGGAGTCATCTCGAGGATAAAAATAATGTTGTGCTTGAGTCTCAATGAGGCTTCCTATATATCCCTATGGATGGGACTCAATTTCCTCATATTTCATCTGATGACGGCTTAACGTAGAATGGGGTTGAAAACAGATTACCGTTGAATGATGTCACAACAGCATACCACTAGATGGGGTCACAACGGCTTACCTCCTGAAGGGGGTCACAAAGACATACCGCTAGATGGGGTTGATCCGATGTGAAGGGGGTCAGAATAACCAATGGGTGGTGGGCTTGAGCCTCATGGAGGCTTCCAATGTTCCTTTCCATGGAAAAGATCAAAGACCATGTAGTTCAGGTGGGGTTGGTGACCAGATGTGATGACGGTCGGAACGACCAATCGGTGGTGGGCTTGAACCTCAAGAAGGATTCTTAAATACCTTGCCATAGTAAGGATCAAAGACCACATAATTCAGGTGGTGTGTGTTGGACTTACACGAAAGGCTTCCCAGAGAAAATTTCCTGGTCGACTCTTGATCTAATCCCATACGAGTCATGATCGGTGTGAGAAACAAGAGACAACAAAGACCTAGTGATCATGTCATGGAAGGTGAGTCTGTGGGAAGTGGAATTGGTTCTAACGCATGGTTAGCATCCACAAGACGAAACATGGGGTTACACCTTGTTAGGATCCCTAGGTGATGGATATTGGGACATACTCCAGGGTGGATCCCCAAATGGTGACAAAGCCCAATTGGAGATGGACTTGGCACCCAGGAAGAGAGGAGGAGTAGGGATGCTACCTCCTACAAGGAAATCTAGGGGGCTTAGACCAAGGTGGTTAGCATTTAACCACCTATAAATGTCACTCTGATAAAAAGGATGTCGTTCAATGTGAGGAGCAAATGAAATCTCATGGGACCCAGTGGGCGTAGAGGATGTTCGTGGCAGGGCACCCCACGTACAAGGCATGGGGTGAGTTTGTAGTTCAACGTAATGTATTAAGGATGATTGTGCTTGGTAGTTTAATGTCTTATACCTTGGATGAAGTGGGTTGGATCTGCACCACTAGGACTTACATAACCGGGACTCTATACACCTTCGTGAAGAGATGGGACATGCAACGCCATGACTAAGGGGTGTCGGGTGGTGATCCTATTGGGGGTCCATGTTAGTGTGGATATGATAAGAGTCAATAGTCGTTAGCATGCCTATGTGATGAATAATGAGTAGAAGCAATGCAATGGGCAGAATTGTCCAAGGGACATTGAATTTACTTCGTGAAGACTTGAAGGGCCGCATAGGAAATGGAGTTGTGATCAAAGGGGTTCATAAGAAGCCTTGTGTTGCAAGGGTGGTCCTATAAGTAGAGAGGCTTTGTGAAGGTATGTGATTCATGAAGTGAAGTTGCCTATGCTAGGCATAGGGATTAGTGAATGTGGGAGGATCATCAAGAAGTAAAGAGGCATTTGATAAGAAATCCTTTACGAAGCAGGGGTGCCTCGCGAAGCAAGGTATCATGATGTAATGTGCTTCACGAATCACTGTGGCCCTGCCTTAGCATGTGGGTAATGTGTGTATGGAGGGTGTTTCCAGAAGCATAAATGCTTCGTGATGACTCAAGTCCCTGTGGGGATCATATTATTTTGCAAAGGCATGGGGCTTCATGAAAGGCATCCCTCTAAGAAGAGGGGTTCAATTAATGAAAATGGGAGAAGCACTTCGCAAAGCAAGAGTTCTTTGAGGAGCTCATGGTTCGCATATCAAGATGTGATTCACGATTTGAGAGCTCAGAAGGTGATAGTTCGGATGATACCCCATTTTTGATAAAGTGGATACTGTATTTATAGGAAAGAGGAACCAAAATGCAGAGCACGCTTGACCCTAAGATGAAGTTTTCTCCGCGGTGGGCTCACGAACATCAGATCTATTCATGGAGCATTCCACCTCCTTGCTTCGCAGAGGGCTCACAAATGTCATATCTGTTTTGGGGGGGTCCTACTTCCTTGCTCCGCACCAGTCTTGAAAATGTCAGATATGTTCACGGGGCGACCCACCTCCATGCCATGTGGCTGGTTCGTTAATGTCATAAGGGTTTACAGGGCATCCCACCTCGTAGATCTGTGACGGGCATGGGGACATGGGGATCCACGAAATGGCTTCGAGGGGAATCCCCAGATCCTGCCCATTTTTTATTCTTTTTCCCAACTTTTGGAATCAACAGATATATATTATGATTGACCTGCATGGATAATCTAAATGATATGAGTGTTTTCCATAGTGAAACTGTTAATTTTTTATTTGAAGTTGTAATGTAAAAAATATGTTGTTATCTTGTTTTTTCAAGGGTATTATACGGATTGTTCATTTGAGATTTTATTTCTTGTGATAATACCAATGTAATAAAATAATACACTTACTAGGGTTAACTCGGGTTAGGGAATTGCATCTCGGAATTTTAAATGTAATAATATCTTATTAGAAAACTATAATTATAAAAACATTTGAGATTTGAAAACCAATGAGATGAACAAATTAACAATTATGGAACCACACTTTTAGAAATATGTTTTAAAATACTATTGAATAAAGGATGTCCATATTGAAACCATAGGGAAATTAGGGAATGTGAGTGAGAATCAATTTACCGGGATTAATTAAACTTTGTATGACACTGAAATTTCATATAATAATAAAATATGTTTTCAATAAACAATAAAGAAGTTATCGAACTCAATTTAATGGTCTAGATATAATCAGCCAAATTCAGGCTGAAATTTTTTTTGATGCTGACATACCAAAACCATTGTTTACAGATACATGGTAATATATATATATACCCCAAGCCTATTTTATATATTCCCATCACCAATAGGGATTATTGAAAAATAGTTATGATATGTATATTCTGAACCCATGACTACATGTTTATGTCCCCTTCACAAATGGGGGTCTAACCTCACTATAGAAAAAATACAAATAACACATATATTACAGAATCACGAACTAATATTTTATAAATATAGAACAATGGAAGAAACCGTTCAAATAGTGATGGAAACCAAACATCCTTTATTGATTTAGTCTATAATTTCCTTCAATGGGACCTAAGAGCCAAAAAAAGTATGAACCAACAATCCAAATACAATAAAATAGGTTAGGGATTCGATGGTTCCAACACACCACAATTGAATAAAAAATGGTATAATTAATATATAAAGGTAATGACATGAAAATGGGGTGGTGACATAACCTAAGGTGATATCACCATGAATCTATAGGACAAATAATGAATAATCGAGGGAGGAGATGGAGGTGAGGTGCACAATTGTGGAGAACCAGTTCGGGCTAGGTTGTATGATTGATCAAGGGAGTGGGAGGGAACGTACCCCTATTAGGGTGTTATTTTTTTTGTATTATATAATTAATTAAATAGTTATTTTTATCTTATTATTAATATTATTTTAATTTTAATTTTTTTACTTCCTTTAATTTTTTATTTTTTCATATCATGGGAATCACGGATGGTTTTATTAATTAAATTCTCATTGTATGTTGGCCACATCCTAGTCCAGGAACCCCATTAAATAGTTATCCCTAGACAGACTGATGGTTGGGAAAGTCATGCACAATCCATGACACATTTTACTACAAAAATTACAGTGCCAACCAAACATTTTTCTCTCTCCCCAGTAAATATTCTGGAAGTCATGTTCCACATCACATACCAATAGGGGAACCCATAAATGCACCAAAATTTTACTAATGATTTTTTTGTATAACCATTACACATCTAAAAATAATAAAAAAAAATTAAAAGTCATTCCAACCTACTATCATAACACAATCCCTCTTAATAAGAATATAAAATTTAAAAATAATAATAAAATAAAAGAATTGTTATATCTGTGTGTGACATTTTTCTACATTAATTGTTTATGTATTTATATATATTTTTAAATTTAGATAATAATTAAACCATATACAAAAAATTAATTAGATTATATAGTGGTTAAACTGATTTTAATCACACACATATTTGTTATGACAGGTTATATTATATTGTTACTAAATCATATGTTACATGTTTTAAAAACTAGTTTCCATGTTAATACCACATTGATAAAGTGTAAAAATAAAATATTAAAATAGTAAAAACATATATATTTATATATAGTAATTCATGCTTAAACTAAATTGAATTAAAATCATTTTAGATGAATATTCTACCCATAATAAAATTACATTATAGATGACAAAATTTAGTTTAGTGTGTTTTGAAAATGTGTAAATGACAATCAAACATGGTTAGAGATCATCAATGTTTTATACAATGATGTTACACATTTTTTGTTCTACTTAAAGCCATTCTTGAAAACCTGGGGAAAATAATCATAATAAATGGTGAGATCAAATTCTCTATAAGGATGTATAAAAGAGATATATAAAAATAACATGAGTTTAAGGGTATGACAACTTGAGAATAATAATTTACGATCAGACCAAACATATCAAGTTCATATACATGAGTCATGTAATAATGATAGGATGTTCATAATATATTAATAATAATGTAATCAAGAACACAATCCCTAACATCCTAACATAGGAATAAGACATAAAAATTATGACATACATATATATATATATATATATATATATAATCATTACCAATATGTCAAGGATCATTGCTACAAACAAATCAGGGAACATCCTGTGGACTAAACATACAATTCAGGACACAATACCATCCAATGTCATAGTCAATTCATTATAAGGGATCGAGTTTCCACTTCTTCACATAGTGGATTGATCTCCAATCCACCCCATAGTGAAATATTCTCTTTTACTTGATTCCCATAATTATATCATGAGATATGAATTATTACCCAATGCATTGGAGGGAGATATAATTTCCACCCATTATATAATAATATCAAACATACATCTGCAACACAATAATAAATAATTCATCATATCAAGACCCATAAAAATATATGGGTATCATAAACTTCATTTCATAACCCATGAAATGAAAATATCATCATAAAAATGTCATCATATTGTAAACTATGGAAAATATAATGTTTTCATAATCAATTCATCTAATCATAACCTATGAGAAGAAGTGAGTTTCATAATCATATATCCCCTAGAATATAAAGATTATTCATAAACAACATACCATAAAAAATAATCCATTAATGAAATATTATGAATGGTATTATTGAATAATGAACTTAATAAAGTGTAAACTATATCAAAGGATTCCATCATATATGTAGAAGGATTTTGAAAGATAACATGAATCATTTCTTTTAAGAAAATTAATTTTCATAGAAATTAAAATTTTAAAATATTGAACATATTCAAAATAAGATTCATAAAATAAACACCTTAAAATAATAAAAATTAATATTTAATTATATTTAAAAAACCATGATTAAAATTTAATTTATTCATTGATAAAATGTTCTAGGAAAAATAATAAGTTTCAATAAAAATCTATTTAAAACTATTCATGAATAAATTTAGAAACCAATTTTCCCTAAAATCATATAATTGATGCCTGAAAAAACTTTGAAAATATATTTTACATGAAAATATATAATGGAAATATGAAAACAAATTGAATGAAATTTTTATTTAGAACATAAAAATATATATTCAAAATATTTTAAACATATTTTTGATTGATATTTTGTTATAGAATAATTTAAATATTTTTAAAAAAAATCATTGAAAAATAATACTGGATGTTTGAAATAAATTTGATAATCTTTTTACTTCAAATAGTATATCGAATGTTTGAAACCATTTTGGAAATAATTTTCATGAATATATATAAAGGATTATTGAAAACATTTTGAATAATATTTTCCATTAAAAAATATAAAGGCAAATTAAAAATAACTAATATAATTTTAAAATATATGACATTTTTTTTAAAAAAATCAATTGAAACCACATTAAATTAATGAATATTAATAATGAAAGGAAAAAATTCATAAAAAAGTTAAATAGTAAAATTTACAAATAATCATCAATTAAATGACTGTCTGGACAATGGGTACATATGGACATGTTGAACATTCATTTTACATCATAAAACATTTTGAATAATTCCTTGATCGGAAAATGACAAGGATATTCATTTTAAAACATATCTGTATTAAGAATGTAAACCATGGGTAGAAACATCTATGAAATATCATAGTAAAATAGTTAGAAAATTATTTTTAGAAAAAAATGGTTTTGGAAGATCAAATAGTTACGATCGATGGGAGATATAAAGTTATATTTTTGTATAAACATTTTATTTATTATCTTAATTAAAAAAGAGTCCATAAATATTACCATTTAACGAATATATCCTGAATAATCATCAGAGAATAAAATTCATTATAGTAATAGAGATATGGATCAATGTATTTCATCAATGGTACCATAATCATATCTAATCAAGATAAAATAATGATATAGTATCAACAAATTATTTCCACTTCTATAACATTGAATTGTATTCCCACATGAAATCATATCATTGCATGAAGCTGAAATTATCATGAAAAGGACCCTATAAATGATATGATATGTTAAATGGTATTATATATAACTCATAGAATGTATAGCTGCATTAAATGGCATAGATTTCAAAGAATGAATATTGAGAAAAAAATTACTTTACAGATTTGTTAACAGTTGAACCATAAACTCCATGAAAGAGAGTTCAAAAAATGTATATGAAAATAAAAATAAAATTAAATATAATATTCATATAAAAAATTAATTGAAATTATATACACCATAAAAACGATATAATTGGTGAATATTTTATTTTACTTTCATTAATAAAAGTTTGACTAGAAATCCCATACCATAATTATGTGCATTATTCATAAAATTTAAAATCTAAATTATAATAAATATTAGATTATTATAAATCTAAAATATAACAATATTATAATATATAATACCATATATGATTTTATTATGACATTTTTTACCTGTTTATTAGCAATCCCATGTTATTGTTACATTTAGGGTAATAATTACTTTTTTTATTTGTATTGAAATGTTATTCTTGATCTTCTTACGTAGACCATAATTTACATATTTCCAAAATTTAAAAAAAAAATAAATACCATAAATATTTTTTAATTAAATATTCAATATAATTTATAAAATATAAAATTATGAAATGGAATACATCATTCATGGAGAACGTAGGCCTTAAGTACGCATGAACGTTGTTTCCATTTTGTTTTCTTATTGAATGAAAGAATGTAAATGGGAAATATATATATATATATATATATTATCATTAAATTATATGTATTAGTTCATAAAAACTATATAATTTTACTAAACTTATCATTAATATATTTCATGCTAAGTGTGAACAAAACATGTCACTTTGACAACGTTACAGTCCACACATCCACAAATGAGGTTATCATATCTACACAGAATAAAAAGCAAGAAGGTATGATTTATTTCTTAAATAAGGAATCATAAATTGATCATAAATTTCAAATATATCTTATACAAAATATTATTTCCATAATATTTACGAATGGTGAGAGATTGTAAATGAAAATTTAATGACATTATTTCATGACGTGGTAGTCTATCATACACATGAATGAGAAGATCATTACCCATTTGATGTATGTGTGTGTAGTTTTATGTAAAACCATTATAATAAAAAATATATGTAAATATATTACAATTTTGTTATTTTAATTTCATGTCATACGAAAAATTTAGGGGTGGATAATTAAAATAAAACATAATACTAAGGGGAAATATGTTACATATTCTTTGGGTAATTCCTTTTGATTTTCACCTAAGGGGTTCCATTGTTGAATTTTTTACATAATACACAATTGCGGGTTGAGAGGATAGAATTTGGGATATTATATTTGTAGGGTTTGGATGAGACAAAGTGTCATAGTAGGTTTGAGGAAGTGGTGGTGGTAGGTTCCCTTTTATATTGTATAAGGAGATGCAGACATGTAAATATAAATAAAGAACACTCTTGAGTGATCTCCCTCACATAATGATCCTCAAATAATATAAAATATTATATTAAATTGTGTAATTGGTCTCAATATATTCATCCAATGTCTTTTTGACATGTTTCTATGTTATTTAGCCCCTTAAATTAACCATTAATAACTAAGTATACTTGTTTTTACTATAATCACATTAATTAATTGTAATTACATTCAATAATACCATTTTTTACTTAAAAATTTTACTTTATTACATATTATAAATTATTAATATTCTAAATTTGGAATATATTTTTTCCAAATTTAATCACATAAGTTGAATTAATTAATTTAAATCAATCCCACAAACATATCATGGCAGTCAGTTTTTAAGGGAAAAAATTTAAACATTCTTAAATTCAAATTCAATGTTAAATAGATTTAGATAAACTGTATTTGATTAATTTTTTAATAATATTACTAATTATAAATTAAAATTTTAACATTTAATTTATCTATATATATAATTTTGATGAAAATATAGATTTTTTAATTAAAATTTAGTGTTTTCCCCTATTAATAATAGTATAATGCTTCTCCGAAAATAAAAAATAATCTCCAAATGTGATTTTTGATAACATAATTTCAAAAATGGCGTTTATATTTTCCAACAAAAAATAAAAAATTTCCAAAAATTATATTTAAAAGTATTTATCCATTATATGGTGGTAAACATACCTCTTAAAAAATATGAATTTTATTCGTAAAATTTTATTTATTGAAATCATATACCTATCAAAGTTATTGGATGAGGTTCAACAATATTAATTCAACAAAACATTTCATTCCAAAAATTCCTCAAAAGTGGATTTTTAATTTATTGATATAAAATTATGTTTGTACATTGAAAAAAAGTTTTTATTTGAAAATTAATTTCATTATATTAATATATTTCTTAGATTAACATATAATAATTTATAACCAAAAGATTCAAAGTATAAATGTGTACAAATAATATTGTTATAATATATTTAATATTAATGTTAATAGGAATTCCAATAGCTAGGTCGTAATTAGAATAATATTTTCATATCAATATTAATAGTATATTGTAGTTTGAAAAAACTAAGATTTTGTGTAACTAAATATCTCGAAGGATCAATACATTGTGTGTAAAACAAGCCAAAAAAACTATTAAGTGTATCTAAAATTAAAATATGTGTCTCATTTAGGGAAATAATAGCATGATGTTTTTTTGAAACACAATCCAAAATTATTTCTTCCATTTAACACAATCTATATTAAGTGTGGCCTAAAATTCATAATATAAAAAAGGTTTAAATTAATTAATTGAATTTTAAAAATATCAGGGTGTTACATTATTCCACCATAAAATGTATTTATCTCTCAAATTTTATTTATGTTATCAAATATTTAATACTTTGATGATCTTTTAATAGCATCCCTCATTGTAAAAAATAATATCAAAACATAATTTATATTGGGAAAGTTGCTTCCATAATGGTTACCCCATGTAACTCACAACTATGTTTTAACATAGGAGAACATAGATTGCGAGGGAAAAAGTAGACATGGAAGATAAATATTACTATCATGTTTTTATGGAGAGTAATATAGAACATCATCAGGAGAATTTTTATGATAAAAATCCATAACCCCGGATGTTTAGAAAATGTCATTGTTATCATATAAAATGATTTTAATACAATAAAAGTTTATTTCAAGACCCCTTTTTGAATATTAATGAATTTTCTAGAAATATATACTAATATGATTTTTGAAAAACCTCATCTTTTGTTATGCCTTGATTAGCACCCACTTTATGTCTTACTCTAATAAATGAAGGTGGATTTTTTATTCATGGGGCATTAACATATTATGAGGTGTAATAATAATTCATTGCATGTTTCATTAGTATAATCATAATAATAATGTAATCAAATGTTATTAAATATACATAAATCCTCATATATCCATATAATACTTAATTCTTCCAAACAAATCTGAATTATATCAAAAACTAGTTCACAAATTAGTAACCACATAACCCTTATGAAGAATGAAATACCAAAACATATGGTAAGTAAATTTCTAAAGATAAACTAATCATTGATCCCCCATATACCATAAAGTCTCTATTGTTTGTCACATTCCAAAAATTTGAGAACCATCATTTTTTATTCTCTTAAAATATGGTAATTACAAATAAAAATCTAATTAAAAACATGAATGATTCCATATTCTAATTTTTGTTTGATATATTCCTTAAATCCAGAACTATTTTAAATTATATATTTAATATCCCAAACTATATTTCTAACAAAACATTTATCAATTACAATAAAATCATTACCATCCAATTTACATAATAATATCATATATATCATTATCCAAACATCATTATTTAAACATTGAAATACTATTAAGGGATATCCTCAATAAGTTAAAATGTATACTTTTGATTAATTCACTTTTCTTTTACATCATTACCATCCAACATATTCATTTAAATCCATAAAAAACATAAAATAAATAGTTATTATGTAATTTATAATTTATATATCATAATTCTTGAATCCACATATAAAAAACATTGATTATTATACTTGATTCATTATAAATTAACAAGGGTACCTCATTCAATTACTTAATACCTTTTTTCATTAAATTGTCACCAGTATTCTCATCATCATCATAAAAACAACCATTAATCATACTACCTTGATATTCCTATTTGTGAGATTTCTACTTATGACATCAGTTTAAAGAATTAACATTAATTACATGCTTTATGTATTTAACCATCAATGATGTATTAGTGATTCTAAAATCCACAACTAAAATATTTATATTTCATTTTTAGTTAATTGACTTGTGTCTTTAATTTCTATAGTCAAAATATTTTCTTGTTCCTCTAAGTCAATCACATAGGTTATTCTTTCCACATTCATGAAGAAAAGGAAACAAAATATATTTTTTATTCTATTTCATCCATTATCAAAACTCTATGTAAACTCCTTGTATCTCATAATCATTGAGTTTTAATGTTGTTTAAGGTAAATTTTATTAATCATGTCTTATGTAAAATAATTAGGAATTATTACAAAATCTTTTAATCTACTCACAATCCAAGTTAGATGTTCCTAAAAAAAATTTCCAACACATTTAGTGGCATCCCATCTCCATCGAGATTCATCAATTTACTAAAATTACAAAGAATATTGTTGACTACCCATATCATAAATTGAACCTAAATAATAACAAAAATAACTTATGATATGTCAAAATAGTTACTCTCGGTTTTATTATCAATAAAAATTTTGGTTTATCCAATGTTAATCATATTCATATTCAATTTAAATGCTTCATGATGGTTCATAACTAGTTTTTGAGTTTCCTATGAATATCCCAATGAAAAGGTAAATTGTTTGTGTACCATGGACGAC
This sequence comes from Viscum album, assembly GCA_963277665.1. NCBI lineage: Eukaryota > Viridiplantae > Streptophyta > Magnoliopsida > Santalales > Viscaceae > Viscum > Viscum album. The sequence continues at coordinate 1,073,391,230 of OY728140.1, read as the reverse complement.
AATCATGCACCAGTTCCAAATCAAGTCTATCTCAATATGGTGTTTTGGGGTTTATTTCCCCTTTCTATATCTTTTCTGGAGCAACATTCACTTATATTATGCCGACATGTATTTATTTTTAAGATACTAATCGATATATCAGTTAAATGAATACCGATGCAGTTTCTTATACATGGACTATTCCTAAAAATTATCCTCAAACACATCCTTATACGTATTATTAGAAATATAATTATGTATCTTATTTTCTCTATCCTAATTCCAAATGGTGACTAAACCATTATTTTCCTACCAACTATAAAATCACATAATTAATATACTTTCAGATTTCATCATTTAAGATGAATAATCATCTCATTACAAAAATACATGACTAGGGACCATAACAGCATAGATTCATTGGAATCATGGAACAAAATTTTCTAACATAATCAATGACTTTAATTTATTACCACAAAAAATATTCCCATTTGATAATTCCCCATAAAACCATTCTTGATAACATTGGGAAAGTAAACGTATGAAATGGTAAGTTTAGATGCTCAATAAATGGAAATGAACGAGATATATAAGCATAAAATGATAATAACCTTAAAATAAATGGAGAGTTACATTTTCAAAATCATAGCCTACAATTCAAATGTCATATTAATGCGCCACAGAAATTGTTTTTGCAATTTATAAGACATAAAACATAAGGTAATCTAGAGAACAAGTCATGAGAGAAGAAAATAAGAATATGACATAATTTTTTGGTAGACACATAAATAAGTAATATCCTTATCTACAAGTCAATGATCATTTCCAAAACAAATTATCAAGTCAATTCATAGGGCCTCAACCTATTAGGTAGGACACACCATCATCCCCATTCATATTTCATTCCTTATAATGGAATGTGGTTCCCATTTTTCCCATAGTGAAGTGGGTTTCTATTTTTGTCCATATTGGATTAGGTTTCCCGTTCTTCCAAAAATTTATTAAGATATTAAAACTATTTCTCATCGTTATCTCATGATATATAAATCTTTATCGAATGCATTGGTATCATATATTAGTCCCACCAATCACATAATAAAATAAAAATAATCCTCATGAAAATAAAAAATTAATTGTTTCATAACCCATAAAAAGTGATGGGATTCATAAACATTAAATAATAACCCAAGAAATGAAACATGTATCAAAGCATGTAATAATATGATAGAATATGGAAACAATACAGGCTTCATATTCATTTCACCATTGTATAACCTGTGAAAATAAGCAGGTTTCATAATCATTTAACCTCTTAGAAGAGAAACATGTATCCTAACCATCATACCAATAAGATATAAACCATTAATGATATAATATGAATTGTATACAAGGATCATGTCACCAATAAATTTATAATTATTTCAACAGATTATATTTTATATAGAGAATGATTTTGAAATATCACCTAAATTATTTCTCAATGTAATGTAACCGTTATTTTAAATTTACATTTAAAAAAATATTAAAAATACGTCTATTAAAAGAAAAAAATTAATTCAAATAAATTAATCTCTAAAACAATTCAAAATATTTATTGAGTAAATTATAAATAATTATTTAAAAAATTAATTATTAAATATAAATCCTTTTCAAAAATGTTTTCATAGAAAATAGTCAATGAAATATTGAAAACATTTTTCCTTGAATACTAATAATGGAATCTTGAATAATGATTACAAAACATTTCCATGAAAATTTATAATTTAAACTATACAAAATTATTAAAAACATTCTTGGAAAACATATAACGGTTTCAAGAATTTTTTTTTGAAAAAATATTCCATGAAAACATATAAATGAAGCTTGAAACCATTTTTGAAACAGTTTACCTTGAATGAATAAAAAGGAAACATGAAAAAATTTGGAAATTTTTTCAACGAAGCAATATTATGGAATATTTAAAACATTTTGGAAACTATTTTTCTTGAAAACGCATAAATGAAGCATGATAATCTTTTAATACAAATTTTAAACATGTAACATTTAAAACACAATTATACCTAATTAAAAAGAATTAATGTCCTTAATTAAAGGAAAACTGTTTTTTTACTCTTTAAACATGAAATTGATGATTCAACTATATGACATTCATAATGATGAGTATGGCCATAGATGTTAAATATTTATTTTTCTCCATAAAATGTTTAGAAAATTCTTTGGATAGGAAATTTACAAGAATATTCCCTTTAATAACTATTTTTTTCAAAAAAAATGTAAGTCATGGGTAAATATTTAATTTTATAATAATATTAAAAAATGTTCTAAGAATGTTTAGAAAAAATGGTTTTGGGAAAACATAGATTTTTTTAAAAATGATAAATATTGTTAGATTTTCTGAAAAAATTATCATTATTTTCATTAGTAATATTGAGTGGATAAATATTATAATAACTTGAAGATATCAATGATAACAATACAAGAAGTAAATTCATGATATTTCTTAAGATATGGATAATAATATTGCATCCATAGAACTGTAATTGTAAATAATCTTGTTAAATGATGAGGTTGAAGTAATAAATTGATAAAACTTTGTTATCATTGAATCAAGTAACAATGAATGAATAAAATTACATAAATCAAAAAATATCTTGAAACCTAGTAGATTCATGATATAACATGTCAAATGGAATAATATACTCATTATAATGATATATGTACATAACATGGAATGTATCTCAATAATGGAAAATTTAGAAAAAATTACATTATTGATTTGGTATCTTTTGAACCATAAATCCGATAAAAGTGAGATCATTAAATTTAAAGTTTAAAAACCAATAATTAAATGATAATAGTAATCAAATACATTATTTTTTTTGAATATACCCCAAAAAATAAATAAGTGTTGAATATAAAATAAGTCTCTCAAAAATAAAAGTGTGACTAGAATATCATGCTTAATATATTTAATTTAATTGTACAAGTTAATAAATAATTAAAAATAAATATATGTATTTTATATATATAACCCCAAACAATATTATTATATCCAATAACATTTATAATTTTATTATTATTTTATATTATTCATTTGTTTAAACATACACGTTAATGTTACATTCTTTTTAATATCAAAAAAAATTGTATATGTTTTGACTTTTTAATCTTGTTCCTATTACTAAGATCGTTATATAATGATTTATATAACGTAAAAGATTTTATAAATACCATATATATTATTAATATAAATATTAATAAAAATACATAGTTGATAGAAATATGAATTGAAATAAGCCATTCATGGGGATGATAAGCCATATGTACACATGAATATTTTTTCACTTTTATTATAGTATTTAAATAAAAAAATAAAAAAGATTTTATATATTTTTTTTATTTAATTATTATTTAATATATGTCATTTAAATTTACTAAACCCATCCTTATTAAATTTCATGTAATGTGTGAAAAAATCACATTTCTTTGAGGAGGTGGTGGTTCACTTTCCCACAAATGAAGTTATTATATTTACAGATAATGGAATGAATGAACATATAGTTTATATAATAATTAATGATTCGTAAATAAATCATAAATTTGATGAACCAATGAAATATTCCATTATATATATATAGATATAATAATAATTCATTTATTAATTAATAACTTAGGATCACAAATGTTTTAGGTTTTAGAGAGTCTAGATACATCTAAGAAATTCAGATAACACAACCTATAAAATTAATGACCAAACCTATAAATTTAAAATGTTTAAACACATTATCAGGAAATTGATCAATATATTTATTATACATATACTTATTACATATGAAATTTTGTTTTGAAAACTTGGGTTGATTGATCTATATCTCTATTGGGTTGTTTCAAAAAATTAAAAAAACTAAATAGAGTTTTTTGATTCTATATAAAAAGTAAATCATGTTATGATTCTTGATAATGAAATCATGAAAAATCATGAATATTTTTTCAAACTAAACATTTTACATAATTTGATTCAAATATAAATATAAAAAATTTAAATATACTATATTAATTCATAAAATAATAGTCATTTCACTTGAAAGCTTATTATCATTCATAATTAATTCTTAATGGAACCACGGATCAAAGAATGTATTCTTCGTTCCCTCTCGAGACATGGTGGAAAAAGTGAATTTAATAGTTAGGTTCACTGCCAAAACCCATAATTATATTAAGATACAACTAATATTTTACATATATAAAATCTCAAGAGATTGAAAATTTTCCCATTTCATTGGAATGTTATCTGGGTGCACCCATAATACTATTTAAAGAAAGTTTCTTAGGGTTTCAGGTTCACTCCCCTTCCCCTACCATCAGACAAATAACATCCATGAGTGACTCGTTAGTGTTAAAATATTAAAACATATACATTTCATCATGGGGACCATAGAATTTATTTTATCAATGAGTTTTGAAGAATATTTCATAAAAAGTACATTCTTGATTATATGTGTATCATGATAAAAGTAGTTTCACATTAAAATACTTATTTAATTATACTTTCATTTACATATTTATATGTATATATTTATTTTTCATAAATATTTAGATATAAATAATGGTATTTGAAGATAACAATATTTCATACCTATAGTCATGTATATTGATATAAAAAATTACAAAAAATGATAAATACACCATAATACCTTTATTTATATATACACACATCAATAATAAAACAATTATATCTAAAATGAAATTTTTGTACATACATTGGTATACATGAATTTTTGGTCATCTAATTAAAATCCTACATCATCAAAATAGTATGTTTGTAGATATATATATATATATATTATGTATACAAATTATTTTATGAAAATGATACATTAATATAAATGTTTGATAATCTGTCTTGTGCTCATAAAGGCCAAATTAAAATTATAAAAGCATTTATATTAATTTTGTAATCTGTAATATGAGGGAATACATTGTTTTTAATATTGAATGACTAGAAAACATATATAAATGTATATAAACATTCAATTTTATCATCATTATTAGTTAATAATTTTTAAAATCTAAAAACATTCATTTATTGAAGTATAATAGCAGGATTTTTATTATTAAAAATAATTTCGATAAATTATTTCATACATAATGTAAAAAATTTTGTAAAATATTATCTTACATAAGACTAACTTGCATCATTGTGGAAGAACAATTTTATAATCTCATAATTATATCTCTTGAAAGAAAAATTAAAACCCCATTAAGAAATACCGGTGAACAAAATAAAATTTTTGTATAAAAATAAAAATATTTTGAAATTTTTTTAAACACTTCAGCATAGTTTTAACCAAATTTATATTAGAATCGTTATAATATAACCAAAAATTAAATAAAAATTCAGGAAATAAATTTTATTAAATGTAAAATAATTATAATACTTATATTTTATAAACAAAATGAATCATTCGAGGTGATTATTCACAAAGAACAATTAATATAAATTATCTTCAAATAAATTACCTTTGTTTTAATTTTTTTTATAAAAATTATTTTATGATGATTAATCAGTTTCCATACTATATATTGAAAATGCTATAACATTATTTGGATATCCATAAATATATACTACTAATTGACTAAGAAAATGTGATGTAGAAGACAATGTAGTACCCAAATGATTCACCTGAACATATTTTATAGAAAACAAATACTTTACTATTTAAATAATATAAATAAAATATTAAATAAATTAAAAAATAAATATAGTATTTTTTTTAAATCAAAATAACACTGACCATTTAAAATGTATAAACTAATTGAGCATATTTTTCATATTAAAACTACCTTTTACACAAATATTTTCATAGAAACTTCTTTCATAAGAAAAACAAAAAATGAGATAAGTATATGAAAAATATTTTGTTCCCTTACTATAAGAATAATTTAAAAACACCATTTTTAATTCATTTTAACATAATTATAAAAAATTATTTAAATGTTTGGAGATTAATATTTGTAAATGCATAATGAAAGTCAATATAAAGTATGTAAAAATCTATTGAACCATTTGAGATATTTTTCACAAAGAAATCTCATAAATAGAAAATAGTCATGAAATAAATTAACTTCTCAATATGATACATGAATTGAATTAAATGTATAAATAGTTCCCATTACTCCTAAATAATGGCTGCATAGTGCTCCTACCAATACCGTTTTCAGAACAATTCCCTCTCACAACACGAAAACTATCATAAGTCTATAAAGCTATATAATAATCTAGGTATCGTATGAATGTTCAAGAGAGTCACATATTCCCATGGAAAAAATTATTTTATACAGATATTGAATGACCCAAAATAAATTATTCAAAGGCTGGATCTGTCAGAACTGATGGAATTCTTACTGACAAGAATATCTACATTATATTAAAACAACAATAAATATAAAAGGATACATCAGGACATGTTACCCAAATATAGAGATTTAAAATATAAAATCACTAAAATACCTTTCATATTCATCCAAACTCTTGAGAATAGACTGATCATTGCATTAATGGATTCTAAGATGGATAAAAATAGGAGAAAGATGATCATCAAAGGTATCATAGGTCTCCAATGTGGGTTGAAGGACGACATACCACTGGTTGGCTTCATCCGCATGAGACTATACATTGAGTGATGGGATCCCCAAACAGAACATATCAAGCACAAGAAAAATAAACTGGGGGGAAATTTTTTATTTATTAGCCATGTTTGTAGGACTCTACACCAGCAGGGAATGCTGGTGATATAGGGGTTGGGAAAGGTGTTCAGTTTGACTAAACCATAAAAAATCGATCCCCACTATTGAGTTTATTATTATAACAATTTGTTATTATTATTACTGTTTCAAATTATAATCATTAATATATTTGTATCTATAATATTTTATTAACATTATTTTTGATACAAAAAATAATAATTGTCTACTAAAATAAATACAAACATGATTATTGTTGTTGATGCTGTTGTTGTTATTATTATTATAACTATCATTGTTTTCATTCTCTTATATATAATGATATATTTTATCAAATACTGTATATTGTGGAAACCAAAAAATATAAAAACAATGATGTATTGTTCCATTGATATGTCATGTATAATCATGTGTTTTTAATATGTAATTTTATTTAAATATAATTAATAATTTATTTTCTATTGGAATAAAAGTAATTTATCATATAATTTTCTAACAATATAAATGCTTTATTATAATATAAACACTATTAAATTTAGAAAAAATTATGTTTTATATAAACATATGTGTATTTCTTTAAAATGGAGTATAAAAATGGTTATACTACTTCTATTAAAAATAATAATAAATTATTTTGTTTTAAAATTAGATTTTATTATATTGAACTTGAAATAAAAAAATTTATGTCAAAAAAATTTACTTATTATTATAATTATCATAAATCATTATATTAAAATTAAATTTTCATTGAGATTACTAATCATTTTAATATAAATATATATTTAAATTATTTATTATTATTTTTATTCTTAATATTATTTTTATTTTTGTTAATTAGTCACAAAATACACATACAAACATTTTAAATAGGTATTTATTTAATATTACTTAATAAAATGTGAAATTGATATATTAACTAATTGATTCATGATATATTTTAATTGAGGAAATATTTTCTGTAATATATTGATTATTTTTTTATAAACACAAAATATATTATCTTAAAAGCTATATTTATTCATACATATATATATATATATTAACTATTTCTCTTATTATTAACCTAATATATATCTTTAAACTAAATAAATTAATTAATATTACTGAAAAACTATTAATTTAAACGTGAAATAATTATTTTTACTAAAAACATGGACGTTACATTCTACAAGAATAAAAGAATAATATTCTCTCAATTCTATCATTAAAATTATAGAAATTATGAATTTTACTATTAAAAATTTGGAAAATTGGTGCACAATATATTCCATTAAAGTCAATCCATTTGAAATTTATGGAATACCCCTAATGGTTCATAGTGTTTCTCCATATCCCGACATCTAATATTGCCTAAAACAAATATCTAATAACAACAATGATTACCTAAAAACCTATTTCATTATATATATATATATATATATAATTCAGTAATTAATTAACAACCTCAGATCTTAAAGGATTACAGTTTTAGAGAGTTTATAGACATCAGAGTAATTATGATTGCATAACCTATAAAAATAAAAGACCAAAAATACTTGTTGTAACGGTTACCATATTAGATGGATGATTACATCAATCATTATTCTTCATGTACTTACAAACTATTACAAATATTTTTTAAAACATGGGGTGACTGATAATAAGTTTTTTATGGGGTATTAAAAATCCAAAATAAACCAAATATTAATCTTCAATTAAACATAAAAATTAAATCATTTTTATGAAGTTTGATAAATTACTCTTGATAAATCATGGTTATTTTTCATAATAATAATTAAAAAAAGGAGTTCAATATAAATATAATATTTTGAAAATAAACTTCATTTACTCATAAAATAATAGTGATTATTACATGAATACTTATATGAATTAATAATTAATTCTCAAAGACACCTTGGAACATATCATTAATTCATTGTTCACTCATGAGACATGGTGGACATAGTTTAATGATAGATTAGGATCACTATATAATCCCATGATGTGATTAAGATTGTAACACCCGAGACTTTTATGAGAAATATTTTGTTTTTATGTTATATAAATCATCAAAGGAATATTTCATTACACACAAAACTTGCTTGGCTTGATTTACACGCAATCACGACCTTCCTCAATATCTAGCGTCGTACGCAATACCGAGTTTCAGTAAACAACGATATGCTATTAAAATATTATTAAAACTAGCCATTATGAATAGTAATAACCACCTTTTAAAATTTTGTAAATTTTATTTTTCAAAATGGACTTCATTTTTGGATTTGTAATATCCAAATTAGCTTAGGGTGAAATTTTGGTACTTTTCGGATAACTTTTATATTCTGATTTAATAGTGAAAATTACTAGATTTTAATTAAAAACAACTTTTTTAATCAAAATAACTAATAGTGATAAATTATTAATTTGAGTGTTTTTAAAGTATATTTAGAATATATTTTTACAATTTAATTCAATTTTGGTCATTGAATGTAATTTCACATTTATACCAAACATAAACAAGTGCTAATCTTTTGATAGTTATTATCTCTTAAAAACACGCTATTTGTTTTGACGACGAGAATTAATTTTTAAATAAATTAAGGCAACTGATGTGTTTTGAATTTGGTAAAATAGACATAATTTTTGAATTCATAATATCAAATATAGCTTAGGACTAATTTTTGGTATTTTTATGGAAACTTTTATTTTTTGATGAATAATGAAACCACCAAGTGGTAGTTAAAAAAATCGATTTTTTCATAAAACTAAATTTTACCGCTTCTGTGAGTGGAATTTTGAAAATCTGAGAGACACAGTTAATATCAAGGACTTAAATGTGGTTCAATGAGATGAAATATTTTTTGGTGAATAGTAACTTTTTACTTTATTTTATAATGGTTAAAAGTAAATAGGGTAGTTAAGGGTACAAATGATATTATTATTACCCTAAAACATGTCCTAATTCTATTGGATAAGTTTAATTCGACCAAAAACAACCTTAGGAATAAAATATGACCATTTAGGCCCACATGGATTAGGTTAGGACATTTATTATCAATTTATTTAAAGAATGGTTAAAATAGTTAAAATAAAAGTTTAATAACTAAAGAATGTTTTAATATAGGGTTATACATAAGATAAATTTGACTATAAATATTCATTAGAAAGCTAAAAATATTTTCTACATAATGTTATTTTATTTTTAATTTTTACACATTACATAATTTAATTTATTTCTGACACAAAGATGATGCACTAATTATCTTATTAATAAAATATTGACATAATGGATGTTATAAATACCCAAATAAATGTAATTTGAGGCTTTTTATGAATTACACTAATTTTCGAGGTTAATATGACATGTTATTATTGATTTAATTAAATTTTTTTAACTAATCATTATGTTATGATTTTCACAAAAATCAATTACTAAATAGTGTCTAAATTTACATAAAATAGTTTTTAAAACAAATATTATATTATTAATTGTTAGTTTATTCCTAAAAATCAATGGTTCGGCCAAATTACTTAGATAAGGTAATATATATTAACAATAAACAACTTGGGGTTCGTTTGACTTGTTATAGTAAATTTATTAACCTTATACTGTAAGAAGACAAAAAGACACGGTAAAAGTAAAATTATCTAACTTAATGTTAAATATAAATAATAGGGTTACAATAGGAACCTAAATTTGTATAAATTATATTGTGTGAGAGTATTTCGACCCATCCCCTCCTTAGCTTCGAAATAAATCAATTTGGAGCTATTTAAATTGGAATTTGGCTTTATAATAAAATAATATTTTTGGTTGTTCCAAAGGAGCCCCTCCCCTCCCTTATAAAATGGCACCTCCTCCCCCTCTTCCTCACACCACTTTGAGCCTTCACGCTCAGACAACCCCTTCCAAATTATTCTCTCCACTTCTATAGATACATCCTAGATGTCCTGATCTTCTTCAAAGACCAATTTTAGTGCCCTAAAAGGAGGTCTCAAAGAAGCGCTTCAAAGACGAGGTAATGTCCGTTACCGATTCTTTCAACTTTATTTCTTCTTCCACTTCATCTTTTTAGTTGTTTCATTATGAAGTAATAACATCAGTATCACCCATATTCGGATATGTTATTATAAGTATGAAACAACTCTATTTCACCATCTATCCATCCTACGGAAAACGAAATCATCGCGCGTGCGTACGTACGGAATACCGTCTCCACGCCGTGGTTTAAACTTTTTCCACCACCACCTTACATGGATGGGTATAATGGTGTAAATAATTAATATATATTATTATTGTAAAGTGATATTGATTCTGAAATAGTATACATACACTCCAATACAATTCCACGATCATGGGAACGATATCATCGCTCATGTGTACGTATGGAATATCGTCTCCACAATGTGATGCGACTAGATCTACATGATCTTAATTGAATAATGATTATATAAATTAATTGAATGAATTAATATGATATATATTACACTAATACCATTCTGGAAATGAGGTATCTATAACCTAAAAAGAAAAAGAAGAATTTATTCGACAAAACACGCATAAGATCAAAAAGTAATAAACACCCGAATAACAAGTAGTAAGGAAATATTACTAATAAGAAGCTAAGAATATGATTATATATGATATCATAAAAATATGTATGATTCTGGAATAAGTCAATAACATTATTTAAATCATTATACAGGAGGTTCGGACACTTACGAAGCAAATCAGACCTAAGGTAAGGGAAAATATCACAATCTCATATTTATCCGAGATTGTTTATACTTTGGTATTTACTGAGGTGTATTTTATCATCCACATCCATGTTTCTTCAATATGTAATATTTATATCCTTCTAAAACAGTTTATATCCAATTTTACCCTTTTGGTGAGTTTTTAGTAAAAGATATGAAAGTAATCTTTTGTCGTTTTTCGTACGAGGTACTTTTTGACTTTTCCGACAAAAGTATGAGAAGAATGTTTTTTTAACATATACGACATGAATGGTTTTTTAAAACATTATATCCAAGAACCTTCCATTACAAGTTTTCAAGTTTATTTTTAATCAAATTCATTTAGTTTAAAATTGTATGACATGTTAAGAAATGAAAATGTTTTTGAAGTAGAAAGGATATTTTCCTCAAGAATGGATTTCAAGAGTTTTATCAAATTTATTTTCCATCTAAGATAATATATGGTTCTTTTTATATCCCTATTATTACATGGATTTGATTATGTTGTGATGGAAATATTTTTTTGAATTTCTTTTATCTTATATGAATTATTTTATGATGTCACGATGTTTAAGATTCCCATTTTTATTACATGGGTTATGAAATGATGTATGATTTATGATTTTGTGGCACACATAAGAATGGTATCATTATGAGATGGGTGAGACCTATATATCCCTCCAATGCATTGGGTAAAGATTTTATATCTCATGAGATAGACATGGCTGGAACGTCAGGTTAAACCGGTTCAGTGAAACAGGACTGAAACGAGGAGTGAACTCGGTTTAGAAATGGACTTTGTCCACTATGATACTCTTGGCAATGAGTCTTGACTAATAAGAAATGATTCTATATGATTATGTGTGTATGCCACAAAGTATCATGTTTTAAGTTATGATTATTGGGATTACATTTCACTACTATGATTTATCCCATGTTATGAAATTATGATCTCTTTTGCAGGTTAATATTTCCAAAAGTTATGTTCTTATATATATTATGTGATTGATATTTCTTTTGTTTACCCTTAATGAGAATTTGAGCTCACCCTTTTGTATGTTTTATTTCCCCAGCTTAAGAAGAAGTTTATTTAGTAGGATATTCCAAAAAGGGACTCTAGATATGATGAAATAAATGGGTGGAAAAGTAGATGCTTTATGAACCAGTTGTTTATGTTTCCTAGTTTGTAAAGACTAAATACCTATACGGTCCTTTCCTGGTTTTGTAATATGTTGTAATAAGTTTTATTCAATTCTGAAGTAATAACAATATATGTAATGTATGCATAGTTATAGCTGGTATTAGAGGAAAGGTATAGTCAACCTTTGGAAACTAGGATGTGAAAGCCTTAGTAAGAACCCTAAGGAAAAGTCTAAGCATAGAACACAATCATAGTGTTTTAGAAATGGCCATAAATAACCTTGGATAAGACCTTAAGTTTCAAATTTTATTCTTGATTATGTGTTTTTCCTATTATAAGTAGTGTTGCTCACACTATTCTTCTTGGTTTTAGTCAATGGCTGGAACCCGAAGGAATCGTGTTAATGCGGAATGCGACGGGCAATGCAATGATTGTCCCACCTGAGCAACCAAACATTATTGGAGCTGGAATGCAAAATCATGTAACCATGATCACCCAACTTTCTCAAGCTATGAATCATTCAGGACTTCCAAACGAGCAATGGAAGGAGCAACATTCTGTTGAATCCTTCATGAGGCAGCGTCCACCTTCATTCAGCGGGTCTACTGATCCATTAGTTTCTGAACAATGGATTAGTACTACTGATAAGATATTTTAGTTCTTCAATGTTCGGAACATGATAAAGTCATCCTAGCAGTGTATCATTTGGAAGGAGATACTGATCAATGGTGGAATCTTATTAAAAATACGAGGCAAAGGGGTGAAATTGAGTCCATGGAATGGGACGAGTTCGAGAACTTATTTTTCAATATGTACTTCCCTCGTATTCTCTGAACAAAGATGGAGAAAGAGTTTCTTGAACTGATGCAAAAGGATGATGAATCTGTTGGTACCTATGAAGAAAATTTTACAAGACATGCAAGGTATGCTTCTGGTATTATTATCCAACCTAAGATTAAGATCCATTGATTCTTTAGTGGCGTAAAACCAATTCTTCGAAGGTCGTTAGCCATAAGGGACTTCAATAGCTACGAGGTGATCGTTTGATGTGCTCTCAAAGTTGAGATGGATATTGGAGTAACCCATCAGTCATATTGGTTAGATAAGAAGAGGAAAATGGAATTCAAAGGAAAATCTAAAGATCACAATAAAAAAAAAGATGAGCTTTCCCTTATGCTCAAAGTGTGGAAAGAAACATGGAGGGAGTTGTCTTAAAGGGACAAGTAAATGTTTCAAATGTGGAAGGGAAGGTCATCGGGCATTTGAATGCCGCAATGATGGGAAGAATATGTCTAATGATGCAAATAGAGGAAGGGATACACAGAATGAACCTACTACACTTCAATGTTTCATGTGCAAGGAAATGGGACATTATTCCAATCAATGCCCAAATACAAGGGTTGATGATGATGGTCGACGTCAACAAACTCCTAAGGCTATAGACAATGGAAAGTCACATGCAATTTCTTTTAGCGATGTGGAGTACGATAAAGATGTGGTGAAAGGTACAATTACCATCCACACTAAAGTAGAAAATGTTTTATTTGATTCTGGATCCACCCACTCTTTTATTTCTGAATAATTTTCTAAGAGTATCACCGTATTACCTCAACAATTAGATGTTGAGTTAGATATCACAAACCCTAATGGAACAACAGTCGCATCAAAAGTTTATAATTCTTCCCTGATTGAATTTTGTGGGATAGTGCTTCCTGAAAATCTTGTGATCCTTCATATAGTGGAATTTGATGTGATTCTTGGCATGGATTGGATTTCTTTATATGGAGCTCATATCAATTTCCAAATAAGGGAATTCACATTTCATATTCCAGATTAATCTATGATCGTCTATTGATGCAAGGAAGAACATAACCTTCCAGTGTAAATTCTTCCATCTTATGGGTCTTGATTCCACTAAATGAGGGTTATTTATCTCAAATGGCTGGAGATAAACTCATGATTAAGAATATTCCCATTGTATGGGATTTTGATGATGTCTTTCTAGAGGAATTTTCGGGTCTTCCACCAAATCGTGAAGTTGAGTTTTCAATAGAACTCGTACTGGGTGCTTTCCATATTTCAAAGACACCTTATAGAATGGCCCCAATTAAGTTGCAAGAATTGAAGAAGCAACTCCAAGAGAATCTTGATAAGGGATTCACAAACCCTAGTGCGTCACCTTGGGGAGCACCAGTTCTGTTAGTTAAGAATAAAGATGGATCAATGAGACTCTGCATTGATTATCGAGAACTTAACAAGATCACTATCAAGAACAAATATCCTATCCCACGCATTGATGAATTATTTGACCAACTACGCGGAGCTCAATAATTTTCCAAGATTGATCTTATTTCAGGGTATCATCAATTAAGGGTCAAAAGGGAGGATATGCCAAAGACGGCTTTCCATACAAGGTAGGGACACTATGAATTTATAGTGATACCATTTGGTCTTATTAATTCCCCTTCTATCTTCATGGATCTGATGAATAGAGTCTTTAGAGACTATCTTGATCAACTTCTAGTAGTCTTTATAGATGATATTCTTGAATATTCAAAGAGAAAGGAAGAACATGAAGATCACTATAGAATTATATTGAAGACCCTGAGAAAGGAGAAGCTTTATGCCAAATTTACTAAGTGTGAATTTGGCTTAAAAAAGATTCATTTTTGGGTCACAGAATCTCAAAAGTGCGGATATCCGTGGATACAACAAAAATAGTGGTTATCGAAAGATGGTCGAGACCAACAACAGTAACTGAGATACGAAGTTTTCTTGGTTTGGATGGATATTATCGAAGTTTTGTGAATGATTTTTCATGATTATCTAATCCACTCACCAGGTTGACTCGGAAATGAGTTATGTTTGTTTGGATGGAGGAATGTGAAGATAATTTCAAGGAGTTGAAATGAAAGTTATCCTGTGCACCTGTGCTCACACTTCCTTGTAGTGGAGAAAGGTTTTTTGATCTACAGTGATGCATCCAAGAAGGGATTGGGGTGTGTTATTATGTTAAATGTTATGGTGATAGCTTATTCCTCACGACAGTTGAAAATACATGAGAAAAATTACTCAACTCATGATTTGGAGTTAGCTATGGTAATATTTGAATTAATGATTTGGAGGCATTATCTTTATGGAGAAAGGTGTGACATTTATACTGATCATAATGGTTTAAAGCATATTTTCACACAAAAGTATCTGAATATGCACCAAAGAAGATTGTTGGAGGTGATTAAGGATTACGACTGCTCAATCCATTACCACCCTGGGAAAGCAAACAAGGTGACAGATGCATTAAGTCGACAAGACCATGCCAGTTTATCCATGATGAGGATCACAAAAGATCCAATATTTATGGATTTACAAAGGATGGATCTTGGAATTATAATTGAAGGGGAAAATTCTTATCTTTCTCAAATGAATGTTCAACCATCTATACATGTGAAGTGTAAAGAGGCAGAGAAAGAAGATGTAGAGTTACAAAAGAAGGTGAGAAATGTACCTGAATTCAACCTTGATTGTGATTGGATAATAATGTTCAGGAATCTGGTTTCTATTCCTCCCATCCCAGAATTAAAGAAGGAGCTACTGGATGAGGCTCATAGTTCTTTATTCTCTATTCATCCTGGAAGCGTGAAGATGTAGAGGGATCTGAAAGATTACTTCTGGTGGGATGGCATGAAAAGAGATGTTGCTGAATATGTCTCTCGATGCTTGGTTTGTCAGCATGTTAATGTTGAGAGACAGAAGTCTAAGGGGATGTTACAACCATTACCCATACCAGAATGGAAATGGGAAAACATCACTATGGACTTTGTCACAGGACTTCCTAAAACATCCAAAGTCAATAATGTTATATGGGTCATAGTTGATCGTCTTACAAAGTCTTCACACTTCATTGCTATTAGAGAGGATTTCTCTCTGGATCAGCTTGTCAGGATATATGTAAAGTGGTAAGATTGCATGCAGTACCACTTTCTATTATATATGATCGGGATCCGAGGTTTACCTCAATGTTCTGGTGAAGTATTCAGCATACTCTGGATACAGAGTTGAGTTTCACCACTTCTTATCATCCTCAGACAGACGGTCAGTCTGAGAGAACAATTCAAACTCTAGAAGATATGTTGAGAGCTTGCTCTATGGATTTCAAAGCTGGTTGGGATAAACACCTACCTTTGGTGGAATTTTCTTATTATAATAGCTTTCACTTCAGTATTCATATGGATCCTTATAAATCCTTCTATGGAAAGAAATGTAGGACTCCAACTTGCTGAGATGAAGTTGGGGAAAGAAAGCTATTAGGACCTGATATTGTTGATGAGATGGCAGAAATGGTCTGATCTATTCAACAACACATAAGAGAATCTCAGATTCAATAGAAAAGTTATTCCGACAACCGAAGAAAAGACCTAGAGTTTGAAGTGGGTGATAAAGTGTTCTTATGAATATCTCCCTAGAAGAGGGTCATGAGATTTGGAAAGAAGGGAAGTTGAGCCCTAGATATATCGGTCCTTTAGAAATACTGGATCATGTTGGAAAGGTATCTTACCAATTGGCGCTTCCACCGAATCTCCCTCAAGTTCATGATGTGTTCCATGTATCTCTCCTGAGAAAGTACATACTTGATCCTTCACATGTATGTACCTCAGAAGTTGTACCGCTGGGGAAAGATCTTTCTTATGAAGAACAACCGATAAATATTCTGGATCGTAGCGAAAAAGTCCTATGAAACAAGACCACTCGCTTGGTGAATTTTTTATGGAGGAACCACCAATTAGACGAAGCTACATGGGAGTTTGAGGATATGATGAGGGAGAGGTATCCTCATCTGTTTGTTACAATGTGACGAATTTCGAGGGCGATATTCATTTTAAGGGGGGTAGAATGTAACACCCGAGACTTTTATTAGAAATATTTTGTTTTTATGTTATATAAATTATCAAAGGAATCTTTCACTACACACAACACTTTCTTGGCTTTCTATACACGCAATCGCAACCTTCCTCAATAGCTTGCGTCGTACACAATACCGAGTTTCACTAAACAACGATACGCTATTAAAATATTATTAAAACTAGCCGTTATGAATAGTAATAACCACCTTTTAAAATTTTGTAAATTTTATTTTTCAAAATGGACTTCATTTTTGGAATCGGAATATTGAAATTAGCTTAGGATGAAATTTTGGTACTTTTTGGATAACTTTCATATTCTGATGAATAGTGAAAATTACTAAATTTTAATTAAAAACAACTTTTTTAATCGAAATAATTAATAGTGATAAATTATTAATTTGAGTGGTTTTAAAGTATATTTAGAATATATTTTTAGAATTTAATACAATTTTTGTCATTGAATGTAATTTTACATTTAAACCAAACATAAGCAAGTGTCAATATTTTGATAGTTATTATCTCTTAAAAACACGTTATTTGTTTTGACGATGAAAATTAATTTTTAAATAAATTAATGAAACTGATGTTTTTTGAATTTGGTAAAATAGACATCAACTTTGAATTCATAATGTCAAATATAGCTTAGGCTTAATTTTTGGTATTTTTGTGGAAACTGTCATTTTTTTATGAATAGTGAAAGCACTAAGTGGTAGTTAATAATACTGATTTTTTCATAAAACTTAATTTTACCGCTTCTGTGAGTGGAATTTAAAAAATCCGAGAGACACGGTTAATATCAAAGACTAAAATTTGGTTCAATGAGATGAAAAAAAATATTTGGTGAATAGTAACTTTTTACTTTATTTTAAAACGGTTAAAGTAAATAGGGTAGTTAAGGGTACAAATGATATTATTATTACCCTAAAACATGTCCTAATTCTATTGGATAAGTTTAATTCGACCAAAAACAACCTTAGGAATAAAATATGACCATTTAGGCCCACATGGATTAGATTAGGACATTTATTATAAATTTATATAAAGAAGGGTTAAAATAGTTAAAATAAAAGTTTAATAACTAAAGAATTTTTTAATATAGGGTCATACATAAGATAAATTTGACTATAAATATTCATTAGAAATATTAAAAGATTTTCTACATAATGGTATTTTATTTTTAATTTTTAGACATTAAATAATTTAATTTATTTCTGACACAAAGATGGTGCAGTAATTATCTTATTAATGAAATATTGATATAATGGATGTTATAAATACCCAAATAAATGTAATTTGAGAATTTTTATGAATTAAACTAATTTTCTAGGTTAATATGACATGTTAGTATTGATTTAATTAAATTTTTTGAACTAATAATTATGTGATTATTTTCACAAAAATCGATTACTAAATAGTGTCCAAATTTACATAAAATTGTTTTTAAAACAAATATTATATTATTAATTGTTAGTTTATTCCTAAAAATCAATGGTTCGGCCAGATGACTTAGATAAGTTTATATATATTAATAATAAACAATTTGGGGTTCGATTTACTTATTATAGTAAATTTATTAACCTTATAGTGTAAAAAGACAAAAAGACACGGTAAAAGTAAAATTATCTAACTCAATGTTAAATATAAATAATAAGGTTAAAATAGGAACCTAAATTTGTCTAAATTCTATTGTATGAGAGGATTTCGACCCATCCCCACCTTATCTTCTAAATAAATCAATTTTGAGCTATTTAAATCCGAATTTGGCTTTATAATAAAGTAATATTTTTGGTTTTTCCAAAGGAGCCCCTCCCCTCCCTTATAAAAGGGCACATCCTCCCCCTCTTTCTCACACCACTTTAAGCCTTCACGCTCTACCAAACCCTTCCAAATTATCCTCTCCACTTCCCTAGATACATCCAAGATGTCCTGGTCTTCTTAAAATACCAATTTTAGTGCCCTAAAAGGAGGTCTCGAAGAAGTGGTTCAAAGAAGAGGTAATGTCTGTTACCGATTCTTTCAACATTATTTCTTCTTCCACTTCTTCTTTTTAGTTGTATCATTATGAAGTAATATCATTAGTATCACTCATATTCTGATATGTTATTATATGTATGAAACAACTCTATTTCACCATCTATCCATCCTACGGAAAACGAAATCATCGCGCGTGCGTACGTACGGAATACCGTCTCCACGCCGTGGTTTAAACTTTTTCCACAACCACCTTATTTGGATGGGTATAATGGTGTAAATAAATAATATATATTATTATTGTAAAGTGATATTGTTTTTGAAATAGTATACATACACTCTAATACAATTCCACGATCATGGTAACAATATCATCTCTCGTGCGTACGTACGGAATACTGTCTCCACGATGTGATGCGACTCGTTCTACATGATCATCATTGCATAATGATTATATAAATGAATTGAATGAATTAATATGATATATGTTACACTAATACCATTATGGAAATGAGGAATCTATAACCTAAAAAGAAAAATAAGAATTTATTCGACCAAACATGCATAAGAACAAAAAGTAATAAACACCCGAATAACAAGTAGTAATGAAATATCACTAATAAGAAGCTAACAATATGACCATATATGATATCATAAAAATACTTATGATTATAGAATAAGTCAATAACATTATTTAAATCATTATACAGGAGGTTTAGACACTTACGAAGCAAATCAGATCTAAGGTAAGGGAAAAGATCACAATCTCATTTTTATCTGAGTTTTTTTATACTTTGGAATTTACTGGGGTGTATTTTATCATCCACATCCATGTTTCCTCAATATGTAATATTTATATCCTTATATAATATTTTATATCCAATTTTACCCTTCGGTGAGATTTTATTAAATGATATGAAAGGAATCTTTTGTCGTTTTTCATACGAGGTAATTTTTGACTTTTCCGACAAAAGTACGAGAAGAATGTTTTTTTAACTTACATGACATGAATGGATTTTTAAAACATTATTTCCAAGAAGATTACTTTACAAGTTTTCAAGTTTATTTTTAATCAACTTATTTTGGTTTAAAATTGTATGACATGTTAAGAAAGGAAAATGTTTTTGAAGTAGAACGGATATTTTCCTCAAGAATGGAGTTCAAGAGTTTTATCAAAATTATTTTCCATCTATGATAGTATAGGGTTATGTTTCTATACATTTTATTACGTGGATTTGATTATGTTGTGATGGAAATATTTTTATGAATTACTTTATCTTTTATGAATTGTTTTATGGTGTCACGATGTTTAAGATTCCCATTTTTATTACTTGGGTTATGTAATTATGTATGATTTATGATTTTGTGGCACATATTAGAATGGTATCATTATGAGATGGGTGGGAACTATATATCCCTCCAATGAATTGGGTAAAGATTTTATATCTCATGAGATAGACATGGCTGGAACGGAAGGTTAAACAGGTTCAGTGAAACAGGACTGAAACGAGGAGTGAACTCAGTTCAGATATGGACTTTGTCCACTAAGATAGTCTTGACAATGAGTCTTGACTAATAAGAAATGATTATCTATGGTTATGTGTGTATTCCACAAAGTATCATGTTTTATGTTATGGTTATTGGGATTACATTTCACTACTATGATTTATCCCATGTTATGAAATTATGATCTCTTTTGCAGGTTAAGATTTCTAAAAGTTATGTTCTTATGTATAGGATGTGATTGATATTTCTTTTGTTTACCCTTACTGAGAATTTGAGCTCACCCTTTTGTATGTTTTATTTCCCCAGGTCAGGAAGAAGGTTATTAAGTAGGATATGCCAAAAAGGGACTCTAGATATGATGAAATAAATAGGATGCAAAGTAGATGCTTTATGAACCAGTTGTTTATGTTTCCCAGTTTCTAAAGACTCTATACCTATACGGTCCTTTCCTGGTTTTGTTATATGTTTTAATAAGTGTTCTTAAATTCTGAAGTAATAACAATGTATGTAAAGTATGGTTCATTATAAGTATACACCTCATTACCATTATACATGACATATAATGAGATTAACAAATTACCCAATGCATTAGAGCACTATTTGGGTGCACCAATCTTATGATTAATAAATTTCCCATATGGATTTGGGTTCACTCCCACTCCCCCACCATGATAATAATAACATTCAAGGGTGAATATTTGGAATTAAAATATTATATCTTATATAATTAATCATGTGGGACAAGTTATTTCTTTTATACCCTGAGCTTGGAAAACTGTTTCATGAAAAGTTCATTGATGATTATACATGTATCATGATCAAATTTATTTCTCATTAAAATGCATATATAATTATATATTCATGTACCTAATTTTTAGTATATACCTATTATTATTAAAAAGATACTTCAACATATTTATATTTGAATAAAACATGATTTCTTAACAACATAAATATATATGGATATTAAATTTTTTTAAAAAAATATAAAATTTAGATACAAACTTATATTTATATAAATAAATATAAAAAATAAAATAATTTCATGTAAATTGAAATAACTATACAGAGATGTATATATATGTAATTACTATCATTTTATTACAAATATTTTTCATCAAAATAATAATTATTTATATAAATATATATATATACTTGTTTGAAAATGAAACATTAAATTAAATGTTTGATTACCATTATTTCACTATTAGAGACTTATTTAAAATTCTATTAACCAATAAACTCTTATATTAAAGGGGAATCTGAGGGAAGATACAATTTTTAACATGAAACAAGGTTCATATATATTCTCATATATATTAACATAAATTTTAATCATTATTATTATATAGTAATTTAAAAAATATAATAACATTCATTTATACAAGACCACTTGTGCTTCTTTTAATTATTCTTAATAATTGGATGAAATAAAATCCCTCTAATTGAAGAAATTTTTTTACCAAATTTTTAATTGTAAAACCCACATGATTCATTGTGGTAAAACAGTATTATGAACTCAAAATGATTGACCATTCCACTAAAAATCAATTAAAATGGCATTATGCAAAGTTAGAGAAATAAGAATTTTTTCTAAAAAAAATTGACATATTTTAGAAAATGTTATTAATCATATTAGAAATGTTTTAAAAAAGTTTCCCTTAATATAACTCCCTATGATTTTGTGAAATATTTATTTCTAACTATCTTAAATTTTTTACATTTTTCATTACACATTAAACTAGAAATTATATATATATATATACATATATATTAAAACACTATGTAAAACATTCAATTAACATGACACTGACATGGATTGAACTACATATAACACAAATTTGTCTCACTCTACATGGAACATCGACTTTCCAAATGCCACACACAACACCTACATAATTTACA
The DNA here is from genome assembly GCA_963277665.1 of Viscum album. Taxonomy (NCBI): domain Eukaryota; kingdom Viridiplantae; phylum Streptophyta; class Magnoliopsida; order Santalales; family Viscaceae; genus Viscum; species Viscum album. The sequence goes on along the minus strand of OY728140.1, from coordinate 1,073,368,367 downwards.
ATACACGTAATACTGATTTTCAATGAAATATCATTTTATTTTTGTAATTATTTAAAGGGAATAATTACAACATTTATACTATGATTATTAATATAATTAAAAACAAAAAATAGAAAATATTTTTTTAATGGTCTTATTTAAATAAAACATATTGATAAATAAAAATATAATTTTTTGTAATGTTTCATTGGTTAAAATTACTATTTTCATGAGTGAACTAATTTTCATGACCTTGTACAATGAATAAAAAACTAATTTTAGATGTTTCAGAAATTATATTTTGATAAAATAAACTACATGTTTTATTTTAGAATTATGATATTTTCTTAGGGTGAATTTTTGGGATTTTTTTAGAAACAAATGTTTTATGAATAGTTAGAAATGCTACATTTTCTTTAATATATGCCTTTTTTAAATAAATATTTAATGTTGAATAGTACTTTACATTTTTTTAAGGAAACATTAGATCAATTATAAATATATTAATAATATTTTGGTCATTGTAATAAATTTAACATTGAATTCTAGGATAAAAACACAAATAACTATTGAACATATTTCTACATTAAAAACATGTTATTTCTTCATATCAGTGAGGATATCATTAATATTAATTTTTACTCTTTTATGAATTGATTTTTAAAAAATGTACATGGACCATTTTAATCATTATATTATTTATAATCTAATTATTTCATGTAATTTTTTAGAAAAATATTAGTAACAGATATTGATATTAATCATATCCATTGTGATGAAATGAAGCTTAATTAGGGACTAAACCTTAGTATTAGTGAAAAAAATGATCTAACAACTTTTCTGCCACCCATTATATTTATTTATTTCTACCATTAACATTTTATTATTGATTTATGTTTTTCAATGATTTTTTTATGTAAGGACATGTGTATAACAATGTTGTTTTCAAAAGTTCCAAGTGAGTCTTTTCTTTTCCTATAAATGACCACCACTCCTCCAATGTATTCACACCTATAAAATCTATTAGAATCATCCATTATATGACCAATACACTTCCCAAAATCCCTTCCTTCTTCTTAAAATCCTCATGATTGGAAAAACTCAATCCATTGATTCCTTTTGACACAAACTATACAGAGTTACCCGATTAAGTGTTAACCTCTTCTCTCATGATCATTTATTTTATTTACATTCACCACCCTCTATACTATTTTTATTCCATGATTTTATAAAAAAAACTAGAATATTATATATATTTGGATTTGATTCATTGTTTTCAACCTACACTGACCCACACATCCATCTAATGGGTAAATAATATATTGTTTTTTTATGGAAAACTATCACCTCACTAAACAATGATTGTCCATTTTTTCTTTACTGACTCTCATAGAGGATATTATGATGGAAAAACTATTTATATATGTAATATATTTTATTTATTATGTATTTATGATTCATTATTAAATTTTACAACACATAATTTTTAACCACCATTTTGTGTCAATTTAATAATTTAATTTGAGGAAGTGAAGACTAGATCCCCCTCAAAGTGATATTATTTGTCCATACACATGATGGATTGTATTAAGGATGGTTTTAGTGAATATATATGATATATATGAAATCATAAATCTAAATTAATAATTATATATATATATACATCTATATACATATTTTTATTTTACTTTTTTTCAACACGACAATTAAATAGATATAGCCTTCATGCATATGTACGACCTATGCTCTCCATGAATGGTGTATTCCATTTCATACATATATATTCTATAGATTATTTTAATACAAATATAATATATATAAATGATATTTAAATCATGTTTAACATATTGGATATCATGATATATGTATAAGAACACATGATATAACAAATTAATACCCATGCGAAAAACAATGTGAATATTACCCAAATCATAACATTGACATGAAATTGCAAACAATTTGGTAATATAAAGTCATAATAAATCCATATATGTTATTATATATATGAATATTGTTTTATAAAGTTATATACTATATATTTATACATATCTATATATTATGAACTTTGAATGAGTACGCTGAGAGTAAAGACACAAGGTAAGGGGATTTAATCTCAATTTATATTTAGTTAGAGACATGCTATGGTCTCCAATCATTCCTTTTATATGGTGTATATACAAACCATGATTTTATAATATGTATGTTATAATTAAAATTCTTTGTATTAACATTTCTATTTTATGATCATTATTTCATGGTTTTTTTTGTTTCCAAAGATACCAAATCGGTACAATAGTTTTGTCTCAAATATCCTTATTTAGGATTCATGTTTTATTATGCATTTAAATTCATTTTTGAGGTGTTTTTAATCCATTTAACATGTTATATCATGAAAATAAATATTTTGATGATATTTTAATCTTCCTTAAATATCTTTCTCTTACATGTGGAGTATGATTCTATGTTACTGAGTTATAAAAGTATTTTGAGACAATCTCATCAATTTTTAATATTGTTTATTTTTATGAATAATTTGATGAAATATTATGATCCATATCTCAAGAAAATTAATTAAATTAATTCTCATCTATTTATTAATTATATATTTATATATTAATACTATAATTATTTTATTTGGTACATAATATAGTTAATTATATATTTTTATGAAGACCCGAATTAACCTCTATTTTATCAGAAAACTATGTTTAATAAAATTCGTTCCCAGTAGATTATACTACAATCATAAAAAATTTAAAATAATGTTTTTTTATTTTTGTCTCTTACCAATTTTTTAATGTAATATTCTTATCACTTTTTGACTGGGGGATTTTCAAATGTTTTTTATAATTTCAATAGAATGATAATTGTAAATCATATGACATGTATATATATATCCACTTTGTAACACCCCAATATTTCATAGTGTGTTATTTTCTTCAAAATAATTCAATAACTTGCACTACACGCAACATCGAGTTCAAGCACACCATGACTTACCAAACAAGCCATTCAAAAGAAGTTATGAATAGTATTAAATAAATTTTAAACTTTATATAATCCTTATAATTTTAGAATCCATATTATGAGTTTCTTAGGCATAATGTAAGAACAAATTCATTTTCAGTATTGCACTTTTACCAACTTTAAATAGTGAACCCTTATTAAATCCAATATTTTAAACTTTTATGTATTCAATTTGACTAAATAAATTTACTTTTTAGAATAGGGACATCAAAAATTTACAATGAAACGTCCCAAGAATCCACGAAATGCTTTCCTTTGAATAATTGAATAGCATGTGTTGTACGCAACATCAAGCTCTAACACACACCACAACCAATCAAACTAGTCGTTATGAATAGTAATACCTACTTTTTAAAATTTTATACATTTTATCATTAAAAATGGACTTAATTTTTGGATTCGGAATATCGAAATTAACCTAGGTTGAAACTTTGGTACTTTTCGGATAACTTTCAAATTTATATGAATAGTGAAAACTACTTAATTTTAAATAAAAACAATTATTTTAATCAAAATAATTAATAGTGATAAATTTTGAATTTGAGTGGTTTTAAAGTATATTTAGAATATATTTTTACCATTTAATACAATGTCGGTCATTGTATATAATTTCACAATTAAACCAGACATAAACAAGTATCAATCTTTTGATAGTTATTATATCTTAAAAACACACTTTTTGTTTTGACAGCGGGAATTAATTTTAAATTAATTTATGCCACTTATGTGTTTTGAATTTGAAAAAATGTATTCCATATTTGGAATCAGTATTTAAAAATTTTGTAAATAGGTATCTTTTATTTTTAGACATTTTGAATAATTACTTCGGTAAATATTTTATTTAACATGGTTAAAGGGTAAATCCGGTAAATAAGGGTTAAAATATAATATTATAATAATACTAAATTACCCTAAAACGTGTCCTAACCTTATTGGTGGATAACGTTACTACCATGGGTATCTTTGGGTCGATTTTGAGACCCCATTGAGCCACTTTTAAGTGATAGTGACACTTTATTTTAATTATGTTAAAATAAATACAAAAATGACATAAGCATATATCTTTTAGGAAAACAATTTTTTACATAGGGTTATGTATGTTATAGCTTAAAATATAAATATTTATTAGAAATATAAAAGTATTTACAACATAATGGTATTTTATTTATAATTTTTATACATTATATATTTTAAGTTTTTTATGACACAATGGTGATGAAGTAATTAACTAATTAATGAAAAATTAGAATAATTGATAGTATAAATACCAAAATAAATGTAATTTGAAACTTTTTATAAATAAAAATAATTTTCTAGGATAATATGAAATGTTAGTATTGAATTAATTAACTTTTTTATAAGTAATAATTCTTTTATGAGTTTTAAGAAAATCAATTATTGAATAGTGTCAAAATTGACAGAAAAGGGTTTTTAAAACAAATGTTATATTATTAATTGATATTAAATTCCTAAAAATCTAAGGATCGGCCAAGAGACTTATATCATGATAGTTTTATCATTAATGGACCACTTGGGGGTCTTTTTAATGTATATAGTATGTTTATTAAACATATAATATAAAAATACAAAGAGACATTGTAAATGTGAAACTAATTAACTAAGAGTTAATTCTTAAAGATAAGGTCTGTATATTGACCCAAACCTATCTAAATTATATTTTTTGGGTGGTTTTTGACCCATACCCACCTTGAACTTTAAATAATCCACTTTTGAGCCCTTAGAAACCGAATATTAATTTATTATAAAATAATATTTCTAGCTTTTCAAAAGGTGCCCCTCACCCCTATTATAAAAGGGAACTCCCCCTTATCATTAATTCACACATTCAAAGCCTTTTGGTTCGGCAAAACCCTACCCAAATACTCTATAAACATACCTCACTACAACCTAGAGGCCTTAGTTTGATCATAAATCTAACCTAAAGAGACCTTTTGATCCAATCAAAAGGAAGCACCCGAAGAATATGTAATGTTTTCACCACACTTTTCCAGGTTCTTTTCTTCATCTACTTCTTCTTTCTTTATTTTCCCATTATAAAATAATAACTCCAGTATCTCATATATACTATGATGTTATTATAAATATGGTACAACCATATTCATTATTCAATCATTCCTTTGAATAACATGTCACCATACGTGCGTACGTACGGGTTACAGTCTCCACGTCGTGGTGTAATTGTTATTCAATAAATAATTTTTTGGATCGGTATAATAATGATTTTTAATTCATGTAAATAATAAATATAACATGATAATGATTCTTTAAATATGATATACCATCCAATTATATATTATTTTAATATCAAAAGAATGATATTTTCGCTCGTGCGTACGTATAGACTACCGTCCCCACAAAAGCGATGAGATTCATTCTCCATCGTATCCATTCAAGAATAAGTATCATTTTATGATTTAAAAATAATTTTTAAGTACTTGATATCATTCAGGATATGAATAAGATACAACCTATCAATGACAAACACGGATTATGTAACAAATCATATAAAATAAAACGAGTAAGTTAACACCCGAAACAACGATAATACTAAGATATTATTAACAAATCAATGTTAAAAGATCATATATGATATCATATTAATGTATATGATTATTGTACAATTTAATAAAAATTATTTCATGATTATACAGGAGCTTAACCTACCCCCAACCAAGGAAAGGAACAAGGTAAGGGTTTATTTTGCAATATCTTCATTATCTGAGGTTTTTTATACGTAATAATCTACTGGGACTTCTTTATCATCCACATACATGTTTCTTAAAAATGTATTTCAAAACATTTTTACTATTTACTAGAATATGGGATAAAGTCATTTATACCCTTGTTTGACTTTTTATAGGAATTTTATAAAGGAATATTTACGTCGTTTTCCAAACAAGGTCCTTTTTAACCTTTTCAAAATAATTAAGGTAAGAATGTTTTTTTAACTTATACGGCGGGTGCGGCTATTTTACACCATTATAAAATTTTCGAAGCTTCCCTTACAAGATTATAAGGATATTTTCAAATTAAATTTTTTATTTTATAATTATGTGATTTTAAATGATTTCAAAATGAATATTTCAAAATTTTCTGAAAGGTACTCTTTATCAAAATCATAATTCTAAATGTTTTAAAGATTTATCTTTCTAAATATTTTTAATTAATTTCCATGTTTTAAAAATGATTTTAAGTATTTTTTATATGGACATGAATGTTTTGAAATGATATTTCATTTCAAAAGTTTCGAAGTGGTATGGGACACTTTGATTCAAAAATAACTTTTAAATTACTTCCTTAATAAATGTGGGTCTTTTAAATGATTTCAAAAAAAGAGATATTTCACTCAAATAGTTTTGATTTCATCTATGTCAACATCCTTTGATGGATTTTAACTTTATTTGAATTTGATTTATTATGATACAAAACTTCCATATTGTTTTGAAGTTGCTGTGATTTGTTTGATTGTGGATGTGTTATTATTATACCATTCGTGGTTTGTGGATGAAGTATTTACATTTCGTATACTTTTTTTAATACGAATGTTTATGTTATGTTTGAACCTTTTAATATGGGAATGCATTGGACTTAATAGGTGACAGGTGGAGCCCGCTATAGCCTCTCGATGCATCGGTAGGTCTCATGAGACAAACTAGTGTCTTGGCACAAGGCCTTGACAAAATATTATTTGTAGTCTTGGCACGAGGCATTGTCTATTTGGTTATGATAGTCTGGCATTATTCATTGCATCATTATGAAAGTGTTTATTGATATTTCAAGTGATTACTCGATTATTAGAATATCCATGTGAACAAGTAAATGGAATTATTTCATTTTATTTTTGCCATACTATGTTGGAGTTAAAGTTTAAAAGGCTTTTGTTTTAGTTATACATTGCCTTAAATGTTTATTCTTATTTATGAATGTTTCTGCTATATTGTAATCCTTACTGGGCATTTTATATCACCCCTTTTATATGTTTTATTTTCCTGAGGATATGAAGAAGTAATTTATGAATGACCTGCAGGGATAGTATTAGGGGATAAGAGTGTGAACTATGGAGACTATATTGTTGTAGTTTCCATTTTATGATGTAATGTAAACTTTATTAATGTATCTAGTTATTCCAAGGCTACTAAACTAATAGGTCTTTCGAGACATGATCTTTCTGGTGATCATGTCAATGTTATGTAATAATGCACTGACTCTGGGTAACTAGGTTCATGGCGTTACAGTTGGTATCAGAGGAATTTTAGTACCAACCTTGGAAGCTATATTTAGATAAACTATGATTAGAGCACATAGATCTAAGATGGACTTTGGGGATTAGTATAGAAGAACATCCTAGAATTTTGGTATTGTAGAAATTTTGTGAGTTTTCCGAGCAATACATCCCTGTCTGGATACGAGCAGGTAGAGGTGGCTCTAGCACAGATGTACCTAGGGGTAAAACCCGAAAACACCTCTTTGAGCTAGACTCGAATGGGAACTGGGGTACGAAAACGGGCCTTGCTGCACTCTTGGTTATGACACTCCTGGGGGATATGCCTAGGATAATTCTCATTTTCTTTACAAACCATTACGAAGGGTTTATGAGTATATTCTTCCTCAAAGGAGACATTTTTATGATTATGGATTATATCCATAAACTATTTAATTTATGTTATGTGTTTTACATGATTGGGATTAGGTATTGTTATTCATAAACTAATCTAGTGTATGTCATTGTTTAGAAATGGCATCCAGTAGAAGGAATGAGAACTCCAGCAATGGACATGATCCAAAGAGAAAGAAGTATCATACCTTTCATGGTCTGAAGCTAGAATTTATAATAGAAATAGTCTCCCATGTATTATAATCATATGAAGAAATAATATCATGTGTTGATAAGATAATTAAATAGTTTACTGAGTCCTATGGCATTGAAGGGAAGTAAGAGAAGAATAGGATGGAAGAGAGAAAGATGGATAAAGGGAAGAGGGAAAAGAAGAATTTTCCCATATGTGATAATTGTGGGAAGAGACACCAAGGAACTTACCTGAAAGGAATGGGAGTTTGTAATAAGTGTGGAGGAAAAGGGCACAAAGTACATGATTTCAAGGGTAAGAAAATGGTTTCAAATGTACAATGATTTATTTGTAAGGAGTTTGGACACTACGCGAACCTATGTCCCAGTCATCAGATTATGCCGCAAATGATGCTATTGGATAATAATCAAGTTATGATACTACCACAGATGAAGATGAATGATTGGAGTTATTATGTTGATTATGTCATTTGAGTGTTGTATCAACAATGTACTTGTTATAATAATTATGGAGTATATAATGATTGTACTGTAGTACTATTTCATTAAGGATTTGAGATTGTGTGGAACAATTTAATGTTACTCAATACCAGGTCAAATTTTTTGGAAAATATATGGTTGAGAGAAAGATAAACCATAATATGGTTCTGATATGGAGGTAGTGATTTTAATATACTACATGATTGATTTAGATAAATTATATTGGATATTCTTAACTACCTTGAAACTGATTAATGATTTGTATATTCCATCATTTTTGGGTTTTACAAAAAGTTTGGATTGAAGGAGTATATCTATTATTCTTTAAGGAATAAGGGATTATGAATGTAATCAATAAGTTTTTATGGTAATTTAGGATGTTATAGTGTTTTAAAAGAATATATGATGAAGGTGTTCACATGTTATTATGCAGAAAAAAGGATCTTCATTGTATTTACCTTCCTTATAAATTTTGGATTGAAGTATTTTGGATAGTTCTAGATTGGATTGTTTTGGATTGCCATAAAATGGACAACCCAGAGTTCATGCGGCAACCCGTCGCATGCGGCAAGGCCGTGAGACTTGAATCCACAACCGAAGAGCGACAAGGGTGTATCACCTACCACTGACCCACGTGATGTCTTGTATTGAATAATGTCATTTTTTAATGGTTCTGCTAGATGAATTATAAATTCATTTTTAACCCTATATGAATAGGATAAATAGAATATTATTTTTAATTTCTAATATCTGTTAGAGTGAAAGATGAGTTTTTGGAAGAACTTAGTTAAATGATGAGACTCTACTTGTCAAGTATGTATTTTTCATATTCTCTTATTCAATGAAGAAATTAATTCTTATACTTTAGTGAAATGATCTTAAAACAAAAAAAAATTGTTATCCGAATACCATATGTTTTGCTGAACCGATGGTATTTTAAATCATCATGGATTGATGAATTTAAGTCCCTAAATTTTACACTTGTTTGTGATTGATGACCTCAATCACTACCTATAAATATTTACATTTTCCCTCCAATTATATGTCTTTTATTGCCACCAATGTACTCCGAATAGAGAACATAATTTGTTTGTGACCTTTTCATATCTCTTTTCCTCTTATTAAGACTAAATTTTATTAACCCAATTTCCGATGTGGGTTTTCCCACAAAGATATTTTCTGTATTCAACCTTTTATTTTCGAAGAACAATTACAAATTGCAAGGACTCAATTTATTGAAGGAGGGGAGAATTTAACACGCCATGATTTCATAGTGTGTTATTTCTTCAAAATAATTCAATAACTTGCACTACACGCAACACCGAGTTCAAACATACCATGACCTACCAAACAAGCCATTCAAAAGAGGTTATGAATAGTATTAACTAAATTTTAATCTTTATATAATCCTTATAATTTTAGAATCTATATTATGGGTTTCATAGACCTAATGTAGGAACAAATTCATTTTCAGTAGTGAACTTTTACCAACTTTTAATAGTGAACCATTTTTAAATCCAATATTTTAAACTTTTATATATTCAATTTGACGAAATAAATTTAATTTTTAGAATGGGGAAATAAAAAATTTACAATGAAACATCAAAAGCTTCCACGATACGCTTTCCTTTCAATAATGCAATAGCGTGTGTTGTACGCAGCATCGAGCTCTAACACACAACAACCAATCAAACTAGCTGTTATGAATAGTAATACCTACTTTTTAAAATTTTATACATTTTATCATTAAAAATGGAATTCATTTTTCGATTCGGAATATCGAAATTATCCTAGGGTAAAATTTTGGTACTTTTCGAATAACTTTCCTATTTTGATGAATAGTGAAAATTACTAAATTTTAATTAAAAACAACTTTTTTAGTCGAAATAATTAATAGTGATAAATTATAAATTTGAGTGGTTTTAAAGTATACTTAGAATATATTTTTACCATTTAATACAATTTTGGTCATTAGACATAATATCACAATTAAACCGGACATAAACAAGTATCAATCTTTTGATAGTTATTATATCTTAAAAACACGCTTTTTGTTTTGACAGCAGGAATTAATTTTAATTTAATTTATGCCACTTTTGTGTTTTGAATTTTGAAAAATGGATTCAATATTTGGAATCAGGATGTCCAAATAGTTTAAATAGGTAACTTTTATTTTTAGACATTTTGAATAATTAGTTCGGTAAATATTTTATTTACCATGGATAAAGGGTAAATCCAGTAAATAGGGGTTAAAAAATAATATTATAATAATACTAAATTACCCTAAAACATGTCCTAACCTTATTGGTGGATACATGTCCGACCATGGACATCTTTGGGTCTATTTTTAGACCCCATGGAGCCACTTGTAGGTGATAGGGACACTTTATTTTAATTAAGATAAAATAAATACAAAAATGACATAAGCATATATCGTTTAGGAAAACAATTTTTACATAGGGTTATATATGTTGTATTTTCAACTATAAATATTCATTAAAAATATAATAATATTTCATACATAATGGTATTTTATTTATAATTTTTAGACATTTTATAATTTAATTTATTAATGACACAATAGTGATGTAGTAATTACCTAATTAATTAAACAATAAAATATTTAATATTATAAATACCCAAATAAATGTAATTTGAGACTTTTTATAAATAACAATAATTTTATCGGATAATATGACATGTTAGTATTGAATTAATTAACATTTTGCGAAGTAATAATTCTGTTTTGAGTTTTACAAAAATAAATTATTGAATAGTGTCAAAATTGACATAAAAGAGTTTTTAAAACAAATATTATATTATTAATTGATATTAAATTCCTAAAAATCTATGTATCGGCCAATATAATTATATCATGATAGTTTAAGCATTAATGGACCACTTGTGGGTCTCTTGGATTTATATATTATGTTAATTAACCATATAATATAAAAATAGAAAGAGACATTGTAAAAAGGAAAATAATTAACTAAGAGTTAATACTTAAAGATAAGGTTAATATATTGAACCAAACCTGTCCAAATTTTATTGGTTGAGTGTTTTTAGACCCATCCCCACCGTAACCTTTAAATTATCCACTTTTGAGCCATTATAAACTGAATATGAATTTATTATAAAATAATATTTCTAGCTTTTCCAAAGGTGCCCCTCACACCTCTTATAAAAGGGCACTCCCCCTTCTCATTAATTAACACCTCCAAAGCCTTTTGGTTCGGCCAAAACCTGCCCAAATACTCTCTCTACTTCCCTCAATATATCCTAGAGGAATTATTTTGATCATAAAGCCTACCTAATGAGCCCTTTTGATCAAATCAAAAGGAAGAACCCGATGAAGAGGTAATGTTTTCACCACCCTTTTTCAAATTCCATTCTTCTTCCACTTCTTCTTTCTTTGTTTTCCCATTCTAAAATAATAACTCTAGTATCTCCTATATATTGTGATGTTATTATAAATATGGTACAACCATATTCAGTATAATATCCATCCTTTGAAAAACATGTCACCATACGTGTGTACGTACGGCTTACCCGCTCCACATCGTGGTGTAATTGTTATTCAATAAATTATTCTTTGGATGGGTATAATAATGATTTTTAATTCATTTAAATAATAAATATAACATGATAATGATTCTTTATATATTATATACCATCCAATTATATATTATTTTAATATCAATAGAATGATATTGTCGCTCGTGCGTACATATGGACTACCGTCCCCACGAACGCGATGAGATTCATTCTCCATCATATCCATTCAAGTATAATTATCATTTGACGATTTAAAAATAATTTTTAAGGACATGATATCATTATTGATATGAATAAGATACAACCTATCCAAGACAAACACGGATTATGTATCAAAACATATAAAATAAAATGAGTATGTTAACACCTGAAACAACAATAATACTAAGATATTATTAACAAATCATTGTTAAAAGATAATATATGATATCATATTAATGCATATGATTATTGTATAATTTAATAAAAATTATTTCACTATTATACAGGAGGTTAACCTACCATCAACCAAGTAAAGGTACAAGGTAAGGGTTTATTTCGTAATCTCTTCATTATCTGAGGTTGTTTATACGTAATAATCTACTGGTACTTCTTTCTCATCCACATCCATGTTTCTTAAAAATGTGTTTCATAACATTTTTACTATTTACTATAATATGGGTTAAAGTCATTTATACCCTTGTTTGAATTTTTATAAGAATTTTAAAATTGAATCATTCCTTCATTTTCCAAACAAGGTCCTTTTTAACCTATTCGACAGAATTAAGGTAAGAATGTTTTTTCAACATAGACGGTGGGTGTGGCTATTTTCTTCCGTTATAAAATTTTTGAAGATTCCCTTACAAGCATATAAGGATATTTTCAAATTAATGGTTTTATTTAATAATTATGTGACTTTTAAATGATTTCAAAATGAATATTTTAAGAATTTCTGAAATGTACTCTTTATCAAAATTAGAATTCTAAATGTTTTAAAGATTTATCTTTCTAAATATTTTTAATTAATTTCCATGTTTTCAAAATGATTTTAAGGATTTATTTATATGGACATGAATGTTTTGAAATGATATTTCTTTTCAAAAGTTTCGAAGTGTTATGGGACACATTGATTCAAAAATATATTTTAAATTACTTAATAAATGTGTGACTTTTAAATGATTTCAATAAAAAGAGATATTTCTCTCAAGTAGTTTTGATTTCATCTATGTCAACATCCTTTGATGGATTGTATGTTTATTTGAAGGTGATTTATTATGATACAAAACTTCCATATTGTTTTGAAGTTTTTGTGATGTGTTTGACTGTGGATGTGTTATTCTTATACCATTCGTGGTTTATGGATGAAGTATTTACATTTTGTATGTTCGTTTTAATACGAATGTTTATGTTATGTTTGAACCTTTTCATGTGGGAATGCATTGGACCTAATATGTGATGGGTGGAGCCCGCTATAGCTCCTCGATGCATCGGTAGGTCTCGTGAGACAAACTAGTGTCTTGGCACAAGGCCTTGACAAAATCTTATTTGTAGTTTTGGCATGAGGCCTTGGATATGTGGTTAAGATAGTCTAGAATTATGAATTCCATCATTATACATGTGGTTATTGATATTGCATGTGATTATTTGATTAGTAGAATATCAATGTGAATAAGTAAATTCCATTATTTCATTTTATTTTTTCCATACTATGTTTAAGATCAAGTTTAAAAGGATTTTGTTTTAGTTATACATTGCCTTAAATATTTATTCTTATTTATGAAAGTTTCCGCTATATTGTTATCCTTACTGGGAATTTGTGCTCACCCCTTTTCTATGTTTTATTATTCCCAGGATGTGAATAAGTAATTTATGAATGACCTGCAGGGATAGTATGAAGGGATAAGAGTGTGGACTATGGAGACTATACTGTTGTAGTTTTCATTTTATGATGTAATGTAATATTTATTAATGTATCTAGTTATTCCAAGGCTACTAAACTAATCGGTCTTTTGAGACATTATCTTTCTTGTGATAATGAAAATGTTATGTAATAATGCACCGACTCTGGGTAACTGGGGTCGGGGCGTTACACACTGTAAATTCACTGAAGAATTTATTTCCTGTTTAAATGGTGAATTTGTAAGAAAATTTGTATAAAATATATTTTCAAGGAAATGGATTCCAAACCATTTTCTATATTTTTTATATGTTTTTAAGGGAAATTTCTTTCAAAAAGTATTATGTCTTCAAATCGTTTTTCAAATATAAATGGATATTTTCCTCAACATTTGTTTCATAATATCCTTTCAAGTTCTTTTACGTGTAAAATAACTCCAGTTGATGATTATCATGTAATTTATGGAAATGATACAAAGGATCAATTCATATTACTTCTTTAATGGTTTGTGTTTTCATGGAATGATTCTTAGTACACCCTTTTCACAACCACAGTTTTTTTGCTTTTAAAACCCGATTCATTTTACAGGTTCTGTTTTCATGAAGGGATTTTTAAACCAATCTCATTTCATAGGTTGTTATGTGATGAAATTTTAATGATACACATTTTATTTCATGGGTTAGGATGTTATATTTATAAATCTGATCTCTTTTTATTGGTCATGATATGTTGAAAGGTTTATTGTCTTGTGGTACATTTTAGAATTATTTTATTATTATATGGGTTGGACCAATATCTCCCTCTAATGGATTCTGTAATGATAAGTTATATATGAGATTAAAGGTCACAATGATGATATCCAAAACCTGAATACAATAAGGTACATGGGTTATAGTCCATGTCTAAAGAAATACGTGTACATTAGTTGTTGCCCAAGCCTAAAAACAAAAAGATACATGGGTTATATCGTAATCCTATAAGATATTGGGTACACGTTATGTATACAAAACCATAAAAATAATATTGTATATGGTTTTAGCCCAATACTAAAAGAATGTAATTTGATGGGTCGTAGCCCTTGCCTGAAAAAAAGATGGTACATAGGTTGTATCCCCAAGATAAAAACATCAAGTACATGGGTTGTATTCCCAAGAATACAGTTGGTACACCTGTTGTAACCCCAACCTAACATATTATAATGTTTATGGTAGGTATCATTGAAAAAATATTTTCTATTAATATATGTTTTCTAGAAATCCGATGTATAATTCCTTTGTAATGTTTCATGGATCATGATGTTTATTTTTTTATTATCCATGTCTTATGAACTACTATGATTTATCCCATAACTCATTTTTTGATATTTTACGTCCATGGTATGATCTTATAATGTTAAAATCACAATATAATAACCATATTGTCATGTTTATGTGTACATGTATCCCATGTTTACCATTATTGAGCATCTGTGCTCACCCATTTTTATGTTTCCTTTCCCCAGGTTATGAGGAATATCATTAGGTATAAGTACTAAAGGTGGAGATATTTGTAGGATATGTTTATCATATTTCACCAGGATATAATATTGTGTTTTCTTTATTTCCAAATACACTAAACTATTACGTTACATGGTCTTGATTTTTTTAATGTATTAAATATTCATCTAAAATTATGTAATATCTATGTATGATAAGCTTGGATCACTATATATGGTATCGAAGTATTGGATTAGTCATCCTTTGGACTCGAGGTTGAGAAAGCATTAATGATATCCCTTGGTATATTTAAAATGATATTTCTAGAGATGTCTCTATAGTAAGTACATGGATGGGTTAATGTTTTGGAAAATATCTTTGAATTTTGATATAGGGTTTAGTGAGTTATTTCATAGAAATAAATACATTGATGGACACAAAAAGTGGAGGTGGATCTGGTAATTATTTAACAAGGGTAAACAACTCATAATGGTTTTTCCAAGCCTAACATGGGGTAATCAAGTACACAAAAATGGGTTTTATTACACAACTAGTTTGACTCTCCCCGGGATATTATTTGAGAATTCACAAACTTTTCACAAACCATTATGGATGTTTTAAATATATATTGTCAATGAATAACATAGGATGAACCTTTGTTTTCATATATTAATTAATGTTTCATGATTTAGATGTCCTATATGTAATTATTTTCATGACCATGTGGTTTTATGCAATGATATCAAATTCTCACACTATGCTTTTAGTTTATTCATTGGTAGGAACTGGATGGAACTGTATATACATAATATTTTACGGATGATTTGGTGAGGAGAATTCAAGTATAATGATCACTATATTGAGAGATTTTTTTATCATGCTTAATAAATTTTCTCAGAACATGATTAACAATGTGCACATTAACAAACTCACAGACTCACCAAGGTAAAGAAATTAGGAGTTAATTATGTGTTTGGGGAATGAATACCATGGAATAAATATGATTAGTTTTTCATTTTTTTAATACTATGGGTTGAATCACCAAGTTGAATGTACTATAGTAACAAAAATATATTTTAACTAAGGAAAATAAGGACATGGAGTAAGTGATTACATTGGAAAATTGAACAGTTCGGTTAACAGAATGGATAAGATTGTTGGTCTCCATAAACAACTATAACAATACGACTATTTTAAATGTTTAAATTGTTGTCATTATAAAAAAATATAATTTTTATATGTCTCATTAATTTAACCATCAATGTAGTTAAAGTGTTGGTTTTTCTACAATGTTTAAAAATACCACATACGAGATGTTAAATGTATCTTATGTTCCTAATGTATTTTTTACATTAAATATAATAATCCTAATTAGATTGAGTTGGAGTTTCCTTAATACATTATTAATATTTCATATTATTGGAAATAGTTATTAATGAATATGTTGAAGAATCCTGAGTAATGGTTTATGAATAATGTTGGATGAATGAATAATTTATGTTTGGAACTTCATAGACTATCTTATATGGATATGAAATATTTTTGTATTTTAAGTAG
This sequence comes from Viscum album, assembly GCA_963277665.1. NCBI lineage: Eukaryota > Viridiplantae > Streptophyta > Magnoliopsida > Santalales > Viscaceae > Viscum > Viscum album. The sequence goes on along the minus strand of OY728140.1, from coordinate 1,073,351,590 downwards.
ATGTTTCATTAATTTTTAAAAAGGAAATGTTGAAATGCGATGAATACATTGAAAAAGTATTGCATAGAATGATTCTATTTTGATTAAAGAAATATAAACCAAACTAATGTCTGATTTTGAGATAATGATGTATTGGATAATGACATAATGGATATGAATAATTAAATTTTTACTGGGTCAGTAATGCTTGTTTACTGTCTTTTATTTTATTTTAATAAACGGTCAGGGGTTCTACCTCTGGCTATGCTTTCCTGGTATCATCAAGATAAAATTTTCTATTTGTATATTCAATTATGATAAATCGGAAGGTCCGTAGGTCATCAAATAGTTATTGAATTCTGATTTTTAATGTTCTCCTAACCTTTTTCTATATTACTCTCTATCAGAATATTATCATGATATTTCTCTTCCATATCCATGTTTTCAATTCTAACATATGTTCTCCAATGTGTAAGTCTCATCATTAGTAAATTTGGGTATCTTTTATGGTAGAGTTTCTATTTTTAAAGGATGTTATAGTATTCATTTTTATGATGTGAGTATTGATGAATGAAACAATAATTTATTAAAAAATGATAAACCATACATATTTCGATGGATATATTCATTTTAAGGGGTGTAAAATATATCACCCTGAGATATTTTCAATTTTTTTTTAAATTTTTTTTATCTATTGGTTTTTTTTTCATTTCACCTAAAACAAGAGATGATTATATATACATATATATACGAATAGTAAAATATTTCAGTCACATGACTGAAATTTTTATTATGCTACACACAATAGTGAATTGACTTACTCAACAAGCAACACTGACTTAGTATACACAACATACATCACTAAATTTGTTCTCTTTCCACGCAATACTTTGTTTCTACAAAACATAATTTCCTTTTTATAATCATTTAAATGAAATAGTTATAACCAATAAGTTAGTCATAGTAATATAAATAGTAATACTAATTTTAAAATATTTTTATAATGCTTATATATAAATAATATATATTTATAATGAAAAATAATAATTTTTGGTAATGTATCTATTTATTTAAAAAAATATTTTCACTTCTGAACTCATTACCATGTGCTTCTTTGAAGAACACAAAAAATACTTTCTAAGGCACATAAAAAATTAATTTGATAAAATTAACTATTTTTTTATTTATAATTATGAAATTTTATTAAATTAAATATGTGCAATTTTTCTGAGAAACATCATTTTTTGAATAATTGCGAAAAATAATCCATTTTTGTTAAGAAAAGATTTTTTTTGATTATGTAATTATTAATGGTAAATTGTACATTAATTTTTTTATGGTCAAATTAGATCAATTATAAATATATTAATACAATTAAAGTCATTTTATTCAATATTATTTTTAAATTGAGTATAAATACTTAATAAAATTTTGAACTATTTTCTACTTTAGAAACCTGTTGTTTCGTAGTGTCAATGGGATTAACATTAATCATAATTATTCCACATTAATGTAATGAATTTCAGAATATTAACATAAATTATTTTAATTAGTATATTATTTAGGTTATAGTTATATCATATTAATTTTTGACCTGAAGAATTACTAAAACTGATTTAAATTAATAACAACCATTAAGGTCAAATTAAGATTAGTTAGGAAATAAACATATTCTTAGGGCCCATATAACCTATAATATTGTCCAAACCCCATTATATTAAAATATTTCGGACATATACATTCCATTATTAATTTATATTTGTTTTGTAGTCCCTTTTTAGGTAAAAACATGTGTACACCTAACTTATTTACAAAAATTCATAGTGAGTCCTTTTCCTTTTCTATAAATGGCAACCACCTCCATCAATTCATCACAGATATAAAAAATTTAGTTTTGTACCAAATATAATAAATAATGTTCTCAACATCCCTCCTATCCACATATAAGAATCTACATGGACCAAAATAAATCCAAGGAATAATATTTCCATAAACCAGTAAGAGTTACCTAACCAATAGGTAACCAATTCTCTCATGCATCATTCTTCTATTTTTCTTCCCCACACATCCAATATCATTATTAAATTATTGTATAAAAATAAATGTATCAAAAATATCATTGTATTTTTTTATTATTTGGTTTCAACTATCACAAACACACACATCCATATAATGGGTGGAAAACATACAGTTTATGACTCTGATGAATCATCACCCCACTAAATAATAATTGTAAAATTTTCAGTCAACACCTGTCACGGTAGAAAATATGGTAGAAATTATTCTTATAAATTTTATATATTATATTTATTATATCATGATATAATTTTATTACTTTTCAGATCTCATATGTTTTTACTTTATATTTTTGTTAAAAGGGTAATTTCATTTGAGGAAGTGTGGACTAACGCCCCTTAAAGTGATATGATTATTTCATAACTAAATTGAATTTATTAATATTTTTTTAGTTAATTTATATGATATATATGATACCATAAATATAATTAAATAATGGTTTATATACAAATATATATATATATATTCCTTTTTCTATCATTCAACTAGATAATTATATGAAAATAGTGTGCATGCGTACGTATAGTGTACCGTCTCCATGAACTGTGTATTCTATTTCATAATTATTTATTCTATAGATTATTATAATAAATATATAATTTATATATATATGATATTTTTCTCATGTTTTAAATTATATAAATAATGATACAATTATATGGACCAAAGATATAACAAATTATAAGATATGTAAAATACTAAGCGAATATGACCCAAAGTGTAACCATAACATGAACTTTTTAACAAGAAAGTAATATAAAGTCATAATAAATATTTATATGGTATTAGATATAATAATTTGGTTCATTAAAATATTTATAATACTTTTATATTTATAATACTAAAGTTTTAATGAGTATTACATGAGTAATGAAAAAATGTAAGGGGATTTCATTTCACATTTTATTTCTATAAGATACATGATATGATAACCACTCTTTGATTTTGTGTGGTGTATGTACATTCCATTATTGTATTGTATTTATTTTATAATTAAATTTATGCATCATCATAAACAAATATTATGATATTTATTTCATTGGGGATTATGTTTCCAACGTTAGAAATCATTACAATAGTTGTTTCTCAATTGGTCTTCTTTGAGACTCGTGTTTTTTATGCACAAAGATACTTAATGGAGGTGTATATACTTCCATTTTACATGTTATATCATGAAATTACTACCTTTAGTGATATTTTATGTTTCGTATTATATCATTTTCTAATAGGGAAATTATGAACACATGTCACCATGTTATCAGAGATTATTGAGACAATCTAACTATTTTATAAGATTCTTTATGTATATACATCATTTGATAAAATTTTGTGATCCATTTCTCATGAAAATTCATAAAATTTCATATCCTATGGTCCTTTATTCTATATTAATGTATTGGTACCATATTGCTACACTATGGTACATAAGATCGTAAAGAATTTATTTTGGTGAAATCCAGAAAATACACTCTCTTGGGTCAGAAATATTTTTTTCTAAAAAGGGTTTCAAGAATATTCTTCTATTATTATAAAATAATTAAAATTAATTTTGACCCTTTTTTATATTATCAATTTTTTAAATTAATATTCTTGTACATTTCTAATGGAGTCATTTATTTATCATTTTTACCATACAATAGAATTGTCTGTTTTACCTCATATGACATGTATGGATTTCCGCACCATCAATTAATTAAAGATTTATTATGATGTTTTAATGTTTATTTATTATGAAAATTATTTGAAAATTTATTTTAAAGGAATTTTTTTAAATAGTTTTCATTATTTGTTTATATGTTTTTACATAAAATAGGTCTCAAAAGGTATTATGTTTTAATGATCTTTTTTCAAATATGAATATATAATTACTTCATGAAATCATTTCAAAAAATCCTTCGATGTTATTTTACATCTAAGATAACATACGTTAAAATAAATTATAGAGATATAGAAAATTATACAAAGGTTCTGCTGATATTATTTCATTAATGTTTTATTTGTTGATTAAAAGCTACTTAAGACACCTGTTTGACATCCATTTCATTATGTGATTACGAAACCTATCTATTTCAATAGGTTATGTTGTGATGAAATGTTAATGATACCAATTTCATTTCATGGGTTATGATTTTATATATACAAAACCAATATCTATTTATAAACGATGATATGATGAATGTATTTTTATATTTTTCAACATTAATTAATGATTATATTATTAGTTGTGTGGGACCTATATCACCTTTTAATGCATTCTCTAATGATAAATTTTATATGATCTCCAATGGAACACATATTGTAACCCAATCCCAAAAACAAAAAGATACATGGGTTTTATCCCAATCTAAATAAAAAGGGGGGATACTAGTTGTAGCCCAATCCCAAAAAATGAAGGAACATTGGTTATATACCATGCCTAAAATTAAGAGGGTACAAGAGTTGTAGACCGGGCCTAAAAAAAATAAGGTACATGGGTTGTTTCTCAATCAAAAAATAAAGCGAGTACATATGTTGTAACCAGAAGCCTAAAAATATGATGATACATGGGTTATAGCCCTAGCGTAAAAGTAAGAGGGTACACTATTTGTTATCTGAAGCTCGTAGTTGGTTCATGGGTCATTGAACAAGCCTAACATTTTATAAAGTTATTGGTAGGTACCCTTGACAAAAAAATTATATTCATATATTAATGACACAAATCCTATGTCTTATTCCACAACTATGATTTCATATCTCATGAAGCTTATTTCCCTATGATTGATGACATATGAACTGCCAAAATTTATCCAATAACTCATGCTTATGATATTTGATATGCAGGGTATGGTCTCCTAATGTTACAATCACGTTATTATACACCTATGATCATATTTATTCATACATTCCTTCATTATTTACCAAAACATAGCATCTGATATCACCAATTTTTATGTTTTCTTTATGAAAATTAGGAACAATTGTTTTATGTAGAAGTACTAAATGTGTAGATATTTAGGTATGATTTTGAAGATCTTTCACTCGGATAAAGGATTTTGTTTACCATGTTTCCAATGATACTAAACAATGATGGTCATAAGGCTTGTATTTTTGTAAAGTAGTGAATATTTATCTCAAAGGATTTAATATCTATCTATTTTATGTATGGGTCATTATACATACTATCCAAAGGTAATATAATCCAAAAAAGTAAAAAAAATTAATGAATGAAATTTCAGTAATCAACTCAAGAATATAAATTTTAAAATAAAAAATTCTATATGAATCATTCGAGAGGATTATTCAAAAATATATATGAATATAAAATGTATTGAAATAAATTACCATCGTAATAAAAACAGTAAAATCTATAAATGTATAAAATACAATTAGATCCCAAACTATACCTATAGTATAACTTATATATTATTTAAGGTCTCCAAAAATAAATAATAATAATTGAATAATAAAATTTGATGCAGAACACAGTGTAGAAACAATTTGATTCACTTGAACAAATTTTATAGAAATAAATGATCATACTATTATGGTGATATATTTAATAAATTTTTAAAAAATTATAAAATAGATCTAGTATTTGTTTAAATAAAATTGACATAAAAAAATTTAAATATATAACCCACATGAGAGGATTCTTCATATTAAAATTACCTTTTACACCAACAGTTTTGATTTAAAATGCCTTCGAAGGATGAATTTAAAAGAATATAAGTGTATGAAAATAAATTTTTTCCCTTACAATAACAATAATTAAGAACAATATTTCTTAAAACATTTAATCAAAATTGTTACAAAATTAATTAATATTCAAAGGACAAATAATTATAATTGGATAAACCATATTCACATATAGTATTCAGAAATAAATTGAATCATTTTAGTGATTTTTCACATTGAAATTTCAGATCATCGAAATATTTTTGATATAAAATTTATTTTAAAAATGAATCATGAAAAAGAAAAAATCATAAAGAGTTCCCCTTACTCGTGAATTATGGCTACATTTTTTTCTTTCCATAACTATTTCCATAATTTATCCCTCCCACAACATAATATCTAACAATGGTTTGCAATCCATGAAGATAAAATCGGTACTACATGAAAGATAATGATAACATATATTAAAACATGGTAGAGTATATTTTATAAATATCTATCACAAGAAAATACATTTTTTATACACTAAATAATTGGGAACTTATAGATTACCAACCAAAATACTTTCTACATCCAGATAAAATATCCTTAATTATGAATCATGAAATCATGACGTGTAAACCTAAACTAGAAATTGAAATTTTAATATCCCACCCAGACCTATCAAATTCATCCAAACCATAGAGATGAGGGTCATCTCCACATGTAGGGACTCTCAGGTGGATGAATCGAGGATAATGAAAATAGTCAAAGGCATCACGAGTATTCAGTGTGGGTTGTAAGTCGATCGATTGCTGGTTGTATTCATCCACATGTGACCATCCCCTAGGTCATGGGGTCACCAAATGGGACATGTTGAAGGCAAGAAGAATAATTAGTAAATCATTGGTTTTGTTTAAGGAAATGATTCCATTCTATTACTCAAGCAAGTAAATATGACGGAATAGTGGATGGGAAGGAAGTTGGGTCCGACTGAACCGCAGGAACTCGATCCCCTCTTTTGTGTTTTTTTATTATTAAAATAACTAATTATATTTAATGTTTTATTTTTTATTTTTATATTTTTATATGTTATATATTATTAAAAATATTCTTGATAAATAAACTACTAATTTTCTACTAAATTAAAAAATAAAAAATAATTATTTTTAATATCACTATCTTATATATAAATATATATTTTCTAAAAAATATTTATTATACATGGAAAAAATTATAAAATCAATGATGTATTGTGCCACTTAATATTCCATATATAATAATGTTTTTGAGTATGTTGTTAAATGTATATATATCTATGTTATAAAATCAGGTTGGATCATATGTAATTTATTTTAATATAAATTAATAGTTTAATTTTTTACTAAAATATAAATACTATTAAATTTAGTATTAATTATGTTTCATATAATATTATGTGTATTCCATAAAAATGTAATATAAGATGTCTTTTATATTTTCATTTTAAATAATAATAATTTCTAATGATTTGTTATTACATTTTACTATATTGAATTTGAATTAAAAAGATAACTTTAAAAAAATTATTTAATTTATTAAATATCATAAATCATTATATTAAAATTAAATATTCATTGAGATTAAAAAACCATTTATTATATATGGATATAAATATTTATTATTATTATTATTTTCCATCATGTTAATTTTTCAAAAAATAAACATGGGTACATTTAAAATATATATTTATTGAATAATCCTGAATAAAAATGTAAAAAAATATATTAAGAAATTTATTAATGGTATATTTTAATTTAGTAAATTCTTTCTTCAATATGTTAATTATTTTTATACAAAGAGAATATATAGTCTAACAAAACATAGTTATACATATACACACACCCAAACATATATATATATATATTACATTATGTTTAAACTAATATTTATTTTTATACAAAATAAATTAATTAATATTACACTCAAAAAAATTAATTTAAAAGTAAAATTATTATATTTACTAATACATTAGATTTTATAATATATATCTTATATATTATATTAAAATAGTATTTTCATCATAATTCCAAACCAAGGGAGGTGGTAAAAGAAAAATGAACTGCATTGTTTTTCGAGGTGGTAGTCATCTATACACATGAATGGTATGTCTATTACCCATTTGTTGTATGTGTTTGTAGGTGTAGGTTAAAACCTAAGGAAAATATAGTCTCATTGTATTTAGAATACATTTGTTATTATATATTCCCAAAATAATAATAGTAGATGTTGTGAGAATGAAAATAATTGAAATGATCTTGTGCATGGATGTAACCTATTATTTTGATAACTCAATTTTATATTCACCAATGGGATACCTTTGTTGGTATTCATCTATAAGTGATTCTTCTAGGATGATTTTAGGGTTTTTTTGAATATTAGGTAAGGGGATGGAGGATCCAAAGGGTAGTGTCGTGTTTGAGAAATTAAGGTGGAGAGGTGAGTTCCCTTTTATAGTAGAGGAGGAGTGGCGTTCATGTAAATATCAAAAGTAAACAAATTATGAGATGTTTCACATACATAATGTGCCTCAAATAATAGTAACATTCCATTCTTAGTGGGAGATTGATCTAAATGTTTACTAGATAATGAATTTTGACATGTTTCTAGGTTATTTGGACCATTAAATTATAGTTTACATGCTATGTAATGTTTTTACTATAATCATTTTAATTAATTTTAATTACATTCAATAACATTATTGGCCACAATATATGTTTTATATGATAGAATTTATATCAGAACAGTGCGAAACATATCCGTAAATCCAATAGCCTTAAATTTTTATCAATCAAAAGGATAAAAATATGGGTACACAGGTTGTGACTAAATGGTGTTTCACACACCACAAAAAGAGAAAAATTCTCTAGACATTCCCACAATAAAAGATTAGTAATAAGTATTTACTACCTAAAATACATACATTTCCATGATCTCAATGATGACGTCCTCTCCTAAATATTGGGGTGACCCATCGACATGCACATTCCTCCATAAAAATATTCTCTTTAGTGCCACAAGACTCTACTTCAACCTCTTCAGAATAGTGAGTTTCAACATTAATGGCCTTGGCTGTGAAAAGTAATACATCAGAAACCTCAGGTATAGAGTCTACATGCATATATTTAACTTCTTGGGTGACTTCCTTGTTTATAACCTTCAACAATGTAATTCCCTATAGGTCTAGAGAGTTCCCTTGTGATGTTTACTTTCTAGTACCTTTAAGAACCACAACATTAAAAGGGACACCAATGATATTCTTAATAAATTATTTATAAAAGTACCAAAATCTAGAGTATTAATTGAAAAAGCATCCTGAGAACATTTAGAGAAACTGTAGCCTACTATACCATTTTTTCACCCATGTGTCCCTTGATAGGGTTAGAATTCTACAAGTCAGTAATCCCAAATATAACAGCCTCCCTAACATCCTACTTGTAAGAAAATAAAGAATTTTCATGATATGGATGGCTGCCACCCCCTCCTGTTTCCATCCCACTAGGATACAAACTAACAGCCCCACACCTTACATATTGTTGGACATTTATTACCCATTTATACCCTCATTTACTTTCAAAATACATTCTTTTCCCATAGAAGTACCTTCCCTCATGTGAAGAAAAGAGGAATACCCTATAGCAACCTTAAAACTAGAGTGGTACTTCCTTCAATATCATAAGCTAGATCCCATCTTTTTTGACTGTCATAATCACCATTCTCACTGTCTCCACATAAATCACCCCATTTCATAGTAGTAGTAATATCATCTTGTGCCTCCCGTATAATAGGGGGGATAATGGGTAAATCTACAGGAGTAGCTACCTTTGAAAAAAAACACAAAAAAAGGTAGCTTCATAAGGAGAAACTATAGGTGTATCAATTACCTCCATCGCCTAGGGTGGTTGTGGGATTGTAGTAAGTTATTTTCAATTGGAATGTAACCAATCGTTGTAAGGACTCATTCAATTAGTAGTAGAAGTCTCTTCACCAAGAATACCGTTTTGATTTCCATCTGAAACATCAACTGGCATCTTGAACCTGCAATTGACAATTTTATGCCATGTCTTTACGCAGTTAACACATTTTAATCCCAAAACTCATGCCCCCCTAAGGTAAAAATTTCAATGATGGATATATAAAAAATCTAGCACATATTAAAAATCAACAGATAACATTAACTTGAATTTATCAGCTGCCAAGAGTGTGGTTTAAATATGTGGAGAATAGACATCAATTTCTACCAAAACACTGCCATAGTCACCATAGCATGAAATTGCAGCCTCCTTATCAAATTTAATCAGAATTCCAACCATGGAAGTTATTGAATTAGGCGATTATCACAACATGATAGATTCTAATGATATATATTATATTTATTTCTATATAATTAAAATGATTATAATTTAAACCCACTATAACATTTTATTTTACTCTATAACTAAGTTACATGAAAATATTTTTTAAATTAAAATTCAATGTTTTGATTATTAAACAAAAATGAAATTTTTCTAAAAAATACAAAAAATACACCGAATATAGGCTTTGATATCCCAATTTTAAAATACATATTTTTTTCAATAAAAAAATTTAAAATGGGTTCTCAGTTCAGTTGTGGTAAAAGTACTTTTTAAGTAAAATATAATTTTTTATTTATAATATTAGATTTATTATAATATTGTACCAATAAAAGCTATTGTATGAGTAAAAAAATTATTGAATATAAAATTTTATTAAAATTATTCATCGAAGTTAGTTTATTTATTCATCAAGTTCAAATATAGTTTGTATTTTGAAAAATAAGTTTCTTATAAAATTTATTTATTTATTTATTCACAATTATGACATTAATTTCTACTAATTGATAACCATATAATTCATTTTATATAATTATTTAAATAATATTTATATAATTTAGTTAATATTATTCATCCATTACATTCCAATAGATTGGTGAAAACTATTATATTATTTTAATTACAATATCGATATTATATTATAATTTTGTAAAAGTAGGCCTTTTGAGTATTTCATGATATCAAAGAAACTCAAAATTGTGTGTAACAAAACAAAAATAGATTTATGTGTTTATCAAAATAATATAAGTTTTTTGTACTTTTAGAATAACATGTTTTTGTGTGAAACCTGAACATAACATTGTTTTTTTATATAACACAAGTTGTATTTAGTGTTTCCTAGAATATAGAATTCCAAAAAGAATAAATTAATTCAAAAAACATTTCCAAAAATCCCAATGTATTATAATATTGAAAAAGTGTGAAAATATATGGCTGATTCTTAATAAACCCACACCCTACCCACTGATTTATTTCTCAATATTGGATCAATTTACCATTGAATTGTATCATGACATTAATTGAAAAATATTGGGCATTCACAAATGGTATATTCTCTAAACATACAAAAGGGGACCATATGAACCCCATTTTTTCACTGATCCCAAAGATTTAATTCTATAACAATTAGTCAAAATTCTCAATTAATTATTACACTCATGTCTGAGCTTTCTTGGTCTTTCTAAATGATGATGTGATGAAGCATTAAGGCACTACCCAAGGAAGAACATCCGAAACAAGATGAAAATTATCTGAACCAAAATCTCTTTGTTTTTCTATAATTATTCAAAATAAAAAATTTTAAACCAATTAAATTATGAATATATATATATAATTAATGTAAATAATTTAACAATAAAATTGAAAAATAATGTATACCAATAATTCAATGAAAATTTATATCACCGTCCCAATATGTGCAAATTATTTCATCGAATAATTGCTTCAATTATTATTCCATTGGATTCATATAATAGATGAATATAATATATATATATAATTTATATTATTAAACTATTAATATCATATATCTAAAATGGTTGATATTATATATGTAATATTAATAATAGATGGTCAAAGCAACTTATACCGTATTAAATCAACATATCAATGAACTTTTCATAATTTCAGTACATGTTGGAATCCTACAAATATATATATATATATTTTCGACAATGTACTAATAATAGAGATAAATATTTATAATAGAACATCTTATTAGGATGTTTTAAAACACCATTTAAAATGGAATACATATCAACATAGATACAGTGAAATTGACTGAATAACATCATATAACTGACCTAAGGAAAAACTATTTATCAAATGAATAACAAATGATAATAAATATTCCATTTAAAGTGGAATGTAGATGATCAATTATTAATAATTTTTTATTAATAAATATTTTACAAGTTTATTTTTTAAGCACATGCGAAAAATCAATCCAGAATAAATATAATATTTTCATATCCCAAATTATTTTCATTGAGATATTTGTAATATTAAAAAAATCATTTTATATAGTTTAATTAGTTTATTTATATCATTATATAAATATATTCTTAAAATACAGTTTATTTAAACACCCTTATAATGTTATAAATATTTTGTATTTTCATTTCAAACAATTATACCATTATAAGCGGTTCACTTTATAAGATAAAATTCACTAACACTGATTTCTTATTATAAAAAGACATATGTTTGATATGGTGTGATTAGTTCTTAATTAATTTAATTTTCCATATTAATTAAATTATTGGGATCAAGGATCAATGTCATTTTATTTCTTTAAATTTATTATTATTCGAAAGAAACGAATGTGGTGATGGTTTTATTAACTAAACTCCAATAAATGAGTGATATTGTGTCGTCATGAATTTATTTCATCCACAATTGTTGTATTACACTATTAAATATTTCTGTATGAAAAATTATATTTCCATTGCATTAAATTATCATTTTTATTCATATATTTCCCCTTGATGAGTTTCTTCCCCATAAAATATTTGTCAATTTTTAGAATAACTCCCATCAGTTTTATTAAAAGTATCCCCTACTTATCCAAGTTATTCTTTCATGCTAATGTTCTGTGTTATATTTGGGGAAAATATTCTGTGTTATATATTGTAAAAATAATATTACCAATATACTAATTTTCATTTTTTTACTCTTTCAACGATTTTTAATTACAATAATGTTATTTTAAAATGATAAAACTACTTTCCATCTTTTCATAAATAAATGAATTATATTTCACTATGAATTTTATTTGGATAAAAATTATGTCATTAAAATTATATATTATTGAATATATTTTTTAAAATATTTTTTATAATGTATTGAATTTCAATTTTTTAATCATATTTTTATTTGTTAGGCACTATTGTTGACGATTATTTTTAAAAACTGATTTTTTTTCAATTAATAATCACTTCACATTTTGTTAATACATTTTCTGTAGTAAAGGTATAATTATTTAATTCTCATTAAAAATATTGATTTTAAAAATGGAATATTTTTAATATCACTATAGATACCACTGTGAAAAGGAATTATCAAATATTACCATAACTCTATCTTTTTCTCAAAAGATAAAATTGTTTTCTAAAAACCACATTATGATTTCACTATAATTTATTATTTATATATAATGGTTTCATTTACATAACAATTATTATCCTATAATGACACTATAAATGTTCATATAAAATAATCTTTTGCGTTCATTTAATTTTTGGAATCATCTATTTACATGATTTTAGAAAATATCGTTGAAACCAATATTAAGTGATGTGAAACCCATTTTCCATTATATGTTTTATTTATGATATGTTAAATGAAACAGATTTAGTATAATTCTTTATATTATGATAAAAATAATGAATGATTTATTGTCTAATACTTATGAATTGATAATTTAGGGGTGGGGTCCTATATATCCCACCAATGCATTAAATAATTTTGTATATCATGTTTGATTGTTATATTGACTGTTTTTTTGTTCACAACATTCTACATGTACATTTTGTTTTTCACAACATGATGTGTTGGTTTTTTGAATGTTTAGAACATGAGTTGTAGAAAATTAATTTATTCAAATTATAATACACAAAAAAATATTTCCTCAATAATGTTATAATTTTTATATGCTTCTATTCATACCACTATTCATGTTCTTCTATATATCAAGGGTGAATTACATTTCTATTCCATGTGAAAATGATTATACTCTATGTCTCATGTTCATTTTGAAATTTTATTTTAATATTCACCGATTATAAATGTTTCTCAATTTATATATTCATGAACCTATATCATGATTAGTAGACATCTCATAATGTAATATTTTGTTTATTATATGTTAATTATCCCCTTCCCATGTATTATTATATCAATAATGTATAAGAAATTATTATAAATTGATGACTGTTTTCTTTAATATGAAATTGAGATCTGTCCTCTCTATTAATTCCACTTCCCAATGAAATTGTATATATGACTAAACATATATGTATGTTTTATAAAGATATTATTAGTGTGAAATTATGGAGAAACAAAAAAATTAAATTATAGTATATTTGAAAATGAGTATTTTTATGACAACAAAATGGTGGATAATTCACAAATATATTAAAACATAGATTCAAGGATTTTTTTGATTATTAGGTGATGAAATGTTTTAGTTATATAATTTTTGGATGTTAATAATAGTTTAATTTCATTAATTTGAAAAATATTAGTTTAGATCATTTTTTTACTAGATTTGATATTGATGATCTAGGGAACCTGAGTTTGTATTGTAAAATGATAGATATGATTTTTAAGAATAATTTATTTATTTAGTGGATTATGTGAGTGAAATTTTTGGAATACACTAGGTATTATTTTAAAGGATGATTATATGTGTAATATAACATACTAATTTTTTTGTGATGTTTTGAGTATAGATTTTCACTCTATTATTTCCCCCGCTGGATAATATAAATTTTATCTGGTTTTGTAATAGTTGAACCTAGTTGTTATAACCCCAAATGGATGGGTGATTTCAAATCTATGTTCAATTATATAATAATTTTTTTCTTAAGGAAACACACATGGATAGATACTCCTGGGGGATATGATTTGGATAATCAAATGAACTTTAACTTTAATTATTAATGATTTGTAATGTTATTGAATAAGGTTGAGGCATATGAGACAAAATAACCTATAAAATAAATTAATGAATATAAAGTTATCTATATTGATATAAAATATAATGTGATGGTTAAAATGAGTTAGGAATTTTTGTGGTTATGTATTTAATAAGAAAATTTGTAACAATTCTCATATGATTTTAACTATTAATCACTCATTTTACCTCTATTGGTTTATGTAATGGATTGAGCCTGAATGAACCATGTTAACAATGGATTCCATGGCTAATGTGTATATTATACAAATGTACAACCAAATAGGATAATATCTAAAGTGAGTATTCTTGTTATTAAACCTAACCATCTTTCAAAAGTTATTATTTCCAATGTTTACATAGTTTAATTTAAAAAACAACTAATTAATAGAATGATGGAATCTCAAATACCTTTCTAAAATTAATATATTGATAGGAATAAAAATATATTTCCTTCATATATCTATTTTTTGAAACAGGTAACCTGTATATTATCTTAAAGGAATTAGAAAATGTTTTATCAATGTTAATGGAGTTCATTGAGAAACAAGCTTCTATGGAGAAAAAAGTTTTTAATTAAAATGGTTGCTCAAAAATTCTCTTCATATGGATACACTATAATTTAATCGTTTTAGATATGAGTAATTTGGTTACTATGAAACATCACCAACTAATCTCTGGGATTTAGATTAAACATGACACGAGGAACCTCATATATTATGGGGCTGAAGAAAAGCCTATACATGAAAAAATATTTAATTAGACAATGATAGTAATAATTTACATGTTTTTATTCATGCTATATGATTTTTGGATATCATGTATCATTTATTTTTTTAACCTAAAAAAGATATTGTATTATAATTAAATTTATATGGTGGTATAATTCTTATATCCAATGTGCATGAATCGCTTTAATGGTTTATTAATTTTTATTACACCCATTTCATAATATTTTTTCCCATAAATGAACTTGATGTGACTTTTGAAATGGGGTTTTATATTCACATAGATAATATATAAATTTCCAAAATAGGGAAATAAGATTAATAACCAACCATAAATCTTATTTCAGTCCAATAAAAAGTATATTCTCTCTTGACAAACTTATTATAATATAAAAGTTATGTTATGGAATCACAATATATGTTTAGATCAAATGATTTAGAAGAAAACCCATGTTGTAATATGTTTGTTATGAAGAAATATATGAGTTTACAAGACACACCCATGTTACTAATAATAATAAATCAATATCTTTCAAATAACATATCATTCCTATATTAAATAAATACTTATCTATTTAATTTTTTTTAATTAAAATTTAATGGATGTAAATAATATTAGGGTTGGAGAACATAACACAACTATATTTTACAATAAATTATAATTTTTTTTAAAAACATTATTTTGTAGATTGATTTTTTGACATGAAAAACTGAACTGAAATGAAACTATTATACATTAAAATAAAATAATACAACATTTACATTATAATATATCTATTATATTTTCATATATAGAGGACATAATATTATTATGGAATCATTGATGGAAATAAATGGAACTGTTTTTCTGAAATCTACCTTATAATGGTCATTTTTTTATTCCTGGAAAGAAGAAAGCTTCAGTGGGTTTTTTCCTAGACAATGACAATCCAAAATACATAAACTAGAATATGATAAAAATATTATGCGATAAAAGTAAATGATACTGAATGATTTTTTGAGAAACATGCCAGTTGAATAACCACCAATGAATGAATCTAAAGCATGACATATTCATATATCATATTCATAGATGTTGAGAGTATTTGTAACTAAGACATAAGATAATATTAATATGTAATTATTATTCGAATAAATATTCTTTATGAATTTTATTTTAAACATTCTATAATTTTAATTTTATGTTAAAATATTTATTATTTATTAATTAATTGATAAAAAGTTCATTTTATTCGAAAAATATATTTTCTAATATTACCTTTTAAATTACTCTATTTTAATAATATAACTATCTTACTGAAATGTTACATTATTTATTTCAATAATATATTAATCCGAAACTAATTATTATGTAATATGGAATAATTGTAATAAAAGTTCATTTTCTAAAAAATCATTTTTCTGTGTAATGATTTTTTTTCAAATTTATATGTTATTTTTAAAAATTTAAAAATTTGGATTTTTATTTTAAAAATCTACCATATTTATTTGGATTTATAATAAAAAATTTCTATGATGATTTTTTTAGTATTTCCCTAAATAATTGGGTTTTATAAGACATCTAAATAATTTATAAATTCTACTAAATGTTTTACACTAGTGAAATTATCTTAAAACTGGAGTGATTTGTTTTATTATGAAGAAATTTTATATAATATACATAAGTTTAATGTTTTTGAAACTTATATAATATTCCACTAAAAAACTAGTTTTTTGCTTATATTAAAATTTAGTTTTGTTCAATTATAAAAATCATATTTAATAAATTAGATTTAATATTTCATATCAATATTTCTATATTAATTGAAAAATAAAATTTATAATTTTTTTATTAAAAATTTGATTATGAATATTAATCTTAATTTTTTTTGAAAATGATCATATAATTATTTAAAAATATTGAATTTATTGAAATTTTGTAATATATATCTAATAATGTATTTTAATTAATTATATAAAATGAAAAAAAATTAATGACAAATAAAATATATAAGTATATTATCACCCATTTAATAGGATAATTATCTTATATAATGATTAACACACTTAATCATAAAAACATCAATTTTCACCAAAAATGGTTATTCAATATATTATATGTTTTAATTGAAAGGTTAATTATCTAATATTCTAATATTTACTTGGATTAAATATATGGTAATATTTTTTTCAACTCAAAGAAATAGGAAATAGTATTATATAATATTTTTATTAAATTATAAATTACATAGTTAAAAAAAGTACTATCCAAGGTAAAAAAAATTGTAATGTGTACAATTTTAATTATAAGAGACTAAATACATGTAAAACAATTTCTGAATATACATTGTTTAATATTTATCAGCCCTTATACCACAATATTCTATTATTTATACCTTTTGGTGCCTTTAATCCTTGAATATTGTCAATAAAATATAACTAAATTATGAGTCTATATAAATGTTACATTTTCTTCACATGTAAAAGGGGATCACTTCCTTAAAATTTATACATGAATTAAAATGATTTATCTCCACCAATACTCTACCATTTACTCTCATCATCCATATTCCCATTCACGAGAATATTTTTTCTATCCAAAAGATCAATCTATTGAGCCCTATATAATTACCTGACATAGAGAATACAAAAAGAATAATGTTATTATATAAACATAGCCCTCTTAGTTTTTTATACATCTAAACTTTGAAATCATTAAAATAAATTAAATAATGGTAAAAAAATTATTATCAATATCTTTAATGTTATAATACTAACAAAATATCATTTTTAAACTTCTCATTATGTGAAAAAGGATAACATCATCCATGTACATGGGAACTATGACCTCAACAGAATGACACTGTCATTTACCATTTTTCCCAAATATGGATTTAAGATCCCAAACTTTTAAGTGTGTATGTTCTTGTTTAATTTCTGAGTAACATATAAATAATATATTTAATAATATAAATCTATATTTTTTTGGGGTAATATGGGTTTTTAGGGAGTCTGAGACATGAAAATAGGGGGAATGTATCCATTATGTTTAGGGAACATGGTTGTTCTACAATTTTATTCAGACTTCGTGAAATAACCATGAATCCTATGTGGGGGGGATGAATGGTTGAAAAATAATAAATTGTGAAAATAGAAACCATTTTACCTTGGGAAAATATCGATATACATCCTCCACAATTCATTACAACCCGTTTTTTCTCAATAGAAAATAGGGTGACCCATGCCTCTTCTTGTATGGAGGATACAAGATATTTGGATAATGTTTTGGAAAATCATGTGTTGAAACCATTCCACTAATTAATCAATGAGAATTAACCATTTTAACCACATGGGTTTTATGAAATTCCACCTAATTTCCTTACCCTTTCAACCTTTAGTAGATAAAGTGATGAACCAAGGTCTTCCTCCCCTTTTAAGGGAGTTACTCCCAATAACTTTTGATTTTTGAAGTACAATTTGTTGTGAATCAAATCATTGGGTGACTCTACCCCTCTCTTTTTCTCTTATTTTATAGAAAAATACTTAGTTGTTTGTCTTACATATTTCTAATTCCCTAAATGCTTATTTTTAAAAAGGATTCTTATATTAGGTTTTGAGGGTTGATCGGTCTTGAATCAATGGTCATTATTTTATGATTTAATTTCTATGTTCTCATGTTTGGGGTTATATACATTAATTTACAAAATTTTTGTTATTAATATTATTTATTGGGTATGCTAATGTGATTTCAGGATGTTTATTCAGGTTCATAATTAAGATTATATTTTTGAGTAACTATTTGATATGCCAGACACCTCGCGATATTGGTGGGATATGTTGAGGAAGCTTGGTACTAGCCTATGTCCATCCATGGGTTGCACCACCAGCATTGATATGGTAAAATATGTTTTGAAATTTTATTTTATATGTTTTTCAATATTAATGTTAGTTAATTTTAATTGAATTACTAGATTCGAATGAGGGTATTATTGGATTAACATGAAGAAGATAAATGAGTTATGGAATATTAATGGGTAAATGTGAAAAAGTATTATAGTTTAATTTCTATGTGGGTAAATATTTTTACTGGAAAACCAATAGTTTATATATATATATATATTGGATATTTATTTATCGTTTTAAATTTTTGGTTGTAATCA
Source organism: Viscum album (assembly GCA_963277665.1). Lineage (NCBI taxonomy): Eukaryota > Viridiplantae > Streptophyta > Magnoliopsida > Santalales > Viscaceae > Viscum > Viscum album. The sequence continues at coordinate 1,073,331,966 of OY728140.1, read as the reverse complement.
TAATTAGTACTGTTCTAAATTAGTTGTTGTTTCTTTTTTTTCTGATAATGTTACCGATGGTGAACCTTAAAATGAGTGATGAATGATATGAACAGGAAGTTAGAAAGAGTCTACTATCCTTTTGGTTAGGCAACACTGATTCTCTAGGTGCCCCTATGTATCAAATGGTTTATTTTAGTGTACTAATACACCAAGATATAATTTTTTGTACATAGAATGGATAAGTATACTAGTTCTCCAAGGTAATTGTATAAAAAAATTTGGACTTAATTCCCATGTGTTATAAAGTGTTTAACTCCCATTATTTATTATTCAGAATATTGGCATGGTCTATGGTGGGTTAATAGTCATGTTCATGGATGAAACATGAGGGTTATGAGGATAATGAGATATGGTTTAATTGAAAATATGTTTAATTTATATGACTTGATTATTATTCATGGAACACATGAATACACTATCATTTGATTGGCTGTTATTATAGAAAACAATGGTGGTGTCCTAATAAGTTATACTCACAACATTTTCATGCCACTGTTTGGTACCCGAGTAGACTTCATGGTTACAGGATAACATATGTTCAAATACCCTTTGTTATATGGAAAGTATGAGATATGGTACAAAGCATGGATGAGGAAACTAGACCTAACATCAAGACCCATTTCAGAGTTTGTATGTAGTGTCTTATTTTTTTACCACTTTATAATGTAATGAAATGAAATGTTATATTATATTCTGTTTTTGGTACATCCTCACATTGTGTATTTGATATCTATGGTTTTGGTGTTTATTATTATTGGATTTGGTTTTTCATCTTATTTTCCAATGATGTATTACTATGGTAATGAGGTAATAGTATCCAAATATTTTCTATTAGAATCTTTATATAAGTATTCTGCCTCTGGTGTATGGGTATGAAAGATTGAGGTCATGTGGGGAATCATATTAGTGTATTGTGTTTATGGGAACATAAGGTGGGATGTTCCAAAAGTGTGTAATAGATAATATTTTCTATTGAGTTACTATTTGGGGAGGTATACAAGACAATATATTGTTCCAGACATTGGAAACGATATCATTCATTGAATTATCTGACCAGTTTCTAGTGGAAAACCAAATTTTCCATTGTGGGATTGTTTTTCATATGTTACAGTTGAATTTCATTTCACGTTGGGTTATTCACTCTTTTTATGAGGTTATTGTTTCTGATGATTTTTTTTCATTTCCTTTCCCGTAATGAGGTTTTTATATTAAAGGATCATTTTAAAAACTCAATATTTATAGATATGAATTATATTAGGAATTTATTGGAATGTAGGATATGGTGGGATATGTTAAATGATAATTATTTCCAGTGTTTTATTCATGTTTTATAAAATATTTCCTAATGAATAGTTTCACTTTTTTTAAATAGGTTGTGAAAAATTGATATAGTTAGAATTGTTCCCATCTAAGAAAGATTTTTGTTTTTCCTTTCATGATATGATTATAAATAGGGTCAATATAATTTTTTATTATTATCTATGTTTTTAATCCATGTTATACATAAACCATAATATGCATGGATGAGTGTATTTCTATTTATTAGAATATTGTTGGCACTAGAAAATGTGTCCCCAAAACATTCCAAATTCGTCCATACATGTTCCAAGATCTTATCCCTTTTTTTCATGTATTTATTTGACTAGATATAAATCCCTAACAATCTTACGAATTAGGATTTATAGAAATGTTATGTAGGACTAGAAAACTTGTTTTCGAAGCCCATTCGTGATGCTCCCATGTCGATCGCGGAGTAGAGGGAACTAGACTGAAGCCTTCGTGAGCACCCCGAAGGTCGATGTTGCTCGACTCCATAGTTATGAGGAACATGAGGTAACTTGACCAGATCCTCCACAAGCTCCTTGAAGGATGATGAGGGTAGACTCCCTGATTACAAGAATGTTGAGGGAACTCCCTCCAGTTGGTGAGCCTAACATCCTTCATGAGGCCATTTTCTCTTCGTTGTGCACATTTGTGCTTCGTGGGGTGCTCCACCAACCTCTTTAACCTTTAAATTATTATCTCACCCCCTTCATAAGAAAATTTATGCTACCCCTTGGCTGGAATATCTACCATTTCACAGATCTCCAGAGCACTTCAAAGAGATTCTCTTTGAAAAGGGCTCCATCATTTCCAAATGAGAGTGCTCCTTCAGTCGAGGATCTGCATGTCGCTCTACTCTGTGAGCCACTTTGCTCCGCGAGCCCCTTTTCTCAACAATATGGTTTCCTCCATGATCTACTTTACATCGTGTGTTCCATTTCCCCGTGATCCCCTTTTCTTAATTTCCCCATTTTCTTCAGGAGCTCCTTTGCTCCTCAAGACCATATGTTCCGTGAGTAGCATTCCTTCATGAAGCTACTCTACGAGATTCTTTTCTCAGCGAGACCTTTGCTTAGTGAAGATACTTTGTGAAGAACTACCCTTTTTGATCCTCTTAATATCATTCCCACCAATCTATTCCATGGGGGCTATGCACCCACACCCCCAGGATAAATGGAGAGTCATACCATGATCTTCTCGGCCCGGGATATCCACATTTTCCATTGCACCCTTATGAAAAAAAAAATTCAACCTATGAAATGTCATGATTTTAGATACTCCTATACAAACCATGAAACACCTTGAGTTGAAATATTCCTCTTTTTTCTTTTCCATTCGCTGGAGTTGAGAGTCTCATCATCAATTCCCCAAGCACCTTGAGTTGAACCATTCCTTAAGAAACTCATCAAAACCCTACTACATGGCTCATATGCCAGGTTGAACCATAAAGGGACTATATTTCATAATTCTAAACACTTACCATTTCATAGATCCTTATTCTTAAATGTCCTATCTACATGACCATAAACTATAGCACAACCTATGTGCAATTTATAGGATTCCTATTATTCAAAGAGGATATGCCTTATGTTCCATTCAAAATATGCTAAGAGTCCTCTCAACTTGACTCTATGTTGTAGAATTTCCTATCATTAAATAATACGATGCCTCGTGTTTCAAATAAAATATTACTTATGTGTTAAGAATTATATTCCTCATGCCATGAGTATAGTAGCATAATTTCAAGAGTGCTAAAATCCGTTCAAACATTTCATCACTCTACATCATGTTTTGTGTGTCCTTCATTTGGATATTCCTCGACATTCATATTTGAAGGGACCACCTAATAGCCTGGTCCCATGCCGCATCAAATCACCTACATTATCTTCCAATTCCCTAGAAGGCTTTGTAAAACACATAGAGTTAGTTCTTGTGTTTTGAACATTATCAACATTCGACCCTCATTTGTATGTCACCATTTTGGGCTAATGCGATATGGATGCAGTGTTTTGAAAACGGTAAACAATTATCCTCCATCATTACACCACCCTCAACCCATTCTGAATTTCATGCATGTGATTCACACTCTTCGTCGCCAATATTTCATACTTATTCCAACATCCTTGGCGTTATACCTCTTGTTCACATGAGAATATGTGTAAGCCTCATTCAAATTTTTAAACCCACTAGTGATTTGGGAGGCCATCATGGCCATACATGAGGAAGACATTACAGGCAGCTTCCATGCATAAGCCCCATCCACCGTTTACACTCCATTGCGACACCTAGGTAGCTACGTATATTCCCCATCCAATGTTACTACTATTTAGTGGCACCTAGGTAGCTTCCATTCATAGGCCACATCCACCGTTGCCACTATTTAGAGGCATATGGGAAGCATCCATGCATAAGACCCATCCATTATTGCCTCTCGTAAGAATCACCCAGGAAGCTTCCTAGAGTAATCCCTATCCACCATTGACACACCTTAGAGGCACCCAGTTAGCTTCCATGCATAACCCCCATCCACCATTGTCGCTCCAAAGATGCACTCGAGCAACTTACATGCATATGCACCATTCACCACCCTTTATGGTTTCACCTATTCACCTCGATCGTCTAGTCCATTATAGCCTCCTGTTTCTCACACCAAGCATGACTCACGTGAGCTTTGAGTAAATAGTGACAATGACATCCTTCATAGGCAACCTTAGCATATAAGCCCCAACTATCCTGAACTACGTGGTCATTGATACTTGCCAAGGTAGGGTACCTATGAATCCTTTATAAGTATTAAGACCAACACCTAATGGTCCCAAACCCTTCACATCAGTTCTCCAACCATCCTGAAATATGTGGACTTTGATCCTCTCTAAGGCAAGGTATGTAGGAAGCCTACTTGAGGATCAAGCCCAAAACCTACTTGCCACAACCCCTTCATGGTAGTTCACAATCCATTCTGAACAATGTGGACATTGATTTCCTTACAAAGGATTACGTAGGAAGCCAATTTGATTTTCAATCCCAACACATCCATCACATTCACAATGGTTCCATGTCATTACCCCTTCACTTCATTCAACACTCCATCAACCATATTGATTCTCTCCTGGGCTGCTACATACTGATGATATCATGACATTCATCCTAGTGCTACTCTTTACGGCACACGGGCTGTTAACCATGCATAAGACTGAGCATGTCTTCAGGTTGTTTCCTCTGGGCACAACCCAATTTTATACCCCCATGATAAACTACATGGAATTTGTTTCTCTTCCATGATGATACATAGGATGTATCTTTGATACTCAAGAACAAAACCATTGTCCCCCTTACATTGCCTCTATCTCACTCCACCATTATAGATCCCTCTAGGAGTTCAACCCATATGTTCCACTCCCGTTAGTGTTTTGATTAGTCTAATCTATCTCCACAAGATGTTAAACATATAGCATACCCTATGTTAATCCAGGGATGCTGAAGGAAACCACAGAGACATGCCTATGGAATATAATTCTATGCACTTGATGTGGTATGCCTTGGGAACCGCACCCTCGAGAAGCCCTATCATAAGGGGATGCAACCAAGCTGCTCTTCTGCCCCAGCATCCAGACATGCCAGCGATTTCCAATGTGACTACTCTCCCAAACAATGAGTTATTCCCTTACATGACCCCTTGGAATTTCTACACACAAGATGTGTAATTAACTGGTGTCCATGAAGACAGAGCAATAGGAAGAATTTTGCAAACAACGTCTTATGGCCATAAGGGAGTCGCAGACTAGTTAACGAGTCCTGAAGAGGAATCCATGAAATAAGGAACTGACATGCCATCATCCCATTTCATCCAAGGGTAAAATGTCCATGAATAAGCGATATAATTCACCTGCCATTTGAAAGTGGGAATACATGTCAAAAAATAGCACGTCATCAGTAGACGGATGCACACCTTATAGAATGTGTCAGAAACAAAGATAGAAAATTGGATAGTGCATGAAATGTGGTTTTTTATTATCTAGTATTTCCCCTTTATTTATATAAACTGTGTAAGATATAAAAATATGTTTTTTGAGATAGGTGTTTGGATTTACAGTGAGATAACACAATGAAAACATTTACATGTTGGTATAGAAGAGGAAATCATTGATATTCATAATTCCAAAGTAGGGGAAAGATACCTTATTGATTATAGGTAATAGTGGGAATAAAAATTATGTGAGAAATTCAATTTTATAGTTTTGTTCATTTTGAGATACTGAAGGTCGGTTGTTCTAATTATGTTTTCTAGGACAAGAATGTTTTAGTTTCCGCACCCACTGACTATTTCCATATAGGGTGGACATGAGGTTTTAGAGTCTTAGATAATGTTTATCCGTATTATTCAAGAAAAAATATTTAAACCTATTGAGAATATGGTCATTTTGTCATAATATATTTTTCATGGAACAGAGAAGTGTTAGTGGAATATCACGGTTTAGTCTGAGTAGGAACATGGTGTGTTGTTGAAGGATTTCAAAGAAATGTTTTAGAAACATTTATATTTGATAACTCTGAGAAAGGAGACAATCATGGAATTCCTAAGGTTATCTCAACTGACTATGTTCATTATGGATTATATTTCCCTCTTCCATAACTTGTAGTTATTTTTTCTAGTATTTTTTGGTGATGATGAAATAATAGTTTCAAATTTTTCAGACGGACAAATGTTAAAGATTATGTACTAGGAGAGTATATTATATATAAAAATGATTTATGATATGGTGGATAATGATCTTATTTATGAGGGGAACCTATAATAAAATTCTATTGGTGGACATGTGGTTTTATAAAGGTGGTTCTTTTGTATGAAATATGATTATATAATCCATCATTTTGTTAGATATATCCAGGGAGGTAGTGGAAAAAATAATTTATGATGGGGTTCATCATGTCATGTTAGTGATCATATATTTTTCTATCAATTTGGTAGGTTGAGATGTACGTATAGTTAGTATCATAGACCATAAATTGAGTATATATAATTTTGAAGGATGGGATATATACAATGGTTTTCTAGGAATCCTTGGTAGGTGTTATGTGATGAAGTGTTAACACCAATGTAGAGTGTTGAGAAGGGTTCAATTATGTTGTACCATGTCAGAAATTTGAGTTCTAGTACACATACAAATTGGTTTTGAGGACATGGTCTTGTAGGAACTAAGAGACTATATCATATGAGTAGTTCAGAAAATGACACCCCTGAAAGATCACTAGGTTGAGTGATATGTCCAATTCATGATGTTAATCCAACACCCTATAGTGTTGATGATTGAAAATCAATTGTCTATGTTATGATTAATTTATATTCATCTATCAAGTGAAATATTTTATACATGATCCCCATATTCATTAACAACATAAATGACTGTATGATTTTTGGATCTTGTAGTGTATTATATATTTTGGGTTATACCAATAGATACATATTTTTAGGTGAAATTGGAAGATATTCTTCAATGTACAGAGTGTTCTATAGAGGTTTGTGGGAAACATTTCCCTTGGAACTAGTTAATTCTAAGTAGGATAAAACCTAACACATAGAATTTATTGGTTGGTTAGGTACATTACAAATGTTTTTAATACTGTATGAGGGTAAGTTTCACATCTTCTATGGGTGAAAATATATCACTCAAGGGGAATGAGAAATCTAGGAAAGGTGTGAAGGTCAAATTATTCTAAAATTGAACAATATCATATTATATGCAGATATTATTTTTCTTAATGAAGTGAGGGATGGAATCATGATGAATTTCATAAAATAGTAGAATCATTCATGTATTCATCTATTGATGACATGATGAGGATTATTGAAAAGGGATAGGTTAGGTTTATGACTGATCTACTACCTAGAGCTGAACCAATTTCTATTCATTGATATTGAATGAAACCTGAGGATATTCAAGAGAATAATAATTAGCTAGAGGAATTAGTGGAAACGGTATTTATCTATTCATGAATTTCACCTTATGGGTTATATGTGTTTTTTAATAAAAAGGTCTAATGAACCAATATTTTTTTTCTGATAGTCGGGAAATGAACCAGATGAAAATTATGAATTGGTGTCCTCTTATATGAATTCATGTTCACTTTTACCAGATGAATGGTGGTTTTTTGATCTCAAAAATTGATTTGATATTAGGGTATCATCACATGAGTGTTAGGCCATATAACATAATTTAGACTACATTAAGAAGCTTTTATTTTTAATGGGTTCGTTTTGAAGTTGTTCAGGTTAATGAATAGTAACACTATTTTAATGTATGGATAAACTGAATCTTCCACTTTCTCCTAGATCATATTGTATTAATTTTTATAGATGAATTCCTAGTGTACACCCAAACTCATGAATATCATGCCACATATATTGACAACATATTGAGTATACTTAGAGATCATTAACTTTATTCCAATTTATCAATGTCATTTCAAGATTTGAATGGTAAATTTATGTGGTCCCATAATCCCAATGGAGGATGTTTTAGTGGAACCTATGATGATTCAAGCATAATTTCTTGATTTTATCCCAAATTGTTTTTATATTAATATATTTAGGTGTTTATAGGGTTACAATAGAAGCATCATCAAAGAATCTTCTCACATTGCAGTTCCACTCAAATTCATGTCTAACATTTGTATACATATTGTGTTGTTTAAATTATATTACAATTTATTCAATGAGATAAAGAAAAATTAGAACACCATGCCCATATTTATATTACTAGATCCATGTATGGATTATAAGTTGTACTTTGATGAATCTTGAATTACAATTTTGTTCATTTTTATTGTAGTGAGATCAATTCATTGTGTACAAAACATGATAGTTGTGGCCACATGAACGAATATTTCATACCAATGATCTTTATTTGACCGCAGTGGTTTATGACATGAAATATTGGAAGAATCATCTTCTAGGTGACAAGTTGGTTATTTAGACAATAATAAGATCATTTAGTACATATTTTCCCAGCATGATTTAAATCATCAATAGAGAAGATGGGTAGAGTATATTGTGTAGTTTTAATTTAATCAAAATTATATACTAGGGAAGAGACAAATTATTTCATATGCATTGAGTATGATTACTTTAATGGTACAGACCTCTAAAGTCAATTAAATTTTTAAATCTTGTGTTTGATGTTTTCTGGGAGGTCAATGTGATTTATTCCCAACACTTTTCCTAATTTCAAGTTCATGAACTGTGTTTCACAAATAGTATGTTATTTCCAACAGATTGCTATTTTCCCTTTTCCAAATTTCAAGATCACGAATAGTGTTTCCAGAATAGTAGGATATTTCCCATAGCAGGATTTTTCAATTTCTAAATTTCTAGTTCATGAACACTATTTCCAGAATTGTAAGATTTTTCCAACAGCAGGTTCTTCCCTTTTTCAAATTTCTAGTTCATAAAAACTGTTTCTAGAACACTAGGTAATTTCCAACAATATCCTTTTTCCATTTCAAAATATATTATTCATGAATAGTGTTTCTAGAATAGTAGGTTATTTACAACAACAATCTATTTCCTTTTCCAAATTTCTATTTCATGAACAATGTTTCTAGAAAAGTAGGCTATTTCCAATAGTATGCTATTCCATTTTCCAAATTTCTAGTTCATGAATAGTGTTTCCAAACTAGTGAGGTTTCAATAATGGTGATTCAACCAACACTTTTTCAATTATCATGTTTGGGTATAGTTTTTCCATCTACATATAGTTTTTCTCCTTTGAAGTTTCCTTTAACGTAAAATGCAATTAAGGCCTTGTTTTAAGAACTCTAAGGCTGATTCAAAAACCAAAACTCCTAGTTTGTTTTTTTAAATGTTGGGAAGCATTTACGTGGTCAAACTGCAGGGTTTATTTTGATCCTCTAATTAATGAAAATGATCAGCGTATCTTAAATCAATTCTCGGTTAAATCTTATTAAGCTATGAGATATCCTTTTTCCTTGGTTCTTCCTTCTTGTTCCTTGGTGTGAGATCCTCAAACCCTTCATCTTTTCCCTATAAGTTGTGGAATCATTATGCACTCCTTGGATTGTCCCTTCCTTGGGGTTTCACTATTCATATTTCACCCCCCCTGTTTTGGGGAAACCGGGAGGTATCAATCAAATTCCAATAAAAAAATTTAATGTGAGGAAAAAACTAAATTATTTGATCACAATGGTAGCAAATTCTACCATCGTCTCTCTTTTACGTGCATCATGAAGGGTTCCTATAACAATACTATCAAGTGACATAGTTGAAAGTAGACTACTAACAATGATAATAAATGACTATTAAATGGATAGGGGATGGGGTAAAGGTGATTTTTTAGTATTATTTTCTAAATTGTGACTTTTACCGTCTTAAGCCTACTAAAAATCATGGTCGTTGTTGGTCCTTGATTGTGAACTACAAATGCTATTTTTTCTATACATGGTAGTGAATAAAAAGGTGAAACATGAAAAAAGGTTAATCGCATATACATTGATATTTAAATGGATACCTAATGAAAGTAACCCATATGTGATAACTCTAGTTAAAAAAATGAAAAGAAAAAACATGGGGAACCATATTTGTCGAATATGTAAACTTCTTGATCTATCCTAATGATATGCATGAAGAATATGTTTGGTTCCCTTTATGGGTTATGTGGTGGTGTAGTTATGATCACATGGTGGAACTAGTTTTGGAATAGAACCTACTATTGAGAGGTTGATCAATTGTGTACTAGATGGTCTTGTAGGCAGTTGAACTGCCTTTGGTTGTGTTGTGGCCACAAGAAGGTGGGGACGTTCTTTGGGTCGTCTTTATTTTTTGGCATAAAAGAAAAAACGCACATGAACTATTAAATCACTGCTTTGTAGTTTCAGTGTTGTTATTGATCCTACTAATGTATGAACCTATTAGTTTACCAGTAGTGAAGATATATTTGAACTATAAATTTTCAAACACAAAAACCTGAATTATGAGTTTCTGGATTGTTGTTTTGTGCATGTCGTAGTGGTAGAAGTGTTTTGGATCATCCTTAGATCGATGTTTTAGATTCCATAGGATGGTAAGTGTGCTTGTTTAGTATTAATCAATTTTTTTCTCCTTTTTTAGAATTCACCCCACCCATGATGTGAACATCGTGCTGAACATCACCATCTCAAGGGGGAGGGTGTTTTCCCTGGTCTTTATCTCCTTTCATCTCTCTATCCCCAAGGATGTGATTGCCCGAGGTGGTTACTTTAGCCCAAGACACTTCCATCATGGTATGTTCTCTTAGACCAAATCCTTCGGGCAGATTTCCATATGGATATGAGGCCTATGTTTTTTTAGGCAGAATGTTCCCAAATGTCTTTGGGACGAGTCCCAAGTGGCTTCGAAAGAGAGGTGTGGTTGTAGTTTCCCTAGTGTCTTTGGGAAGAGGCCCATGTGTCATCAGGTGAGATGTGTGAATTTTATGGATCCCAGGTTTGTGCGGTAGAACTATGTGGGATGTGTTTATGATAAGGGCCCACATGTCTATGGGAAGGTTGTGAGTTTATGGCTGAGGTGTTTGCAAGTTGGATATGTGGATGGTTGTGGCAGAGGTTTCTGAATGCGGGATATGGTGGTGGAACTTGCGGGGGGAGTTTTGAGGCGTAAGATGTCTAGATGACCTATTGGAGGGTGGTTCGAGGTACCCTGTAATGATGTTATATACTACTGTATATTTTTCTTGATATATTTGGGGAGTGTTCCTTATGAGTATGTGTGGATAGTTTCATTTCTCGGTGTATAGTTACTTATGATTTTTACGGGGCATTATAATGTCTCCCCACATGTACATGAGATCTTTAGGTTCCCTACCAAGTATACTTGTATGCTCACCCTATGTTTACTTTCAGGTTTCTAGGAGGGATTTGAGGATAGTTATGGGCCCTAGTAGAGTGGATGTTGGGAGTTGTTGTTGTTCAGTGCTCAATTTTCCTAATATTTCTCAACATTATTTTTTTTTCTTTTTTGGAATTGCACTAGGGATATTCTTATACTTTTATTCAATTTTTATAAAACATGCATGTGTGTTTGTATTTGGGTTTATTTTTATACATATTTTAACTCGGTGTTTATTTTTTGTCTTTTCATATCTCCATATCATGATTATATAAAAAATGGGTAATGCATCCAATATTTTGAAATTATATACCCTTCGTTCCAGTCACCACTCTGAGGCATAATGGGGGCGGGACTCATTTTTCATTATCTCGTCTTCATCTTGAGGACAGAATGGTGAGGCACTTTTCCACCCCTTACCTAATCATGCCAATGATGGGTCATTATAGAATAGTATTAGAGGTGATGGTTGAGAGATAGGATGGAGTCTATAGTCTTGAATAGTGAGAATTGCCTGAGATGATAGGGAAACAATTCTATTCAATCATGGTGCAAGACATAGGCCCAGGAATACCGGCCAGGAAACATGATTTTTGGGACCCCTATGATCTGATGTAAGGACTCTAAGCCTACAAAATGACTAAGTTAGCCTACATTTATTGTAGGGAAGAGACCCTAATAATGGTACATGAATCAAAATTACTTGTGTTATTATATAAATTGGGGTGTCTTGGAGAAAAATTTAATATGATGATAAAAACATATTCAGTAAAATTCCTTTCTACTTGAGATTTGGTGTCCTTTTTTTACATTGTGGTTATGACACCCAAACATCATCCTTGTATGGCATGTAATGTTGAGGCTCAGAAGGTTGTTCTAGCTAATCAGTAGTGGGCTTACCAAGAGGAGGAGGATGAGAGGTGGTAGCAGAATCTATGTTCCTTACAGTGATAGACCCTCCAGAAATATAGGGGGAGTGTCTCTCACATCGAAATAGAAGGTTGGCTCAAGTCATTAGGTATTTCCTTCACTATGATCCATGATCCAAGGGATTACTAGGTCTCATTGGTCATCATCCAGATGTGAGGAGCAGTGTGTCTGTGGTGGACACTTTACCTCGAGGAAATGATGGAGACATGGTTCTATGGGCCGTCTTCGTGAAGGAGTTTCCAGGGGAATTCCTTTCTTCTACGGAAAAAGCTGAGAATAGACAAGAATATATCTCCTTTCAAAAAATAAGTATATCTCTGACGGAATTGGGGATCATGTTCAATGATTTCTCCAAACCTCTTTCCAGTTGTGGAGTCTCAAACGAGATGTTTAGAGGAGACGCTTCGACCATATCTACAGTTTTCTAATATTCTTTTTTCCCAACTGACATACCTGGAAATGAAATACATGGATGAGGTGGTGAAAAGGATTCCCTCATGAGGAGGAGTTCCATGACAGGGAAGCTAGCCAGGATCATCAAAGGGAAAGGCAGTTAGAAACAGATCAACAGTGACAGGGCCTTCCATGATTCGACCAGTGGAGAGTAGTCCTCAGCAGTTCTAGTTTTTATCCTCTGGTCCATGCCCATTTCCAACAGAACCAAGACCGAGATTCTTTTCTTGTAGGGTTTTTTCGCATATTTAGAGTCGGTACCCATCTCGATCTCAGTACATTGGGGGTGGGAAGGTTCATCGCCCACCACAACAACAACAGTTTCCAGTGAGTCGTTTTCAGTAGTAGGCCCCTTCTCCAATGAGGGTAGACATTAAGGGGGGATACTCGAACTCTAGTTTCTCCTCATGGACCTCAACCAGGGTGTGGTTGAGGAGGTGTACGATAGAATAGAGGTAGAGGAGTAGTGTGTAGATAGTTTCATGTTGTAGAGTTAGAAGTGTGAGTGGGGCTGAAGGTCATTAGAGGTATGATCTGTTTGTTGAGCAATATTGTATCTGATTTGTTTTATTCGGAGGACTCACAGTCATTTGTTTCACCCAAACATTCCCTTGTTCTGGGTATGTATGTAGAAAAACATCCCATTCCCCATGTATTGAGTACACCAGTTGGAGTTTAGACCAGTTTGATTTATGTTTTCCGGGGATGTAGACTGAAGTTAGTGCCACATCGGTGAAGTTGGTATCTTCTTCTATTGAATATACAGTCATACAATGTTATTATAGGCATCGACTGGTTGTTCACTGCATGTGTTTTTATAGACTTTATTAGAAGAATAATTGTGTTTTTTAATGAGGATGGTCAGCATGTGGCCTTTTTCTGTGAGCGAAGTTGTTTGATGGGAAGCCTACATGAGGATCCTTTTCCTTCTATGTTTTCTAGACTATCATTGGAGTTATCAGATGCATAGATGGTGGGATTTCTAGGGCCTTCAAAGGGTTTATGGATGTCTTTCACGATGAGGTTGTGAATATACATCTTGACGTGACAATGAGTTTGGGATAGACTTATAGCCTGGTGTCTGTTCAGTTTTGATAGATCCCTATCAAATGATTCCTTCTGAGTTGTAAGAGATGAAGATTTAGATTGACGGCCTGATAAAGAAAGGTTTTGTCTGACCTAGCTTGTCACCATGGGGTGCTTTGGATTTTTTTTAAAAGGAAGATGGTGGTCTGAGGTTGTGCATATACTACCAGAGGTTGAAACAGGTAACGGTAAAAAACCTTTACTCGGTCTTAAGGATAAACAATATCTTAAACCAATTTATGTGAGCCAAGAAGGTTTCCTAAGATCGATTTACATTCTGCATATCACCGAGGTTGAAGGAGAGTGATATCCCGATGTCAGCTATTAGGTGCAGGTATGGACTCATTGAGTTTGTAGTTATGTTTTTCGGTTTCAAGAATGGACTAGACATGTTCACGAGCCTCATGAAATGTATTTTTCATGAGTTTTTGGACCTGTTCATTGTTTTTTTCATCGACTAAATTTGATCTAATCTACATCAAAAGAGGATAATTTTGAGCATCCTATAACATATTTCTAGGTCCTTCAACGCCAACAGCTCCATGGAATATTTCCTATGTGAACGTTCTTGACATTATAAGTGCACTTCTCAGACACGTGGTGTCTCACAAAGGGGGTGCAGTTGACCCGTCGAAGGTGGAGGAAATTGTTTGTTGGGTAACACCCAAGAATGTGTCTGAAGTTCGTAGTTTCTTTGGCTTGGTAGGTTATTATCGGAGGGTTTTGCCTGAAATCTCATGAGATGGAGCTCCATTAATGGTTTTGACTAAAAAGGACCAGGATTTCACATTGAGTGAGGAGTTTCTGGTAGCATCCATCTATTTGGAGGAGAAACTAATTATCACTCTAGTTCTAATGTTTATATAGGATGGAGTTTTATTGGTGATGTTTTGTGATACTTTGGACATAGTTTTGGATGTTTGTTTATCCAGCAGTGGGGAGTGATCTTTTATGGGTCTAGGTAGTTACATCATCATGAGCGTAACTATGCCAGCCATGACTAGAGTCTTGCAGCATTAGTGTTCACATTAATGTTGTGGTGAAATTACATCATCAGGGAGCACTTTTGTTTTCTTCAATGATCTCAATATTTTAAGGTATATCTTTTCCCAATGAGATATGAATTTTCTATAATAGTTATGTGTGGAGTTTTTTCAATAATATGACTTTGAGGTCTCACACAATGAAGGTAAGGATAGAGTTTTGGGTGATTCCTTGAGTAAAAAAATGTAGTAGGTTGTAGTTCAAGAGTCTGCAGATGCTTACAGATAAAAGGGAGAATTTATTGCCTTGCACTTAGATGCGAGATAGGATGGTGGTAGAGGTTGTTTGTTTCAGATGATGGTGAAATAAACTATTTTGCATCATGTGTAGGAATATTAGTGGGGATACTTAAAGGCTAAAGTGGTGTGTGATTGTCATGACCGGAGACATTCTCTTTGAGGGTGGTCAGAGGATGGTCAAAATGAGATGCGTTTCGGTGGATGAATGTTTGTTCAAGAGGTTATGTGTGGGTATGTTCTTTATGAGATCCATACCTCTATCCTAGATATACACCTAGGAGATTCCAAGATGTTCCTAGTCTTGAGGGGACAATTTTGGTGGCCTGGGGTGAAGTGGGCAGTGGTGGAGTTTGTGGAATAGTGCCTATTGTGTTAGTAGGTAAAGGTTGAACACTGTATTCTTGGCGGTTTGGGGCAGCATTTAGATGTCCCTGAGTGGACGTTGGATGACATATTAATGGTTTTCATCATTGGGGTTCTCAGGACTCATGGAGGCTATGATGTTATTTGTATAATGGAGGTTCATCTAAGGAAATCAACTCACTTAATGGTGATCAAGGAATCAAGCATGGTGAATTCCATAGCACATGGGTACATAGATGTGTTGGTGTAGTTTCATGGGGTTCTATGGTCCATTTTCTCAAACCCGGATAAACAGTTTACCTCATATGTATGGAGGGGATTTTAGCATGCTTTTGGCACCCAGCTACACATTAGCACTTCATCCACCCCATGACAGATGGGAAGACAGAGCGAACTATCTAGACGTTGGAGGACAAGCTACGTGTATGTGTTCTAGATTTTGTGGGATCATGGTTATAACACATGCCACTGGTAGAGTTTTACTACATAAACATCTACACTCTACCATTGAAATGGTACCATTAGAGGATTTGAACTTGGTTCACCTTTGTGATGGATATAGGTTGGTGAAGTAGGTGTTCTTAGGAAAGAGGTGGGGTAGAGAACCATAGAGAAAGATCAGATTTTGTGTTACAGGATGAAAATAACTATGGACTGGTAGAAGTCATATTCCGATCCTAGGAGGTGGCCTTTAGAGTTTTATGTTAGAAACCATGTGTTCTTACTGGTTTCTCCCCATCGTTGGTAGTGAAGGTTTGGTCGTGAGAGTATACTTTATCCACGGTTTGTTTATCTTTTCTAGGTAATGGATCATGTTGGAGTGGTGGCATATCAAATTTCACTTCCCACAGATGATACAGATACATGAGGTTTTCCATGAAACATGGTTCCATTTTTTTCATCACGATGAGTCACACATCATCGATTAGAGAAAGATTGATGTTGATGATGATGATACATTTGAGGAGTGGCTGGTATAAATCCATGACCATAAGGAGAATGTGTTTCATGGGCATTCTATTCCCATTTTTCATGTCTTATAGTAATATGGTGTCATTGATGAGAGTACACAAGGGGGGGTGGGGCGGGAGTCCTAGCTGCATGACCAATTCCCATAGATTTTTAATGTTGTTGTTCTGAGTTTTTCTTTGATGCTTTCAATTTTTTGTACCTTTTATGTGACGTTATTCTTGAATTGTTTGGATATGAAATGATTGTTCCCTTTTTCTATAGATGTGTATTATTTGTCTGGATGTGTGGTGAAGGGAGGACCAGAATCCTAATCAGGATTCATTAATGTGGATGCGATTAAACCTACGTGAGCGAATCAATGCCACCAAAAACGGATAATATCCCGACATGTAGGAAGGAACTGCCTGACCCATGTGTCCAGACAATGTGATATTTGGGGTTGGTGTAACTATTTAAATATGATAACTCTTGGGGGGATTGTTCTCAGATGTTGTGGATTGGTTTTATCATTCAAACCATGCAGGGTTGTTTTCCCTTGAGAGGTATCTTACAGGATAGTTATTCGGACCCTACTTTTATTCGGTGTAGGTTTAGAATTCTCACAAATGAGAATATTTTTAGAGGTGTCTAATATAATTCCACGGACCACTCAAGTCCAATAAATTGCTGAAATTTTTTGTTTATGGTGTTCTGGGAGGTCAATGTGCCTTATTCCTAACCCTTTTTCAAATTTATAGTTCATGCATAGTGTGTCCAGAATAGTAGGCTATTTTCAACAGCAGACTATTTTCCATTTTCCTAATTTCTCATTCATGAACAATGTTTCTAGAACAGCAGGCTATTTCTCATAGCATGCTTTTTCCTTTTCCAAATTTCTAGTTCATGAATAGAGTTTATAGAATAGTAGGATATTTTAAACAACATGCTATTCCATTTTCCAAATTTACCCTTCATGAACAGTGTTTCAAGAACAGAAGGCTTTTTCCAACTGCATGATTTTTTCCTTCGAAAAATTTCTAGTTCAATAATATTGTTTTCAGAATAGATGGTTATTTCCAATAGGATGCTATTCCCTTTTGTAAATTTCTAGTTCCTTAATAGTGTTTCCATAATAGTAGGAAATTTTTAACTGTGGGATATTCCCTGTACCAAATTTCTTGTTCATGAACAGTGTTTCCAGAGTAGTGAGTTACTACAGTGTTTCCAGACCAGTGAGGTTTCCAAAATGGTGAGACATCCAACACATTGTCAAATTTCTTGTTTGGTTTAATTTGTTTCTAGCTTCCTATATTTTTTCCCTTTTGATTTTCCATTGATCTAAAATGAATTTGACGCCTCATTTAAGCAATCTATGGCCAATTCAAGGTCCAAAGCACTAATTTTCCTATAATTGTGGGAAAAAATCTATTTGGTAAACCTCAGGGTTTAATGTGATCCTCTCATTAACAGGAAAATTTTGCATATCATAAATCACAACTCCATTAACTCTTATTAAGGGATTAGGTATCATTTGGTCGTGGTTCTTCCTTCATGTTCTCTAGTTTGAGACACTCGAACCCTTCCTCTATTTCTTAGAAGTCATGGGATGAATCTTCACTCCTCAAACCCTCCCTTCCTTGGGGTTTCATAGCTCTGATATCACCCCCTGTTTTTTGGAAACATTGATGTATCAATCATGTTCTAAGATAAGTTCTAGACATGAGGATGGAACAAAAATCTTTGATCATCAAGGTAAGAAATTCTACCTTCGTCTCTATTTTATGTGCATCATGGGGGTTGGGTATGACAGTTCTTCCATGAGACATAGTTTAAACCATACCTATAAAAATGATAATAAAAACTATTAAATGGAAGGGTAATGGGGTATAGTTGGTGTTTTTATTATACTATTCCATGTTATGAATTGTACATGTGTAATCCTACTGATAGTATAGGTTTTTGGTGGTCCTTGATTGCACATTGGTAATTCTCTACTTTTTGGATATGGTAGTGATTAAAAAGGTGCAACATGAAAAAAAAAGTTTGATCACAAGTACCTGGATGTTTAAATGGTTACCTGATCAATGAAACCCATGTATGATCACCCCGGTTAAAAAAAGGAGGATCATGGTGGCCAGTGTGGTCGAATATATAAATTGCTTGATCTTCCTTATTAATATTCTTGTGAAATCTATTTGGTTCCCTATACAGGTTATGCGATGGTATTGTTATGATCACAGGGTGGAACTGGTTCTAAAATAGAAAATAGTTTTTAGAGGTTCACCTATTTTCAACTAGATGATCTTGTAGGAAAATGAACTAACTTTGGTTGTGTTATGGATGCCAACCGGTATGGATGTGGTTTGAGGCATCTACCTTTGTTTTTTTTTCATACAAGAAAAACTAAATGTAAACTGTTATATCACTATTTTTCTATTTCTATTTTGTTTTTGTTCATTCTTATGGTTGTGGCCGCTAGTTTCCCAGTAGTGAAGGAATAGTTAAACTGTAAAATGTCAGACACAATAACATGAATGCGGAGTACTGGGATGGTTGACCTCTACATGCTGTAGGGGTAGTAGTGCTATGGAACATGCTTTAATATTTGTTTTAGAATCTATAATATCGAAAGAGTTCTTTTTAAGTATTAATAATGTATTTTCTTTTTATTTAAAATTCCCCCCACACATGGTGAGAACACAGTTCTAAACAACCCCATCTTATAGGGGAGGTTGTTTTCCCTGGTCATTAGCTCCTTTCTGCTCCCTCTCCCGGAGGCTCTGATTGCCTAAGGTGGTTACATTACCCCAAGATAATTTAGGCATGGTGTTTTGTTTTATAATATAACCATCATGTAGTTTTCTATTAGGGATATGAGGCTTATGTGTTTTCTGGAAACAAATGATCCCAAGTGTCTTCAAGATGAGGCCTAGGTGTCTTCAGGTGAGATGTTTGACTATTGTGGAGCCTAGGTGTGTTCATGTAGTACTATGTGGGATGTGTTTGTGAAAAGGTACCAAGTGTCTATTGGAAGTTTCTGCATTGTGGCCCAGGTGTTTGTAGGTAGGATATGTGGATAGTTGTGGACAAAGTGTGTGAGGGTGGGATATGGCCGTTAATCTTTCAGTGGAGGTTTGAGGCATAGGATTTCTAGATTACCAGTGGGAAAGTGGTGCAGGGTACCCTGTAATGATGTTATATATTTCTAAATACATGGCTTGCAATATTTGGGGAGTGTACCTTGTGATGCTGGGTGGTTAGTTTCCTTTATCGGTGTCTGATTACTTCTATTTTCACAGGTCATTAGAATGTCTTCCCACTTGTGCATGAGATCATTAGGTTCCCTAATGAGTATAATTGTTTCCTCACACTACATTTACATTCAAGATTCCAGGAGGGCTTTGAGGACTATTCAGGACCCTACTAGTCTGGACATTGGGATTTGATGCTGGTCGGTGCTCATTTTTCTTGCTGCTACTCATTTCTTTTTGGTATTCACTTTAGAAATTTTTTTACTTTTGATTTAGAGTTTTTTAAAACATAGATGTGGGTTTAGCTTTGGGTTTATGTTTATACATATTTTACATTGGTGTTTTGTGGTTGGATTGTATTATCTCCTGATATTGTTATAATAAAAACTAGGTAATGCATATCATATTGTGAAAATATTTACGGTTGGTTCTAATCACCTCTCTAGGGCCTACTAAAGGCAAGAATCTGGATTCATTATCTCGTCTTTGTCTTTAGGAATGAAGGAAGGGGTACTTTTCCACCCATTCCCTCATCTTTCCAAATATGGGTCATGAAAATGACACATAATCAAATAAATTTGTATTCTAGTTTTGATTGAATGATGATTTATTTGTTTATAGAGATGCATATAGCTACTCCAGAGTAAAATTTGATGATGACACTTACCACGTTTTCCATTGAACCCTACCTATGAAATTATGTTATTTAAAGGGAATATGATGATTAAAATTCTTAATAATTTAGAGATAGTTTTCATGATTGGGAGACACCTTCCTATTTAATTGTTGAAGACAGTGAGATTGTTCACATCTGTGGCCATGTTCTTGTTCCAAATTGTATTCATGAATAAATAGTTCATGAGTTAATGACTCTAGGTTTGTGGTTCACTCTATTTTTTCTGAAATTTAATGTTATCAATATATATATTATTATATTATATGGATAAATAATGAAATTATAGTTTTCATGATGTTACGATAATCATTTTAATAGGTGACTCTTGAGCATCAATATCCCACTAGAATTTTACATCCACTCCCTATTCATGATGGAAGTGGGATATTTTTACCATGGATTTTTGGGGTACATTTGAGGATTCTATGGTGAAATGACATGATTTGCGTGATTATGGATTAGTTGATAAGAGAATCATGTTTCTTGAATATTTGATATACATTACCCATATACATGATTTGTTGAAATGTATATCAAGAAGAAATATTTTTCCATGGGGTTCATTTGACAATATTTCTTTATCATGATTCACATATTACATAAGTTTTATGTAAATTGATACAAAATTAAGTAGGAAATCAGGTGTTTTCTATTAAATATTATCACCCACAAATGTATGGTCAATCGATAATTATTTTCATAATAGTGGAGGGAATTTTGAGGGTATATGTCATAGATTTTTCACGAACATGCGAGAAACACTTAGAACATTTTTATTTAAACAATAAAGAGAGTTTTAAAGTGAATATTTAGATGGATCCATATGATTCTCTCTATGAAAGGAAATTTAAATTTTGAATATATTGGATGGAATTGTGGGAATCATATTTATTGGGACTGAGTCTCATACAGGAATCATTGGATCTTATTTAGTTGATTTGGAAGGGTATGTATGTTTATTATAGTTAAAAAAAGTTATATATTGATAGAGTTCATTGACCAAAATTTTTCATAATGGCTTTCCATGATTTATATCAGGTGACATTGATATTGGTTCACCATCATATTCAGAAGAGGGTTGCATTGATTCCCATGTATGTTTTCCCATTTGAAATTGTGGTGAGAATCAGACTTGTGGTGTATAAATATTCTATTACCTTGTTCTATAGTAGTATGGATGATGTTTCTCATGTATAAAATATAAGATAGTATAACCCCACCCCATAGTATGTGATTGATGTTGGGGATGTAGATCTTAAGTCTGATGAATCCATTGAGGAGCACCCATTCATGTTGTAGATCATTGTGTAAATGTTTTATGTGGTATGATCATTACTTTAGTCTGAGTGATGTGGCACTATTATAGTTTTTAAAAAACACCTAGGATATGAAAAAAGATATATTGGCCATGTTTCCTGATATTTTTTCATTAGGGGATTAGAAATTTGATGAAGAAAATCTAGAGGGAATCTTGTTGTAAGGAGGGGTTGTTATAAGATCCTAACATTTTCTAGAGGTATTTTCTTGTTTAATTTTTTATTTAAGACAATATAAATTTGTAAATTAAATTATTTGGATGAGTGAGAATGTTTTTAGGGATGTTTTGGGATATTGTGACCATAATATGGAAGAATATGGTCAATATTACGAAGGTAACATAGTTGGAACATGGTTAGTACTAAGAGTGTCCCTTAACCATGAAGCATGTGGTGTGATGGTGCACTATTGAATACCATGCAAGGGGAGTCTGGAAACTATGTGAACGTTGATAGAGCCAAATTCATACCCTATTCAAGATTTTCAAAACTGTTTCAGCACCCCCATAAACTATTTAACCTAGTCCCAATATTTGAAGTATCATTATGCATAGTTAGCGCATGGTTTAGAAAATAATACAACCATATTTTTCTCCTCATTGAATTAGGTGATTTCTACATTTTTTTAATCTATTTATTTGATAAATCATACATGATATTCTTCCAATTTCCACCTACACAGTTGAGATTGATGAAGAAAGGGATTACTCTTCTTTCATGGGAAATTAACACCAATCATCAGACATTTAATGTTTCCTTTATTGAATATTGAATCCTAGGGATATCCTAAAACTCCTATTTGTCAATTATTTTTTAGAAAATAATTGTATAATGTTTTAATAGATATGAATCTCTGATTTAGTTTTTTAATAATATTCTTATATTCTATGTTGAGGGTTTCTTGGGATTGAATCATGCGTCATTGATATATTTGTACTCTCCTATGAACTCGAGGTAGTTGGTACACAAGTTAATTTCCTATAGTTATGATGTTACTATGGTGTATGGGTTGTGATAATGTTTCTACATGACATTAATTAATTTTTTTGTTTATTTTTAATAAATTTAGATTATAATTTATTAGTGAGACCCCTCATGATACTCATGGGAATAATTGAGGTTTCTCAGAAAAGTCATATTGATACCCATGTGGTGTGACACACGCTTTGATATGGTAAAATTTGTTTTGAAATGATGTTTTACATGGAATATTATATTGATTTGAATAAATAATATTTGGAATAAAGTCATAAAAAAGGTAATTCATTGGATTAATTTTATTAAGTAAAATGACATAAAGAATATTTATTGGAAAATTTGATAATTTATCAAAGAAAAATGATCATGTGGGTTATTATTTTTAAATTGTGAACTTTTTTGTATTTTTCCTTAAATAAATAAATGGGATAGTTATTGATTTGGGTAAATTGTTGGGTGTAATTATCCTTTTTAATGTGATAAATTATATGATATACACTTGGAAATGCTGTAGTTTCTTAATCATGTCACTAATGATGAACCATGACATGAATGATAAATATTATAGTTGGGATTTTGGACTATAGATATCCTCCATTGATCATCTAGGATGATGTTCTAGGTCCCACCTATTTATCCATTATACTAGGAAAGAAGATTGATACTATAGGCTAATAAGGTTAGGACATGACATTGATACATATACTAATAGTCCTAGGTTCTTTAATAAATATATTTGATGATTGAAATACATTGTGATGTTAAGTGATTGAATCCTCTTGTTTTTTGTTTAGTATTCTGATAAGGGAAGGGGTGGGTAAGTATTCGGGCATACAGGTTGAAATTAAGGATTATAAGGACAATGAAATATAGTTCAAAGGAAAACTTTTTTACATTTTTTGTGTGGTTTATTATTCATGTCAATCCAACTTGTATTATTTTTTTAATTGATATTATTGTAAACAATGTTTTTTGTGGGATACTCATTTGTATTGACATCCTGATCGGGTTATCATTGGGTACCTACACAAACATCGTGGTTACAAATCATGATAATAGATAGTGACATAAGTTAAATGGATTATAAGTGGTATGGTACAGACCATGTCAGAGGAAACCACACCTGATTTTGGGGTTTTTTTAGGTATTTCATTATTGTCTTATTTTGGTTTTCTTTTGGAACATCATGTTATAATGAAATGGAAGGTTTTTACATCATTGGTTTTTAGTAGTTACTCAACTTCTTAATATGAAATGTGATGTTTTAGTGTTTATTATAATATTATGATGTTGTTAATAATTATTTATATAGTTTTCTTACATTGGTAAAAAGGTTTAGTATCCCCCCATAATCCATTAGACCTTCTCTACTATTCAGTAACCTTTAGCATATGTGGAGGCCTACATGAGGTCAACTTTTGTATCAGCTTGGTGCAATGGGTTTAGTGGAACCAATGATGGGATTATAGAATGGATGAAATTAAAAATATATATAATTTATAAAAATTATATATATGTCACTATTAAAATTATTTAAATGTAAAATTTTATAATATACAATTAAAATATATTATAAATTGTTATAATAAATTTTACCGCAAAAAAATAACTATATCAAGGCACTAATCTTATTATCAGCCCATTATGGAAACATTTGGACAGTTATATATTTTGTGGTAATGTAATAATAAAGGATATACACATATTAAATTATTTATATTATGAGTAAATTTCACTACACCTTTGAAAAGTTTCATTATACTAATAGAGATATACAGAAATAGACTAAACCACCTCATGTTATAGAAAAAATCTAAAATGGTTTTAAAATAATTAAATATGATATGAAATAGAAACCAATAATATAATATTGATAAATAACATTATTAATAATTTTTTAATAATCCAAAACTAATTTCACATTTAGATAGGATCACATACACAATGATTTAGGGTCTTTGGTATGGGAATTTGGACATCAATTTTGTTTCATTGAGAGATGAATCATTTTCTCGAATTAATTATCATTTATAGTGTATTTATGTTACATTGATTAATTTTTCTCATAAAAGTCATCATATATAGGTTATTCAATAATTAATTTTATGATTTACCTTCCATGTTTTTTCAATTTAAAATATTATGATACTGTAACGAATTTTTTATCTAAAATTTCTTTCATGGAGTAATATTTCAAATTATATGCCCTGATATCTTTGATATTATGTTATTAATATAGACTAAATTTATTTTTCCATATTGAGTAAAATCATGGGATTTTAATATAAATTTAACATTCATTCATTAAATGGATTTTTTTAAAGGCTATCAATATTTTAAGGTATTTTGTTAACACAACTTACTTCATTGATTTTTAATGTGTCATCTTGAACATCTATCTTCCACGATAAGTTTCTTTCACCCTATTATTTTCCCAATGAAAATTGTATTCTTCATTGAGGAACATGATACATTTGATTCTAATATTTCCCCTCAATAAATTTCTTCTTGGAAAAATAATATAGTTGATTTGGATAATTCTCAATCGCTTTAATGAGGGCTTCCCATCCTTTTAAATATTTTTATATTGTTGAAATTTTTTCCTACAAGGAACGTACCATAAAAATATTTATAACTGATTCTATAGAAGGAATTTTTTTTGTTTGATTATAAGAGATAATTTTTCCATATAGCTATAATGAATTAAGAAATCACCAAATATTATTATGTGGAAACATCAACTTAGTGTCTGTTTTTTCCATAATACAAACTATTTTGATATAAAAATTTTTTATTGCTAACTAATAATCACCATTTTCCCATGATCGTTTGATTCAACTTAACCATCCCTAAAAAACTATTAAAAATATTAAAAAATGTGATATGAGCAAAAATTCCTTTTAAAGGGACATTATGAAAAAGAGAAATCTTGTCTCATGATTAATAATTATTAAATTTTACCTTTTTCATAATATGCATTGAGCTCAAAATTTAAAAAAATCATAAAAATGAAAAAAATTCAACCCAAACCATTTACTAAAATTTTAAACAAGATAACTTCAATGAAAAATAATACACCTAAATGTTTGTTTTTTGGTCATTAAAATCTCATGAATAATTTTTTCCAACATTATACAATTCAACCTTCTAATACAACATAAGCATCCTATTAATCTTAATCTCAATATATTATCTTGTGTACACATAATATTTATATAAAAGCCTTTAGAAATGATAAATAATTCATATTGGTAAGATGGGACATAATTTCCATATCACATCTACAATCACTCATATAAATAGAATAACCTACCTACTAAATTCCAATAATATCTATAGGGAAATGTGACAAGTTAACACTGCCTCTTTACACAATGCATTGGGGATCCATAACAAGCTCACCCATCATCATGACATATATCAATAACAAAAATTACCATAAGATATATCGGCCTCACACTAAAATATATAAAATTATCATGAACTAAAAAACATTTTAAAATATTTAGATATTCAATTTAAAATATTTTAATAATTAAAATATTAGTTTTACTAATAATAAAAACAATAATGCATTTTATAAAATCAATTCCATTTCAAACAAATTTTATAAATAAAAAATAAATTGAGAGAGGGTTTTTATTTGAAAGTAACATATATATTTTTTAAATGAATCTATATATTACAGATCAATTATGATTATAGGAAAATGTTATGAACTTACCCTAGAAAACAAGATAAATGGGAACCTCAACTGATCTTCCACATACCCAAATGACATTCCCAAACCCCATGGGATAGAGACAAGAACCTATTAATAAAGAAATAACAAAATGGGATGAAGTAGGGTGTCATGATTGATATAGTTGGATCATAAATATATAGTAGAAATAACCATCAGATGAAAATAATGTGTAAATATATACCATTACTGATATATATATAGGGTAGTTTTACAACTCAAAATAATAGAGAATGTAAATGTATTAGAAAGGTAAAATATAAAAAATTTAAGTCAATTAAACAACTATTATGTGGGAAATATTATACAACCTCACCATTAGCTACCCAATTCCATGTGATCAAAACCATTCCTCCTCATTGTTTTACCATTCCTTTCCACATGAAATTGCATAACTCAGTCTACACACCACCGATGTATTTTGTTGGTTGTAATCAAAATAGGCAGAGTAGGATCCCACCTAGGTGTTCTATTTCAATTCTCTATAAAAATAAATCTAGTATACTGATATTAAATAAAACCTAGCATGATAAAATTTAAATAATATTTATATCAAAGAAACACAAATATTTCCCTATTTCATTTCCAAAAATCTGAAACAAGATAAGTAAAAATGTTTCAAAGAATAAATTTTCATAAAAAATTCTCAATCCCCAAATCATGTATATCATTGAAAAAATATTACAAGACAAGGACAATTGTTAATAGGCCAAGGATCATAGTAGTTATTCTATCACTATAATTGTAATGTAATAATTTATAATTGTGCCCCCAATTACCTATACCATATGCCTAAGCAGTAGATGTATACCACATTAGTGAACCCTAAAATACTTATACAATTATCAATGAAAAATAGGCTTGTGGATAAAATGAAAACCCCATGAGTGAACCTCACAAAAATTATATGGATGATGGACCTAAGCAACACCTTCCACCTAAGTACCCAAGGCTTCCCATGTGCTATATTTCACAAATAAATTCATAAGGTTGATAATTATCCAAAAAATACACAACACTTTATTCCACCAAAAATGCATTATGAAAACCATTTCAGAAATAATTTAAAATTCTTTTAAATTACCCAGTTTTTATTTACATAGAACCAATGGAAAATCCAAAATTTTACAAAAAACTACATTTATGAATGAATATCAATCATGCCAATTAATTTTTAAAATAATTTATATAACCAATGTAATATAGATCAACCAATATAGGCTAGAGATATAACCACTTACTATAAAATCCTATAGAAAAATCCTTACTATGATGTACAATAGCACTATAGGTAGGGCATATAAAATAATAGAGGCCCTCTAAATGATTCACATTTCGCAAAATTTATTTCCATAACAAAAATTATCTAGAAAATAAGATAGATAAAAAATACCTCAATAAATACATTCTCCACAAAACAACCAATATATGGGTCAATATATGGGAGATGATAACACAGAATTTCAAGAGTAGATCAAACATAAATCACCACAAAGATAAATAATCCATAAACACAACACAACGCTACTGCTAGAACGAAGCATTGATGAATTTGAATGATTACGAGAGACGAGTAACATTGTTGAGTCGAAGATAAAATGTTGAATGATGTGGTCTATAAGATAAAAATACACCCATAATCATCTTATAATTTCCTAGGTATTGAGATGTATGTTTTTAGAAAGGTTAATGGAACAATATTCACAAGAAGCACATAAAACCTACTGGATGAAGGTATTTACCTTGAAAACCATAAATTTAATTTGAATATTCTCAATGAATCACATAAAAATATAATGTTTCATTAGGTTAAAAATATCCCAATCAACTATTTTATGATGAAATATATATATTTAGACTGTAAAATCATTTATAATATAAATAGTTTTTTGGAAAGTGCCTTGTAAAATTTATTCCCTAACGTAAAATCTTAAGACATAAAAACATCTAGCAGCTAGTTCATTTCCCAAGATCCTCTAGAATTCCATATAACCTCACCAAATCAAAAAACACAATATTAAAAATTATAAAATATTTCACAATAAAAAAATTACATGATGTTACAATATTCCCAACATTGGGAATCTCATCCATGATATGACTTATAGAAATAAGGTTCTCTAGAAATTGGTTAGACCATTTCTCTCTCACTAACCATTTTAACTCCCTTGTATTCGTAGAATATGATTCATGTTACCATAAAACTCAGAAAAAAGGATATAACATCCCATATAAGATCATCACCAAAGAATTAGTGATATCTACTTATTTTACAAAAATAGAAACATCTGGCTTCTACTCAATTTCATCCCGACTAAAAATATAAGAGTTATTATAATGGTACTTCTGGAACAAAGATATTTATAACACATCATGGTTACCTATCAAATAAGAAAAAAGTACTAACAAATAAGAATCCTACCCATTCCCCTAAATGACTACAAATAGTCCATCATATCTTTGTGGTTGCTTCCCCTACTTTTCACGTTGATAGAAATTAAATTATGATAAAATTTCATGAAATTTTCTTCAACAATATAAAATTCCATAGGATGATGTAGAATATTTGCATATGATTATTTCTTACTAATATATATAGTATGAAACCAATGTATGTCCTAAATCCAGTCTAATTTAAAATTAATGATATTTGGTCTTGCTTGAGTGGCCACTCCAACCTCTCTCCAACAAAGTGGAGACTTGTATAAGAGAATATAAAACACCTCAAAGGGAACCATTTTGGTCGATTAAAAATATATATTGATATGAAAAATTATATAATCCCAAAATGTATATCCATTATCTAGAAAAATTGATGTTGTAAGGACATTAATTATCCTCTAGGATCTGAATATTTTTCTCTATGTAACTATTCATCAGTGGATGATAAGTTCTATTCAACTAATCTAGATTCCCCATCAGCTCCTCAATAAAAACATGATCTATAGTAAATTATATTACCCCTATCTAAATCATTGGAATAGGGAACACCATGAAACCTCATGATCTCCAACATGTACAATTTCTCATGATCGTTAATTTAGTTGTTCCCCTGATCAGATAAATTTGGGTTGAATTCATAAACAAATCAACCATTACCCATATTGAATTCTTCCAAAAATAATTCCACTATAACCCCACAATAATTTCCATTTACAACCCATACCATTTCCAAACCAAAACCAATAGTAGCTAGACTAAAAATAACATTTCAGATGCCCTTCCCTTATCTACTGGAAGGTGTAACATTGGAAAAACATCAGCTATGTCTTTATGCATACCCAAAAACAAGAAATTGCACCCCATATCATAATAGATATTCATAGTTCACATATGAATTTTTGATATAGATCTATGATAATTAAGAGACACAAAAAACTAGATATTTTTCGAGAATAAAATCCAATACCCAAAGCATATAAACAATCATAAGTGAGAACTCAACTTTAAATAGTATCATCACCCTAATGGGTTTCGCTGGATCTACTAAACTATTCATCATTGATATAACCCTACATACTCGACTCAAAGAGTGATAATGATATCCTAGAACTTGTTATAACTATATAGGAAACATCCTAATTGGTATCCATAAGAAATATAGGGAGGATACCCATTACATTCCACTATTAATTTGATTCAAATATTTCCTATAGTGGACTTTTTTACATAGATCATCAGTTATAACATTCCCCTTCATTAGGGTGTAGGCAATTTTGATGTCGAGTGTATGATGATTTTCAAAACATCGTCTATTCTAAGATTCAATTTCTTATGATAATACATATAACTCTAAAAAATATATTTAAAAAATATTACGAATCATTTCCAAAAATATAATCCCATAAACACTTAACTAAATGAATAAATATTGAATGAAATAAATCATGAGTTGGGAAATTCTTATCATTCAAATGAATCTAATAAAAACCATATACCATAAATTGATCAACATGCATATATAAATAACTCAAACCATCTCCAAAAGAATCACAATAAACTAAATACCCATTACCAGGGTCTGGTAACATATAAATTGGTGTTGATGTTATAATTCTTTTCAACACATCAAAAGAATTATGAATCTTATAATCTGATGTTATTTTTTCCCTTTTACATTAAATATCAATCAATGGTCATTCCAACTTTCAGAAATCCCCAATGACCCAGCAATATTATATCCACAATTCTTTTTATCTCAATGGCATTTTAAGGATCCTCCAATGATAGGAAAACCATCATATTTTAATGATCAACTAATACACCACATTCCCAAATAACATACCCTAGGTAAAATAAACTCCAAGAAAGAAAAGATAGATATCAAAATAATTAAATAAAATCATTACTTTATCAATTATTCCAAAAACATATTGTATTTGATGTTCTATACATGTTTGGATATTGAATAATCTATGATATTTTCAAAAAACCAATGAAAATGATGAGAATCAAATTTAATATCCAATTCATCAAAATGATGAAGACTACAGCATAGTTAGTCTGACTAAAAGGCATCAAAAGGTATTTATAAAGTCCATACCGATTCATAAATTGTGTCTACTAAATAAATGACTTACAAAAACTGAGCTAATGATAACCAATCTAAATTTAGATCTTTGTAACCCACATTAACCAATTAAATTGATCAAAAAAATCATACACATAGGGAAATGGTACATATTCATAACATTCATGCATTTAAATTTTAGAAATTTCTGGTACAAGATAATTGAAGCATCATCCATCTTATAAATGTGAAATAAGGATTCCCACGGTGAAGAAATTTTAATTTCAATACATCCTCAGGGTGGCGGGTCTTCTTCCCCTTAGACACTTCTCGGTATCCTCTCAAGTGATTCCTCCTCCCCCCTCCAGTGTGACTTGGAATTCAGTGTTGGTTTCATCTTGGTCTGAGAGTTTTGGGTGGCAGCTTGGATCTCACCCAGATCTCAGCGGTGATCGGCATGGGATTCTGCGTGTCCTGGTGTAGCTTGGGCTATCTATGCCATGTTTTGGTGCTGGTGGCTTGTCACTAATCTGGGATTGGGTTATCTTTCCCAGTGCCATCCCCGATCTAGTGCTGGCTGTCCAGTGCTTCGTTATTCTTTAGATCTGGAAAGATTTGTGTTCGACGATGTTCTGGTGTGATCGGCTTGGCATCAGAGCCATCCGGTTTGGCGTTAGATTCGGTGTGATTCTGAGTTCAGGCGTCGGCCCTGGTAGAGGTTTGGAATTGGCGAGGTCTTCAACGGAGCTGATGCACCTCATCTCATCCGCTATTTCAGAATGGTGATTTGGATTCATTTTCAGCACGACTCAGATGGGGGAGGTTTCGGTCCATGTTTCACTGTGGGGTTTTCCAGATTGAGGTTGTGGTGTTTCCTCTACATGTTTTGAATTTTGTTGGTGATTGTGTTCTTATAGTTGGATTTGATTCTGAATTGTGTTTCTCACTTCACTTCTAAAGATCTTTTGTCTAAAGTGGTTCTTATGTGGTCTGTCGGAATAAAGATGCACCCAAGTCTAACCTCATTGTGAAAGTCCTTAAGCAGATTTCCGTGCTTGTCCTTCATCTTTGTAGCGCTATATGGATTTATAAGTTGAGAGGGTATGGAGTCAGCCATCAGATCAGGCATGTTTTTGCACACATGATAATGGATTATTGTACAATGATGTGACGGTGGGGGGATTATCAAGGTCAAATGATGTGGAGGGGTAACTTCATGTTGTCAGGTTGGGTTGTATCTACTGACCTTCGGGTCGTGATTGTACTATGTCGTTGATGTCTGTTCGGGTTTCCCCCTTCATCCCTTAAAGGGGGTTATATTTAAAATAAAAAGAGTTGAATTCTTTTGGGCCATTGGATGGATGGATTCCCAAGGTGAAATACCAATTGAGAAAGCCCAATCTCCATCAAATCATTAAAATAGATCTTGATCTCATTCATCTATGTTGGTGAAAAACATTAAGGCATATCGAGATCAATTTCATACCCTTCACTAGATAAATAATAAATTAACTTCCCTCCCAATAATAAGAAAAAAATAATTCAATCCAGGAGAATTTAAGAAAATATTAAACAATTACAAGACGATCAATAAGGGTTGAAACAATATCATAATCAAACAAAATATTATAATGTGAACTCCAAAAATCTATTTTGGAAGGTCATGCATGAAAAAACCATAGATTTTACTGAGAAAAAACACCTGATAGCTCCCATCAGTTGAGAGTAATGTGACACGATGATGATTACAATAAAGCATAACACGTTGAGAAATAATAAAATATATACTATTGATAGCATTGTTAAAATCTATATTAAGAAACATGAAATCCAATATTAACATCATATCACAATATATATAGAACATGATTGACAGCAAATCCTCTACTCTTCCCTCCCTCCAAGTGGTGTAATCAAATCCATTACAATCCAAATTATAATTTTTTTAATTTTTAGAACATCAGGAAAACTAAGAGAAGTAAATGAGTGGGAGGAACCTTTAATATATAAATTAGACTATATCTAATATTAAAAAAATCGTTCCTCTAACTATCAGTGTACCCATATTAACCCATACCTAATACTCAACTAAGATGTGATGGTGCTTTACTCTGGAAGTTTGTGGATTGAACCTTGTAGAATTTGATGCTTCTGGAAATACAATAGTTCTATATGTAGTTTAACATCTCTTTCCATAAAAGTTGTACACATATCCTAGAATAACCTCTATAAATGGACTTGGTGAGAAAAAAAATTTACAAGTCATTGTTGGTGGGGTAAAAGTACATCACATGTGAATTTCCATTAGATGATAATAGATAGTCAGGGGAACACTAGTAGTATTAATTGATGTTAATGATTACGCTATTGTGGAGAACCACCTCAATGAATCTTTCAGTTATCATTATAATTTATATTCCTTCCCTAAACACCACTAAAGCTTCAACTAGGTTGAATCAAAGGAAAAAATAACTAATCATTTAGCCCCATAAATCTCTTTTATAGTTTACCTATCCGTTGAATGATTATATGTAGTCAGATTCTGCATATGTACATGAGATAATTTACCTTAATTAAAACCATATCTGTACATTTATGCATTCAGTGAATCCTTCAATACCACCTCTTGATTAAAAATAACCACCTCTACAAATGTGTTAGTATACACGACCACTAAACAACATCCTTTTTGAAAAGATGAAATCTTCATAGAATTATCCATACAAGAGACACTTGGTGTAATTGATTAAATTATTGTGTCTGGAAACCCTTTCAATCATTGAACACATTTTTATACATTTTATCCATTAAATCGGACCAACACTTATTGGGAGCCTTCATCCTGAATGTTGTGCACTTCACCAACACATTCTCATGTCTATCATGGTTATCAAATATAAAAAAATATAATATATATTATCCTCAAACAATTTTTGTTCATTAATAACATTAATGTATAGTGGATTATCACATTAGAACACTAACGATCTATACATTTCATTTTCATCTCCTGGATACACCTCAAAAAACTATTATTGAACACATGGTACAGATAGGTCCCCAAATTGATATTCCTATATTATATACACAAAATGATTCTAATCCAAAGGTAGATTATCTTGGAAAGGATATGTTTCACCATCTTATGTACCGATGGAATATGTCTGAGAGGAATAATATTTCACTCCCACAACATATATAAACACGTAAAAAACTATATAATCATAGATTAAAGATAAAAATAAAAAGAAAATAATAATATTAAGATAAAAACTCAACACATGAGACAGACATCCCATTATCTCATAGTATATTGTGTCTCATTATAGTACGTGTTGTCTATGAATTCAACACAACCTACCTCTCACATTACAAAAAATATTATCTTTTGTATAGAATATTTTACAAAATAATAAATCGATATGAATACCACCATTTTTGAACAATTTTAAATGAACTATTCTCGAAAATCCTCAAGAAAATGTACTCAAAATTATCATCCACATATGTTATTGGATTTCCCAATCCCTGTGGTATTGTAACTATTACTATCTCATCAAAAAACTAACTCGTGGGAAAGATTTCACCTAAACTAAAAGATATTAATTGAAGTTACATATAGTAGAAATAATAAGTTTAATGAAACCTATATGAAATATATTCCATAAATAAATTAAAAATGTGGAATAGATAAAACATAAAAAAATTATAATACAATAAAAAGATACATGTTTAACAAAACCCAAGGTAATACATACCATGTAACACCCTGAGATTTTATGAAAAATATTATTTTTAATTTCATTAATGTCTTGTGTTGTAAACTGCACCACAAGGAGCTTGCAAAACATCCATCCTTGACTTGCCTTGCATTACACGCAATCGCGATCTTCCTCGATAGCGTGTGTAGTACGTAATACCGAGTTTCACTAAATGAGATATTATTATAATATTATTATGAAATAACTGTTATCACCAACCACTGGCCTACATGCAGGACAGGCGACAACATGCAGGACAGGCGACAACACATCGTGTCGGACAAGGCTGTGGGAATTGAACCCACAACCAAAGTGCGACTGGCCTTTATCACCAACCACTGGCCTACAGGAAGTCCCTGTTTAGTAGAAACTAGTTTTATTATATTATGTACTATGATATATGAAGTATAAGTCCATTTTAGGAACCATATATGATTAATCTCACTATAGATGGAATTATGTATTTTTGATAACTTTTATAACCTTTTGTTTGAGACCGATGGAATGACACATCATTCTATCACATGATCTGCTACCACATCACGAATAAAAAATTCAACTTCATTTAATTAAGGGATGAATTTGAAATTGTTCAATTAACGAACAACAGTGAGACTGTACCAAAATCATGTAAGTATTTCTTTTAATTCATCAACTTTAGGGAAATGATCTTGAAAACCAAAAATTTTGTCCTAGTGACCTTATATGTGATTAATCAGATAGGTACCTTAGACCGTCACAAATTTATGGCTTTGTCATTTCTGGGTTTTCCATAGCCATGTTCTCTACCACTCTCCATCAGAACATGATGGTTAGATTTCTCTTCCATATCCATATTTTCACCTATGTGGAAACCCAGTGATTAGTTTATTTGGGTAACCATTACATTTCATAATTTTGTTTTTAAAGATTGGTTTTGGTATTCCTTTTTACGATGTGGTTTTATATTAAAGAAACTTTCGAGTAGTAAACCATTTATAACCCCGATGAATTTCGAGGGCAAAATTCATTTTAAGGGGGGTAGAATGTAACACCCTGAGATTTTATGAAAAATGTTCTTTTTAATTTCTTTAATGTCTTTTGGTGTACCCTACACCAAAAGGATCTTGCACAACACGCATCCTTGACTTTCCTTGCATTACATGAAATCGCGACCTTCATCGATAGCGTGTGTAGTACGCAATAACGAGTTTCACTAAACAACAATATGCTATTAAAATATTATTAAAACTAGCCGTTATGAATAGTAATAACCACATGTTAAAATTTTGTAAATTTTATTTTTCAAAATGGACATCATTTTTGAATTCGGAATATCGAAATTAGCTTAGGGTGAAATTTTGGTACTTTTCGGATAACTTTCATATTCTGATGAATAGTGAAAATTACTAAATTTTAATTAAAAATAACTTTTTTAATCAAAATAATTAATAGTGATAAAT
Source organism: Viscum album (assembly GCA_963277665.1). Taxonomy (NCBI): domain Eukaryota; kingdom Viridiplantae; phylum Streptophyta; class Magnoliopsida; order Santalales; family Viscaceae; genus Viscum; species Viscum album. The sequence goes on along the minus strand of OY728140.1, from coordinate 1,073,295,979 downwards.
TATTAATTTGAGTGGTTTTAAAGAATATTTATAATATAGTTTTTACAATTTAATACAATGTTGGTCATTTGATGTAATTTCACATTTAAACCAGACATAAACAAGTGTCAATCTTTTGATAGTTATTATCTCTTAAGAACACGCTATTTGTTTTGACGACGAGAATTAATTTTTAAATTAATTAATGAAACTGGTATGTTTTGAATTTGTTAAAATAGACATCATTTTTGAATTCATAATATCAAATATATCTTAGGCCTAATTTTTGGTATTTTTCTGGAAACTTTCATTTTTTGATGAATAGTGAAACCACTAAGTGGAAGTTAAAAAAAATGAATTTTTCATAAAACTTAATTTTACCACTTCTGTGAGTGGAATTTCAAAAATCCGAGGGATTCGGTTGATGTCAGTAAGTAAAATGTGGTTCAATGAGATGAAAATAATTTTTGGTGAATAGTAACTTTATACTTTTTTTTAACCACGGTTAAAATTAAATAGGGTAATTAAGGGTATAAAGGATATTATTATTACCCTAACACATGTCCAAATTCTATTGGATAAGTGTAATTCGACCAAAAACATCCTTAGGAATAAAATATGACCATTTAGGCCCACTTGGATTAGATTAGGACATTTATTATTAATTTATTTAAAGAAGGGTTAAAATTTCTAAAATCAAAGTTTAATAAGTATATCATTTTTAATATAGGGTTATACATAAGATAAATTAGACTATAAATATTCTTTAGAAAGATAAATATATTTCCTACATAATGATATTTTATTTGTAATTTTTAGACTTTAAATAAGTTAATTTATTTATGACACAAAGATGATGCAGTAATTATCTTATTAATGAAATATTGACATAATTGATGTTATAAATACCCAAATAAATGTAATTTGAGACTTTTTATGAATTAAACTAATTTTATAGGTTAATATTATATGTTAGTATTGATTTAATTAACGTTTTTCGAACTAATCATTCTGTTATGAGTTTCACAAAAATCAATTACTAAATAGTGTCAAAATTGACATAGAATAGTTTTTAAAACAAATATTATATTATTAATTGTTATTTTATTCGTAAAAATCTAAGGTTTGTCCAAATTACTTATATTAGGTTATATATATTAATAATAAACAACTTTGTTTTTGTTTGGCTTCTTATAGTATTTTTATTAACCTTATAGTGTAAGAACACAAAAAGACACGGTAAAAGTAAAATTATCTAACTTAAAGTTAAATATAAATGATAAGATTAAAATAGGAACCTAAAATTTTCTAAATTCTATTGGATGAGATTATTTCGACCCATCCCCACCTTATATTAGATATAAATCAATTTGTAGATATTTAAAACCGAATTTGGCTTTATAATAAAATAATATTTTTTAGTTATGCCAAAGGTGCCCCTCTCCTCCCTTATAAAAGGGCACCTCCTCCCTCTCTTCCTCACACCAATTTGAGCCTTCAAGCTCATCCAAACCCTGAAAAATTCTTTTCTACACTTCCCTAGAAACATCCTAGAGGTCCTGGTCATCTTCAAAGACCAATTTTAGTTCCCTAAAATGAGGTCTCAAAGAGGCGCTTCAAAGAAGAGGTAATGTCCGTTACCGATTCTTTCAACTTTATTTCTTCTTACATTTCTTCTTCTTAGGTTGTTTCATTATGAAGTAATAACATCAGTATCACTAATATACATATAAGTTATTATAAGTATGAAACAACCCTATTTCACCATCTATCCATCCTATGGAAAACAAAATCACCACATGTGCATATGTACGGAATACCGTCTCCAGGGTGTGGTGTAATCTATTTTCCACCACCACCTTACTTGGATGGGTATAATGTTGTACATAATAACTATATATGATTATTGTAAAGTGATATTGATTCTGAAATATTATACATACACTCAAATACAATTCCACGATCATGAGAATTATATCATCGCTCGTGCCTACATACGGACTGTCGTCTCAACGACGCGATGAGATTCATTCTCCACATTAACCATTCATGAATGATTATAAAGTATATATATAATAAGAAATCATTAAATATATGACATAATAATGATACTTGAATTATTTGTATATATATTTATGTCATCTACTTAATTCCATTCAACTCAATAAGGAAACGAAGACAGCATTCATGCGTACGTACGGCCTACCGTCTCCATGAACGGTGTATTTCATTCCATTTAATGATCTGTTATATATATGTATATTCTAAATATATAATATATAAATCATGTTTTTTATTCTATAATTAAGTAATCATGATCTATGTAATCATATGAATAATTAAAAGTCAAAACATGGATGACAAATGAAATGATTTTACCCAAAATGCTCTTTAACATGGAATTTACAAAAGAACGGGTAAAATAAAGTCATAAGTGAACCATATATGATATCATAACAATGAGTATGATTCTGGAATAAGTCAATGACAATATTTAAATCATTATACAGGAGGTTTGGACACTTACAAAGCAAATCGGACCTAAGGTAAGGGATAAATTTTCAATCTCATTTTTATCCGAGATTGCTTATACGTAAGTATTTACTAGGGTTACGTTTATTATCCATGACCATGTTTTCTAAAAATGTTTTCATAAAATTTTTACCATTATTCCATGAATGTTTAAAGTCATTTTTACCCTTTATTGACTTTTTACCACATTGTATGAATGGAATCTTTCCTTTGGTTACCATATAAGGTACTTTTTGACTTTTCCGACAAAAGTACGAGGAGAATGCTATTTTTAACTTATACGGCGTGAACGGATTTTTATGGTTTCATAACGCCTCATTTTAAAGAAGCTTTATATAAAATATTGCATTATTATTTTCAACAAAACCCTTATCTTTTAAAATTGCATGGAATTTTGTGAAAAGAAAATGATTTTAAAGAAGAAAGGATATTTTCCTCATGAATTCATTTCAAGTGTTTTGTCAAAACTATTTTCCATCTAAGATGACATTATTTCATGTGTATGTTTCAAGTAAAATTTCTCTATGATTTATATGGTTTTAATTTTCTTATGATGAAATGATATCAATTTTTTATGCATTATGTTATGATGGCATGATGTTTAAGAATCCCATTTTATTTCATGGGTTATGCTATGATGTATGATTTATTATTTTGTGGCACACAAAAGAATGATATCATTATGAGATGGGTGGGACCTATATCTCCCTCCAATGCATGGGGTAAAGATTTATATCTCATGAGATAGACATGGCTGGAATGGCATGTTAAACCGGTTCAGTAATACAGGACTGGAACAAGAAGTGAACTTGATTCCAAAAGGGACTTTCTCCACTAAGATGGTCTTGGCAGCAATGCCTTGGATACTGTGGAAATTATATCATGTGCTTAATGGTTTCCACAATTACATGTTTTATTCTCATGCTATTTTATCATTCTTAATGTTTCTTTATGATCTATGCCTTACGTACTTCCATGTTTTGTGTCATTTCTCAGGATTTTGATGTTTAAACATTATGTTCATGTTTTTAAGTTTAAATGTATATGGTATGTTTTATTTTATCAATGCTTACCCTTACTGAGCATTTGAGCTCACCCTTTTTATGTTTTCTTTTCCCCAGGATATAAAGAAAGGTTTTAGTTAAAAAAAATGAAGATCTTTATTGGAGATGTTGAAGATCTTTCACCACGATTAGAAGATTATATTCCGAGTTTCCAAAGACATTAACTATTACGGTCCTTGTGTGTGTGTTTTTGTTATGTACTAAGTATTCCAAAAAAGTAATTTAATGTCCATGTACATTAAGATTTGGGTCTCTACAAGTATTATTTTTATGGGGAGTAATATTAAATACAAAAAAAAATTCATGGTTAAGAGAAATAAATCAACTTTGGAAAACCTACCTAGATATATAAAATACATCATTCTATGTAGGTATTATGATGGAAAAAAGGCTTTTATAATGGTTATGTATTTTAAGAAGAGTTTGGGGTCATTATTGGATGATAAAAAGTATCTTTAAATTTTTATAGGGGAAGAGTGGAGGTGTCCTTTTATTTGTGGGGGAGAGAGCATAGTTGAATGTTTTAAATGGAATAAAATATACTAATTTTTTAAGGAAGAAAAATTGTTCTAAATTGGACAATTTATAAATATAATATAATATATGGTACAAATATTTCCACAAAATTTTATTATAAATGTATGTATTTGATTTATTAAATTATTTATTTAGTTAAACCTCTAGTAAATATATTTTAACTTTAGCTATGGTAAAATATTTTTTCTATTTTTATTATTCATTACGGTCAGAAATTATGTCGACCTTATTAACTAATATTTATTATGTTATTTTCAAATATGGAATCCATTTTATAAAGTTCAGTTCATAAATGTCGAATAATATAATTTAAAACTCAATCCACAAAATGAGATGAAAATATATTATTTAACAAATCCATTTTAAGAATAAAGATATTTTTTCCAAACTATAATCTAATATTGATTCAAATATCAAATATTGGTTTATTTTTAATCAAATTGAACTAATAAAATTTTATGAAAAAATAAAAAATTGAATAAGTCTATGTCAATAAAAGAAACTAAATATCTTGTTTCTAATAAAAATATTATATTTTAAATTTTTTGTGAAAAATAATACTTTGAAAAAATATTAAATATTCATTATACAATAATTTAGAAGTTATTATTATGAATAAAATCTCAATTTTTTCTAATGAATATTATATATTGTTTAAATAAAACATTTCAATAATATAATATAATTTGTGAAAGACCAATTTGGTTAAAAATAATTCTTTTTCATTTTATAAAAAAATTAACTAATATTTTATAGTGAATTAAAATTATAAAATATAATTAAAAAGTATTTATAGTACATGGAAATGATAAATCATAACATCAAATTTCTTTTAATGTTCTTCCCGCAAATTGAAATTGTGTCCTCAGAATTTTATTATGAAACACATTCACGTTTACATCATGAATAAGAATTATAAATACCTTAATAGAAATTTTTTGGTTCAATTGATCTAGTTCATAAATCTATACTTGAAATTCATATGAAACATATTTAATTGACAATGAAACAAGAAATAAAATATATACATAAGATAAAGCTAGAGGAATGGCCACCGGGTAAGAAATTATTCAAATATTTTAATGAATTTAATATGGTCTAACTCACTATGGAATTTTTATACCAATTAAACAAAAAAACATAAAACTTTTCCATGTATTTAATTTAATAAAACTACGATCACCTACCCCAAATTGAATTTTTTTTTTTGGTTATCCGTAAAAATTTTATTCACACTTTGAGAATAACTCATGTGATGATAAATCATAAACACCAAATTAAAAAATATATTATACCAGCTATATTCCCTATAACTACCTTTAACCAACATCATCCTAACATGATGCAGTTTGGCACTAATTTACATATAATTACCAAAAATATGTCCAATATATTTATAAATAAGAATTATTTTTATATGAAAACTCAACAAAATTCTTATATAAATAAGAAATTCCATGATAATCCATTGAACAAAATTAAAACATATCTTCTAAAGATTTATTTTTTTTGTTTGTTGTTCATTTGAGTGAGGATTAATAGTTTCAATGAAATTTAAATCCATACACAATGACCTCTAAATTTAATTATTTAAATTAGAGGTGAATGTGGGATCATATATAGATATAATGAATAGTGTGAATCCATATAATATTATTATCTATTTAATATAAAATCAAAAAAATAAATCCACATGCATATAATACCAAATACGAATAAAATGAGGAGATTTATATAATTGAAAAATATTAATCGATATTAACATATTACCTCATGTTTTATTTGGTAATACAACCAAGAAATTCATAGAAATATTCTATAATTTCCATTATTGCTCTAAAAATGGGGGAATAATTCCTTTTGGTAATTTTTATTAATCATTAACATTATAAAAAGTGAAATATATAAATGTAAAATTAATAAATATGTGTCCTCATTACTTCCAACAATAAATTTTTCCCTGGTTCCCAATACATAATTTTTCTACTTGGATGAATAATAAATTGTGTGTAATATACGTCACTCAACCTAACATTCTTAAACATGTGGTCACATGAGACACAAAACCTTTTTCTAAATCCCAAAACATAATCTATATTAATATTATATTTTATAAATTTTCTATTTTTAATAAAATCTAAAAATTCCTATATAAATTTTTTTTCCTTATGATCTTTCAAAATCTAATTTAAATATATGATCATACTAAAACCTGAATAAAATAGTGAGAGTTTTGAAAACCATAATTTATAATCAGACATTCATTAAATAAATAATCAAAATAACATGTTCTATATGTAATATGGTTAATAGTAAATTATCTTAATGATATAATTAATGAATGATTTCGTTTTCATTTATTATATTGTATTCAATTATATAAAAACAAACTTTTGAAAATTATATCCATATCCCCAGTCTCATGTTCAACAACTTTTTAGTTTATATATTCTTAAATATTTTTTTATCAGAATATAATTCATTAATTCTTCATATTAATGATGTATCGTTCTTTTTAAAAGAAACACTATATCATCTTGATCATGGCAATTTGTACAATAATTTTTCTCTTGGTAGTATAATTGATGAGATGACCTAGTGTTAAATTTCTTGTATCGTATTATCCATAAAACCAATCATTATTTTTTGTTATCTTTTTCAATGGTATAAATTAATGTGAAAAGTTTTCAAAATAAAACCAATAACAAACCCCTGATACAAAAAAACTATGAATCTTAGTAACATTATTAGATATTGGTTATTAATCAATGAAAATATTTTATATGTTTTCTACAACTAATTCATGATTATTAGTTGATATGTTCAAGGTATGGATCCTTCTATATAAATAAATATAATTCTTAATATTTTCCTAATAAATTATTTTCATTAATTTTTTTAAAAAAATAATTAGATATTTTTCATGATCTTGATAGCATTTAAAATAACCCAAAATACCATAAATAAACACTACCATGCACTTATCTAAATATTTAGGGAAAACATTATACATTATATCCACACATAAATATAGATAATTCTTCCACCCAATGGCCTTACACTCATAATTCCCATACATAGATTGAAACATTGTAACTGTGGTATCATCCTCCTTAAACATTATAGAAGTTCTACATTAGCTATTCTATATGTGGATTTTGAAATTTAATTTACATTGTATAATAATTATATATAAAAATAAATATCCCAATAATGTGTAATATATGTAAATAAATTATAAAAAAATAAAAAAAATATCATTTTATACATGTATTTCATTTATTATAATCATTCCATTATTTACAATAATATGATCCAAATACCATTTATTTCGATCATTTAATATTTTCCCAGCTCTATAATATGTTATCAATGTTATGAATCAATTCATACATAATAATGGAAACCCAATTCTAAAATAATTTATTTGGACTAGAAATATCTCATATCTTTATAAAATAAATCCAATTGGAACCCATAATAACATCAAATAATTCAATAGGAATGGAAATATGGTTTTTAGGGAAACCCCTTACATAGATAATAACATTAAGATGATATTAAATTCTGGGTCACTAAGTTCTACCCCTATGATATTTTTCCAAATTTCGTAATGTTATTTCCTGAGATGAAATTTATAAATTACCATAAAATTTTTAGATATGAAATAATCTGTAAACCTAAAATCAAACCATACATTATCATAAATTTTTTAAACATGTAATGTATCCATGAAAACATAATTTGATGTAAAAAAATAAGTCAATGTATTTGGAAAGGATTTCACCACACACATTTTCTAATCGTCTTTCTAAATCCCAATATTAATACTTTTTTTTCTGACATGACTCATCATAATGAAATATATCATTAAATTTCGAACCCTTTACTTACTAAATATTAGATTTTGACATTCCACTAGTAACATTTTTTCATTCAAATCAGAACCATATTCATAACCACACCACATCATTAGAATATCATGATTTCAAAATCCATTCCTTAGGGTCCTGTATACCATAAAAATCATGTATTGAAAACATGATTTTCTTACCAACTTATTTTACTAATACATTTTCCCATTTTCTATCACTATTTTCTTTCATAAACATTATTTTTTAAGAAACAATTATCATCATTCATATCTATTTATACCATATAATAATATAATTACAACACACCGATATATTTATGTACCCATTTCATTAGGTATTTTAAGTATTTAATGTTTTTGATGGATTATTGAGAGAGGATAGTGGAATTTTGGATCATTTTATAGGCATTTTTGGAGGTGCAGTGTTTGAGAATGGTCAATAAAAACCATGAAATTATTCTATAAAACTATGAAAGTTGAAATAGTATCTCTAGGTAGGCACAAGGAATGGAAAAACTATGTTGCATCCTATGAGAAACCATAATATTTGGGATTGAGGCATTTTGAATGGTTGGAGAAAAATTTGACTAATCATTTCATCCAACCATGAAAGGTGCTTCTTGACGAAGATTCATGTGCACATTTGGTGCATGGTTTTTTGAACTATGTGGCTAAACCCTGCATGGTTAAATGTGAGTTCCAAAAATTGTGTACCTAACATGTTTTGGGCCCTTAAAATTTCAATTTTGACTTAATCAAACCGTAACTCATTTTTCACTCATCAAAAATTATTTGGGGACCCCTACTATCAATATGATAGTGATCCATTGGAAAATCAGTGTGCAATAAATTCAATTTGTAGTTGAAATACATATTCATCATTGGGTTTCCTTCAATTATTCAACTTAGCTCTCACAGAATAAAATATCTAATCTATTATGTATGGATCTAGGTTGTGTGATTCCAATCTCGACAAGATATGGATATTTTAATATTATTGAAAAAGTTCTATGGTAGGTTTTTTGAGATACAACCAGGTTTTGATGAAGCTTTTGTGTAAATTTTTTTCTCCAATGATTTCTAGGCAAGTGAATTTCACTACAGACTCCACTTATTATCATTTGATGTATTATTTCGAGATTTTTTGAATTTTTATATTGATATGAAAATTGATGTGAAAATATTTGTTGATACCATCATTAGTGATGTTATTGAAAATTTTGAAATTTGGTTATTATCCAAAGTGCATTGTTCATGATTTAATATTATTTATTTTCACATATGGATTTATATTGATGCATGGAAATGACTTGTTATATATTTTTCAATAAAAGGATTATTTTATTGAAATGTATTCAAGTGATTAGTTTTTAATGTTTTTGGAATACAAGGGTTGGGGTAATTTCATTATTCCAATATCACCTAGAATTAGAAGTGTATAGATTTGGGGTATAATGGATATGAAACTGGATAAGCAGTATGTAATGTTGGGTAACAAGAATATTAGAACCATAGTGATAACTTGTTGGATGGATAAGAAAATGATCATGAATATTGAACTGTGACCGAAGCATGCATGTGTGTTTGTGTGTGTGAATTAGGGGTTGGTTATGCCAAAAAGGAATATTAAATTATTTGATGCATTTTTTGTTTCAATTACATTGATCTTATTATAGTATGGGAACAAAATTTGGTTTGATTTTTATTTTTATATGATATTATCTTTTTAAATAATCTTTAATGGGATTATGTAATTTTTTTTACTCATATCCGATAACATGTTCTTTCATAATGGCATCAGTAGGAATGTTAGTTTTGAAAAACCTATTGAGTTTCCATAATTACCCCCTACATGGGAACTATGGAGCATTAATATATATCATTTCATAGAAAATAGGTAATATAAATTAATCTTATTATAGTTATGATTCATCATGTTACTTGGGGAATGAAATATCGAATTAGATTTTGGATCATATAGATTTTTTTCTGAGTTGGTACATTTGGATCCATTCAAGGTTATTTTTCTCTACTAACACTTTATGCCCTAATATATTGTTTTTGGTTTCTATATTATACTATGTTATGGTCTGTTATTGGTTGGATAAATCAGTTATATTACATTGTTACCATGCATCATAAAGTTATAGTTTTTTCTTGATTTTTTTCTTATTGTTAATTTTTTAATATAAAAATAGTCCCCAAACTATTAATCAGACTATTTTCATTTATTTCCTGCCTTTGGAGTCTTGGGGATGTAACCATAGGCCATGTAATATCATACCTACTTTCTATGAAAATAAGGAGGGGTGGGATGTTGAAAATTGCTTCAATATTGGTCAGCCTTTGTTTTATTTCGGGATATGTGGTATAAGTGGGGTCATTATGGAACATGAAAAATTCATTTTGTCTTATCATTGATTTGGGATAATATTGTGGAGGTAGTATCCTCATAACATGAAATGTATAGCAAAAAATTATTTATCTGACCTATATATATTCAACTCAATGTTACTTGGGATGATGGGCACATGAGTGTCTTGAGACACATATAGGTGTGTTACCTTTTTATCATTTGTTTATCCAATGGGAATATCATAACATAAAATGAGAGAATTAAATTAACATTAGGTGTTTATATATTATTTTTAGTGATGATTTATGATTTGGTTAAAAAAATTGGATTTTTGAGATGTTTTGAAACTATTTTCAAATTAGATTCTTTGAACAGTTATGGTATTGATATTTTCATATTTTCTTGATTTTAAAAATCATAGTGGAATTATAAAAATATGACTTTAAAAGGGAAAAATGTGAAATTTTAGGAAATTATTATTGTTATAATTATGATATAAGACAATTTGAAATTCTTAATAATTTAGTCTGTAGATATTGAGACCTCTGAAATTTTATTGGTTATAGAAAATGGAACCCATTAAGAATCATAGAAACCATTTGGAAGATATTGCTAATAATGTGGCTTTACCTGAGCCACATGGGAACTGATAGTTATTTTAATGTATTAAATAGAATTATCAATCCATGGATAGTGGGGAAAAATTGATGACCCAAGGAATGTTTTTATTTTAGGGCAGTTCCAATTATTCGGAACCAGAGAAAGCATAGGTGTAGCAAAATGTGATAAATAAAGTCATTTATTTCATTAGAACACCACCATAGAAAAAAACCATGTTGACTATCATCAAGAAATTCAGAAGCTCTTTCATTCTGCTGAATTGTCTAAGAAATGGGGGAGTGCTTCTGAAGTTGAAGGGGAGCAAGGTACCCCTACTCAGGCTTTGGGCAGTGGTGCGTGTGCATCTTTCAAGGATGTGGTCGTGAGTGGTAAGGAAAGGCTGACTTGTGGTGAGGCTGTATTGCCTACCACAATTAAAAGGAAACCAAGGAGGGATTACTCTACAGTTCCGAGGATGGTGACCACCAGGTCATCCTCCATGAAGGCTAAGGAGAATCTATCTACAGAGCAATTGGAACAAAGGAAGAAGTATATCAAGTTGCTCATACAATATGAGCCCCAATCAGAATGGGAGTCAGCCGATGTAGATGATATGACCAGGTACGAATGTGATGCTTATGACTATTCTGACATGTAACCTCACCCTCTTTTCCTTGTTTGTTTCTGCACTTTTCTTTTTATTAATAAATTTACGGTCCATGCGTGCTTGGATCTGACTTTTGGGTATTATCCAGAAAAATAATGAATATAATATTTTTTACACTCAAAGTAGATTATATTATGTCCTTGAAGGCATTTCTTTTTCCCAGGTTACGGAAATAGATTTGATAGAAGATTTTATGATTTTTATAACGGATTATATAGAGATGGTAAATAATGATATAATTTATGAAAGATACATCATAGGAACTATGGGTGGAGGATGATGCTGATACCTATGGGAAATGGTGGGAACTCTAATGTATGGAACAAATGAAAAGGTATACCATTTTACAAGGTAGAAAGATGACATAGAATTAGATGGTTCTATATGTGAATCATCCTCCAAAAAAATGGTTATATTTGGATGTTTCCTATGTGGTTATTTTGATCAAATGAATTGATATTTTACAGTACCCCCAATATAATGCAACAATTGACACTAGATGTGGAATTTTCATTTTTATTGTCCTAGTACTCCAATGTAGTTTAATTGACACACATATTATATTTTGGAGAAGTTGTATGCTTAAAGGGGGTGACAAATGTAGAATAAATCTAATACGTAGAGCAGAGATATCCATTTTAATTCTTGTAATTCCTTGACTCCTCAGTAATAGAAATATAAATATAAAAATAATGAGGAATGCGTAGTGGGTATAAAATTGTATGGATATGATCAAGTGATTGTGGATGATTAATCATTACCATCAATGTTTAGTGGTACTATTATTTTGGATTCTACCCATATGAATGAATTTTTTATATGGGTTTATCCCATTAATTGTTTTACTTATTATGATGTTGATTTTATTGGTTTTTATGTTAAAATGATGCCTTATGTATTGAAACGCCAAAATCATATTGTCTAAAGAGAATATTGAGAATTTTTGTGTAGAACTTGTTATATAAATATTGATGTTGCTGAGTTGATATGGTATTTCTCTATGATTTATATGCATGTGTTTGATATAATCCAATGTATGGATTGGATGATAATTTTGAATGCACAAATTAATTTTTATACATGAATGATTTTTTATGACTGATGATTGCTTCAAGAATCACTTTTTTAGGAAATTAAAATTTGAAAATGGAATATTGAAACTATAGTTTAGAAATATCATATAAAATTTTGGAAACATATAATTTTTTGGATGGTTATAATTGAGAGTAGTGGGTTTCAAGTATTTATCGATCAATTTCCAGCTATTTTTCATAGAAATGTCTGATGGTTGTCACACATAAGACAAGTAAAGTTTACGATTTATCACATCCAGGGTAACATTCCTATTATTATTATATGATACTATATGGACCAAAATTAATAATACAATTAATGTTATAATTGAGATAACTAAAAATAAAAGGGTTCATTTTTCATATTGTTTCTCTATGGTGAGCACCATGCATGTATTTCAAAAATTATGATATAACTATTTGGTTTTTTTGTTTATTATCATAACCTCAATTAAATTACGATAATGAATTAGTATCCACATATATGAATTTATTGTATGGTCGATCTGCTGAGGTGATACCAGTGGTTCATTTAAATTGTCTTCTGATTGTGATATCACCAATTTCATGTTCCAAAGGAGGATATTCCAAATATTTATTTTAAAATTAGATATATACATTATAAATATGTGGTTATGAATTTCATTCTAATAAATTCAACATAAGTATTTATATAATTAATGAATTAGTTATTTCAAATGTACCTGGATTCATTTTTTGTGGTATTTTTTGATGAAAATTACTGTATTCATGGAAATGGTAGGAGCATTTGAAACACTTGGATATAGTTTTGGGAATTTTGTGGTATCATTATATGTCTTCCATGTTATCTTTGTTTTAATTATGGATATAAGTAGAATGTTAACATGGTAAAATAATCTCTAAAAGAGGTGTCACTTTGGATATAGAAAAATTATAGGTTGTTATTTCATGGAATCCACCAAATAATGTCTTTGAGAGACATTGTTTCCATTGTATGTCTATTTATTACATGCATTTTGTTCATTATTTTACTTCACTATAATTTCATATGATACATTTAACAAAAAATTGTTCTATTTAAATTGAATGATGAATGTCAGAAGACATTTTAGGAATGTAGTATACTCCATAAATATACTCCGATCATGATATTTCCATAATCAGGACACTGTTATGTGGTGTATTGTGATACATTGATATCTTGCTTGAGATGTGATATCATGCAGGGAAACAATTTTCTTTTCTAAATATCATGAAATTTGGAGTTTCATGAGAAGAAAAAAACAAAACATTGTTCGGTTTTACTAGTTTATTATATACATTGAAGCCATTTTTTTATTACCCATTTGTTGAGAAATTCATGGAATATATGAATCAAAATATCATGAATCCCATTTTATCATAAATGAATTTTAATATGGGAAAAATAAAATGGATGAAGTATCAAAATTTTTGTGACTTCGACTTGTGGTATACACTGGGTAATGATGATTCATTCCAAGATGAATTAACCAGAAACATATATTCTCATTTTCAAAAATGGCATTTAGAATAATGGAAGTTGATGTTAGTGATATCTTATAAGCACCTGGATTGTTAATATCGAGTTAGTTTTGTGGTTTTTTTCCCATTTCTTTTTTCCCTATTTTGGTAGAGATATTTAAAGAGGCATATACATCCAATTTTGATTTATTATCATTGTGGATAAAACTTAATAGAGGGGAGACCATTAAGGGATTGAGTATAGATAGGTGTTATTTTTTGGAGATCTGATAGGTTAACCTAGTTCATGTCAATAAAAACATCTTAATTCTTACCACCATGGGATACGGGTTGTTCATCATGGAATTAAGAAGATGTATATGTTGTTAAAATAAAATTTTGTGGGTTCCCAAGAAAAAAAAATTGTTGATGAGTTTGTTTCAGGATGCCTCCCCTGTAAGAAGGTTAAGGTAGACTAGTAGTGGATAATATTTATGTTGCATTATTTACCAATTCATATTTGAAAATAAGAGTAGATATGCATGAATTTTTTCATAGTTCTCCTTATTTTGGTTTGGAATATTTATGTCAAATAGTTGATTTTGGATCAACATACAATGTCAGACCATTTATTCCTTATTAATGACTCTTATATGGAAGATTATTTTTCTAAAATATATATCAGAGAAGTGGTAAGGATACTTGGCATATGTTTTTGATATTATCACATAGAGATACATGGTTCACATCCTATTTTGTGAATTCCCTAAAACCAACCCTTGTGACTCAGTTGACCATGATTACAACATATCATCCAATGATGAATGGGAAATTTGAAATGATGATACAATCATTGGTTGAATTTATGTGGGATTATATAATGAATTTTGGTTCCCCAAGAGTGGATCAAATACAATTATTGGATTTATTGTATAGAAAAAATATTTAGAATTGATACATATTCCTTGTTTTAATGTATTTTAATGGTATCCAAGTACTTATACACTATTTTGGGTATAAATATGCGTGACTTCACGGGTTGGGCCAAGAATTTTTGTAACGCCCTGACCCTAGTTACCCAGAGTCGGTGCATTATTACATAACATTGTCATGATCACAAGAAAGATCAAATCTCGAAAGACCGATTGGTTTAGTAGCCTTGGAAACACTAGATATATTCATAAGTTTTACATTACATCATCAAAATAAAAAAAAACTACTACAACAACATATTGTCTCCATAGTCCACACTATTAACCCCTCATAATATCCCTGCAAGTCACTCATAATTTACTTCTTCACATCCTGGGAAAATAAAACATAGAAAAGGGGCGAGCTCAAATGCCCAGTAAGGATAACAATATAGCGGAAACTTTCACAAATAAGAATAAACATTTAAGGCAATGTATAACTAAAACAAAAGCCTTTTAAACTTTAACTTCAACATAGTATGGAATAAATAAAATGAAATAATGTCATTTACTTATTCACATGGATATTCTACTAATCGAATAATCACATGCAATATCAATAACCACTTTCATAATGATGGAATGCATAATGCCAGACTATCATAACCACATAGCCAAGGCCTCGTGCCAAGACTACAAATAAGATTTTGCCAAGGCCTTGTGCCAAGACACTATTTTGTCTCATGAGACCTACCGATGCATCGAGGAGCTATAGCGGGCTCCACCTGTCACATATTAAGTCCAATGCATTCCCATATGAAAAGGTTTAAACATAACATAAACATTCGTATTAAAACTAGCATACGAAATGTAAATAATTTCACCATAAACTATGAATGGTATAAAAATAGCACATCCACAGTCAAACATATCACAAAACCTTCAATACAATATAGAAGTTTTGTATCATAATAAATCAACTTCAAATAAGCATAAAATCCATCAAAGGATATTGACATAGATGAAATCAAAACACTTTTTAGCGAAATATCTCTTTCCATTTTTGAAATCATTTAAGAGACATATAAAATAAAACAATTTCTTGAAAATATTCTTATAAGCTTGTAAGGAAAGCTTTGAAGATTTTATAACGGCAGAAAATAACCGCACCCGCCCTATAAGTTAAAAAAAACATTCTTATCTTAATTCTGTCGAAAAGGATAAAAAGAACCTTGTTTGGAAAATGGCGGAAAGATTCCCTTATAAACCTCTTATAAAAAGTCAAACAAGGGTATAAATGACTTTAACCCATATTAAAAATGTTTTGAAATACATTTTGAAGAAACATGGACGTGGATGATAATGAGGTCCCAGTAGATAATTATGTATAAACAACCTCGGATAATGAAGAGATTGCGAAATAAACCCTTACCTTGTACTTTTCCTTGGATGGGGTAGGTTAACCTCCTGTATAATGGTGAAATAATTGTTATTAAATTATACATGAATCATATACATTAATATGATATCATATATGATCTTTTAATATTGATTTGATAATAATATCTTAGTATTATCGTTGTTTCGGGTGTTAACTTACTTGTTTTCTTTTATATGTTTTGTTACGTAAGACATTATTATAAAGGATAGGTTGTATATTATTCATATCCAAAATTATATCAAGTCCTTAAACATTTTTTTTTAAATCATCAAATGATAATTATACTTTAATGGTTACGATGGAGAATGAATCTCATCGCGTTCGTGGAGACGGTAGTCCTTACATACGCACGAACGCGACTTCCATTTAATTTTTCATTTTAAAAGAATTGAATCCAAATGATACATATGTATATTATTATTCCAGTATAATATAATATTTTATATATGTTACGTATGTTCATTAACACCATTCTTTATACGTTCCATGTGTGGTATGAACGAGTCATATCATTTTAAGGGGGCGGTAGTCCGCACTTCCTCAAATGAAATTATCGTATTTATATACAACATGAAACGAATAATGGTATGAAATAAAATGGAATTACAGAAGCTTATATATAAAATATGTATCATTAATATCACACTTAATTACAGTGCCATCATAATGGCCACCATGAGAGGCGGTAAGATGTATTTGAACAATCATCATTTCGTGAGGCGTTAGTTTTCCATTCACAGAAACATTATGCTCATCATCCATTAGATGGAGGTGTGTGTATGTGTAGTTTGAATCCTTCTTATAAAAACATCCTAGTATATTTAGGATACTTTTTTTGTTACAAAAGCAAGGAAATAAAAATAGTTTGAGGGTTGGAGAAGCAAAATAAATGAAAATAATTTAAGAGAAATCATTACCTTTAATTTAGGTAACTCAGTTTGGATGGAACCAAAGGACTTATTGAAATGATTTATGCCTAAGGGTAAGCTTCAAGGAGGAGGAGAGGGATTTGGGGAGGTTATTTGGGCAGGGTTTGGACGAGCCAAGTGGCTTGAGAGGTGTGAGGAATGAGTAGAAGTGGTCTCCTTTTATAAGGGAGAGGAGGGGCTCTTTAGGAAAGAGTAAAAGTATTACTTTATAATATAATTATATTCGGTTTATAATGGTCCAAAAATCATTGAGGTCGAAGATAAGATGACTCATATTCTAAATAACATCAACCAATAAGAATTGGACAGGTTTTAGATAATATTTTAATCATTATAATCTTATTTATTTAAATGATTTATTAATGAGGTAAACATTGCATCATTATTGTGTCATTAATAATTTAAATTATTTGATGTCTAAAAATTATAAATAAAATATAATTATGTATGAAATCTTTTTATCTTTCTAATTAATATTTATAATCGAAAATCCAACATGTATAACCCTATGTAAAAATTGTTCTTCTAAAAGATGTAAGCTTATGCCATTTTTATTTTTATTTTGACTTTATTAATATAATGTGTCCCTACCACATACAAGTGGCTCCAAGGGGTCCCCAAATCGACCAAAGGATGCCCATGGTCGGGTATGTGTCCACCAATAAGGTTAGGACACGTTTTAGGGTAATTTTGTATTATTATAATATTATTTTTTAACCCTTATTTACCGGATTTAACCTTTAACCATGGTAAATAAAATATTTACCGCAGTAATTATTCAAAATGTGTAAAAATAAAAGTTACCTATTTACATAATTTGGATATCCTGATTACAAATATGGAATCCATTTTTCTAAATTCAAAACACAGAAGTGGCAGAAATTAATTTAAAATTAATTCCCGTTGTTAAAATAAAAAGCGCGTTTTTAAGAGATAATAACTATCAAAAGATTGACACTTGTTTATGTCTGGTTTAATTGTGAAATTATGTCCAATGACAAACATTAAATTAAATGGTAGAAATATATTCTAAATATACTTTAAAACCACTCAAATTCATAATTTATCAATATTAATTATTTTGATTAAAAAAGTTGTTTTTAATTAAAATTTAGTAATTTTCTCTATTCATCAAAATATAAAAGTTATCCGAAAAGTACCAAAATTTCACCCTAGGCTAATTTCGATATTCCGAATCCAAAAATGAAGTCCATTTTGAAATATAAAATATATATGATTTCAAAAAGTAGGTATTACTATTCACAACGGCTAGTTTAATTAGTTGTGGTGTGTGTTAGAACTCGAGGTTGCGTACAACACACGCTATCGCATTATTCGAAGGGAAACGTACCGTGGAAGCTCGGGGTGTTACATTCTCCCCTCCTTCAAATAATTGCGTCCTCGCAATTTCTAGGGTATTACTGCATAAAAAGACTCAGGTGGTTCTTCATCATAAGTTCCTCGGGTTCCCACGTTGCCTCTTCCATCTTATGATTTCTCCACAAAACTTTTACCAGACGCGTCGTCCGGTTTCTCAGTACTTGTTCTCTCGTATCAAGAATCTTGACGGGCTCTTCGCAATAAGACAGATCGGGTTCCAGTTCTAATTCTTCATAGGTGAGTACATGCGTTGGGTCAGGCATGTATTTCCTCAACAGAGATACGTGGAACACATCGTGAACTTTGGAGAGACTTGGCGGCATTTACAATCGGTAAGCTACAGCCCCAATTCGTTCTAGAATTTCGAAAGGTTCGATGTACCTGGGACTCAATTTACCTTTCTTACCAAAACGTATGACTCCCTTCCATGGAGATACCTTCAGGAAAACATGATCACAGACTTGAAATTCCAAATCCTTCCTTCGATTATTGGCATAGCTCTTCTGCCTACTTTGAGCTGCTTTGATGTGATTTTGGATTACCTTCACCTTTTCCACCGTTTCCTCCACCAGTTCTGGGCCTACAAGTTTTCCTTCACCAACGTCATCCCAACAGGTTGGTGTATGACATCTCTTTCCGTATAACGCTTCATATGGTGCCATCTGAATACTCGAATGGAAACTATTTTTATAGGAAAATTCTACCAGTAGTAAATATTGATCCCACATACCCTGAAAATCAAGTGAGCAAGATCTCAACATGTCTTCTAAGGTCTGAATAGTCCGTTCTGATTGTCCATCTGTCTGAGGGTGGTAAGCAGTGCTCAAATGAAGTTCAGTATCCAGGGATTTCTAATGACTTTTCCAAAATCTTGATGTAAAACGGGGATCACGATCAGAAACAATCGATAAGGGTACTCCATGAAGTCTCACAACTTCATTAATATATAGTCTTGCTAGACGTTCCAGGGGTAGATCTTCTCTTATAGCAAGAAAATGTGTTGACTTGGTAAGACGATCAACAATAACCCATATTGCATCGTTCCTTCTAGGAGTCTTTGGTAGCCCCATGACAAAGTCCATCGTAATATTGTCCCATTTCCACTCTGGTATGGGAAGAGGTTGCAAGACTCTTCCAGGCTGTTGCCTTCCAGCTTTCACTTGTTGACAAACCATACATATTGACACAAAATCAGCAATCTCCCTCTTCATGTTGTCCCACCAAAAATGTTCCTTCAAATCTCTATACATTTTGGTTCTCCCAGGGTGTATAAGGAAATTGTAACTATGAGAATCATCCAGCAATTCCCTTTTTAGATCAGGTAAATCGGGAACACAAAGTCTCTTCCTGAATTTCAAAATTCCATCTTCATACACAAAGTCTCTCAATCTCCCATCATTCACAGCTTTAATCTTCTTCTGAAATTCATCATCATCGGTCTGAGAACTCTTAATCCTTTCTAGTAAAGATGGTTTGGAAACCATTTGAAAAAGAATTGATGTTTCACCTTCCCTGGTTATTCCCATGTCCATCTTCACTAGATCCATGAAAATTGGATCCCTTTCAATTCTCATCATGTTCAAAACTCCATGGTCTTTTCAGTTCAAAGCATCTGCCATGTTGTTTGCTTTCCCCGGGTGGTAGTGTATCGTGCAATCATAATCCTTGAGTAATTCAAGCCATCTCCTTTGCCTCTTGTTGAGTTCTTTTTGTGAGAAAATATACTTCAAACTCTTGTGATCAGTATAAATCTCACATTTTTCACCATAGAGGTAGTGTCTCCATATCTTCAAAGCAAATATCACATCCCCTAACTCAAGATCATGAGTAGGATAGTTTTTTTCATGAATTTTCAACTGTCGTGATGCATAGGCAATAACTCTATCACTCTGCATAAGGACACAACCAAGTCCTTTCTTTGATGCATCACTATAAATAACGAACCCATCATTCCCCGATGGTAGAGTCAATATAGGAGAATTGACTAATCTTCTCTTCAGTTCTTCGAAACATTCTTCACACTCTTTTATCCAAACAAATTTAACCCCTTTACGTGTGAGCTTCGTTAATGGGTTAGCCAATCGGGCAAAATTCTGGACGAAACGTCGATAATAACCTGCCAAACCAATAAAACTACGTACCTCAGTTATACTCGTAGGTGCTGTCCATTCTTGGATTGCCTTGGTCTTAGAAGGATCAACAGAGATTCCATCTTTAGAGACAATATGGCCAAGAAAAGAAATATCCTGAAGCCAGAATTCACACTTGCTAAACTTCCCATATAATTCATGCCTCCTCAGAGTCTTCAAGATAATGCGCAAGTGATTTTCATGATCTTCGTAGGTTTTGGAGTATACCAAGATATCATCAATAAATACCACCACAAATTCATCGAGATACTCCTTGAAAACTCTATTCATCATATCCATGAATACAGAGGGTGCATTAGTCCATCCAAACGGCATTACGGTAAACTCATAATGCCCGTACCTGGTTCGAAATGCTGTCTTCGGAATGTCTTCCTTCTTCACACACAACTGATGGTATCCAGATCGAAGGTCAATCTTTGAAAAGTATTGAGCTCCATGCAGTTGGTCAAATAAATCATCAATACGAGGTAGGGGATACTTGTTCTTTATCGTTATAGCATTGATCTCCCTGTAGTCGATACATAACCTCATAGATCCATCTTTCTTTTTAACAAAAAGAACAGGGGCTCCCCATGGAGAAACACTAGGGAGAATAAATCCCTTATTACTCAATTCCTCTAGTTGTTTCTTTAGTTCGACTAATTCTACAGTGGCCATTCTATAAGGGGTCTTTGATATAGGCCTTGATCCAGGAATCAAATCAATGGAAAACTCAACTTCTCGTTCTGGAGGATGTCCAGGTAAATCTTCCGGAAATACATCTACAAATTCTTTCACAACAGGTACATCCTCTATTTGAACATTCCTTTCCTCACCGATAGTTATTTCATTCTCTTCCTCCCCAATAATTGAATTAAGTTGAGCTACTGGGGGTGGATCTAAATAAGAATTAGGTGGTGACGCTTCTGCTCTAAAAATAAGGTGTTCCTTATCATTATCATCAAGAATCGTAACCTCTTTCTTCTTACAATAAATCTTCGCATCATAGTCCGAAAGCCAGTCCATACCGAGGATTATATCAAACTCAATCATAGGTATGACAATGAGATCAGCAGATAAAGAAAATTTATGTGCTCTAATGGGGACTGATTCACAAAACTTTGTTGCAATGATACTTCCCTTAGGAGTTTTAACTGACAACTCCCTTATTAAATCAAAATGGAAATATCTAATTTTCTTAGCAAACTGGGAAGATATGAAACAATGCAACGATCCAGAGTCAAATAATGCATTTGGTAAACTTGAGGAAACCATTAAATTACCTTCCACCATGTCTTTCGGAGCTTCTACCTCAGCAGTAGTGATAGCATAAGCCTGGCCTTGATCCCTTGGCCTTTTCTGAGGTAAGTTCTCCTGACGCTTAGGAAATTCATTTGCATAATGCCCCATCTCCCTGCAATTGTAGCACTGAACGTTGGTAGCTTCCTTCTTCCCCTTGCAATCACGAGCTTGGTGGCCTTTTTCACCACACTTGTAACAGACTCTCATTTCCTTCAAGCAAGTACCAGGGTGTTTCTTCCCGCATTTACCACAGGATGGATATTCAACCTTTCCCTTCTTCCCCTTATTTCCATTCCCAGATTGATCAGCAGGTCTCTTCTTCTCTTGCTTTGCTTTAAAGTCATAAGACTTAGAGAATTCCTTTTCGGTCTTGATAGCACATGAGACAATCTCTTCGTACGATGAAAAGTATTGTGAGACTAATGCTCGACGGAGAAATGGTTTTAACCCATAAAAGAAACGATCAATCTTACTTCTTTGGTTACGTATATAATCACCAGCGTACCTCGCTAACCTTGTAAAGTTAGCCTCATACTTTGCGACATTCTCATCCTCCTTCTGTCTCAGACTTAGAAATTGCCTTTCCATATCTGCTCGATGGTCACGAGAAAAGTATGTTTCTAAAAATAGATCTTTGAACTCCCTCCATTCCATATTTTATACTTCATCATCTTCCTTCATGTTTTGAATCAATGACCACCATTGATCAGCATCTCCAGTGAGGCGGTAAACTGCCATGATAACTTTTTCCCTTTCACGGCTCCCCAAAGCCAGAAATATTTTCTCTAGGGAATTTATCCATTTCTCAGCTACTAAGGGATTTGTACTCCCATTGAACGTTTGTGTTTGTTGCCTCATGAATCGATCTAACATTGATCCTCCACACTGCGGATCATGGTGCTCCATGCGGGTAAGGTTATTATTCATAACCTGAGTAAGTTGTCCCAGTATGGTGATTAGCTAATCGGCACCAGTTGCATCACCAGCCCCACTATAATTATCTTGAGCAGAAGGGAAATCCCTACATGGAGTGCGTGCATTGATACGGTTTCCATTTCTTCCACTAGGCACCATTTCTAAACAATGGAATAAACTAGATCAGTTTATGAATCAAAATACATAATCCCATACTTATAAAACACTTAACATAAATTGAACTATTTATGGATATAATCCATAATCATAAAAATGTTTTCTTTGAGGAAGTACATACTCATAAACCCTTCATAATGATTTGTAAAGAAAATGAGAATTATCCTAAGCATATCCCCCGGGAGTGTCGTAACCAAGAGTGCAGCAAGGCCCGTTGTCGTGCACCAGTTCCCGTTTGAGTCTAGCTCAAAGCGGTGTTTTCGGGTTTTACCCCTAGGTACATCTGTGCCAGAGCCGCCTCTACCTGCTCGTATCCAGACAGGGATGTATTGCTCGGAAAACTCACAAAATCTCTACAATACCAAAATTCTAGGATGTTCTTCTATACTAATCCTCAATGTTCATCTTAGGTCTACGTGCTCTAATCAGAGTTTATCTAAATCTAGGTTCCAAGGTTTGTACTAAACTTCCTCTGATACCAACTGTAACGCCCCGACCCTAGTTACCCAAAGTCGGTGCATTATTACATAACATTGGAATTATCACAAGAAAGATCAAATCTCGAAAGACCGATTGGTTTAGTAGCCTTGGAAACACTAGATATATTCATAAGTTTTACATTACATCATCAAAATAAAAAAAACTAATATGACAACATATTGTCTCCATAGTCCACACTATTAACCCCTCATAATATCCCTGCAAGTCACTCATAATTTACTTCTTCACATCCTAGGAAAATAAAACATAGAAAAGGGGTGAGCTCAAATGCCCAGTAAGGATAACAATATAGCGGAAACTTTCATAAATAAGAATAAACATTTAAGGCAATGTATAACTAAAACAAAATCCTTTTAAACTTTAACTTCAACATAGTATGGAATAAATAAAATGAAATAATGCCATTTACTTATTCACATGGATATTCTACTAATCGAATAATCACATGCAATATCAATAACCACTTTCATAATGATGGAATGCATAATGTCAGACTATCATAACCACATAGCCAAGGCCTCGTGCCAAGACTACAAATAAGATTTTGCCAAGGCCTTGTGCCAAGATACTAGTTTGTCTCATGAGACCTACCGATGCATCGAGGAGCTATAGCGGGCTCCACCTGTCACATATTAAGTCCAATGCATTCCCATATAAAAAGGTTTAAACATAACATAAACATTCGTATTAAAACTAGCATATGAAATGTCAATAATTTCACCATAAACTATGAATGGTATAAAAATAGCACATCCACAGTCAAACATATCACAAAACCTTCAATACAATATAGAAGTTTTGTATCATAATAAATCAACTTCAAATAAGCGTAAAATCCATCAAATGATGTTGACATAGATGAAATCAAAACACTTTTTAGCAAAATATCTCTTTCTATTTTTGAAATCATTTAAGAGCCATATAAAATAAAACATTTTCTTGAAAATATTCTTATAAGCTTGTAAGGAAAGCTTTGAAGATTTTATAACGGCAGAAAATAACCGCACCCGCCGTATAAGTTAAAAAAACATTCTTATCTTAATTCTGTCGAAAAGGTTAAAAAGCACCTTGTTTGGAAAACGACGGAAAGATTCCCTTATAAACCTCTTATAAAAAGTCAAACAAGGGTATAAATGAATTTAACCCATATTAAAAATGTTCTGAAATACATTTTGAAGAAACATGGAAGTGGATGATAATGAGGTCCCAGTAGATAATTATGTATAAACAACCTCGGATAATGAAGAGATTGCAAAATAAACCCTTACCTTGTACTTTTCCTTGGTTGGGGTAGGTTAACCTCCTGTATAATGGTGAAATAATTGTTATTAAATTATACATGAATCATATACATTAATATGATATCATATATGATCTTTTAATATTGATTTGATAATAATATCTTAGTATTATCGTTGTTTCGGGTGTTAACTTACTTGTTTTCTTTTATATGTTTTGTTACGTAAGACATGATTATAAAGGATAGGTTGTATATTATTCATATCCAAAATTATATCAAGTCCTTAAACATTTTTTTTTAAATCATCAAATGATAATTATACTTTAATGGTTACGATGGAGAATGAATCTCATCGCGTTCGTGGAGACGGTAGTCCGTACGTACGCACGAACGCTACTTCCATTTAATTTTTCGTTTTAAAAGAATTGAATCCAAATGATACATAGGTATATTATTATTCCAGTATAATATAATATTTTATATATGTTACTTATGTTCATTAACACCATTCTTTATACGTTCCATGTGTGGTATGAACGAGTCATATCATTTTAAGGGGGCGGTAGTCCGCACTTCCTCAAATGAAATTATCGTATTTATATACAACATGAAACGAATAATGGTATGAAATAAAATGGAATTACAGAAGCTTATATATAAAATATGTATCATTAATATCACACTTAATTACAGTGCCATCATAATGGCCACCATGAGAGGCGGTAAGATGTATTTGAACAATCATCATTTCGTGAGGCGTTAGTTTTCCATTCACAGAAACATTATGCTCATCATCCATTAGATGGAGGTGTGTGTAAGTGTAGTTTGAATCCTTCTTATAAAAACATCCTAGTATATTGAGGATACTTTTTTTGTTACAAAAGAAAGGAAATAAAAAGAGTTTGAGGGTTGGAGAAGCAAAATAAATGAAAATAATTTAAGAGAAATCATTACCTTTAATTTAGGTAACTCAGTTTGGTTGGAACCAAAGGACTTCTTGAAATGATTTCTTCCTAAGGGTAAGCTTCAAGGAGGAGGAGAGGGATTTGGGGAGGTTATTTGGGCAGGGTTTGGACGAGCCAAGTGGCTTGAGAGGTGTGAGGAATGAGTAGAAGTGGTCTCCTTTTATAAGGGAGAGGAGGGGCTCTTTAGGAAAGAGTAAAAGTATTACTTTATAATATAATTATATTCGGTTTATAATGGTCCAAAAATCATTGAGGTCGAAGATAAGATGACTCATATTCTAAATAACATCAACCAATAAGAATTGGACAGGTTTTAGATAATATTTTAATCATTATAATCTTATTTATTTAAATGATTTATTAATGAGGTAAACATTGCATCATTATTGTGTCATTAATAATTTAAATTATTTGATGTCTAAAAATTATAAATAAAATATAATTATGTATGAAATCTTTTTATCTTTCTAATTAATATTTATAATCGAAAATCCAACATGTATAACCCTATGTAAAAATTTTTCTTCTAAAAGATGTAAGCTTATGCCATTTTTATTTTTATTTTGACTTTATTAATATAATGTGTCCCTACCACATACAAGTGGCTCCAAGGGGTCCCCAAATCGACCAAAGGATGCCCATGGTCGGGTATGTGTCCACCAATAAGGTTAGGAAACGTTTTAGGGTAATTTTGTATTATTATAATATTATTTTTTAACCCTTATTTACCGGATTTACCCTTTAACCATGGCAAATAAAATATTTACCGCAGTAATTATTCAAAATGTGTAAAAATAAAAGTTACCTATTTACATAATTTGGATATCCTGATTACAAATATGGAATCCATTTTTCTAAATTCAAAACATATAAGTGGCAGAAATTAATTTAAAATTAATTCCCGTTGTTAAAATAAAAAGCGTGTTTTTAAGAGATAATAACTATCAAAAGATTGACACTTGTTTATGTCTGGTTTAATTGTGAAATTATGTCCAATGACAAACATTAAATTAAATGGTAGAAATATATTCTAAATATACTTTAAAACCACTCAAATTCATAATTTATCAATATTAATTATTTTGATTAAAAAAGTTGTTTTTAATTAAAATTTAGTAATTTTCACTATTCATCAAAATATAAAAGTTATCCGAAAAGTACCAAAATTTCACCCTAGGCTAATTTCGATATTCCGAATCCAAAAATGAAGTCCATTTTGAAATATAAAATATATATGATTTCAAAAAGTAGGTATTACTATTCACAACGGCTAGTTTAATTAGTTGTGGTGTGTGTTAGAACTTGAGGTTGCGTACAACACACGCTATCGCATTATTCGAAGGGAAACGTACCGTGGAAGCTCGGGGTGTTACAATTTTCCACAAGACAATGAATAAGATATAGTTGATCTGTAAATTCTAGAGACATCTCAGAGTCATCCAAATTCATATGCAGATCATTTTCATCGTCCATTGTCATCTAAGGATAGATATCATGTTATCATGTTATTATATATGATCCATGTTAATCTTTTTTTTTGAATGTAGGTCATGTTATGTCTTGATATATAACACATTTTTTATACAAGAATGGTTGTGTGTTGTGGAATATCGATTGTATATTTCACCATGATTCAGTGTGGTAAATAATGTGTTTTGTGTATCTTAGATAAAAAATTATAATCATGATCATGAACATCTTATTTGATGGGAACATCTTAACCTAGATCCATATTCTATGTTGGTATATGTTCCAATGCAGAATTCTGATAGAAATTAGAATTTATATCATGAAAAAAGCATTGGACTGGGAGAGTTTTGTTTCAACATGGTCTGATTCAGGATGCTATAAAAGAATGTGAAAATAAAATGGTCGAGCAATGGACCGAACTTTTACAGGTCAGTAGTAATTTCTTATTTTATTAGGATTGAAATTAAAATGGTGGGGAGAATTTTGCGACCTCAATTTTGAAAAAGTTCCTGTTTATTAATAATTTTTATGTATGCAATGTTATGGGGTGTAGTTAGAGAGAGGATATATGACATTTTGATTGTCTTTTGGGGTTTAATTGAGGTTCATGTTTTGATCATTGTAAATAAAACCATAAAAATATCCCCTTTAAATAATTCAAGGTGAAACATTGGGTTATCAGTTGGCACACAATTAGGCACAAAATTTTGAAAAACAGTGCGGTCATACAAGAGAAAAGATTATTTTTTGGACGAAGGTATTCATCATAGTTTTCACACAATTTATAAAATAATGCAATCAAAAAATGTGAGGTTATTCTTAAGGCATTTTAATTTGTGTGGTTAGCGAAAAGTTTTATTTATTGTACTACATTACCATTCATGGAAAAACATTTGATTAGAAAATTGTGGGTCTTACACATTTTGGACCCTTACCATTTTTTCCTTATTCCAACCACAAATAATTTTCATTATTTCTGAATTTTTTTTCATACACTGCCCATCATTTGAAGAGAAATTATTGGAAAAATGATATTGCATTGACACCCATTTTCCTTGGTAAGATATTGTTCTTATTTTTTTCTAATATTCTTATTATTCTCTCTCTTGGAATGATATATCCAATCGGTTGAATGTGTATCTAAGTTAATTGATGCCAATACTGATTAAATATGTATGTTTTGTTGTTATGGAACAAGATATAAGGTGAATTTTTGTAGTTTTATATATATTTTTTGATCATTATGTATCTTTCTTAATTTTACCATAATTTTTAAGGTTCTTTGCTTCACTCTAGACTAATCTATTTATAATAAGATGGATTAGATTTAAATTTTTTTAATTTTATAATATTTTTTTCCAAATTTATTCTTAATGATTAGTAGAAACAAGTTTCATTAATGGTTTGAAAAATTGTGAAAATTTATTCTTATGTAATGTTCCATTTCCATGATTTTAGAATGATTATTTTTAAATATTTTTTTATATTATTCAGGGAAATGGTCTATTAAAAAAGTATTCAATAAAATTGATCTTTTATTTAAATGGATTTAAGTGGATATTTTTTCATGTTATTCTAATACATGGGTTAGTGTTAATTCATTCCTTCAATGTGACTGGGATAAGGGGTGTGTACCATTGGGGTAAAAGGGGTGTGTACCATTGGGGTAAAAGGGATGTGGACCTCAGTAAGGGGCATGTTTCATTAACGTACAAAGATATTGGATACATAGTTATGAAATGGTGGATATGAAATAGTTTTATCATATAATGCATGTGTGGTAATGTGTATGAACCACAGATTAGGTATGCTAAAAATAAATTTTAAATTGTTTAAATCATTGTTTATTTCATTCATTGGAAACAATTTTAGTATGAAATACTATTTTGGTTCTAATTTTCATTTTATTTGACAGAACAATCTGTAAATACATTTAAGGTTCTAAAAAAATAGTTTAACATAAATGAGTTAAATTGTTCCATTTTAGTTTTTTTAATTGGTGTTTTGTTTTTAGAAAAACTTCTATATTTCATTAGTCATCCCCTATATGGGTGCTTTTCAATGTTGGAATATATTTTTAACATTGAACATGTAAAAGAAAAGTGGATGATTTATTTAGATATGATTCAAGATACATTGGATATGGATTGTGGAGATAGAGATTTGATATTTTTGGAAGTTTTTAGATATTGTAACATCCTAACCGGGGTTCCACACACTGGTTCCCCATGATGATTTGTCACATAACCTAAAGAGCTCCTCTCAGTATACTATTGGCTATCAAATAATAAAGAAGGAATGATTTGAGTCATAGGGTGAGTATAGCCTCTTTTATTAGAGTAATATACCAGAATAAATAAAAAATAAAATATTCAATGAATGATATAACATGACCTAAAAATCATGTATCAAAAGTTCACCAAAAACAGAATTACAATATCAAAAATTAACATTCAATAAGCCATAATGAAGTATACTACTTTGGTAAAAATGGAACTATGATGGAATATCACTAAAACATATCATGTGGTCCCAAAACCATGTACGGTTCCCTCATCCACACTATATCCCAATCAACTATATACCATAGGGAATATTTCTTTATCCAGTTTAGCAACCATGAAATATTTTGAGGTACTATTTAGGTATCTTCTGTTGGGTGTCAGTACAACATAGTATCCCATATCCAAAGACATCTAAAAAAATATCCCATTAAATAATACTGTATGAAATTGTATAAGGAATAAAGAGAAATCCATAAATAATCATATATAATATTATCAGCAATTTTTCATTTAATCATGTAATCACCTAGCTTCATATGGACACCGATGCCTCCAAACCTACCTCATCCCATGCCAAAATATGAAGCATTCCCAAAGTAGTTTTGTATCACAAAATTTCATTTTTTTCAATTCATCATTTCCCTCAACACATGAATTTCATTTTTACCATTACATTTCTCAGTCGACACATGAATTCCATTATTACCATTAATCTTCTCAATTAATGTAATAAATAAATTTTCACAATTAATTTTCACATTTTATTAATTAGTCCACTATTACCATAAATTATCTCAATGAGAACATGAATTCCATTGTTACCATTCCTTGTAAAAATTCACTATCAAATTCCATTATTCTCATTCATTATTTCATATGTCTCCCATTATTTAAATTAATATTAATTAATGACATAAATCCCAATAATAAAAGGAATAATTGATTCTTCATCCCAATATTAATGATTATCATAATAATTAATTAATCATCTCAATCTAATTAATTAACTTAAAAATTAATTAATCATATCAATCCCATTAATTAACTAGAAAATTACTTAATATTTATATTCTCATTAATTAAATGAAAAATTAAATAATAATATCAAATCCATCTATTAATTCATAAATATTTTGAATATAAATATCATTAATTAACTAAACAATTAATTAATAATCTCGATGACATTAATTAACTGAAAAATTTATTATTCATATCAACCCTCTTAATTAGTTCTCTATTTATTCAATCAAAAAAATCTAAATAATTAATTCAATAAATAATTAATCAATTTTCACATACTCAATTTAGAAATATTATTTCAATAATTAATTATCCTAAATTACCATTTCAATATTATAATGATTAACTCTTTATTAAATTATTCCCAAATCACCATTCTTTAATTTATTAATTAGCAGAATTAATTAATTATGTTTTGGAAAATAATTTTCTAAAAATTTTATATGTTTCCTACATACAAACATTTAATTGAAATTAGAAATATGGTATTTGAATAACATACCTCCTAATTCAAATAGTTGATAAGCTTTCCCCCAACAGAAATCCCCAATTCCAAACAGATCAATCAAGAAGGTAACGATGAAAACTCTATTGATCATGATCCTAAATCCATGATTAAATGAAAAATGATCTCTTAAATATAGATATAGATCCAATAATCCCAGATCTAAATTCATTAAATCTATATCTAGATCCATTAAAACAATGGATAACAACACACAAAAATAATGGGAGAAGAATGGGATAGAGATAGAAAAAATTGGCGAGAAACCACATACCTAAGGAGGTGCTGATCTACCAAAGGATCATTTAATATCTCATAATATAGGTTAAAGGGCCTTTGAATTTCTGCTGTATACTATGTAATTTAGAGTAAATGAATATGGTTTGATCAATGGTATTAGTTATTATAAATAAAGGAGTATGAATTTTTTTTTAATAAAATTTTTTGGATCAGAATCTTTGATGGATAGTTTCAAACTGAGTGTTCATTGTTTCTTCAAATTATGCACCTTAACCATGTTACACATCTAGGTTTATAATGTTTTCTCTTCGTATGGGGAACATTTTGAAAAAATGTGTTCCAACCATGGAACACATCTCTATCATGGGTTGCACGGTTTGTTGGGGCGTGACACAATATTTGGGGTAACCGTGCACCAACATTGGAATGCCATCTATCTTCCATTTTCAAAAATAATTACCAAACACACCACATGGTAAAATTAAAATGGAAATAACTCAATTAAAAAAGAAATATTACCAATAAATGAGCATGAGACATCTCCAAAAAAACTGTAGGGTTTTACAATCTCCTCATCTTATAATAACTGATCCTCAATCTTTACACCCAAGCATCTCTAGGAATCCGAGGAAAAAGGTGAGTTCCACTAATCCCTAAGATTTTATTTACACTCCCATGTTTACTCCTTTACATTGTAGTTTTCTACAATATATGAACTATTGACACCATTTATCCCTACATGACATTAACATTGTGATCCAACATGTGTATCAAAAACTCCTCAAAAGACGCATCTATCTCAATCAAGACATTATCTACATTGATAAAATGATAAGGTTCGGGGTGATACCCCCAAATATTTGAGACATGAAAAAAATATATCATAACATGATACCTCTATAGAATATCCTATCAGTATTCCACTATCCATATTTTCTCTGCAACATCAAAAGGATCAACAAACCATTGGGTAAAAATTTCATATCTATGTATCCTTAGGTTATCAATCTATGTGAAACTCGAGGGAATACATAATCACCCTCTGTAAACTATAGGGTTCATATTCATCCATCAAAAAAAATCTATGTACTTTCAGTCATAAACATATTCTTCCAAATCAAGTGAATCTACTCTAGCATCTGCTCTACCAGACTCGGCCCCAACAACATTGACTCACCTCCCTCTATCTATCATAGAGTACATCTGAATGACCTACCATAAGGTGACTTATATAGATCCATATATTTTCTATCATAATAAATTTTTTTATAGGTGGAAATTATTTAATATATGTTCATTTACCTAGTACATCCAACATTTTGGACACATGCTAATAGAATATCCACAAGTTCCAAAATATTATGATACAACTGCCCATATATATATGGGTGGAAATCCATACTCCATAAAACTATTTTCCCAAGTTACTTCTATAAGAAATTCAATAATTGAAAAGTAAAATCAGAGTCAGGGTCTAAAATATTATTATGTGGCACCTTGTGCAGATGGACTATCATTAGAACATACAGTTCTCCCAATCACTCCACTAAAAATGTTTTGCATATTGGAAAAAAATTCATTGTGTTTATTAATCTATCCTCAACCACCAAAATAGAATCATTTATACGAGGTATCCTTGTAAGGCTCACAATCAAATATGTAGTGATATTTTCTCAGTTACAATGCTGAATGGACATTGTATATTGCTAAAGTACAGGTCATTAATGCTCATAATTCACATGTTGGTAGGTGTATCATCATTTCATATGCCACGCATTCATGTTTTTCATGCCCATACACAAAAAATATCAACATAGTTCATTGTACCCTTTGGTCACACCTAGATATACTTCCCACTTTTAGGAATACAATTCACACATCATCTTGTATTATATTTTTGTACATATAAATACCGGATTTATTAAATTCTTGATCTAGCCCTCATTTAAGATGCAATTGAATAGTGACTCCCCACATTCAAGGATTTATATCAATGATAAGAACTATATATCCTAATAATTCATGTGTTTAATCCTTTTATAATGTGTAGATTCTAATAAAACTAATAAGAGATTCATCTTTTCATAACTCTCTTAAAGAAGAACATGAATCTCAACAATCAATGTAATCATCATCCACTCATCACTAAACTCCTGAACCTATGAAGTCTGTGTCTTCCTACTCAATTCATCAATCACACTATTCTACTTACCAGGCATATATTATATCTCTAAATTATATGACTACATATACTCAACCCAAATCCATTTTCAGAGATTCAAATCCCTCTTTAAGAAATATATACATTAATATCTTATGATCCATACACATAGAAATATTTTATGCTAACAGGTAATTCCAAAAACAATTAAAATCCTAAACCACTAAAATGAACATAAGGATTCTTAAAGGGTAATTTCATTCATGTGGAATCAACTTCCAAGACCCTCACACCACAACTCGATCTCCCTACATCAAGAAATCTCCATGTATGATCCCAGAATCACCCCCAGAAAGTATAAACCTCACCTAGATCAAGTTGTATCTTGATAAATGCTTATGTAAAATGCATTTTCAACTACTGGAAACCATTCTCACAAGTTTCCAATAATTAAAACATTATCCCCTTGGTGGTCAAGTCTAAAATCGGTGTTTCTAGTTGGGAAAAGTCATATATAAATCTCAAATAATATCGACCTAAACCCCAAATTATATGGATATCGAAAATATTCTTGGGATTATCCCATGAAACAAATGCATGTAAATTTTATGGGTCCACTGAAACAACTTTCTCAATGATAATGTCACCAATGATGTGTACCTTATCAATCTCAATATGACACTTTGATATATTGGTGTATAGTTTATTCTCTCTCTGTGTACTCATGAAGATTTCAAGGTGTTGGGAATTATCTTCATGATTGTTGGTGTACACCAAGATATCATTCAAAACTATTAGCACATATAGATCATAGTATGGTTTAAGGATATATATTAATCATTCCCACAAACACTAAAGGTTCATTCATCAACTCAAATTACATGAAAATGAACTCATATTGACCTTACATTATTATAAAGGGATTAATCAATATGTTTGATGTAATTAATTGAAATTAATGATACCCTAATATCATTTCTATGATGGATAAGACAGAATATTCCCTCAATAATTCAAAACGTTCATTTATCAGCAGAAGATGATACATGTTCTTCACTGTCATCTACTTCAAATTACTGTAATCAAAACACAAGAATATATTCCAATTATTATTATATGAAAATAAATCTGGGGAACCTTAAGTTGACATCCTTATATTGATAAACCCCATATCCTCCAAATCTTAGAGTCCAATCATGAGCTCGAGAAGATCTATCAATACCAGTATATATGGTGGAGTTGAAACTAGTTCAATAGAAGACATGATCTAAATAGTAAAAACACATATCCCTTAGGTGGAATCCCTGAGAAATCATCAATAAAAATGTCCTAAAATCTATCTACTATAGGTTTATAGACATCCATCATTACTCGTATGTCATCTAGAAACCAACTAAAAAACAAAGATATGATCTCTTCTAGTTTTTAATTATGTGGAAATGCTCAAATAGCCTAGATATCCCACCCTATGTAGTGAATGTACATTTAATTCTTAGAATAAATAAATTAAAAACTACTATTGTTAAATTATTTTTTGGATCAGTATGTTACTTACGAGTCCATACCCAAAAATTGGGATGAAGCTTGACATGTAATGGATATAAAGTTCCAATAGAAAATGATATTCTTAAACAAATAGATAAAACACCTTGCACAAGAATATCTGTAAAAATCATACTCCATAAAGATTATCTATACTCATAACCATTCTCACATACTTCACCTCCATGATCAAATCAAAAACATGTTTTGAATATAAAAATAATTGAGAGGAACAAGTATCAAATAAGTCACTAACTAATATAGAATCTACAAGAATATTACATATCACTATCAATGGCCCAGAATTACTCTTCATAAGTGTTGGATGAATTTAATAAAAATATCATGTCCCTTTTCCCTATGATGGATCCTATGTTTCTTGTGCTACACCACTCTAATGATATGATTCCTCATTCCTATAAACACCATGTCCACTACCTCTATCTCATACTCTATAATAAAACCAATTTCCAAACTGATATAGTGTAGAGTAGGCCTTTACCTTACACTGGTTCTGTCTGGATCAACTCTAAACAATCGTATGTCCTATGTTCCTATAAAACTATTATAGATTCCCCATATTTCAACAAGATTTACACACTATTGGTGCCTAGAGATAGTGTCAATGATAATGGACCTGAAAACTGCACTGGTGACATGAATCCCAGGTATTTTCTTATGAGACAGGCCATTACTCTATTGAACACCCTCATAGCGATGCTTCATGATCTTAAAATGTGTACCTATTAATCATCAAAAAGAAATTATGTGTATTTCATTGTAAGCCTTTAGTATGTTTAACATAGCTCTGACAGCTAGATCCACCACACCAAAAACTAATTTAACAAAAAATGGTTAACCTGGAACATAATATCTCATTTAATTCCATCCTAAAAATATATCTACATTGCTATGTCATCCCCTTTCAATGTAGAAATTTTGTCCACATCTATAAATCATCCAACAAAATACACAAGAGTGATACTTCCATGAGTCAACCTCATAAAAGTTGTATCTCTCTCCTGCCTCAACATCTCTGGATATAAGTGAAATAATAATTTCCCTAAAAATTCCATCCATAAAAAAGATCATCATGTCATGTCCAATCTATATCATCCCACCAATTATTCTATTATCCTTGTATCATATAAGTGTCCAACATGACCCTCCTATCAATAGGAGTATATAAATGGAAATGTGTAGTTCTAATGGACTAAATCCTGATTTAATCTCAGTTAGGCTCAACATCCCCAAAAATTATCAACGGGTTTTGTAAATAAAACTATAATGTGAGGAAAAACATGGTCCACACAACTTTATTGGGTTCTATTTCTCTTAAATGTATGAAGTTAACAATGTTCACTCAAAACTACTCCCTTTCTTCCTCACCCAACTAGATTGGTGCCTCATGTTACACTATTGGTAGATCATATAAAGCCATGCCCATTATTCATCCTAACAAAAAATAGTTATCATGGAGGCATATCACTAGAAAAAAACATGACATACAACACATAATTTCACTTAATCATGATTATTTAATAGGAAAACAGAATAAGTTAGAACAATTATTTTTCCCCAAACCCTATCACATAGTCAATACCAAGTTGTTTTCACTACCCATTACCATTTTATAGCTTAGTATTAGTTAGAATGGGTAAACACATTATCATATTATTGTTTCTTATTTAAACACACATTTATTCCCATCTTTCTCCATTTTAAAAAATTCTACATTTCACATTAGGCACCATTTTTACATCAATATCCCTTGCAAGGAATAATATTTCATCCTCAATAACTTTCCCAAATCCTATTTTCTCTTTCATACATAAATTTATGCATGCCACTAAATAATATATATTTACTTGAATGGTATATACAAATCAACTACCATTCTATATTCTGTCGTGGGTCAAATTTTAAAAAATATCAACAAAAATCATCACATCACACAATGAGTGTGCCACCCAAGGTTAAAAAATATTCAACTCTAAAAAAACAAAAACAAAAATAATCACACAAAATGTAATTGGTTTCTCTCACATTCATGGGTAAGATACTCCTTTGCATGAGTTCATTACCATGTCTTGAAACTGTTTTCCTTCAATATACCTATCCAAAATACTAATTACAAAAATTAAAAAATGGGTCTTTGATACAATGTTATAACATCTTAACTCAGGTACCACCCTTCAGTTCCTCGAGCTAGTCGGCCACATGACCACAACTACGCCTCACCGTATGTGAGATGATGAAAACAAGAATCAATGAACTAATATAAATCATAGTGAGAATAGATCATTTTTTACATAATAATAAACTAGTGAAAATAAATAAACAAATAACCAAATAACCAAATCATGATATAACAAGACATGAACAATTCATGATAACAATATCATCTAAAATACCATTATAATATCAAATATAAATAGTATATTTTTCATGCAATAGTATTTTTCATGTACTAACAAGCAACTCAAAATTATATACACCACCAAATCACATATGGTCTTCAAACTACATTGAGTTCCCTCAACCATGATCTATACCAATAATACATCTAACATACATCCTTTTCCCATATCATGTTCTGCAACCATGAATAATATTAATGTACCGATCACCCTTTTGGAGATTGGTTTGAGTACAACTCAGTAACATACCACCAACGACATCTAAAACAATATCCATTCTAATGGAATTGTTTGTTGTTGTATAAATAATAATGATAAAATCATAAATTATGATTTATCACATTAGAGAGTATTATTTTTTAACTACTTAAACCCCTGAGTTCCCTTGGAAACCCATGCCTCAATATCTTTTTCAACCCATTACAGAGTCTAAACCATTCCCCAAGGGATATCATATAAAAAACCTTCCATTGAGTCCATTCTCATTCTCATTCAACACATGAATTCCATTATTACTATTCATAGTCTCTGTCAAACACATGAATTCAATTTTTTCTATTTATTGTCTAAAATAATAATTGAATTCCATTATTACCATTCATTTTCACTATTCACATAATAATTCCATTACAACAACTCATTTTCTCAATTAACACATTAATTCAATTATAACCATTCATTTTCTCAGATCACTAATGAATGCCATTTTTACAATTTATTATTTCAATTTTATACTATTAATTAATTTTTGATTAATTACTCACTTAAATCACATAAAATATCTCAAAAATTAATTAATCATTCTAATTCCATTAATTATCTGAATATTTAACTAATCATATGAATCTCAATAATTAATTAAACAATTAATTAATCGTACGAGTATAATTAATTAAATAAAAAATTAATTAGTCATCTTAATCACATTAATTAACTCAAAAGTTAATTATTCAACTCAAAACCATCAATTAATTCCTAAATTATTTTATCTTATCAATCTCATTAACTAACTTAATAATTAATCAATCAACTCAATTACATTAATTAACTGAAAAATCAATTAATAATCTCAATCCACCTAATTAATTCACCAATTAATTAAAGCATATCAATCCCATTAATTAATTCTCCAATTTATTAATCGATATTCACCAACCAAATATCCCATAATTAACTCAAAAATTAATTAAACAGAAAAACCAGATCCATATTTTTATTATTAAATCAGTAACAAATTATCCCCAAATAATAGATCCTTACTTAATTAGTTCCCCAAATTAATTAATAAAATTTTAGTATATCGATTTCAAAACAAATAATTGAAATTATAAATTTTAAAAAATGTGATTGAAACCACGACTATGGGATTTGGTTAATAGTATACCTTTCAAAACTCTGTAATGAACCTTCATCCAACAAAAATTCCCAATTTAAAGAAGATCTATCAAGAACGCAATTATGAACACAATATAGATCATGAACCTAAATCCTTGGTTAAACAAAACAATATGTATCAAATAATTACCTTAATGAAAAATTAATTATAGATTAAAAAATATAGATTTATACCCAATAATTTAGAGTATCAAAATGCACAAAAAGAAAGGGAGATTAATTGGAGAGATATAAAAAATAATCAAGGATGAAACCACCATTTTGAAAAGGTGAAGATCTTCCAATCGGGCATCAAATTTCAAATAATGGATATAGGAGGTCCCAAGAATCCCTCCAGGAGGATCTGGAATTGAGAGGAACAAATATTGATGGATTAAGGGATTTATAGAGTAAAATAAGGTGGTTCATGGTTTTGTTTATTGTAATTTGGGAGACTAAAATCTTGTAAGCATGATTTTTTTCCTCTGGTTCATTATTTCTTCTAACTATGAACATTATTCGTTTGCCTATTTTAGGTGGAGAATATTTTATCCCAATAGATTTCACATATTTAAAAACTATGCACCATATATGAAAAACTGTTCTATCTAGTGTTTCACATTTTCTCGGGCCTGAGAGAATAGTTAGGGAAAACTGTGGGCCAACTGTGCACTACCATCTATCTTCAATTTTTCTAAAATTTTAACCCAAAATACACCCCAAAGTAAACCCAAACAAAAATTAATCAAAACAATACAAAATAGTACATGTAAATTATCTTGTGTAATCTATAGAAAAATAATGCTCTTTATAGTTGACTAATTAGGACACTTTGAACATTGTTTGTTTTGAAATCCACTTTATACTCTTATATTTGTTTTTTATGTTTCCACATGTTACACTGGTATAATCTATTTTTGTTTAGCTACTTTCAGTATTATTACATTATTCTCATTAATCTCATCGATGTGGTATGTTATTGTATTTAATGTTAGGGTTTCTTTATTTTTGGAAGGGAAAATCATCCCCCAATGGATAATCATGTTCTTTTCATTTATTTCAAACCTTTTGTGTCATGGGGATATAACCTAAGGCAAAGTAATGTCATGTATCCTTCTAAAACTAATGCGTAGGGGTGAGGAATTATAATATTAAACAACTTACTTATAAAATTTAAATTCTTGAGAGGCTAATATTATTATATTTTTTGTCTTTAGTAATGAGTAAAATGATAAATTTTACTATCATCCTCCTATAAGAAATTTGGTTTGTACCTTTCTAATCTTGAGAATGTTTATTTATACTTCGAAAATTTATCTTTATCTCTATACCTTAATTCAATGACATTTTTTTATCATATTTTAAACAAATATAGGAAAATATTTCTCATGGAAAATATTCATAAATATATCCCATTACATGGTTTCCATGTTCTTTATTTATCTATAATTCATAAAAATTCATCATCATTGATGGGATTGACATTAAAAATTGTAAAAGTAAAGTGTATCCAATTTTATTTCTAAACACTCTTGACTTAATTTATAATTCATGGAGAATTAATCAATCCCTTAACTACCATTGTGATGAATATCCATATAATAATCGAAGGTGTTGTATCATAAAATTCTACATTATCAACATGTATATCTATAGCATACATGATGTCTCTCTAGCATGGATGCCACTGCCTAGTATTTTATATGTATAAAAAGACATTATATCATCAATATACATAATTAAATTCTAATATAATTAATGGATTCTTATATAGAACTATATTTTATTCTTGGAGCATTTTTATTTCAGCTCCCATGTTTCCTCAATGGGAAATCATTCTGACATGATATTGTTTAAATGAACAAAAATTCTACTCAATAAATTAAATATCATGTTAAAAATATAATATAATCACCTAATTTTATTTTAATATAATACCCTAAACTATAAAATTATATAAACATTTTCTTATACCAACTATATGGACATAGACATAAACATTTCCAGATTTTGATACTTTATAGAACAATTAACTTTCCTTCATTAACAAATAGTTTTTGGATTTATATTTCTATAAAACCTTTTCAAAACCAATATAAAATAAAATATTACATCAAAAATGAGTTCACGTTGACCTAGGATAAAATTTTCTGAAAATATAAAAAATTTAAGATATAAAAGAGATTCTTTTCATGGAATATCATAACAATTAATTTATTGACCACATATTTTTACTTACTAATTCATATATATATTTAAAAAAATAGTACTTTGAATGATAAAAAATAATTAGTATTGTTCATGTAAATAAATAAATATTCTCTCTAGTCAATTAAAATTCATTTAAAAAAATTCATTTCTCCAAATATATCATTACCTCTAAATAAAATTTTTTATTCTGAAAAAAAAGAACATTACATCATAACAATTTTCATAAATCATTTTATAATAAATATTAATATAAAATAAATACTCATAAAAGATTATTTTAAATAAAGAAGAAATATGATAAGCATTTCAAAAAAAATACATTTCATCCACAATAAGTAAAATAAAATTCCATTTAATCTTAAGCTCTAAAGATTTAAATTTTTAAATAATATTCTTCTATAACAAGCCATTTTAATAATAGTTAAATCATATGTTTACCTTTAGATATTATTTCCATATCACTGATAAAATGTCCTCCCAAATTGAATAACCTATATTGTAAATTGCCATAATCTCTTAGGGAAAAAGTATTTTTTACTCATTCTATTTACCCAATAAATTTGAGATCAGTATCGAGCACACCTATCATAATGTGTTATTTTAGTCTCGCAGGTCATGATGAACTATATGAGGCTAACCGATAATCATGAGATATATTTTGATCACCTGTTGTTATAAAATATTCCCAGTAATAAAAATATATTCATAAAGAAATTATTCATTCATTTCCATTATCATACTCAGAAAAATAATAATTACACTCATATGAAGAATA
Organism: Viscum album; assembly: GCA_963277665.1. Classification (NCBI taxonomy): domain Eukaryota; kingdom Viridiplantae; phylum Streptophyta; class Magnoliopsida; order Santalales; family Viscaceae; genus Viscum; species Viscum album. Next base: position 1,073,253,937 of record OY728140.1, on the reverse strand, counting down.
ATTCATTATATCGAAATATAAATTCCATTTTAAAAATTTTCTAAATATACATATAAAAATAGTAAAAAAGGGTTGTATTGGAATAAAAAATGTATAACTTTACTAGAATAAAATTATAAAATAATGGTAATAGTGATATAAAAAATATTTGACTCCCAATATTTGAAAATAGAAAATTCATTTTTCTTGTTTCGAAATGATATTTTATGTTAAAGTATCCAATATATTAAGTCTCGACTGTTATGCATTTTCTTTATCTCAAATATAGTAAATATTTATAAATTATTTAGATTTTTATGACCATATATTTTATTTATCCCTAATCATTAAATCAATTTACCTCATTTATTTCAATTAAATAATTAATTACTTATTCAGTTATGTCTACATTTTGTGTTTTGAGGGTGTTTATAAAAACAAAATATGTATGTTGACCATTTTCAAAGATGAATTTTTAACCTAATTTTGGAACTAATAATCATGAAATTATTATAATTTTAAAAAATTTATTTAAAAAATGTAAAACTAAAAATTACTGATGGTTATTAAAAATGAATTCCATTATAATCATAGAGAAGGATAGTTGTGTATATGCATGAATGGCATTTTCATTTTTTAAAGAGAATCATGGAACAATGATTCGAATAATTTTATCATTATAGAGTAATTATTTTTTCAAAAATATTTTATTCAATCCTTAAATATACTTTTATATATCATACATGTGATGTAGAGATGAAAAATGAATCCCATCACTTCATCGAGGTGGTAATCCACAAGTAGGAACAAATGAAAATATCATACTTAAATGTATATAATGGTAATAAATTAGATGATATATTGTCTTTATAAATTTATAATAATTTCATTAATATAATATATTCATATTAAATACACCATTAGATCCATCCCTGAGAGGTGGTGATGGAAAACAATCTACATCGGTTTATGACGCTGTAGTAGGGGAAATGGATTCATTTCCCATTTAATGTAAGAAGAGATGGATATTAGATATTAAATTAATGTAATAACATATATGTATATGAAATATATTATTTAATTATTTAATCATGTAATAGTAAGATTCTTATGTTGGATTTATGATCAAAAAAGGGATTCTAAGACAAATGTAGGGACGATTTTAAAGTATTTTGGAAGGTAATGGATAATATAAAAGTACCATGATGAGTGGATAGTAGGGTAGATGTGTTTCCTTGTATAAGTAGTAGGAGTGGACACAATTTTATGTTTTAAAATGTTCCAAATTTATTAATGCCATACAATGTCCAATTGATTCTAAAAATGACCGTTTAAGTATCTTAGACAATATAAGGTCAGGATATAAATATCCAATATGATTTAAGAATGTTTTTTGTTATTATGACCGTTATTTATTTACTTTATACCCCTGACATCCATGTTTTAACCTTGAATGTGGTAATATATTTATAATGTTTATTATTCATTAAAACCCCATTTAAGTTTAAAGTGTTACCAAATATTATGTTTCTTGATAATAAATATTGACACGATTTTATCCAATTAATTTCATGGAGTGGATCAATTTAATTTAAAACTAAATCCGAAAAACATGACGAAAAAATATTTGTTAGAAAAATTACTTTTTATGTTTAATTTTTTATAACATCTTAACGTATAATTTTGATTCCAATAACTTTTATTAGATTATTAGTAATCCTGATTTACTAATTAAAATTTAAAAATAATCCTAAATTTAATGATAACTTTTTAAAATGGGAAAACAAATAAAAATTTTCAATAAAAGTATGTATGTTTCTCTTTTAATTAATAATAAACCATTTTAGAGAACACTAATAATTTTATTTAATGATTATTTAGATATGATGATTTCAAAAATGGTGTTCATTTTTATAAAATTAAATTTATATAATTTCAAAATATAATCATTTAAATTAAACCATATATTCCTTTGAAGTCTAAATTTATTAAAATAATTTTTCTTCCCTTTTGACTAATTGATTACATTATATTCATAAAATGTATATAATATTACAAATACTAATTAATAAATATAAATAAGTAATTAAATTGATTTATCCTATACATTCCTTGGTTTTTATGTCTCTATCATTTCTGGAAACCCCATTATGCGTTATATAATATGGAATTTATGTTTTCCTTCTCATCTATTATGAAATAACTTTTCTTAAATGTTTTATAATTTGAGTTTTTAATAATTTTATTTCAAAATTTTAATATTTTATTACATACTTTCCTAATTAATATTTTTTTCTTCCATACCACTATGCTTTTGTGAACCATTATGTAATTTAAATTACATCTCATTAAATATTAGTTTTAAATGTAAAAAATTTATAATACTTCAACTTAATATTTTTGAAAATGTCATGTATTTTTCATGGGTCCTTTATTAGAGATTAATTATATAGAGTATTATTGCTCAAAAAAATAATTTATCCTTTCAAAAAAATATTTCTAATGCCAAATTATATAATTTTTTTTCTAAATTTATATTTTAAAAATTCCTTCATTCCAATTTCTAAAAAGTGACCTTCCCGCAAACGAATTTTCAAAGTGACTATGAAATAATGATATTTTATAAATATAAAAGTTTTAAATAATAAATATTTTATTATATAGAATCCATTACCTATTTATATCTAAAGGAATTATTTCTTTGAATTTTTATTTTCCATGGATAACCCTGAAAATAATCTAATAAAATATAATTTTCACCAGATTGAATTTTTAATATAAAATATTTACATATATTATTTAAATATTATATACACCATATATAAGTGTTGTGAAACACATTATCCTTTCAATGTATCTACTATGAAATGTTGAATTATATTTCATTTTCATTACATGGGTTATTTATGATATAATTATTGAATTATTTTCAAGTGGAACACATATGATTGGATAATTTATGGTTGTGGTAATATATCAACCTCTAATGATTTGATTAAAGTTTCATATAACATGGTACAATTATTTTTAATGTGTTATTATAGTTTGTTCACAAAATGTTGTGTTTTCATTTTTAATATTTGCATATTATGTGTGGAAATTTTTTAAAATATGAATCTTGGATGTTTTGTTTGTTCATAGCATAAATCCAGGTAGATTTTTTTCCTTAATTTTATAATTTATTTACTCACGTGTTTTAAAAAATATTCTATTTCATCAATATCTCAATTTAATGTTACACTATTTTTCTGTATGACTATTATTATGATCCATAGATCGTGTTTATAATCTCAGAATTATACACTCAACGTATATGTTATACGTTTTTTTATTATAGATTCAATGTACATAGATAAAAATTTATGGAAAAATCTTAGTGTTCCATATTCCTTGAAACGACCATGACCCAAGTAGACCATATTTAGTGTCTTTCCTTACAAAATTATAATAATATACAATTGATCACATCCCAAAGGATCAAATATATTAGTAATCTTAGTAAACCAGATAAATAAAAGAAATTCACAATAAAATATAAAACAGAAAAGAGATAATTAATTTTAATCGAGAACTCCATTAATCCACTTGGTGTGACCCTACATATCAATATCAAAACACATCTCTATATCTTCGATAAAATAATTCATAATAGTTGGGTCTGATCAAATACTCTGTGAGGGTAAAAGTACAGTGGAATATATGAGTACATATGTCATAATCAATATGAAAAAGTAAATAACTGAAACAAAATCCATTCAAATAATTAAATAATCTATAAAACCTAACCACGAGTATTTTACTATTCAAATAATCACTTTAAATATCAATAACTAATATCATAATTATTTAATGAATAATGTTGGACATCTAAATTTTATCGTTCATGCCTCATCCCAGGCGTCAAAAAATCAATGTTTAAGGCCTCTGCCAAACCCATATCTAAAAATATATGTGTATGGCTTCAGCCAAGTCCCTATATAGTTTGTCTAATGAGACATTAGGATTCATTGTGTGGATATTCCAGGCCCCTTCCATCAGTAAATATGTACAATTAATTAAAAATATTAATGGTGGGAATGAAAAACAACATATACATATTAATTTCAAATAACATACCCCAATCAGTAAGAATAATGACAAAAAAATATGAGTCATATGGTTAATAATACAGAAAAATTAAATCCACAGTCAAACTGGCCATGAAACATTTTATAGAATATAGAAAATTATATCATAATATATCAATCTTAAATAATCATATAATTCAATATACAATATTGATATATATATATATGAATATAATCTAATTAAATAATCCAATGTTCCTTAGAGAAACTTCCCTTTTAAATTTGAAATATTTTATCTAACATGTCATGAAATTTCAAATGAATATTTTTTATTTGAAAATTATAATTTAAACAGTAAAATTAATATTTAAAATATTATGGTTTCAAGATGAATGAAAATTCATTTTTCAAACCATAATATAAAAAACATCTATTTTATCAAAAAAGTCACAATGTACATCATTTATAAAATGAAAAAATCATTCCCTTCCAACAATATTATAAAAAATTTAATATGGGATTAATGTATTTAATAACATATAGGATAATATTAAAATCCTTTTTGAAATTATTTTTAACAATTATTTACATTGAAGAGAAATATTCATCAATAAATTCTTAAATAGAAAAAATATCGATTAATTATGAGATTGTCTGTTATTCCAATACCTTTGGTCTAATTTACTCCATAAATGATATAAAGTAATATATAATAAATACTAGTTTATTATAAATTATACAATGAACCATATTAATTTACTTAGTATCCTATATTTACCCCATAAAATCTCCCATTACCCATTTCTATCAATCTTCCATTATTTTCACTAATATGGGTGTTAGTAGCCTTTTTTTAAGAATGTTTTTACTTGTTGGATATTGTTTATATTAACTAGATCATTATTTAATTATATCTAGAATTTGAATCATGATTGAAATATAATATATATTCAGTACATATTTACTTATAATAATCCATATATTCTTGAGATTGGGAATGAAATTCCTCGTTCGTGGAGATGATTGGTCACATATACATATAAACCCTACTTAAATTTCATTATTGTATTTAAAGAATAAAATATAAATTTTTTATATTATAATTACACACTCATATTTATTTCATATATGTCACATATATTTATTGAAATAATACATAATAAATTCCTTGTATAGTGTTAAAGAATCACATAGTTTTTAGAAGGCGATCATCCACACATCCAAAAACGAAATAATCAAATTTAAAAAATTGTAAATTATTAATGTGTGTCTAGTATAATAATTACATACGAAATAATATATCATAAATAAAATTTATACCATATAAAAATATATTTTCCATCATAATTTGCAACCATGATTAGTGGTAATCGAAAATGAACAACATTGTTTGGTGAGGCGGTAGATCTCCGTTGATAAGAATGGTATGTTCGTTACCCATTATATGAAATTTTGTCTAAGTGTAATTTGAATGATTAATATATAAAAATATAATTATATTTTTAATATTTGGGATATTATATTAAAATTAAATAAAAAAATAAATGGGTTTTATGGAAAAAATAAAACAAAAATGTTTGTTGATGTACGTTAACTTTTATTTGGGTATCCCCTTTTGATATGCACAAAAGTACATCATTGGTTGCTTCAATTCAAAATTTAAGACATATTGGATAATGGTATGGATATTTGGAATAGATTTTTACAGTTTTAGCCAAAATAAATAGTTATTTAATAGTGAATAAAAGGGAATAAGGTGATCGCTTTTATAAAAAAGGGTAGAGGAAGTCTTGGATATCTTCAAAATATTAAATTAATATAAATTGATATTATATTCCAAATTTTCCCAAACATATTAATTTCTAATATAAGATGTTTTGGGTCTAAATATATTCATTCACTAATAATTTTATATGTTTTTAATAATTTTTAATCATTACCTTTTTTTATTAACCCATATATATCTATTTTAATACATACTATGATATCTTGTAATATTAAAAATGAGGGTTAATATATTTTATATAAATTAAAAATGTCCAATAAATGAGTATTTGATAAAAATTTAAAAATTACCCCAACCATTTTATGATATTGATATTTTCATTTTTATAATTTAATTAATTATTTTTTATTTTAAAATAGAAACAATGTCACTTTTTCCACTATTCATTACATTAAATTTTAAAAATTATCATAAAAAATTATAAATTCATAACAATAATTATGAAAAATACCTAATAAATACATTTACACAAAAAAAATCTTATATTTAAGTAATCATTTCAAACTATATTTATTTTAGTATTTTTAATATCATTTATTTCTTATTTTTCTTAATTAAACAATTACTCTATCTTCATTGGGCATGCCTCTAATTTGATTATTTTATGCTATAATTTATATATATATATTATCATTATGTATATAATAATTCTATTTTTCCAAATAATATTTATAGTATAACACATCCCTTATATTAAATATTATTAAAAAAAATTCATGCTGAAAACCAAAGTGCGCCAAAATTTACTTTTCATTGAATATAAATTTATAAACATCATAAACTCACCCAGGTGGCTTCCAAATGCTTTATTTTATGCTCAATTATGATTTTTGGGGATAAAAACACATCCAATGAAATTATAAAAAAATTTACTAATTTTTTGATATTTATGATAAAATAATTAAATTTAATTACCCTACATACCCTTAGCTGTGGGAATAAAAAAATCACTAATGATACAATTCATAATTTTCGTAAATAAAGGCATCCTATTTATATTATTGGGATCTTCTGATTGGAAATATGGGCCACATATTACCAAAATGAAAACACATAATATTGTAAAATTAAATTAAAATTAATCCTGTTGATGAAATGAGATGAGGGGTTTTTACTACCTCCTAGAAATAATATATTTGATCTTGAATGATCACATATGTTTCATGTCACTCAAAAAAATAAATATATATTTAAAAATTATTCATTATAAACCATCTTTGGATATCATGAAACAATACCCCCTTAAAATTAGTTTCACTTTTCACATTATTATAAAACATGTAACAATGTTAGTAATTCATGTACAAGAATTTGGATCAAATCGCCTGAACAAAATTTCTTACATTTACAATTCATATAATTTCTAATTTATGATCATCCATTTTTTTTAATAAAAATATCACCTCAAATTAATCAAAATAGAGTGTTTGTTTGATCAAGGAATCATATTAAAATACAAGATATACAATTTACCATTAATAACATTTACCTTAAAGTATCCCCCCTACCGATAGAATAAAATTCCCATTATCTATTTGAATCCATTAAAAATATTTTTATACCACCTGCCATTTATTTCCAATATTTATATCAATTACTGATCATTCATATATTTAAAAACTATTTTATAATAGTTCCCAATTACTTTTCCCCATATTTTATCTTCCACTAAAATATTATCATAAATAATTTATCACATAAAAATTGACTACTACACTACAAAATTATCCCTAATATGATGAATATAATGAACAATTCTAGAAAATAAGAGGCATGATAAAAACATCAAACTATGATATAGTTACAGAATAATTCAATATTTTATTATAGTATTTTCCCTACATGAATCATAATTAAATTTAATTAAAGAAATTATCATCTAAAATGTGTTATTGTACAATTCATGATTAAATAATTATAAGAGTATTTGTAATGTCATGGACCTCAATGGTCCATTCATTTGCAAAAATCTAGTGTATGAGGTGTTTCAGGAGGTCAAGAGGACATATCCCCAACACTTTGTAAAATTTCCAGTTTTGTGAAAAGTGTTTCCTGAATGGTGAGGTTCCTATATTGAGGTTTCGACAGTGAGGTTCGTGTACAGTGTTTCTAGAATGGTGAGGTTCAATGTTGAGGTATTAATGGTGAGGTTCATTAACACCTTTTTCATAACAGTGAGGTTCCAACGGTGAGGTTTCAATGGTGAGGTTCATGAATAGTGTTTCCTGAATAGTGAGCTTCCAACGGTGAGGTTTCAATGGTGAGGTTCATGAATAGTGTTTCTATAATGGTGAGGTTCCAATGGCGAGGTTCATGAACAGTGTTTCTAGAAAGGTTAAGTATTAACGATGAGGTTCATGAATAGTGTTCCTCCATTTCCAAATTTCAAGTTCATGAATAGTGAATCCAACTTCCTACAGTTACTCCCAATTGATGTTTCCTTTTACATAAAATGAATTTAAAGCTTTCTTTTAAAGACTCTAAGGCCAATTTAAAGGTTTTAACTCCTATATAAATTTTCTTAAGGATCAACATACTTTTACTTAGTCAAACCGTATGGTTTAATGCGATCCAATTTTAATGGATAATCCAGTGAATCTTAAACCACTACCTCAATAAATATTCTAAAGGGATGGTATTTATTCCTCTCTAGTTCTTCCTCCTTGTTCTCGGCAGTGAGATGCATGAACCTTTCATTCCATCTTGTAGGAGTTTCACAATCAAACTTTTCTCCTTGTATTTAATCAACTCTGTTTTGATGCAACCAAGCAGTATCGATCAATATTCTATATAAGTAATGATCTTTCATCATTATTTTCGGTTCATCTCCTTCTGTTTCTCCTTTCCCTTTTATGGAATGGTATCCCCATGTTTCTTATAGATTTTCATGGGTGTTGACTAGTGTGGTGGTGTCTCTACATCCTCGGTTGGATACAGTTGTCACTGGTGGAGGAGATTGCAACTTGTTGTGTGGCCCATTATCGTATAAATAACATCAAGAACCATTTACGATAGGGCTTCATTTCTACTCTTTTCATTTATGTGAAACTATATGGTTAGCATGTTTTATCCAACTGGATCACAATGTAATTGACATATAAATATTTGAACTAGTTCAATAAATTGATATTGATCATATTTTATTACATATTTTTCTAGATAGTGTGATATCAATACTTTATTTGTTTAGATTTTTCTTGTTGATTGAAATTGGTAAGGAAATTAATGCCAGAATTAATTGATTATTGTTTGGCTAAAGATATATAGTCAAGTGAATGAACCTGATTGTTCTTTTTATAATTTGATGATTAATCAAATTGATGAAGTAATCATGTTTTATAAATTTGAGATCTCTCACTATTTAGGATTCCCGAAGTTGGAACCTACGAATAGTAATTATGTGAATTCATGATGGATTAAATAACTGGGTTTTTAAATAAGTATAATTATGTGTAGTGTTCTAAATTACCCTCTTCTTTATTTAAGGGCCAAGATCCCAATTGAAATGATGGTTGTTTTCTTGCTTATTGTGATGTGATGTGAGTTTGGAAGGCTGTTGTGATATGTGGGGGAAGGGAGGCCTATTGGTTAGGGCAGTAGTTTACACCTAGAGTGGAAAGATGCATCGCTTTATGTATGTGTGTGTTGGGGAGAACACCATGGATGATGTAACGAGTTGGATGTGAATGATTGGATGATTTCTGATCTTATTGATTTTTTGTCTTCTTTACTTTCCCCACTACTCAAGGTAGATGTTTTAGCTTACCCTCTTTCCAAAAAGGGGAAAAGACACAGGGGGTATTCCATGTGCTTTCCATGTTTAGCTTCTCGATGGAGGATCGGTATATTCTCTTTCTATAGGGGCAAAGAGATGACATGTAGCTCATCTACTCACAAATTTGGTCCCCCTTGTGTTTTGTATCATAGAATGTTTTTCTGGAATGCTTATAAATATGGGAAATTAATTCTATAAATAAATGATTGAATAAATGTTGTTAACCAATGTTGTTTGAGCTTGTTGGGACACAATAACAAGGATACAATTTTAATGGAACGATGAACACTGGGTGTGATGCTAATGAAATATAATGTGGAAATAATTTCTGGTTAATTAATGTTTAAATAATTAATTTATGTTAAGTGAAACTGATAAAAATCTGAACAAAGTAATGTTTTAAAGCACATTAAATGTTTGTGTGCCTGTAGAATTCCTAGTCATAGAAGTGAAAGCTGGGAGTTTGAGACACGTTATCTGTAGTTGTGTCTAGGACTAGGTTATTCTCATAGTGTGGTTTAGAGCTATATAATATTGTGTACTTTTTGTGGTTCTATATGCTACACCACCATGTCAGTTTGGGTAACTAACACCCCAAGGATTCTGAGCCCTAGGTTGGGTGGTGGGGGGGTTTCCCAACATTCTAGTGGGAGGATGGATGGCTAACTATCCCTTTTAGCCCCACTCTCTTATCTTGGTAGTTACTTGTGCTAGTTGTAAAAATGGTTATTTTTTCCCATATATGTGTATATAGTGATGTAATGGCTTTTGGTTATTCACACACATATATTTTGGATATAGTTTCCTATGAACTACTATAGGTGTAACGTTTATAGGCTGTAATGGCTTGAGCATTATTACTCGGTGTATGGGCTGTAATGGCTAGATGTATAATACATGATGTATGATAGACGTTATACAAGCTATGGTGGCTTCCAAAAACTACCTGGTTACTTATCGTACATGAAAGTGGTTGTTCTGTGGAAGGAGGTGCATGTTGTGGCGCTTCTCCCGGGTGTCTGCAGGCAAGACTTTTTAGATATAGATGCTTAGGATGCGCGACGTAGTGGAAAGTCGATAAACTAATGAGGAAGTAGTTGCGGGGTACCCTAGATATTACTTATTAAATTATATAATCTTTTATGAATTTCATACTGATAGTATCCATGGTGAGGCTAGGAACCTAGTATGCCTATTTGGGTGATGAGTTAGTTTAAAATGTTGTTCATTGTGAATTAGCATGATTTCATTACTTTTTCAAGAGAGTCATTGGGGAGGATCCTACTAAGTATACTGTTATACTTGCCCTATGTATATATAAGTTTTTTTTAGGTCACTTGAGTTAGTTTGGAGATCATGCTAGTTTCTACTATCTTGGTGTTGCAGGAGCTGTTTGGGCTTTCTGGTTGATGTTGTTTTTACTTTATTTTGGGTACATGTACTTTTCCCCTTTCAGTTTTAGTAGTTTTTTATGATATTAAATATTTTTACTTGGGATTTATTTTATATTTTATTCTGAGTTGGAGTTGGTTTCTGTATGTCTTATCTCTATCTTTCGCAAGTGTTCTCTTAGAGGGTAATGGCTCCCATCTGTGTGTTTACTATACCCTCGGTGCTAGTCACCTACTCCGGGCTTAATGAAGGTGGCACATGGGGGTCATTATATCTATTATAACGTTGATGGACTGGGATGGGTACAATTTTTGTATAGGGGGTCCTAACAGAGTGGTATCAATGTTCTGGTTAAGGGATAGGATGGATTTTGGAGTTAGGCACAGGTGAGGTTGCATGGGTTAGTAGGGAAACAATTTCATTCAAGTTTAGCAAGTTTTATAAACACTAGAGATTGGAAAAGGCATAGGTGTTAAGGGCCCCCATATGATCTGATGTATGGACCATTATATTTACAATGGGTACTAATCATGGTGATATTAGTTGCATGGTAGAGACCTAGGAAAGGATTAAGCATCATTTTTTTTTGCGCCTCTATTTGAAAGGGTTGACCTTGGAATAGGGTAACCTAAAATGAATAAAAGAAAAATTAATTAATTAATGACGAGTCTTCCTTATTCCATGTTTATGAGCTATAAGTGTTTATTATTTTACAGGTATGGCTCAAGGTCGATGTTCTCATTATGATCGCTTAGAAGAATTCTAGCAGGCTGTGCCAGTAGATCATCGAAGTGAAGAGGTTGACGACGACAACACTTGGAGGAGGACACTCTGAGTATTCCAGCACCATATTTTCTAGAAGTATGAGTTCTTCATTTCGGATGTAGTCACAGAAGACTAGTTAGAGGTGTTCAAGATAGGCTTCAGTATGATATTTTCTTGGAAGGAGCACCAGGTGTCCTTGGTTTTGACGATGTTGTGTGGAGTAGCGAGGTTGTGGTGGTTCTTCTTCCTCGAAGATCGCGATGAGTTAAAGATCTCATTGGATGGGTTTAAAGAAAAGTTTAGAGTTGAGTTTCTTTCTTAGACCATGACAGTGTCTAATTTCTAAGAGCTTCTTACACTTCGACAGAGGAGCTCCAGGGTTGGAGATTTTGGAATCCGTTTCAAGAACCATTAACAATATGATTCAGACCTGTTTCCGGATGAGGTGGCTAGGGGGAGGCCTTTCGAGGAGTATTTGTGTCCAGAGATCTAGAGCAAGGTCAACACTTTTACAATTATGGCATATATTGAGGTGTTTTCAAGGGCAGATATCATCGAGAGAAAATTGTCCAGAACCATATCATCATGATAGGGGAGTCATCAAGATTCCTCGGGAAGTGGAGCTGTGGTCTGGGGTTCCTAGTTTTCAGGGAAGAAGAGTTTACATTCAAATGGGGGTAGGTCATAACCCTCTGTATCCCATTTATCCATGGGTGGAAGCCCTCAAGACTAGGCCAACGGATCAGGCACTTATTTTTATTGTGGTGGACAATGTCATCACTAGTGAGAATGCTAAACATTTCATAGCAGTAATCGTGTACCAGGTTTTTCTGATCCATGTTCCTCCATTGAGTTAGTTCCAACTGAGGTTGTAGAAGTAGGTTGCATGAGCTTTAGATCTACAAAGGGTAGATGGGGAAGGCATATGACAGCTCCATGATGCTCCCCATTCTCATAGAGCATAGCGCAGCAATGGTGGTGGTCTTCATCAGTTCCAGAGAGGTTCTGGAGGAGCCCGAGGAGAAGGTCGTGGAAAGATTCATTCTTTAACGTTGCAAGCACCAAGCAAGCCAAACATCATTCGAGGTACCCTTTTCTTGTTTTCTACATTTCTGTATTCCTTTTTTGATTTAATAGAAACACACTCTTTCTTATCACCTAACCTTGTTCATGCTTTGGGACATGAGGTAGAGAGGCTTCCAGTGACCATGGCATTGACAACGCTTATTGGAGGTCGAGATGACATGTTTGATGTATGTAGATACTGTGAACTAGGGTTGGGGTAGCACCGCTATTGGAAAAGTTTCCTTTGTTTACGATTACAATCATATGATTTCATATGTAACATAGATTGCTTGTATTCAGTGTCGGATATCATGGATTACATTAGGAGGTAAGTATTGTACTTTGATGAGGATGGGGAGCCAGTGGTGTTTGTTGTTGAGAGATACCCTCAGATGTGTCAGATGTGTGTTTCGTACTTATCATAAATTATGGCTATGATGATGGTGAGTTCTTTAAGGGATCAGTAGTTGGAATTTCTTAGGGTCAGAGAATAGTACCCTAATTTCTTTCCATAAGATGTTTTAGCATCACCCCTTGACGATAGATCATGTTTCGGATCGAGCTACAACCATGAGTGTCTCCCCTCTCTATATCTTCATATATGATGACCCCTTATGAGTTATGAGAGCTATGAATATAGCTTGATGTTTAGTTATAGTGTGGTTTTGTTCGGATAATTCTGTCACTGTGGGGTGCACCATTTTTTTGTGAAGAAGGCTGATGGAAATTTGTGGTTGTGTGTCGATTATCGTCACTTAAACAAAGTAATAGTGAATAATCTCTCTCCTCACACTCATATAAATTCTTTATTAGATCAACGGAAGGTTGAATGTTGGTTCTCAAAGATATACTCTTGATCAGGATATCATCAAGTGTGTTTTAAGTATGAGGATATCATAGAGACTACTTTCTATTGTCTTTATGGGAATTATGAGTTCACTGTAATATTGTTCAGTGTGACAAATGCTCCTACTATGTTCATGGGATTGAAGAAAGTTGTGTCTTGTGAGTTCCTGGATGAGTTCATGGTGGTTTTTATCAATGACATTCTTTTGTACTCCACATCTAATGAGGATCATGTAGAGCATCTACACGCTGTTTTCGGAGTCATTCATCAACATCAGTTGATTGGGAAGTTGTCGAAGTGTGAGTTTTGGGATTGAGAAATCTGTTTCTTGGGGCCTGTTTTGTCCCAGTAAGGAGTAGTTTTGGATCCCCCAAAGATATAAGCTGTTGTGTTTTTGGGAAACCCTCAAGAAAGTATTAGAGGTGTGAAGTTTTCCTAGTTCTCATAGGCTATTACAGGATCCTTGTAAATGATTTCTCTCAAGTTGTGACTCATCTGACAGCTTTGAGATGGAAGGAGCAGGCATTCATATGGGCTGATCAACATTAGGTATCTTTCAAGTATCTAAGTGAAAAGTTATAATTCCTCTAGTACTTTGACTTAAAGTACAAGGAGTTTATTTTGATGTTTTCTACGATGATTCACATCTTGGGTTATGTTGTCTTTTTATGTAGAAAATATTAGTTGTTTCGTATGGGTCTCGAAAATTGGGCCCCAAGAATATAACTATGCGAACCATGATATTGAGTTGGCAGCAGTGGGTTCTTCTCTGAGGTTATGGAGATATTACCTCATTGGAGGGCGCTTTGTGGTTTTCACCGATCATAAGAGTTTGAGGTATGTTTTCTCCCAGGGTGACCTAAACATGTAACAAAATCGGTAGATAGAATTCTCACAAGAATACAACATAGAAATATCGTATACACCTGGAAAGGGGAATGTTGTAGCCGATGCACTGAGTCGGAAGTCACATAGAGATGTAGTGAGGGAATCTAGTGACTCTTAGAGAGTAATAGAAGAACTTTGAGAATTACATCTTGATATGGGAGTAGTTGGAGGTAAAGTTTGTCTTTTTCAGATGATGGTGCAGTCATCTCTAGTGCAGCTGGTGGAAGAGTCCCAGTTAGGGGATTTAGAGGTTGAAGTCCATAGAGACCGAGTTTTTGGACGTGTGGCCCCTGATAGTTGGTATGTGGATGAAAAAAACAGAGTGTTGTATCACAGAATGATTTTTATCCCTTTGGAAAAGCATGATATAGTTCTCTGATACTTCTATATTTCACCTTTAGTGGTTCAAACTTGTGTGACAAAGATATAATGAGACTTGAGGATTCCGTTTTCATGGCCTGGGCTAAAGTGTGTAGTTGCAGAGTTTGTGTCTTGATGTTTTGGTCTTCTAGAAGGTGAAGGCTTCAGACCACGTTCCTGGTGGTCTTCTCCATCCATTAGATGTTCTTCGGTGTATGTGGGAGGAAATATCAATAGACATTGTTACTAGTTTACCTCGATCTCTAGGATGACATGATGCTATATTGGTGGTAGTGGATCATTTAACAAAATATTCCAACTTCAAAGTGATCAAGGAGTCATTCTCAGTGGAATTTTTGTTGAGGAGGTATCTGATGGAGGTGGTAAGACATCCTGGAGTACATAGGATGATTATTTTTGATCGAGATCCTCATTTTACCTCTAGGGTGTGGATTGATCTCTAGCATGATTTTGGTTCTCAGATATGCCTTATTAGTGATTTTAAACCTCAGACGGACATTCAGATAGAGCAGACCATCCAGAATCATGAATACATTTTACACTATTGTTTCCTAGAATTTGGTGGTCTGTAGATGATGAACTTACCCTTGATGGAGTTCTCTTACAATAATATATTTCACTCCACCATCGATATGGCACCATTTGAGCCCTTGTATGGCTGACCTTTCCATTCTCTGTTCTGTTGGACTGGGGTTGGAGAGTCAGTAATTCTAGCACCATAACTAGTGCTGAATACAACTGTGATAGTTCAGGTGAATCATGAGACGAAGAATACAGTGCATGATTGTCATAAATCGTATTTCGATCAAAGGAAGAGACCCTTATAATTTGATGTTGGGGATCATGTGTTTCTGATGGTGGCTCCCTATCCTGGGAAATAAAGGTTTGGTGATAGAGGTATTCTTTCTCCCCCATTTATTGTTCCATTCAAGGTATTAGCACATGTTGTATTTTTGGGGGTATTGAGAAGAACTTCCCCCCACAGATGAGTGGGATACGCGATGTTTTTCATGTTCCATAGCTCTGTCGTTATCTTCACGATGACTCAAACATCATGAATTGGGGAGTGATATATGATGATGAGGATGTGACCTTTGAGGAGAGACCTTTGGATATAAAATACAACAAAGGGAAGGTGTTTCACGGGAATTCTATCCCCTTGGTTAATCTCTTGTGCTGACATGGTGGCATGGAGGAGAGTACCTTGGTACATGAGTCGTAGATACGTGCTCAGTACCCAGAGTTATTTGACGTTTTACACTTTTCATGTAATGATGTTCACATTGTGGTTGTATACCATTCATGTTTATCATATGTATTTCTTTGGTTTCTTTTTTGGCTTTCTTTCTTTTGATAGGTATCTCGATGGGTGGTTGTTCGAGAATCTTTTCTGTTTTCTTTTAAGTTTGTATTGAATTCTCAAGGATGAGAATGTTTTCAGAGGTATCTAACATAAGGGCCCAGACTTCTAGGGTAAATTCCATTTCAAAAATATAGTGCCTGATGTGTTCTTGGAGGTCAAGGTGACTTATCCCCAACACTTTTCCAAATTTTCTATTCTATGAATAGTGTTTCCATAATAGTGATGTTCTAACATTGAGGTTTCAACAGTGAGGTTCATGAACAGATTTTCAAGAACAGTGTGGATCCAATGGTGAGTTTCATGAATAATGTTTCCAGAACAGTGAGTTTCCAATGGAGAGGTTCATGAATAGTGTTTCTAGAATGGTGAGGTTCCAATGGGGAGGATTCCATGGTGAGGTTCATGAATAGTGTTTCTAGAATGGTGAGGTTCCAACAGTGAGGTTTCAATGGTGAGGTTCATAAATAGTGTTTCCAGCATGGTAAGGTTTCAACGGTGAGGTTCATGGATAGTGTTTTCAGAACGGTGAGGTTTCAACGGTGAGGTTCGTGAATAGTGTTTTTCCATTGCTAAATTTCGAGTTCTTATACAGTGTATCCAGCTTCCTGCAGTTTCTCCCCATTGACATTTCCTTTGAATTAAAATAAATTTAATTCTTTGTTTTAAGGACTATAAGGTTGATTCAAAAACCGTAACTCCTATATTAATTGTCTTAAGGATTGAAAGACTTTTACATGGTCCAACCTCATGGTTTAATGTGATTCGCTTTTAATGGAAAATCTAGCTTATCATAAACCACAGCTCTGTTAAATCTTCTAAAGGGATGATATATCATCCTCTCTAGTTATTCCATATTTTCCTCAATAGTGAGACAATCAAACCACTCATTCCATCCCATTGGAGTTCCACAATCAAACTTTCCTCCTTGGATTGGTTCCACTCTATTTTTATGCAACCAAGCAGTATCGATCAATCTTCAATTTAAGGTATGATCTATCATCATTATTTTGGGTTTTTCTCCTTCTTTTTCTCCTTTCCCTTTTATGGAATGGTATATCCATGTGCCAAATAATATTTTCTTGGTTATTGACTATTGTTGTGGGGTCTCGACATCCTCGAGTGGATACTGTTGTCCCGAGGGGAGGAGATCGTAACCCATTGTGTATGGCTCGTTCTCATATAAAGAACGTCAACATCCATTGGTGGTAGGGAATTCTTTTCTTATTTTTACATTTATGGAAAACTGTATAGTTAGCATTTTTTATTCCACTGAATTGGAATGGAATTGGCATAGTACATATTTTAACCAAATCAATAATTTGATATCGATTGTATATTATGACCTCTTGTTTTTCTAGATACTGTTATATATATTCATTCATTTGGCTAGATATTCATTCATGAAGGAAATTTTTAAAAACCTAAAGCTAGAATTAATCGATTATTGTTTGGATAATGATAAAGAGGCATATGAATGAATCCTATTGTTTTCATTGTAATTTGATGATTAATCAAATTTATGCACTAATCATGTTTAATCAATTTGTGATATATCACTGTTTAGGTTTCCTGATGTCGGAACCTATGAATAATAAATCGGTTAACTCATGATGGATTAAATAACAGGTTTTTTGATAAATGTTAATCCCTTATTGGGTTCTGAGTTACCCTCTTCCTTTATTAAGGTCTAAGGACCCAATTTATATGACGGTTTACTTCCTGCTACTTGTGTTGTGATGCCATCCTAGAGGGAATCTGTGATATGTGCGGGCATGGAGGCTGATTGGTTAGAAGTTGACACCTAGATTTGTGAGAGGCATCGATTTATGCATGTGGGTGTCGAGGAGGACATCAAGTATTGTATAACATGTTGGATGTTAATTTTTGCATGCTTGCTGATCTTGTTGGTTCTTTATTAGAGTTACATTCCCAACTGCTAAAGGTAGTTGGTTTTGCTGAAACTCCTCCCAAAAGGGGAAAAGACATACAAGGTAATTCATGTGCTTTCAATATTTAGATTCTCAAGGGAGTATGGTTCAATGATCTCTCAATAGGTTGAAAAGACATGACAATTAGTTCATCTACTCACCTAATTGAGCCCCCATATGTTTAGTAGTTTATAATGTTTTTCTAGAATTCCAGTGAATATGGGAATGTAATGTTGTAAATAAATGATTGAATAAATGATGTAAACCCATGGGGTTAGAGCTTCCTGGGACACAATACTGAGGTTACAATTTTAAAAGAATAGTGAACTTTTGTTGTGATTCTAATGTAATATAATTTCGAAATTATTGATGGTTAATTAATGTTTACATAATTAATTAACGTAAAGTGAATCTGATAGAAAGGTAATGAAGTAATGTATTAATTCTCTTTAAATTGTTATGTGCTTATAGGATACCTTGTCTTAGAAGTGGATGTCAGGAGACCGAGAGAAGTTAGCTGTAGTTGTATCTAAGACTAGGTTTTTCCCATAGTGTTGTTGTGAGATAAAGTATATTCTATACATTTTGTGTTCATATATGCTACTCCATCCCATCAGTTTAGGAAACTAACACCCTAGGGATTCTAGGCCTTGGGGGGTTTTACCACATCATTTTGGTTTGAGGATAGATAACTGACTACCCCCTTTCGCACCACTCTTTTCTCTTGGTAGTAACTTGTGATGGTTGGAACAACAGTTAGATTTCCCCATATTTGGTTGTAGAGGGATGTAATGGCTTGTGGTTATTAACACACATATATTCTAGATATAGTTTTTTATGGACTACTATAGGTATAATGTGTATTGGCTGTGATGGTTTGATAATCCATACTCAATGTATAGGGTGCAATGGCTTGAGGTATAATGTTCGACGTATGCTACTTGTTATATGATTTGTGGTGGCTCCCATAAACTACCTGGTTACGTTGATTACGTGGATGTGGTGGTTTTTTTGAATGAGGTGTATGTTTTGGTGCTTTGCTCAGGTGTCAGTGGGAAAGTCTTTTTGGAGAGAGATGCTTAGGATGTGCGACTTTGAGTCAAAGTTGATAACCGATGGGGAAGTAGTAGTGGGGTCCCCTTGATATTATTTATTATATTATATACTCAGGTATGAGTTACTTGGTTACAGTAGCCATGGTGAGGCTAGGAACATAGTATACCTATTTAGGTGACGAGTACAGATCACTTCTTGTTAACTGTGCTTTAGCATGATGTCTTTATATTGGTACGAGAGGATTCGGGGAGGATCCTATTGAGTATAATGTTATACAAACCCTATGTATATAAAAAATGTTTTTTCAGGTCACTTGGAGCAGTTTGGAGATCATGCTAGTTTTACTAGCTTGGGGTGGCAGGAGTTGTTTGGGCTTCGTGGTTGCTGTGGTTTTTACATTAATTTGGGTACTTGTAGTTTTCCCCTTTCAGTTGTAGTAGATTTTCATGACATTACATTTGTGTACTTGATATTTCATTTATATTTAATTCTAAGTTGGAGTTGGTTGGATTCTATCTTAACTCTCTCTTTCACATGTGTTCTCTTAGAGGGTAATTCCACCCATCTGCGTGTTACTATACCCTCGGTGCAAGTAGCCAACCCAGGGCCAACTAGAGGTTGGACTTGGGGGTCATTATATCTCTTCTCACAATTCTAGTCCATGAGCGGTACACATTGTGGGGAGGGATCTGTGATAGTTTCTATCCCTAATTTTGATATGGCAAGAAAATAGGGATTAAAGGTGTTGTTAATGGACAATATTACACATTTAATAAAATTATATTAACTATCATTATTAAAAAAGATAATTATCATGAAAATATTGTGATAATATAAATCATAAGAATAAAAAAATTCAATTCATGTATTGTTATTTTATGTTGGTACATAGTGAACTTACTCTACACTTACACATACATACTCATAGAGAGTTTCTCATTCACTAATAGGATGTTTTTTTATTCATAACATGTTACTATCCTATCCTTTCTATAGATCGTACAGATAAATGAATTTATTTTATTATGGAGTCACACCCCTTACAATAAATACATTATATACAATGATTCTGAACCAAAATTATCCTTACATTAGACAATAGGAGGAACAAAATAAATAGTATCAAATTTTTAATTTGAGAGTAACGTCACAAATAGAGATAATAGTTTTCATTTTGAATATATGAAACCAAAGTTTGAGTACACGTGATGTAGATAGAAATAATTATCACAGAATCAATATAAAATAATATAATAAATTCATAGACATAGAAAAATCCAAAGCACTGGTCTAGGAATAAGCAATTGGAATGTGTCATCATGTCATTAGTAGTTGTAAAAAAACATGATTCTTGGATTGATCATCCAATTTATGGAACATTGTGTGCATAGAATCATAGAATCATACACCTCTTTATAAAATCTAAAGATGAAATTTTACATCAATGGAATTCATCACGAAAATTTATTAATAGTGTATCTTAACTAGTTTATCGTTGAATTTTCATGAAGCACATGAAATAGGACATATATTAAATAACAAGACTATCTCCAATTGGGTAAAATATTTCCAATTTTAAATTAATAACTATTAAATTAATAGAAAATTATTACACCGTAAGAATCATACAAAAATTCACATGAATACATTAACTTATAAAAAATTAAATTTGTTATAAGTATTCATTGAACAATAAAATAATCTTTATAAAATAGGATAGTGAAATACCTAAAATATAACTTATACAATTTGACTATAACATTCTAATCTAAAAAATACATACAATATTTATGATGTAAAAATTAAAATAATTTAAATTTCAATTTAAATAAATAATAAATGTGAATATATTTTAATTAAATATAATAAATAAAAAATTAAAATAACAAATATATTTGAACTTCTAAATCATATGGTGTATATGTTTGAGAAATTTTATAATAAATTAAACCATTATTTGAAGTTATTTTAAAACATTCACAAAAAATTCATATATTATATAAGATTTATTATAATTCATGGAAATATAAAACTTCTTAAAAATATAAAAATGTACATGATGTAAATAATAAACTCAAACAAGTGGAAATTATTATATATTATAATTTCAATAATTTTACAAAATAACTAATATATTAAACTAAAACTAAAAATAAGGAAAGCTATCTTGAACATAGAGTGAGCATGTGGTGTTAACATTTCCATTCTCTTAACATTCTATGAATATAAACATTTTCAATGTACCTTCCACATGAAGGAGTTATACATACCATGTCAGTTGGTATCCACTTCATAGAATATTAACAGATTCTCATTTAGAATATAAAACTAATTTATGATAGAACATATGGATCATGGTAGTTTATTGGAATTTGAAAACAAATCTTCATGTGCTTCTGTAATACATACATTTCATTATACATTAAGTTATGTTACATTTATTAAATGAATTTTATGTTAATTGCAATTTTTTTATATGTATGAGGTTCACTTAAACAACTGTATTAAAAGCCCTTAAACACAATTTCAATTTTAGGATAAACCAATTATATTTATATGAATCATTATAAAATTGAAATTAGTATATTACATGTGCGTCATAAGGTAAATTCATGTAGTACATGTTATTCAAGTAGTTAGTTGAGCTTCATTGGTCAATATATCAATGGGTACATTTTTTTAATTATTTTGTAAGGTTAATAATCTATAATAATGTGATAAGACATGATCATTATATAGTATTAAAGGGTAGAGTTCCATGGAAGCCTCAAAAATATAAATTTTCCTCGATGAATATAGAGAGAAGTTGTATCCTAAGGATATCACATGTATTTCCAACAATTTTCTAATAAATCGAATATAAATACTTAAGAAAAACATGCCAATATTTTACATATTTTATATGATATACATATAAAAATTTCATAAATAACAATAATAATATCCAATGAACTGATCATATTACTGACATTGGGGATTCTCTACATAAATAACTAATATTAAAATTCTTGTGATCATTTCAACTTATGTTCACTATAATATGTCATCATCTATAATTATCATTATAAACACACAACCACATAATCTATGGATTGAAATGATAATAATGGTTTGAGGTAAAATTGACTTTAAGGGATGAATAAACATTTCAAAAAAACATGATTTTATAATAATGTGAAAAAAACATAAACCAAACATAAATAACATATCTTCATGACTGATATAAAACCAGAAGATATCTTTAGAGGACATGTAATAAGTCACATGTCTAAAAAATATTAGCATGAAAACATAATTGTCAAAACATGGCATAAACATTAACATAATCCATGAATCATGAATGAATAACATATAAAATCATAACTTCCTTCAACTATGGAATTAAAAGTATCAAATAAAAATACTTCATTCATGATTCATGTGCATTCACCCAAGCATTTGAGACTACTAAATTATACATTTTTATACATCTCTAGTATAACAAACCTGGCATTCATTATCATTTAAAAAAGATTTATTAAAAACATCACATAATAAAACTAAGATGATCAAGGGGGTTTGTTGTCTTTAGAAAATGAATAACACTACATAAAAATCTAAAACAAGAAATATAATATCTTTACTAAAAATATATTTTACATGACCACATTGTTCCTTCGTATTTAACACTACATGGGATAACATGAGGATATACATATGAATTGGGTGACCTATAAATCCCAACAGGGAGTACAAAATGAATAATGTGAAGAATAAAATACATGTTATCCAACATGAATAAAAATGGATCATAAAACAAACATGAAAATAAATTCATGACCTAACATGACAATCATATCATGGAAATGTGGCGATAACATTGAACATGATATTACCAGGAGTCAACGATCATTGAACATGAATTATCACGAGTAAAAAATTATTTCACATGAATTAGAATAATAAAACCCTCATTAAACATTAATTATCATGGGTAAACCCTCATTGCACATGATCTATCATGATAATATACATTAACCAATGCATTAGAGTGCTATAGGGATGCACCCTTCATAAACATTTCATTTTAGGCGTAAGTGTGCCATAGGGATCATATAACATGGAATCATTCAACATCAAGAGTTCATAAATGATAATCCAATGTCGTATAAATAAATTTATTTCCCAAATTATGATTTATGAGAGAATAAAGTTGAATAACCTTTGTAGATAGATGGTTTCATTATTCTCTACATGATGGATAATCGTAGTTCATTTTCGACAGCATAGCGGTGTTAAATTTAAATTCATAAAATATGTTGATGAGAGGGAAAGGGATATCCCATCATTTATACATGAAACATATTTTATGTATATCATGTTACATTATACCATAATATGTAAAATGGAATTTAAGATGTATAAAATAAAAGATGATATTGAATTTGAATTAGGAGAGATAAATCCCATGCCGAATTTTGGCATTGTAAATGTGTATAAAAAGTATCATGAATGGCTTAATGAGATTTTGAGGAATGAACAATTATATATAAATCAAATGGATTTTAATTGGTTTATTTATGAACATGTCCCAAAATATGAAAATAAAAAAAGGCATATCACAATAGGAGTGCATCAGAAAAGAGGGGATTGGACGATCGCTATCATGGATGTTTGAATATAAAGGATTCATAGAGACTTTATATAAGAGTTTGGGAGTCTTAAGAGGACTCTAGGGAGTAGGAGAAGAGGGTTTTCTAGTTTTAATGAGTTTGAGTGAACAAAAATGGGAACCTGGGTGGGATTATATAAGAAATGAGGTGGATTTTTTTGATTGTTCTGGTTTTCGACACTACATAATAAAATATTCAATACCAAAAACCATCCCACAAATAATTCCATGTTTTCAAGAAAATTGGAGTGGTATAAATAATTTTATATCTCTAAATGCCAAATATATTACAATATTTCTTTTTTGTTTGAGTAGGCATGTCACTTTTTTGAGGAAATTATTTTAAATCATAAAATATATTATTAGTATTGGAGGATTAACTAGTCCATTATAAAATAAATCAAATAAATATAAAATATTGTCATTTTAATGAAGAAATATATATTTATCTTAATATACCATTTAATGTATATATAATGTCATTATTGGGACATTATTATGTCTTAAAACACACCGTATATTTATATGAAATTTAATTTTTACCCCAAATATTCATCTAATTATGAAAAATTCACTATTCAATTATTTGAACATCCTGATTCCAAAAATAATATTCATTTAATTGAAATAAAATTCTAAATATTCTATATTTCAAAATTAAAATAAAATCCAAAATATATTATGTAACGAGGTTTTCTAAAACAATTTTTCAATTTAAAGAAAACAAACTTTTGACTTGATAAAAATTATATAATCGTTTATACTTAATTATTTTATTAATAATAATATTTTGTTAAAATATTATTTATTTTAATATTTCACTCATTCATCTAAATATATTTATTAATTGAATTTGAATATTGACACAAAATACTGCTTATTCATTAAAAGTTTATTTACAATGTAACAATAATAGGAAGAAAAATAAATTCATTGTTCTATAAAAAATAATGTACATAATAATATTACTACGGTCATGAAACATAACAAATTATTACACCTGCATATTCCCTAGGAGTTCAGTGTGTGATGGTCGGGATTTCATGGGGTTGTTTGGTGAACATGGTTTGGTTCATGATCTTGATGAGCTTGAACTTCTCCCATAAACAGGTTCAATAATGCTTATGTTATAGGATATCAGCTTTGGATTCGTCTAGTTCAAAGCCAAGAAAATAAATCTCCCTCAGAATCTATTATAAATAGGCTTCATTGTGTACAATCCTAATTGCTAACTCCATCACATTCATTATCGGTGCCAAAATTTATCTTAAAACCTTATATTTATACTAGTAATGTGATCACTTTTCAAGGCTTATATTATCAATGTTAATGATACTTAATAGTAACAAAATCCAATTTTATATAATAAAATATGTACACATGTCTTCTATAAATATTGGACATTTAATTAAATGAAAGGGAATATTATTCATAAATGTTTGTGTCATTACAACCTACCCCCCTTAAGAAATTTAAACCTCGAAATTTCATATTCCCGCAAAAAAATAGATAGGCATAACTCCAATTCATTACCTCATTCCAGTTCCCACATTTGTTATTAAAACATTTGGTTTTTCCACAACTCCTTGACAAGGGACATTGTAGAATTTTGTAGAAAATCTTTTATATGATCTAGGAACCTCATCGGCTTCTAGTCAAAGGAACTGTCATTCTCTAATGGTACAACCATTGGATTGACTACATGTTAAGGGTATGGGATATATATCATTAACAAGGATACATATAATACATCATCCACCTAAGACATGTTTGTTGGGAATGTAGTAGATAATCCCCTGATCTATTGTGATCAAGGATCTCAAAATGGCCGATATATCATGCACTATGCTTCCACATATTCCCAAATGTCAGGAATATATTCCATGGAGTTATGTAGTGGGATACCATTTCTCCAACATCAAACTCTTGGTCATGTGGAAAATTGGAAATATAGCTCTTTTTTCGGCTCTGAGTAGCGTTGATGTTATGTAGAATATTCTTTACCCGGTCCACCATTTCCTCAACAATTTCCAGACCTAGTATATTTCATTCCACAATTTCATCCCAAAATGATATTGTTTTCACCACATTCCATAAATTTATTCATAAGGATATATTTGTATTCTTGAACAAATGTTATTATTGTATGATAACTCCACCAAAAGAATAAATTGGACCCATCCACCATTGAATTCCATTGAGAAAACTCTCATCATATCCTCAATTGTTTGGATAGTCCACTACTATTGTACTTTAGTTTTAGGGTGATAATACATATTGAAGTTATTATTAGTTTCTAGAGAATGATGGATACTTTTTGAAAAATATTAGATTACTCTTTGATCTCAATCAGACACAATAGATATTGGTACTTCATATAGCACTACCACTTCTATTATGTATATTTGTGCCAATTGATCTAGTTAAAAATCCTCCCAAATCTCAATGAAGTGTGCAGTCATTGAATGATGATCCAAAACAACCCTGATAGAATTGTATCTTTTGGATGTATTCACACATTTGGTGACCAAATACATAATGCAAATTTCTCATTTCTATGTTGGCATGGGAAATGGTTTCATCATCCCCATAGACATTTATCAATCATCATTCACTTTCTTGAAAATCAGACACATCAATGAATATTAAGTGATCCCTTTCTTCATGTTATCCAACCAATAGTGCTCTAATATATCCCAATACATCATTGTGTTTCCCAGGTGAATGGATAAATTCGATCTATGTCCATTATTCAATAGTTCATTCCTTAAATCATGATTTGATGGAACACATTTTCTTGACCAAAATCTCACAATTCGTTCATAATTAACACTGTACAATGAGGAATTCAGATTTTTTATAGTTTACACTTTCTTCTAAATTCCCTCATCATCTTTTTTACCATCCATTAACCTTTCCAAAAGATATAGATGAAAAATAATTTTTGAAAATTTTGATAACGTTCCCTTATTTATGATTCCCATGTCCTTATTCATCAAATCTTTGAATATTGGATCCTTTTTAATTCCCATAAATGGTATAATTCCTGGATCCTTTATACTTATAGAATCGTCCGCCTTGTTCACTATCCAAGTATGGAAGTGTATTAAGAATTAATAATCATTGATGAGGTATACCCATCTTCATTGGTGCATATTCAGCTTTTATGTGTGAATATATATTTGGGAATTTTGTGATCTTTAAATAATTCACATTTATCCCCAGTTATATAATACCACCATAATATCAACCCTTATATCATAGCATCAAAATCCAAATCCGGACTACGATATTTTTATCTCATAAATTTAAATCATCTGTAGGAAATAGATAACAACTTTGGCATTTTTCATAAACACAGATCTGAATAAAATCTTTGGTGAAACATTAATTATTATGATGAGATCCCCATATATTAGTAGTGTGGGATCTGAGAAAGTGATAAATATATTTTTAAACTTCAAGAAGCTTTCTTCACATAAATCATTCCATGAAAACAGAAATCCCTACTGAGTTATATTCGTAAGTGTGTTTGATAATTGTGATACATTTCGTATAAAAAATATAGCTAGACCATAGAAGCTATGGATGTATGTCGGACGCACGCCTATCATGGGGTGTAGAAAAACAATATTCTATTTACTTAAGTATAGTATACTAGTTGATCCTAGGTAGTCTCTCGAAGTGGAGTGCACACAAAACAAGGTTTTCACTTTTTGTAGGTTTTTTGAAAATGATTGGTTTTAATTGAATTGAATGACTATGAGAGAAACAAACAACTTTAATTGATTGGTTTTAACAAATGATAAATATGCTGATTGGATTGTGATCAGCTAGACCTTGTGTTGTGCCATCATGGTTTCCAAAAAAAATTTCTACTTCTTCCTTTAACTGGTAAGAGAGAGATTTATCTATCTATTCCTCTCTCCCCCTTGGTCAGATAGATTTGAGGTGAGAATTTACTTTTCTAAAACCTTATATTGGTCTATCCTCCTTCCAATGTGTTTAGGTTTGTAGAAGTTCTCTTTATTAATTAGATAAATCCCAGACCTGGAATTGTTGTTCCCTAATAAACCATGATTACGACATACAATCGTAAACAAGTGCTTGCAACCCTCCGATCAATCACCACCCAACCCTAATCTTGTTCAACCATATACAGATCAGAATTGGGTGGAGGGAGATGAGATCATCGACCAAAGCAATTTATAATTTCATCATCAAAACCTAACACTACCGCATTTGGAATTTGAAACTGATTTATGAATTAAAACCAGAATAATAAAGAAGAGGAAATGTTATTCATTTCAAGCACAAGAAATCAAGCACACACGTAGGTCACGCCTCCCCTCTTTCTGATAATTCAAATGAAACTACCCCTCTAGGGATGGGGTAAGCAAGATGATACGGGTGAGTAGAGACATTTCAAACTGAAGAAAAATAAAAGAAAGATACAGAATGATACTGAAGGAGAATTTACCTGAGTGTCCCTTGGCTTCCTCCCATCTCCAATTGTCATGTCGAACTCTCCCTTAAAAATGGGTGAACTCCTCCTTATATAGTCCATGGGGGTGTCATCCTCCAGTCTTCAAATTTAACATCTTTATAATTCATCTTTATGATTTCCATCAAATTATGTCCATCACATGTTTGACCATTTTCAGCCAATTTAATGGCCAAAATTTGAGATGGTTTCTTCTTGAAAGATCTTCCAAAAGATCATTAACGTTTCAACCCAAAATTTCATATTCATTCTCCCTGTATAGCATTAGATATGGTCAATTTAATAAGAGTATTTATTCTGGATGAATGTTTCCTTTTTCCTTTCCCAAAATTTCAGCATCCATGATCCGCCTTAATGAAGGGAAATCATCATAATCCTCAAAATCAGAACACCCCCTTTAATTATCGTCCATTACAATTGTTATCACATAATTTCAATGTATGTAGACAGATTTATGATCAATTTATTGAGGTGGGGTCCACACAGTCTTCCAGAATAATTTTCCAACTTGATTGAATTTTTCGGACCCATGGATGGTTGAATTAAATCATGGTTCAAAAACAAATGATTAAAAAATAAATATATTAACATAATAAAAAATTAATCACATAAATTTGATATATATTTTAAATGATATTCGTGAATTACCAAAGTGATTAAAATCTATCAATATTTCCAAATTAAGCAGTTTTCCAATTTTAGCCCAAAACACATCATAAATCCAAAATTGAAGTAAATAACTCATCTTGTTCAATTTTTAGGGATTAAATAATTGAATTAAATATATAAAATTATGAAAATATTGTTTCTATCAATTACCCCACACATAAACTATGATTTTCCTCAATCATAAAATCTCAACATGGAATTCAAAAGGACCCAATGGCACCAATATTTAAATTTCAATTAAATAAAATCAAACTATAATCAATGTCCAATCAAATTTTCAAGTTCCACAAAAAATATAAATTTAATTTCAAATTTTTCAATGAAACAATCAATTCCTGCATTTTACTTTTCCCCTTTGAAAAGTGATAGTGCTTCTCCTTTCATTCATTTAAGCTTCTCAATTTATTATTATTAAACATGCCAAATCATGATCTACCTCCCTTTTGAATATTTTCTCTCATAAATCATGATACAATTAATAGTGGAGTTATGTTCACATCATGATAACATGCTCCTTATCCATATGCTTATAAAGGAACTACTTTCTCCACATTGTAAAGTCAAAACATGCATAAAATCATCAAGACTTACAATAAAGTTTTAAATGACACGGTGGCTTTGGGTTGGTGGGTAAATGATTGAAATAATTAAAGCCATAATTAGGAGGTTTGACTCTTAAGTACAGTTCATGATTAATCAAGTGAAAACACAAGATGAACCTCACTCAAATCCCTTTTGAAAATGTGAAACAAAGCACCACCCCCTTTTAATAACATGGGTCATGAGTCAATAAATGATTAAAAAGAATGATATCATCCATGTTATCCTCCTATTTTTTTAAAAGCTCCAGAAAGGAACAAATTTATTTTCTCTTTTTTTTAAAGCTCTAGAAAGGTACAACTTTATTTTTATTTTTTATGGAGACTGGATGAAATGAAATAATCATAATGAAATGATGTCTAATGCCCAATTTTCTAATAATACAATGCCCAAAATGATGACAAACACCTCACTCCACCCAAAAATGATACACATCACAATTAACGTACATGAAATTCCCTTCGCCCACACTCAAACATGAAATATCCATGCAAAAATAATAAAAAGTTGGGAAGGTAAAGAATAATCATCTTGAAATGTGCCATAAACCTACAAGTAAATTCATGGATTCTATGAGCTAACTAAAGATAAATTTAAGGGTGGGTCTTAGGTAAATATGTGGCTAGCCAATGTAGTGCCTCAGTCATTTTAAATGTGTTTTTGTACAGTCATATCTTTGACATGTTTTAATACAAGTTCTGGTAGGTGGCATGTCCCAAGATCACTCAAGAAATATGATTAAGCTAAATTAGGAAATATTTTGTCTAAAAATCCTCATAGGATTGGGAATATGATATTGGAAAATCACTCATGTAAATTAATAATAAAAAAATAATATACATGAATTTCACACATTAAATGAATGAAAAATGGAAGTGAAATTTCATTTGCATGCATCAATTAATTCCCTCAAATCATGAGTACTTATTTCAATATCATTGCTTCACTTTAATCATCCAATTATACATTTTAATCATTCAATATCATTAACATGTAAATCTAAAACATGGAATCACCAGATTCCTATGATACTCATGTCTCCTAGAAAAGTCAAGTAAAACATGAATTCAAGCGTGGGCATGAAATTTTTAATTAACACTTTAAAAGACGAAAAATGTGGGGAATATAGATGGATAATATAGAATTAAAACTCTTACATACCATTCAAATGGATTCTTTTCTTCAGACGTGTACTCCCACTACAGCCTCTTCATTAATATACCTGAAATATAAGAATGAAAACAATTGATAGTGCACGATTTATCAATCATGGTGGTAAATTACTAAGAGGACAAGTGGACAATGGTGGAAAATGTGGGTTGCCTCCCCGTAGCATCTTTTTTTAATGTCATTGGTTCGACTAAATAATTAATTTTTTTGAGAAATCCTATACTACAAGATTCCCTCCCCCGCACTTAATTGAATCAATGTCCTCAGTGCATGTAAATAGAATTTTTAATGTACGTTTAAAAAAATGGAGTTACTGAATTTAATCAAGGGTAAAGGAATGATGCAACCTGGTAGGTCTTCATTTGTATTCAGGGTGAAGGAGTGTGATCTCCTCCACTAGTTATTGAGGTACGGTCCCATGGAACTTCTTTATACTATGCCAATTTACAGTGAATGGGTTTCCTATTCATTCTTTTGTAATATGCATAGCACTAAAGGGGTTTATATGAATAACAGTAAATGGGCCTTCCCATCTGGAACGATGTTTACCTAGCATAAGATTAAGTATAGATTTAAATA
The DNA here is from genome assembly GCA_963277665.1 of Viscum album. Lineage (NCBI taxonomy): Eukaryota > Viridiplantae > Streptophyta > Magnoliopsida > Santalales > Viscaceae > Viscum > Viscum album. The sequence goes on along the minus strand of OY728140.1, from coordinate 1,073,222,472 downwards.
TTTACACGTGATCTATAGGGTTAAAGGTTCTTGGTTGAATTATCTTGTCATGGGATATCCTTGTTCCCTCTTTATAGATAATTGAGTTTTCAAAAGATTCTCTTCAAATTTCCTCTAACTTCTGAAACTGTAATCTTCATTCTTTACTAGGTTTCTCAAGGTCCAGATTCATATCTCTGACCGCCCAGTTGGCTCTATACTCCAAATCCATAGGAAGGTGGAAACTCTTTACATAGATCAATATATTGGGACTCAACCCTATCAGTGTCTTTTATTCCATTCGGTATGCCCATAATGTATCATCTATCTTTTGGCTCTAGTCCTTCTAGTTGGGTTTAACAGTCTTCTCCAGAATGTCTTCGATTTCCTAATTTGAGACATCTTCTTGTCTATTTGATTGGGGATGGTATGTGGTAGATGTTCTATGATGCACCCCATACTTCTTCAACAGTGCTTCTATTTTCCTATTGCATAAATGAGTTCACTAATCACTGAGGATTTCTCGTGGAACGCCAAACCTACAAAAATTGTTAGCCCTGACAAAATCACAAACTACTTTAGCATCATCAGTTCTGGTAGATTTTTCTTCCACCCATTTTGAAACATAGTCTACAGCCAAAATAATATATGAATTTCCAGAATACATTTTGAATGGTCCAATGAAATCTATGCCCCAAAAATCAAAAATATCACGAACGTTTATTGATTTTTGATGGACTTAATGTCGTTTGAATATGTTGCAAGAAAATTTTCATTTTTCAATTCATTTAAAAAATTCATATGCTTCCTTGAATAAGGTGGGCTAGTAGATTCCAGATTCTATATACTTTCGGGAAGTCCTCTAAGGTCCAATGTTTCCTCCACAAGATAATTTATGGAAAAATTGAAACATTGATTCAATTTATCTTCTTAGAAAGCATCTTCTTATGATATGATCATTACAATTTTTACACATAAATGGATATTCTCAAATGTAAATCCTTGATTCTGATTTAAACTTTTGTTGGTGATGAGAGCTTAGATGAAAGAATACATGATAAGTAACAAAATAGTTGACAATTTTGGAATACCGTGGAACTACGTTGTTGATGATTTACATTTTTTCTCCAGGAATCTCATCATTAAGTGGGTTCTGCTTTGGGATTTCTACTTCAGCGGTATGGGGTAGTCTACTCATATGATCAGCCACTTGATTTTCAGTCCCCTTCTTCTCTATGATTTCCAAATTGGAATCCTATAAGAGTAGTATCCATCTCACCAACCGTGTTTTAGAATCTGCCTTTTTAATTAAGTACATAAGTGTTTCACGATCAGAAAAAACAAACAACTTTATTACGAAGAAGATATGATCAGAATTTATCTAGTGCAAAAACGTCTACATGGAAATCCTTCTCAGTGGTTGTGTAATTTATTTGTGCTACATCCAAGGTCCTTGATGAATATGACATGACTTGAGGCTTGTTGTCAATTCTCTGTGATAGAGCGGCTCCCATTGATTGGTTGGATGCATCACAAAGTAGCTAGAAAGGATAATCCCAATTGAGTGGATGCATTATTGGTGGTGTCATCAGCCTTTCCATTAATTCATCAAATGATTCCCTGCATGAATAATAAAAATTTAATTCAGCATCCTTTAAAATTAATCTTGAGAGAGGGAGAGAAATCTTACTGAAATCCTTGATGAATCTTCTGTAAAATCCTACATGCCCTAAAAAGGATCTAACATGTTTGACACGTGTTGAATATGGCAAGGAATTTATTACATCAACTTATGATTTATCAACCTCAATCAAATTTTTTGAAATTATGTGACCCAACACTATCTGTTTTTCAACCATGAAATGAAATTTTATGAAATTTAAGACAAGGTTCATATCAATGCATGTTTTCAAATATTCTTCCAAATTTCCCATGCAATGATCAAATGAATTTCCAATAACAGTGAAATCATCATGAAACAACTCCAATAAGTCCTTAATGTGGTCTGAGATAATGCTGAAAATACACTGTTGAAATGTACTTGGGGCATTTCATAGCACCAAAGGCATCCTTTCATAGGCGAATGATCCAAAAGGGCAGGTGAAGGTTGTCTTCTCCTGGTCTTCTGGTGCAATTGGTACCTGAAAATATCTGAAAATCCATCTAAATAATATTAATGAGTTTTTTCAGCTAACATTTTAAGCATCTGATCAATGAACGGAATAGGAATGTGACATTTTCTGGTAACATGATTTAGCTTCCTATAATCTATACACACTCTCCAACTATTTTTTACTCTCATGGGGATCAGTTCATTTCATTCATTTTTAACAGTGGTCAGGCCAGTTTTCTTGGGAACTACATGAACTGGGCTGAACCATTGAGAATCAGAGATTGGGTAAATGATATCATATGATAACAATTTCTCTATCTCTCTCTTAACGACCTCCATGATTGTGGTATTGAGTCTTTTTTGATGTCATCTAACTGTTCGGTAATAAGTTTCTAAAACAATCCTGTGAGAGCATAAGTTAGGATTGATTCTTGGAATATCACCTAAACTCCATCCTACAACTTTGACATTCCTTTTGAGAAGGTGAATCTTTGTTTGTTCTTATAAATAGTATAGGTTATTGTTAATGATTACTGGCAATTTTCCTCCTTCTATTAGATAATAATACTTCAAATCACATGGAAAAGGCTTCAACTCTAAAAATAGGGGTTGTTCAAGGAATGATATGGAATTTAGGTTTCCTACTTATATGGTTCAATTATTTCGTAAAATCTCACTTTCTTTTAACAAATCAACAAAAAAATAACATTTTACCTCATCCTCCAATATGATCTATGAATTTTTAGATTCATGGGAATTATAAAATTCAAATGAACAGTGTTATCCTACTGATAAAAAAGTCATGAAGCATACCTTAGTGTTCAATTGGTTCCACACCTTCATCATTGGAGATCACATAAAGTGAGTGATTGTTGGACGAATGATTCATCATATCAAGAAGGTTGAAGTGTATTATACTCTCTCCGAGCTCCATGGTGAGTGTAACTTCATGCACGTTGATGATCATCCTTGCTGTTTTAGGAATGGTCTCCCTAGGATGCTGGGAGATTTGGCTGGTGCTCGGTCTTCCTCCATGGAAAGGACATAAAAGTCCGCTGGAAAGATTAAGCCTCTCACTCTTACAAGTACATCTTCAATGACTCCAGCTGGGAAAACGGTGGATCTATTTTCTAATTGTACCACCACCCATTTTGGTATTAGTTATCTGATCTCCAAATATGAAAACACTGAGTGAGGCATCAAATTTATCGAAGATCCAAGATCACATAGTGCATCAGTAAAATTTAAAGAACCAATTGTGTAGGGAATAGGGAAAGTCCCAGGATCTTGACATTGTTGCGGTATTGGTGGTTTGATCAATACTAAGATGCTTCTTCCAACTTTTAATATTTCATTTCCAAAGATCCTCCTTGTTTTAGTAAAAAAAATACTTAAGAAATTTTCCATATTTAGGGATTTGTCTGATTTCATCTAGTTGTGGGATGTCAATCTCAACATTTAGGAATGTTTCCTGAATTTCCCATTGTATACATTATTCTTCAGCCTTCATTGACCCAAACAATGATGGTGGTAATGGTTCTAGGATATAATTCTTCTCCCTTTTTTGTTTCTAAAAAGGTGTTTCTATTCATTCCTTCCAAAACCTTGTCTTTCTCCTTTATTGTCAACTCCATCTTTTGGTTGGATAGGACGAGCTTCAAAAGATTCCATGGAATCATCCTTGGAAGAGCGCTGTCGTGGGGCGCCCTCAAATGATTAGTGTAATTTGGGGTACTTAGGTGCAGCAGAGTGGCTGACCAAGGTCGTCTCTCAAAGGAGGAAGTGAATTAAAACAATTATTAGAGGTATTATATAAGTAAAATAAAAGATAATAAAAACACTACTTGAATGGATGGGGGTGGTTGTTTATATTTTATGAATCTAGAAGAAGTTTGCTGGAAGAAGATTGCATTTTTTTTGTTTTTAATTTTGAAATAAAGTTTCGATTAGAATGACACAACAAAAAGATGTTTGTTTAGACAATATTTAAAAGACGTAATCGATCTAACTCTACCTCTTCAATCATTTATTAATCATTATCATTTAAATTAATATTCACTTGATTATGATCCCTTAATTTGTTAAATCCCGAACCCTACGAGAATTAACTTTACCACGAAGATTGAAGTGAATTCATCCTTAAGCTAACTTCGGAACATGTAATCGCAACACCCTGCTTTGATTGATGTTCTAAAATAAGCTTATGATCAGTGGTAAATTAAGGCACATAACCACTCTGGAAATGAGGATTAATTGAGTTTAGGGATTATATTTGAACTCTACAAATTGATCCCATGTGGTTTTGAATTACCGGTTAAGGTTGCGCTCTCAAAGTTCACACAATTCCCGACCTCGCGTGTCTTGTGTTAAATATTAAATTGCTTTATTAGTTTCATTTAAATTAAAAAATCAATTAATAGATCATAATATGTGAATTACAGTAGCTCATTTATTCAAAATAAATGAATGAAGAAGGATAGAGGTCGATCGATTACTAAAAAGAACTACTCTTCCATGGGTGGTGTAGTCATCGTGGAGACGTTTTGCATAAGCAACGGATTGAAAGGGTAGAACCCAATCTTGTCTCCACTCTTGATTCAAACACAATTAAGAAGATTTATATAAGAAGAAGAGGGATGAACACAGAATATTATTTGAAGAAAAATTCAAGAAACAAACATGAAAGAAAAGAAATACAAAGAAGAGGTGAGAGAGGAGAGCCTTTTTGGAAGAGAGGTTTGCACAAAGGATTACTTCCTCCAAGAGTTGTGAGGGGCTCCCAAGAGACACCCTTTCGGCCACACCTTTCCAAAGCCTCCACCATCCCTCTCAAAGAGTTAAAAACCCCTTTAAATAGAGTTTTTTAGGGCTAGGGATACATAACTTTTTAAGTGTGAAATGAAAATCTCGGCCAAATATTTTATTTCAAGTTGCACCGCCAATTGGACCTCCAAAACGCGTGACATGACCGGCCTTCCAGAAGGATGATTTGTGCCAAATCAAGTCCCCGAGATTTCCACAAATTATGGGCTCCATCCAAGCCCGTATGTAGAAGATATGGCCCAAATACAGAACCCATGTCTATTCTGCCGAGTCCAGCCCACCATTGCATTAATTGATCATTTACTCCATCCAACTGCACTCTTTAGCTCTAGTGTCCTGAATGAAAGTTGTATAAAATGAAGTTAGGAACACGGTTACAAAATTTCAAATTCAAATAATAAATATAATAATATTTATCTTCGAAATACTACAATGCACTATTAAGGGTAAAACTGGAATTTTCACCAAATTTTCAAATGAATGATCAAATCCCAAATATTTTATAAATAAACATATTTAACACAATGTGAGGAAATTATTTCATTTATTATCAATAAAATATTCAATAAAATAGTGTTTTATCAACTCCCCCACACTTACCCTTTTGCACACCTGGGCAAAACCTCATATCAAGTAAACATCAATATCAAATCAAAACCAATTTTAAAACACATATCCTTAAGATCAATCAATTTAACACCAAGAATCAAAAGATATCATGCCTCATAAAAAACCTTATTTCAAGTTCTCCATTTATATCATTCAATATATTTCCACTTCATTTATCCACCCATGCACAAAACACTTACCTCGCTTGAATTTTCTCTCATCACTCAAATATCAATTTTTTTTGCAATGTCTTTCTCATCCAAACTCATACAAGGGTCACCATAGGTTTGATAGATTCCTACATCGCTACCCGATGTGAGTCAAGGACATATGTTTATTATGAGGACTTTTCAGGGTTGTTATGTGGCTTTCGGTTGGTAGGATTAAGATGTGAAAAACTATGAGGCTGAATGAGGAGGGATTGACTCTTTTGAAGCAAAATTGCATTAATCTAATTTTCACTTAAATATGGTCTTCTCTTCAATCCCCATAGTATCAATTCATCTCCATCATCATGAAAAGTCATTAAAGGTTTACACCATTCATCATTTCAGCATAAAAAAATGTCAATCTTCTCAAACATGATTTTCTTGAAAGCTCCAGATGGGCACAGCTTTCCACCTCAATTAGAAGATCCAGAAAAGGCACAGCTTCACTTGTCATGAAAGCTCCAGAAAAGGCACAGCTTTCAATATAATGACTTTCTTTAGCAGCAAACACATCTCTTCAGAATTTAATTTTCCACCCAAAGTATCACAGAATGTGGTGGCAAAACCCAAGGCAACTTCCCCCACACTTAAGCTTAACTAGATATGCAATTTCACTTCAAGAGTTGGTTAGATAGGGAAAATTGGCTTGTAATGTGGCTTAACCTAACAGGTTGTGCATGGCTTCTAAGGGATACAAGGATTAAATATTCAAGGTAGGCCATTATAAAAAAGGATTCTTTGAAATATGGGTTTTAATACCAAACAAATGCCTCAATCATTTAAACAAAAGTACCTCAAACCCTCAAGTTTTGACAGGAATAGATCAAATTCCGGTTAAATCAAGTATGGTTTGGTTCTCTCAAGAAGTGAGGTGAATGTAAAGAATATGAAAATAATGGTTCATAAGCCTCACAGGAAAGTGATTTCAAATTTAAAGATAGTGAGATGTGGCATGGGATTCAAAATTCGGTGTACTTTCCATGAAATTACTAAATATTTGAACTTGAAACAAAGTCATTTCAGCATTCATTTAAGCTTAGTTTCAGGGGGTAAATTGTTTCACTTATTGATATGGATTTAAAAATGGTTATGAGAATCATTTCAGCTCAAAAGGTTCAAAAACACACAGAAAATTGTAAAATAAACACACAAATTTTGAAAAACATACAATTTTTTTTGGTTTTTTTTAAAACAGGAAAACAATTGAAATTACTAAACTAAAAGGTTCCCTCCCCCACACTTAAAATATTGCATTGTCCTCAATGTGAACCCATGAGATGATATATGCACATGAAATGCAGAATTTTTAAATAGGACAAATAATATAAAAGTGAAAGGGTTAGGAACAGCCTGATGTGATCAAGTGATGATGGGGTCATGCAGTGTGATAAAATCCACTGCATCAGTAGGATGTCCCTCAATGTATCTCTTCAAACGTTGCCCATTGACTGTAAAGCTCCTTCCAGTGTCCTCTTGTGTGATCTCCACTGCACCATAAGGAAAAACATTAGACACAATATAAGGACCTAACCATTTGGAACGCAACTTACTAGGCATCAACTTCAGTCATGAACTATAGAGAAGGAATTTCTCTCCAACATGAAACTCCCTTTGTTGGATCATTTTGTCATGAGCTGCTTTTGATCTTTCCTTGTAGAGCCTTGAGTTCTCGTATGATGATAGTCGAATCTCCTCAAGCTCTTGAATTTGCAACTTCCTTTGAATTCCATCTTGGGCCAAATCCATGTTAGATTTCTTTATAGCCCAATATGCCTGATGCTCGACTTCCACGGGGAGATGACACGCTTTCCCAAAAACAATCCGAAATGGGGACATACCAATGGGGGTCTTGTATGCTGTTCTATAAGCCCACAGTGCATCATCCAAGCGCTTGCTCCAATCCTTCCTATTTGGCTGCACGGTTTTCTCCAAGATTTGTTTCAACTCACGATTTGAAACCTCAGCCTAGCCATTTGTTTGGGGGTAGTATGGTGTTGATGTTTTGTGTGTCACCCCATACTTTCGAAGGAGGGAAGAAAAATTCTTATTGCAAAAGTGTGTCCCTTGGTCACTGATGATGGCCTTTGGTACTCCAAACTTGCAAAAAATCTGTGCTTTGACAAAGTCCACAACAACATGAGAATCGTCAGTCCTGGTGGCCTTGGCCTCCACCCATTTACTCACATAATCAACAGCAACCAAAATATACAAAAATCCAAATGAACTAGGAAAAGGACCCATAAAGTCGATGCCCCATACATCAAAAATCTCACAAAATAGTATGGGTTGTTGGGGCATCTCATGTCTCCTAGAAATGTTCCCAGTGTGTTGGCAATGAGAGCATGACTTACAAAACAAATGGGCATCATGGAACAAGCTAGGAAAATATAATCCAGAGTCTAAAACCTTCCTAGCTGTCCGTTGGGGTCCAAAGTGTCCACCACATGCAAGTGTATGACAGAATTGAAAAACAGACTCAAACTCATGATCAGGAATACACCTCCTAATGACTTGGTCACTACAAATGCGCCAGAGGTAAGGATCATCCCACACATAAAACCTAGACTCACTTTTTAATTTTTGGACCTGATGTTTCTTTAAATTTGCAGGGATTTCAGAATCAACAAGGTAGTTAACTAAATCAGCATACCAAGGATGCGTACCTGAGATGGTATAGAGATGCTCATCGGGGAAAGTTTCCCGAAGTGGTACCTGATCCAAGGTGTCACCCTCTAGTGTGTGAGTAAGCCTACTCATGTGGTCCGCCACCATGTTTTTTGACCCCTTTCTGTCCTTTATCTCGATGTCAAACTCTTGAAGAAGGAGCATCCAACGGATAAGTCATGGCTTTGCATCTGGCTTCTTTAGGAGGTACCTCAAAGCTGCATGGCCAGAAAAAACAACCACTTTAGAGCCCAATAAATATGAACGGAATTTATCTAAAGCAAATATGACAGCAAGAAACTCATTTTCTATGGTAGTGTAGTTTGATTGGGCTGAATCTAGCATCCTCGATGCATAGGCGATCACATGTGAACGTCCCTCCACCCTCTCAGATAAGACAGCTCCAACCGCGAAGTTGGAGGCGTCACACATAAGCTCAAATGGAAGGTCCCACCGTAGGGGCTGTATGATTGGTGGAGTGGTCAGACACTTCTTCAGCTCGTTAAATGATACCCTGCATGAATCATCAAAATTGAAATCAATATCTTTTTGAAGCAATCGAGATAAGGGTAGAGCGATCTTACTAAAATCTCTGATGAAGCGTCGATAAAATCCAGCATGCCCAAGGAATGATCGAACATCACGCACACATGTAGGATATGGGAGGGATGAAATAATGTCTACCTTAGATTTATCAACTTCAATTCCATGTTGTGAGACTATATGACCTAAGACAATTCCCTTTTCGACCATGAAATGACATTTTTCAAAATTTAAGACCAAATTCTTCTCAATACAACGATGCAACACATCACCCAAACTAGAGAGACATTCATCAAATGAGGACCCATAAACTGTAAAATCATCCATAAATACCTCCATGCAGGTCTCAATGAAATCTGAGAAAATACTCACCATGCATCTCTGGAAGGTACCTGGGGCGTTGCAAAGTCCAAATGGCATCCTCCGGTAAGCAAAGGTACCGAATGGGCAGGTGAATGTTGTCTTTTCCTGGTCCTCTGCTGCAATGGGAACCTGAAAATAGCCAGAAAATCCATCCAAGAAACAATAGTGTGTCTTCCCAGCTAGTCTCTCAAGCATCTGGTCAATGAATGGAAGTGGGAAATGGTCCTTATGAGTGGATTGATTTAGTTTCCTATAATCGATACACACTCGCCAACTGTTTTGTACTCTCACAGGAACTAACTCATCATTTTCATTTTTTATAATAGTGAAACCAGTTTTCTTTGGTACAACCTGAACAGGGATAACCCATTGTGAGTCAGAAATAGGGTAAATGATACCCGCCTCAAGTAATTTTTCAACTTCTTTCTTAACAACTTCTAGGAGGGTGGGATTAAGTCTCCTTTGTGGCTCTCTCACCAGTTTATCCCCATCCTCCAAGAGAATCCTATGCATGAAAATGGAGGGGCTAATACCTGATATGTCTGCCAATGTCCAACCAATTGCCCTAATGTTATCTCTCAAAAGATTCAAAAGTTTTTCTTCATGTTCAAAAGAGAGATTGTTAGCAATTATGACAGGTAATCTATCACCACTGAGCAAGTATGCATATTTGAGATTTGGGGGCAATGGCTTGAGTTCCAATGTAGGTTGGTGATGTATGGATGGAGAAATTGATGCAACAGACATATCTGCACAATGAACATCAGTATCAGAATAAAAATCATCACAATCGGAGAATAAAGCACCAAATCCATCAGCATACTCAATAGCCATGTCATAATCAGAGTTCACATGATCAAAATCAGAATATGATTCCATTTCAAAATCAAATCTTAGAGAGTCTTGTTCCTTAAAAATGGGTGTAGAAGTATTCTTAGACATCAAACTAGAACCAATACTCATAATCTCCCTAAGCATAGGACAATCAAATTCTATGGAGTTTTTATTTGGTGGTTCAAAATGGGAGATAACAAAAGCAGAATGGTCCTCAGAGGGGTACTTCATGGAATCCATAACATTAAATATCACAACTTCATCCCCAAATTCCATGGAAAGTGTACCCTCATTGACATTTATGATAGTTTTTGCAGTTTTGAGGAAGGGCATACCTAAGATAATGGGGGCATGAGAACTTGCCTGATCATCCTCCATGTTAAGAACATAGAAATCCGCTGGAAAGATCATGCCTCTTACCCGGACAAGTACATCCTCAAGGACTCCTGCTGGATATGCCGTAGCTCTATTCGCCAATTGCACCACTACTCTTGTTGGCTTCAACTCACCAACATGCAAGGAAGAGAATACAGAGTGAGGCATCACATTTATGGAAGCTCCCAAATCACAAAGAGCATCAGAGAAGTGAAACTACCCTATGGTTCATCGGATGGTGAATGTCCCAGGATCCTTGCACTTTGTTGGCATTGCTAGAGATGGTGTAATGAGTGCTGAGACATTCCTTCCAAGGTTTATCCTCTCATTTCCCTTGAGCCCTCTTCTATTGGTACAAAGTTCTTTTAAGAATTTCGCATACCTTGGAATTTTCTTAATGGCTTCAAGTAGAGGAATGTTGATCTCCACACGCTTGAATGTGTCCAAAACCTCCTTTTGAATTGCTTCTTCAGCCATCTTCTTGTTTTGAACAACCCTGTTTGGAAAAGGAAGGGGTTTAGGAGGAACATCATCAATCTTTTTCTTACCTTTATCTTTTTCCTTGGATTGCTCATCAGTTGGTATGGAATGCGGCTTCTCTGATGTTGAGATGAATCCCGGTGGAATGGTAGGTGCAGATGTATCGTTCATTTGCTTCCCACTTCTCAATGTGATGGCACTAACATTCCCCTTTGGATTTGGAGTGGGTTGGGAAGGTAGATTTCCAGAATTCTTACTCACAAGTTCATGGAGGGCGGTGGCAATCTGACTCATTTGAGTCTTCAACTATCTCAGCTCCGAACTTTGACTCTTCAGCTCATTCTGTTGATTAAGAACAATTTGTTTCAAAAGATCATCAGTGTTAGAGTCTACCTTGTGTTGGATATTCCCTTGTTGCTGACTCGTTGATGTTTGAGCTTCGAATCTCCTTTGAGGTTGTTGGAAACCCTGTTGGTAAGGTGGAGGCTGCTGGAAGTTTGGTTGAAAAGGGGGCCTTTGTTGTTGTCCAGAGCCATACCTCATGTCCGCTAGATCTTTCCACCCTTGGTTGTATGTTGGATCAAACTTCTTTTGGGGATATGGTTGTTGTTGTTGCTGCTGAAATGGTCTCCCAGGGAACACTGCTGCACAATCTTCTGTTTCTTGGAGTTGTGGGCAACAGTCAGTCGGGTGGCTTGTCTCAGTGCAAATACCACAAGGCCTTGAAGGAGGGGGTTGGGATGTCTTTTGAGCCAATGAAATCTGTCTCACCATAGTTGTCAATTCTTCTAACTTAGTATCAATCAAATGACTTTCAAGAGAAGAAGGACTTACTTGATGTACTCCTCGAACATGTGGTGTACCTCTATCACCGAATTGTTGAGAGTTTTGGGCCATTTTGTCGATCAATGCTCGTGCAGCTACTGGTGTCTTGTCCACCAATGCTCCTCCAGCTGCAGAATCCACCATGCTCCTCTCCATGGGTGTGAGTCCTTCGTAGAAGTATTGGATGAGGAGTTGCTCACTGATTTGGTGATGTGGGCAGCTTGCACACAACTTCTTGAATCGCTCCCAGTACTCATACATTGACTCCCCTTGTGCTTGCTTGATCCCTGATATCTCCTTTCGAATGGATGTGGTCCTTGATGCTGGAAAAAATCTCTACAAGAAAAGACGTTTCAAATCGTTCCAACAACTTACATCTTCGGGTTGTAAATAATACATCCAATCTTTTGCAGCTCCATCAAGTGAGAATGGGAATGCTCTTAATTTAATTTGATCTTCAGAAACATTTCTTGGTTTTAATGTTGAGCAAACCACATTAAATTCCTTAAGGTGTTTGTTGGGATCCTCACCAGATAAGCCATGAAACTTTGGAAGAAGGTGAATTAATCCAGATTTCAATTCAAAGTCCGAGTCGATATTTGGGTATGCAATACAATTTGGTTGATAGTTAATATCAGGTGCAGCCAATTATCGAATGGTTCTATTAAGTTCATTTCCATTATTTCCAGCCATTGGTTCTTGTTTTATGGTTGAATTTGAATTTCTTCCAATTTCAATGTTCTGATATTGGAGTAATTCTCCAACTGGTTGAATGTTGAAACTTCCCGTAGACTGAGAATGTCTGATTCGTTCCCTAAGGCTACGTTCAATCTCAGGGTCAAGATCTAAGAGATCTTCAGGATTATTTCGAGTCATAGATCAAATAAAAATGAAAAGAAAGAAGGTGGACCATAGTAAAATAAAAATGAGAAGTTTGAGTTGATGGTCCAAAGAGAAAGTAGAAGAAATTAAAAGAAGAAGAAGAAAAATCAGATTGGGTAAAGAAGGAAGAAAGAATAGAGGAAGAGAATAAAATGTAAGATAAAATAAATACCTCTAATTGGTTGAAATAATTACTTGCCTCCCCGGCAGCGGCGCCAATTTGGAAGAGCGCTGTCGTGGGGAGCCCTCAAATGATTAGTGTAATTTGGGGTACTTAGGTGCAGCAGAGTGGCTGACCAAGGTCGTCTCTCAAAGGAGGAAGTGAATTAAAACAATTATTAGAGGTATTATATAAGTAAAATAAAAGATAATAAAAACACTACTTGAAAGGATGGGGGTGGTTGTTTATAGTTTATGAATCTAGAAGAAGTTTGCTGGAAAAGGATTGCATTTTTTTTTTGTTTTTAATTTTGAAATAAAGTTTCGATTAGAATGACACAACAAAAAGATGTTTGTTTAGACAATATTTAAAAGACGTAATCGATCTAACTCTACCTCTTCAATCATTTATTAATCATTATCATTTAAATTAATATTCACTTGATTATGATCCCTTAATTTGTTAAATCCCGAACCCTACGAGAATTAACTTTACCACGAAGATTGAAGTGAATTTATCCTTAGGCTAACTTCGGAACATGCAATCGCAACACCCTGCTTTGATTGATGTTCTAAAATTAGCTCATGATCAGTGGTAAATTAAGGCACATAACCACTCTGGAAATGAGGATTAATTGAGTTTAGGGATTATATTTGAACTCTACAAATTGATCCCATGTGGTTTTGAATTACCGGTTAAGGTTGCGCTCTCAAAGTTCACACAATTCCCGACCTCGCGTGTTTTGTGTTAACTATTCAATTGCTTGATTAGTTTCATTTAAATTAAAAACTCAATTAATAGATCATAATATGTGAATTACAGTAGCTTATTGATTCAGAATAAATGAATGAAGAAGGATAGAGGTCGATCGATTACTAAAAAGAACTACTCTTCCATGGGTGGTGTAGTCATCGTGGAGACGTTTTGCATAAGCAACGGATTGAAAGGGTAGAACCCAATCTTGTCTCCACTCTTTATTCCAACCCAATTAAGAAGATTTAGATAAGAAGAAGAGGGATGAACACCGAATATTATTTGAAGAAAAATTCAAGAAACAAACATGAAAGAAAAGAAATACAAAGAAGAGGTGAGAGAGGAGAGCCTTTTTGGAAGAGAGGTTTGCACAAAGGCTTACTTCCTCCAAGAGTTGTGAGGGGCTCCCAAGAGACAACCTTTCGGACAAACCTTCCCAAAACCTCCACCATCCCTCTCAAAGAGTTAAAACCCCCTTTAAATAGAGTTTGTGGGGGCTAGGGATATATAACTTTTTAAGTGTGAAATGAAAATCTCGGCCAAATATTTTATTCTAAGTTTCACCGCAAATTTGACCTCCAAAACGCGTGAATTGACCGGCCTTCCAGAAGGATGATTTGTGCAAAATCATGTCCCCGAGCTTTCCTCAAAATTGGGGCTCAAACCAAGCCCGTATGTAGAAGATATTGCCCAAATACAGAACCCATGTCTATTCTGCCGAGTCCAGCCCACCATTGCATTAATTGATCATTTGCTCCATCCAAATGCACTCTTTAGCTCTAGTGTCCTGAATGAAAGTAGTATAAAATGAAGTTAGGAACACGGTTACAAAATTTAAAATTCCAATAATAAATATAAAAATATTTATCTTCGAAATACTACAATGCACTATTAAGGGTAAAACTGGAATTTTCACCAAATTTTCAAATGAATGATCAAATCCCAAATATTTTATAAATAAACATATTTAACACAATGTGAGGAAATTATTTCATTTATTATCAATAAAATATTCAATAAAATAGTGTTTTATCAATCCTCCTCATTTCTTTGTGGTGGTGTGAGCTCCGTCCCGCTTCAGGTTATGATTGAACTAACATTATCTTCTAGATTGGGAATTTTTTGTGTTGGAATATTACCTTGGTTCTTGGTGGGAGAATCCATAATGCTTGTAAATTTATCAGCTAGCTTGTCTATTTTATCTTCTAATCCCACAATTCTTGTCTTCAGCTATTTATCTTCAGCTGTCTGTGCACTTGTGGATGGTTGCTCATAATTATTCAGCTGTAAAGGTGGTGTTTGGAAAGATTGTCATTGTTCGAAGGGATGATTATAAGGTTGATGGAATGCTATCAGGTTCTGATATTGCTACTTAAACGGTGCTCTAGCTTAGTTCTATTGAGAACAATACCCTGGTTGGGTTTTCAGTTGGCATTGCCTTTGTTGATAGGTTGCAGCACAACATTTTGTGCCCAATACTTCTAGACAATGATTAGTGTAATGATAATTAGAAGAGCATAAACCACATACCTGATTCGGTCCTTGTTGTTCCTTAACATGGTTCACAACTATTTGTCTCACTAACTTGGTGAGTTCACCCATTTAATTTAAAATTAAATCTAATGAATCAGATGTTCATACATCATGGATTCCTCTGGTGATCATACCTCAAGTGCCAAACTGATGTGAATTTTGTAAAATCATTTCAATCAGAACTCAGATATCTGTAGCTGATTTGTCAATGAGGGCTTCCCCTGATGATGCATCTTGTATATTTATATCATTTTCAAGCAATCCTTGGTAGAATCACACATGGAATTAGTACTCTTCTATTTCTTGGTGTGGGAAACTTGCAAAAAGCTTCTTGAAACGTTCCCAGTATTTGTAGAGTGTTTCTCTAGTGAATTGATGGATGACATAAATCTCTTTTTTTATTGCAGTGCTTCTGGATGTTGGGAAGAATATTTGTAATAAACATTTTTTTAGATCTTCCTAGTCACTGATCTCCCCGGGTTGGAGATTTTACAACCATTCCGTTGTTGCTCCCTCTAGTGAGAAGGGGAATTCCCTCCACTTCACATGCTCTTCCATGACTGCTCGAGTTTTGAAGCTCGAGCAGACATAGTTGAATTCATGAATATGTTTATTCGGGTCTTCACCTATAAGACCATGAAATTTTTGAAGCACTTGAATCATGTTAATTTGAAATTCAAAATTATTTTCTAAGGCAGGAATTGCATGTTAATAAATTTTATTGACAAATTGTGGTGAACAGATGTCGCACAGGGTCTGGTTGGTATTTACAACCATTATTAAAGGTTCACAGTATTCAGTCAAGGTATCACATGAATTGGTGAGATTGATTTCATCGAAATATTTTCGAATATTTTGATTTCTCAATTTTTTTATTGTGCACTGAATTTCTGGATTGAATTCTTATAAATTTCTATTTTAACTATGGGTCATTCAAAAGTTATTTTTATATAAAAAAAGTTAGATGCAATGGCTTCTAGTTAGACACACGCCTATCATGGGGTCTAGAAAAACAATATTTTATTTAACTAATTATAGTATAGCATTTGTCTCTAGGTATTCTCCAGAAGAAGAGTGCACAAAAATCAAGGTTTTTACTTTTTGTTGGATTTCTGAAAAATATTGGTTTTAATTAAATTGAATGACTATGAGAGAAACATACAGTTTTGATTGATTGGTTTTAACAAATGATAAATATGGTGATCGAACTGGGTTCAATTAGACCTAGTGTTGTGCCATCATGGTTTCCAAATTTTGTATCTTCTTCTTTCTTTATATGGTAAGAGAGAGATTCATCTACCATGTCCTCTCTCCCCCTTGGTAAGATAGATTTGAGGTGAGAATTTTCTTTTCTAAAACCTTAGATTGGTCTATCCTCCTTTTAATGTATTTAGGGTTGTAGAAGGTATCTTCATTAATTAGAGCAATCCCAGACTTGTAATTGTTGTTCCCTAATAAACCATGATTTCAACATACATGTCTACACACGTTCTTGACAACCTCCCAGCAATAACCACCCAAACCTAATCTTGTCCCACCGTATATAGAACATAATTGGGTGGAGGTATATGTGATGATTGACCAAAGAAATTTATAATTTTAGAATCAAAACCTAACAATACCGCATTTGGAATTTGAAACTGAATTATGAATTGAAACCCTAATAATAAAGAAGAATAAATTTGACTCATTTCAAGAACAAGAACTAAATAACACTCATAGGTTTATCATACCCTCTTTCTGATCACTCAAATGAAACTACCCCTCCATAGATGGGGCAAGTGAGATGATACGGTAGAGGAGAGACATTTTAATGTAAAGAAAAATAAAATAAAGAAAAAGAATGATGCTGAAGGAGAATTTCCCCGAGTGTCTTGTGGCTTCCTCGCGTCTCCGATTGTGGTTTCAAACTCTCCCTTCAGAATGGGTTAACTCATCTTTATATAGGCCAAGCTGGTTCCATCCTACGGTCTTTAAATTTATGATCTTCATAATTCCTCATTATGATTTCCTGCAAATTATTTCCATCGCAAGTTTTACCTTGTTCTGCCAATTTAATGGCCATAATTTCAGATGGTTTCTTCATGAATGTTCTTAAAAAATAACATTAACTTTTCATCCCAAAATTCCATATTAATCTTCCTAGTATCGCATGATATATGGCCAGTTTATTAGAAGAGTTCATTATGGATGAATGTTTCCTTTTTTGTTTTCCCAAAATTTAAGCATCCATGGTCTGCCTTAATGAAGGGAAATTTTTATAATCCTCAACATCCTAACTCCGCATTTAATTAACATTCCAATACAATTGGAATCACATTAATTAGATTTATTTATACCTCTTTATGATAAATTTTTTGAGGTAGGTTCCACACGGTCTTCTAGAATAATATTCCAAATTCATTGAATTTTTCGGACCCATGGATGTTTGAATTAAATCCTGGTTAAAAAACAAAATATTCAGAAATGGAATATATGAACCTAATGAAACAAAATCACATCAATTGGATTTATATTCAAAAATATATTCGTGATTTTTCAAAGTGATTAAAATCTGTCAATATTTCCAAATTAAACAGTTTTCCAACCAATACACATCATAAATCCAAAATTGATGTAAATAACTCAACTTGTTCAATATTTAGGGATTAAATAAATGAATTAAATATAAAAAATGATGAAAATATTGTCTCTATAATTTTCACCAATGTTGGACTCATACAACCCTCAATTGTTTTTTCTAGGACAGAACAATAGATCTCCCAATGCTTGTGATGACAATCCTTGTTAATGAGACTTCCTTGAACCATAACTCAGACTTGTTATACATTCCATAGAGCTTATCCTTTATCATGGTATTTATCACATTTCTTAGATTCTCCCCATGATCCTCTTTACATTTTGAATATATTTTCATATCTTCTATAAATTATAACAATTTTTTGCGGTGATATATAAATACTCTATTTATCGTGTCTATGAAAATTCCTTAAGTATTATTGTGTTCGAATGGAATTACTATGAAAAAATAATTCCCAAACCTCTTATAAAAATTAGTCTTGGTGATATCCTTTTTCTTCACCCTTACAAAGTAATATCCTGGCCACGGATCCACCTTGGATAAGTAATTTTTTCCAAATAGATGATCAAAAAAGTAACCAATTCATGGAAAAAGATACTTGTTATTTGTTGTGATTTTTTGAGCTCAATAATATAAATTAAAAGTCACATGGACCCATAATTTTTATTGATGAAGTGGAAAAGTTCACCCCATTGTGACACAGATGGGCATTTAAAACCTTTATCTAGATTCTCAAATATTTGTTTATTTAGTTCCCACTATTCTAAAAAATCCATTCTATATGGAGTCTTTTTTATTGGTAATTATGTAGGTATAATATCAATTGTGAATTCAATATCTCTTCTAGGATAAAGAAATGATAATTACTTGGGAAACACATCAGCTAATTCCCCCATGATAGGTATGTCTGCAATGATGATCCCTTCTATAGAATCAATCATCAGAGTAAGATAAAAATGCTCATATAGTAGTAATATCCATGCTTGGTATAATGGTTATAAGGAATATTCATTTTAATTTTTGAACTTTAATATAATAAGAGTCCAATTCACTATATAGATATTTATTTCCCACTCACGGTAAATTATGGTCGATCTATATTGGTAAAGCCAACCCATGCCCGGAATTGAATAATATACCACTATGGTATGTATAAAAATGTTTTCCAGGACAATCTATCCACAAATTGTTGTCGGGGAGGATTTATATTGATGGGATGCAATAATTTCTCTATTTTGCATTTCAATGAAATCTCTAGTTCCATTATTCATGGTTCTGTTTAGATAGTTCTACTAAACAATTACGATTTTAAAGAATTCATAGAACTATGTATGATTGATAAACTATTCACTTTTTGATTTTTTTACTTATATATATATTATATACTTTAAAATTATTATCTTAAACTATTATCATATATAGGGGAATCATTTGATAATAAACATATAAGTTATAAATTACATTAATATCATTATCTTCTGAGTATCTAGGCTTCAGTCTATGATATTTGTGATCTTCTCCCAAGAATATATTTTTAATGGAATATTTTTGTTCCCTTATTAATGGTTTATAATTAGGCTTTGGATTTAAAATAGAATATACCCTAGGAGTATCATACATGGTGTGTATTAAAGCATGTTGTTGTGTACACTATTACCCTGAGTCCCGCCCGTAACATATTGTCAGATTTATTGCTCCTAGGTATATCTTCTCCAGAACCATGTCCACTTCTAGTATCCAGATTGGGATATATTTTCTTATCATACCACATTCCCTAAACATAGATAAATTTAAGGATGTTTTCTTACACATTGTAATATCACATAGGGTTAGCTCAGGTTTTCTAATCCTAATCCCAAAATTAACTAAATCTATCCTTTGATACTAGCTATAACAATGATGGTAGTTATGAAATACTTAAATATTATTTATTACATACTATTCACTTACTAAAACTCATAATATTGAGAGTTATTATATATTTGAGAAATTATGAACATTGAATAACAAAGTGAAACAAGGAATACAATATATTTATTCAAAACATAATTTACCTGACCAAAACATTCCATCATTCTAAACATTTTATGGGATAACCTAGGGAAATACATAAAAAAGGATTGAGCTATAAATACTAGTAAGGGAGTATACAAGTCATCACATGAAGAAGAAAATAAAATATCGAAAATAGGAATATCAATACAGTGTAAATGAATAATGAACATAAAGTAATGACATAATGGGAAAATCACAACAATGAAATGTGGAAACAAAAAACAATAAGTTATTGTCATTAGCCAGGGCTCATTGCACATGGATTAGAATGATTAATCCATCATTGAAAATATATTAGAATAATTAAAACCTAAATACACATGAATTATCATGAGTAAACCATCATTACACATTATGTATCATGACACAAAGAATTTCCCAAAGCATTAGAGTGCTATAATGGAGAACCCTTTAAAAACTTTTCATTTCAGGCATAAGTTTTCCACATTGATGGTATAATATAGAATCATTATACATTGTATTTTATTCTTTATTAATGTAATTTTTAATGCATACATGTATTCCCCAAATCATGAATAATATGAGAATAATGTTGAAGAAACTTTGTATGGAAAATGATTTTGTGTTCACTTTATGATGTGAAATCATTATGCAATTTCCGAAACATAGTGCCATGTAACAGAAATTCATAAAATAGGATGACGAGATCTAAAGGGGTCGCTAATCATTTATTAGTGAAATATATTATAAAGGGGTCATGGAAAGTTATACACCAACACATGAAATTTAATTTATGATCCATAATATAATTGATTTTATTAAATGGAAATGAGGATAGATAAAACATTTATGGAATTTATGCGTGGTTACATGTGTATATAAGGGGTCATGGATGGATTAATGAGAGTGGATCGAAGAACATATTATTTATATATCAAACAGACATGAAGGAGATTATGTATGAACATATCCAGAAAAATAAAAATTGAAATTAAAAGGCATATAACAAAAGGAGTGATTGATAAAAGAATGGAGAGGACGATCACTTACTTGAATGTGTGACACCAAATGCTTGGGAGTGAATTTTTAGGAAGACTAGTGTGCCTTGGGAGGACTCTAGAGAGATTGGAAAAGAGTTGGTGTAGACACAAATATTTCTAGTAAAGTAAATTGGGATCTTGGGTGGATTTATATTGGAAAAGAGGGGTATTTCTTTATTATTTTTGTTTGGGAGACTAAGTAATAAAATATTTAAAACCATGAACCATACATTGTTTTTTTCCGTGGATTCTAGAAAATTAGAATTGTATAAATTATCATATTAGGTTAAGGGATGAATATATTAAAATATGACCCTTGATTTTGTGTAGTTGAGTCACTCTTTCAAGGAAATGATTTTAAATCATAAAATATATTATAAGTCTTGGTGGATTCATTAAGGCTTTTTAAAATAAATAATATAAATTTTAAATTAAATTATTTTATAGTAATAACATATATATTTCATAAGATAATTTTTATAGCATTTAATATATCATTATTTTTCCATTATGATGTAATAAAACACACAATATTTTTATACGATATTTAATTTTTAATAAAAAAATTTATTGTCTCAGAAAATATTCAAAAATACACCATTGAATGATTTAGATATCCTAATTCCCAAAAAAAAATTATTTCAATTCCATTATTTTAAAAATATATGAGTTTTAACTTTTATAATAAATACCAATATTCATTGAAAATTAACGTCTGTTCATGAAAAAATTTTCAAGTATTAATATAATTAACTTTTGAATTCATACAAATAATAAAAAAATTATATTTAATAAAATTTATTTACTAATAATATTTTTGTTAAAATATTATTTATATGAAAAATAAAATAATTCATAAAAATATATTTTTAATCGAATTTGAATATTTATCAAAAATACTACTTTTATCTTAAAATTTAATTTTCAAAGTAAAAATAATAGGATGAAAATTATATTCATTATTCTATAAAAATTTATATAAACAATTTCATAGGGTCTTGACACATATCACTTTGTTAAACCAATATATGACCTAGGATTATGGTGTGTGGTGATGGGGTTTTCATGGGGATGTTCGGTGAACAGGGTATGTGTCGTGATCTTGATGGGATTGAACATCTCTAATAAATAGTTTCACTCATTATTATCCATCCAACAACCCAAAGGCCATCAATAGTTTTTATTATATGATACAGACCACTTCCATGGGAATCAGGGTGAAACCGAAATAGACATCATAGATATAGAACAAATCACACTAGAAAGAAAAAGAGTAAAACCAGATTGAAAAAATGAAGATGCCCCTCCCCATCATTTGGTCATGATGAAGCACTCCACTATTGTAAGGTTGTTCAACAAGCTAGTGTCATGTGTCAATGCAATGACTAATTATATGGATGTATTAATACCCTCTCAAACAACAAAATATAACAAGAACTACAATGATGGTCCACCAGCTCTAGATCCTCCTCTCGAGATCATTCCATGTAGTCATGTCTGGTTTCACAATCTTCCCTCCTTCAGAAATAATCCATCCTCACAAACACTCCAAACATGTCACAATATGACAAAAAAACCTATTATAGTCAAAATCATCAACCATAATTTGACTTCAATGCATCCACATAACAAAATTCAAAAAACCACTTCCAAATCATTAGAATTTCATATCAAATCCTCCATGATATAGAATAATTCAAACTATACCAAATCCAATACACACCCGCACCCCAGAATCCACCACAAAGAGCAGATACAAAATGAAAAATGAAAATCAAAGTAGTTCAAAACCTCACCGATGCCAAGGGGTTCTCATATCATAATTTCTATGTTGTTGCCACAACCAATGATGCTGCCAGGGAAAATCGAAATACAAAACCACTATAGATCACAACCCTCATAAACAACCAATCAACCAAAATAACCAGATCGGAATATCAAAGACAAATGAAAACCAACACCGTGGTGATGACTTCTTAATCAACACCTCGAAAAATACCATGCCACAAACCAGGGCCAGATCCCATTTCTGCCTCTATAATCCTTCATAGATGCCAAATTGACCGACCCTACACACTCGCAGCTGACACACCCTGACACTGACCCTCGTATAGGGCTGTATTTTCAACTGCTGATAACACTGATCTTCCAAATAATCCCAGCATATATTAGAATGGAAGAGCAAGAACATGCTGGAAATTGGTGGGAAGTGTTGAGATGGCTGATTCCACCCTCGATGCCACCACTGAGACCTACCACTGCGAGAACACTGGGAAGGAGCGCTGTGAGATGAATTAAATATAGACGGATTCTAGGTGACCTAAACTGTCATTAAAGATGATCAATGTTTAAAATTTATATTACAAATAACTACTATATATGTGTCAAGTAGGTTCAAACTCACAAAGAAGGCTATTTTGACCACTGTTCTTCTAAGAAAAACTAACAAAGAGACCCCACAATCATCAGCAGTGGGATTCAGTTTCTATTTATTCTATATTTTTTTAAAATTGTTGTCATTTATATGGCATAAATGAAACATCAAAATTTGTTATTATTTTTTTCTAAACTATATAGAAACAAGAAACAAGCTAAAAATAGTAAGTAACATAGAAATAATATGTTGAAAAGTCAAAAATGTAGAGAAATATGTCTGGGGAAAATATAAACTCTACTGGTTCTGAAAACACTCCTCACAAATGTGATTACAACTAATACCACTGAAAAAGATTGATTTATTTACCTCTCCAAGAGATAAATCACTAAATCTGATAAGTCTTTGAATTCACCAATCCTAGATTGATCAAATTGAGATTTTTAGTTTGAAAAACAAATTTAGAACAAACTCACTATATGTTCTGAAGTATTTATTTAAATTTATGAGTTGTAGAAAATTAATCCACACTCTAACTCACCGTATGAATGTGGAATTACAAAATTAAGAGCAAGTTATATTTTGTAATTGAATGTAATCAGAATTGATCTTGCCAGTCAATTTCGATCACAAACAAAATGATAGTGAGAAGTGATTAAGAAGATAACCATTAGATTTGATCTTTAACCCCAAACTGAAAATATTTATCCTAACATTGTTTCAATTATATATAATAAAATCATTAAATTATAGAGTATAATAGGAATTTAAATAAAATAGAGGAATAAAACTCCCTCGGCTAGCATGAATTGCTGCTCCTGGACCTCTGATCTCCAAGGAATGGATCTCTGAGAGATGCTCTAGAATTCACCCTAAGGTTCTTGCTATGCTCCTGAAGTGAATTTTCAAAATGAATTTCTCTGAGTGTTTGTATACTCCATCCCCTCTGTATCTTCTTCTTGCTATGTCTTAAGTAGCCACTATCTTCTACTGCATGTCACTGGAACTCTTCACCGACTTAAAAATCAATCACTAGTGCATCTTACATGTTCGTTTTTTTGCAACAAACACGTCGAACTAGTTTTTCTCACGTAACTAACTCTGGTTGAGTTAGTTAGCTGAATTTGGATGTTTTCTCATCTCATGAATGGACCTGCACATGTCAAAAACAAAAGGAAACAAATAAAACTCAATGAAAGTTAATTAATATTTTATAGCTATTATTTTATGTTTACTAATGTAACAGTTATTAAAAATTAATTAAACTTAATTAAAAAAATCTTAAATTGATAATTATTATTTTATAGATTAAATATTATTATTATGATTATTAATTTATTAATAAAACATTAATATAATAATTATATTATTAATTTATTTTTATACATTTATTTATTTTATTGATATAATTATTATTAATAATTAGTTAACATAACATAATTTCATTCTTAAATTTGACTACTATTAATTAATTTATTATATTTTATTAAAAATAAATTGTTAAAATATCTATTTTAATTCATAATTTTATAAATAATGATTGTTTATATTAAAATTTCCCAAAATTTTATTAGTGTGACTTGTATTCTATTTAATAACTTATCTATATATTAAAATTATAAATGTCATATATAAAATATTATTATGTGAAAAATTATATTAAATTTATTAATGTATTATTAATTTATTTTTACTTTTATTATATTATTCTTATTATATTTTTTTTGCTAATTGTTTCACTCCCCCCCCAATTCAGTGCTATAGGAAGAAAGATTTTTTTCGGTACCTTCTCCAGGAAGGAGGTCCGCGGCTGCATTCTCTTTATCCCAGAAATGCAGGGATGATGGTTACACCCAAATCCAGCAGTTTCCCCTCATGAAGACCCTCTTATTTGGCTTCCCATGGTAGATCAATCTCCTGCAACAACAACAGCTTGACCTCCATTCCTTCATAGTAGAACTGTTATAACCTCAGAAGCACCAGAATAGTTGTGGCAGTCGATCTTCAATCTGGATATGCAATGCACAGCCCCCCCCCCCCCCCACATGGCTTCATCCCACGGATAGTTCAACTGGTTCAGTTCTTCCTCTCCTCAATAAGTTTAGATAGGTCCAATCATCTTCACAGTGAAACCAACAACGTCTTCTTCGGATGAAAATCTCGTTGTAGGTCTACAACAACGGTGATTCGGTTAATCAGCGGCGAAAGTGGTCTCATCTGAGCTCATCAGGACTGGCGACGGATCAGGCATCATTGATAGCACAACTCCCCTCCCGCGTTGTTCATCCCTATTCATGGTTCAGATGAGTTTGAGATCTGAAATTTTAGTTTGATTTGCAATAATGGTTTGTTTCTGATCAGATTCCATAGTGAGATATGGGGTTTCATATATAATTATGAATTTGTTTTGTGTTTATCTTTTTTGTTGTGTTTGTGTTATTCGGGAGAGGAAATAGTGAGTGGAAGGAAGGAAGGGGAAATCGAGGTAGCTAGAAATGGATTGGAAGGGATACAGATGTTGGGGTGATGGTGTGTCACAAGACACCGATATAAGAATAAATCGGTGTCACTGATAAAAATAATGAGACAGCAAAAGATAAAAAAAATTTAGTATTAGTGAGACAGTTAGACCGAAGGGTAATTTTATGGGTCAGTGAGTCTCATTGAATCACCGATAATTGAAAATAAAAAAATGAACCACCGGTAGTGAGAAAGTAATAAGCTATCGGTGAGTGCATTGAAACCGATAATATTTTTTTCATCGGTGAGTCATTTACTCAAAAATAAATAGAATAATTATTGGTCACAATGGGACAAAATAATATAAAAATATTCGTGAGTATAAAATGTTCAAAATGAGGGAGAATTAGTGAGTTAGATGACTCACCGATAGTTAAAAAAAACGAGAAAATGATAAGATAAATAAATTGACTCACCGAAAAGACAGCGATAGTTAAAAATGAGATATCGAAGCTAAAGTGCAATAAAGAACTATGATATTTCAAAGTAATCGGTGAGTCACAGCACACATATAGTTATAAAAAACATCAGTGTGAAAAAATAACGGTGTCACAAAGAATCGATGTGAAGCGACATCGGGGCGTCAACTCACTGATAGAAAAAAATGAGATGAAGCCAATAAAAATTAATTTAAACAAAATAATAAAATAAATGAAACATTAATTAATTAAATAAAAAGTCAAAATAACTAAATTATTAAAGGATAATTAATTAACTGTAACTAAAATCTAACTATTTTATTCAACAAACTATAAATAAAATCGACTAAATTAATAACTAAGAATATAAAAATGATGATTAAGTAATTATATGTCTAAATAAATGTAGAACACCTACAAATAACTATCTGAAAACATAAAATTAAAATAATTAGAATTAACTAGAGTTATTAAATGACAAATTAAATTAGTTATTTAATGAAATGAAAACATAAAATTAAAAACACATTACTTTATTAAACATTAACTTAAACATATTTACATATCAGAATAACAGAACCAGTTTATAATTATGGTTAATTTATTCAAATAAATATAAATTAAAGGGTAACGTTTTAAATAAAAAACTAGATTTGATTAATGAAAATTAAAATGACACTTAATTAAATAATAAACATATAAAATTATTAATAAAATAAACCAAATTAAGATTTTTAATCTAAAAAGTAAAATAATTAATTTGGAATAATTAGAAAGACTATATAAAAGGGCTAAAAACAAATATTTAATTATAAAAATTATTAAATAAAATATTTAGTGATAAAAATACAAAAGTTTCATTATTTATTAAAAATTGTCACAAAGAAGTAATTAAATTGATAAAAATTATATAAAAAATGTGACAATCCTATGTAAAAATAAAGCCACATCACTAAGAGAAGAGGGGTAGTGACAAGGGAATCCCTAACGCATCGAAACCCCATATGTGCTCATTATCCTAGAGCTAGAATTATTGAATTCCTTATTTTTTTGGATATCAGCTTTTTATTGATCTAGGTAAAATCCCCAAAAATTATATCTCCCTCAGCATCTCCAACAAATGGGCTTCATAAAGTACTATCCTACTAGTTAAAACCATCACATCCTTTTTTTGTGCCAAAATGATTTGGTAAAACCTGATATTTATACTAGTCATGTGATCACTGTTCAAAGCCTATATTATCAAGGGTACTAATAAAAATGGAAATTTAAATCCAATTGGATATTATAAAAGAAGTTCACATGTATTCTATAATGATAAGACATTTAATTAAAAGAAAGGGAATTCTATTCATAAAAGATCAAGTAGTTACAATTATCATTAGTCACTCACATTGAATCGTGCATGTAAGAAACTAAACAATTCCTTCATATACTAATATCATGAGATTAGACCACTTAACCATAAACATTTGAGGGAGATATAGGACTTCACTCACCATCATCCATACTTATGAGTTCAACATCAATTCCATTCAATTGTTCCATCTTAAGTATCTCATGGATATAATATGTGTTTTTATCAATATTTAAACAAAAATAATTTATTTTTATAAACTATTACATGTAAAAAAGGGGTTACTTAAAACATTAAAGGTGAAATAAATAACCCTTCAAACAAATAATATCCCATGGAAATAATAGTAGTTTTAATAAAATTTTTGAATAGTATAAAAATGTTTAACATATCTATTGACATCAAATACCTGATGACCCAAAACTGATCACCTAATAAATGATAAATTTATGGTGAAAATATAATCACAAAACTGTTGTATTAATATCTGTTGAATATATAGAGTAATCTGTGAAACGACCAAAAAATATATTTCTTGAAAAATATTTTTTAATCATCTATGTAAAATTTATAGTTTCGATTCTCATTTCAAAATAACTTAATGACTGAAAAGAAAATTTTTATGAGCCAATCTCATATATAGAATATGTGAGAAATAATGATTTCATGAATAAAACAAGTTAACCAATCCATTAAAGAGTATTTTAAGACTTCTAGATTTAGTATACCTAAATAATTTTTACGATATATTACTTACATGTGTCTGGGGTTCATCTTTTAAAAGATATTTGAACCAAGATGATCGATTTCCCCAAGACCGGATGTACTCCACAATACAGATTTTCCCATTATTGAAATCCACAAAAATAATGTGGTCCTAAATTTTGATCAATGATTACTTATCATTACTAAGATTCATCTATAGTGTCCTCCCCATCATCTTGAAGCTTATTCTTTAGTATAATTGATTGACATCACATATTCGACTACATATCTTTCTGAACTCATATGTAATTCATGTTAATGTTCAAGAAAGTATCCTACTTTCCACTTCTGACAGGAGGCCTTAGATGTATCCCTATAAATCTGCTTCTATTTCAGCATCATTACCGAATGTGTATTTGTTGGGAGTGGAAAAATGTTATAATATTTTATCTCCTTCAGAATGACTTTATGGATTCTATGTCACCATGTCCTAGGATGATTATCATGTTGATTCATATCCAACAATTCACCTGTAGAATAGTCTTCCATTGGTTCATTCCACGAAATCATCTACATATCCCTGGGGGTCTAATTTTTTCCTTAGACTTCTGAACGGAATCCTCATTAGGGAGTTGTTCAATGTGTATTCCTAGTACCAAGTTTTGCACCACCCTTATAAGACTTGTACTGAGGTCTATTTCTCCCCTACCTAAACAGAGGACCTCAGCATATGATGTTCTCAAATAGATTGTGGAACCTAAATCAACCACCGTTTTGACCCTTATTTTGCACCCATTGTCACCATGAGGGCCCTAGAATGGATTTTATCCTCCCTAGATATCACCTACCACAAACAAATCTCATCAATTAAAATCCTTCAAATTTTATTTAATCCTATCAACAATTTCCTTCACCTTAGTCTCAGGAGGTGACACCGGTGATTTCTTCATGACCTCATTGGATTACATTGAACTAATCTCTTTCCATGCAGAAGAACCTCCAAATCCTAGGAAAACTAAAACTTGAGGCTCTATGATAGTAGATACTTCTTACAGTAGCCCTTTCAAATGTTCCATCCCATCATCCACAATAGAGCCACCACGAACCAAATTCTTTACCCTAAGCTCCTATAATTTCTTTCTCGATGACCTAAAAGGACATACAGAATCCAAGTGACATAAACTGATTTTAAGACATGCAAAAAGCATTCCCTGATACAAACCTAATAGCATACCTCTACCGGAATTCATGTTCATCCGTAATCCACACACAATACATAGCCAACTTGGGGACATCGTCCTCCACAAAAACATGAGCGGAAATAATATGGTACATAGAATTTTTACTTCTATCAGAGAAAAGGTATCATATAACCATTTTCCCTAGAAGATGTAAAATTGATGGATTTTGGAATGGGAGTGGGAGAGTAAGGAATATTTCCCAGATTTCCAAAGTTGGATTATCTCTATGATAGATGGAAGAAGAAGTTCCACTAAAGGAGATAGAAGAATGAAAATCTACAACCAAAAAGTGCTCTAGAACCAACAACATTGAGATATTCTATTGACTCAAATTGAATCATTATATGCTTTCAATCAAGTAGTACAATAATCTCATAAACTAGTAACCCCCTGGTATTTAATTCAATGTGGTCCAGCACATCAATTGAAGAACATAGATGACGTAATAGATCCACCAGATTCAGCTTGAATAGATCCAAAACATTATTGATCTCTATTTGTGATAATGAGATCTACCTTGATCTTTGGTACAGATATGGGACATTTAGACAAATCAGGGTCCTCAGAAATGGAATAATGAACTCTCGATTAGGAAAAAAAGGTAGTTTGGCCATTTTTCCTTTAAGGTATAATGATGATGAGAAACTCCCCCACAGTTATCTAGGGGGTATAGGATCACTTTCATCTATGGTGCTAGGGAAACTAAAAAATAATTCTTATAACTCAGTAGAAAGAGATTGAGATTTCATTTCTCGTACCATTACTATTGATTTCAGAGAAATTGATTTTAACGCATGCATAGAAAAACAACTATCATAATAAAATTTTCCCACACATTATTCATTTATATACACTTCATAATCTATTTTTTAAAAAAATCTCAACACATATATAAGTAATTTATTATCTATTTTTAATATATTGTTTCAGTAATCTTTATTATTTTTAACTTGTTCTATAATGACATTATTTTTACTAATTCTTCTCAAAAATATAAAAAATCCAAAATAATATAATTTATCTAAATTTATTACTTCTAATTATATATAATAATATATTTTACTACATTGGGAGTTTTGGTACCATCATTAATAATGGAATCCTTGATGAGAATGTTTTTATGATTTTTAATGAATATGAATTGGTATCGTAAATAATGATTATTATATTAACATAAATGTTATAGAATAGAAAATAAATCAATGTTTTCTCATTAATATAATATATTATTGGTAATGTGTTCTCATATTAATCCAATATATTTGTTTATATAATTTTTCATGTATGTTGTTAGACTGACCCCAACAATAAATGCCATAATTAGAGTATTAATATGTGTATAAAGTGTAATACCTTAGTATAATATCATTATTATAAATTTATAATGAAAATATTTGGATATGTTTATGGTTTTGGATAATATTTGAAAAAAATAACAAATAATATTGAAAATGGAAGAAAAATGAGAAACAATATTCTGTAGAGGTTTTAGTCCTCACAATGCAATATTAACATTTTATTTCATGAAGAAGTAGTTGGAATGAAGGTATAATATAATTTGAATATTCATAATAATATTTTTATAATATATGGAACAATTATTATTCATATTCATTTTTCTAGTAATCCATGAGAGGTGGTGGTGAAAAAATAGTTGTTTTCACTTACTGAAAGGGGTAGTCTACACAATACATGAATTCTGGTATTTTTTTCTAATTATAAATATAAAACGATGGTTATTATTTATTCCAATATAATATCAAAAATAGGTATACCAGAATTGTATATGTACATATAAGATAATTTTATTATTTGATTTAGAAGGTAATAAATAAATTTAATGGTGTTTGGAGAAATGTTCCCATGGTGAGAACTTCTGCATTAACATTGAATTATCCCGGGAATTGATAGTCTTAAGAAAATAAATTACTACCATAGTGTCAAATTAATGTAATTGGTCTATAATTTGTATATAATTCTTAATTATTTAGGAGAAAAAAATTACTTGATTTTCCCTGATGGTGTGTAAAGATACCCCTTTTTGAAGTGGTAAAAATGAATTATTTTTAAATATAAACACTGAACATAACGGGGGAAATGATAAACATGTAAACTGGAATGAAAAAATAAAAATAGTTATTTGAATTTATTTGTGAGGTACACCTAAACCACTCAATTTTAAACAATTTTTTAACATGTTACTCTTTGTACACCCAAGGTTACCCCTTTTTAAAAATTTTGTTTTTTACTAATGAATGATCTTTGTTTTCAACAATGTAAAGTACAAATTATAACCGAAATATAAATATTGAAATATTGAAATATTTATAAAATATAATTCCATATATGAAAACGGTATTATTAAATTAATATTCTAAAATTTATTGATGTTAATTATTAAATTATAAATTTATAATATAATTAAAAATTTTAAAAAAATATAGAATTACATTAGAAATGTAAAATAAAAATTATTCAATTAAAATAATATATAATTTCACATAAAAAATATAAGTTTGGAAAATAATTCATAAATTTATATGTTATAATTTTAAACTAAAAATGTTTTAAGTGTTTTGGAATTTGTAAAAACAATATTTTCTCATTATTTAACAAAACATCATTCATATTATATAAAACTCAAATTTAATCATAATATAATATTTTCAAGGTTTGTTTAAAAATTAATATAATATTTTTCATAATATAATTTTATAACATAGAAAATTAACGTTTGAAAAAAATCAAATATATTAGAGCGAAATAGTTTTTATAGGAAATCATTCTATTCGTTTATTAACAATACGAAGAGAGTTCGTGACAATTTATTATGTATACCCAGAATATATGAAAATTAAATGAAATCCAATTTATAATTTAAATTTTATTAATGAATATATTGTTTTAATTTATTAGATTCTCTAATTCCAGTACTATTAGAAGGGACATTTTTTTATAATGTTGTTACTACTATTTGAACCCTCTAATATAAGGGACTTACTATGGACATCAAAAATAAAATTTATTAAAATTTGTCAAGGTACATTGAGGATCAATGTAATGTGTTATGAAATACATGGAAGATAATATTTATTTAATATGGAATATTTCATAATAATCTTGATTTGTTACATTATACCTCTATTAAAATGAATTTTTTTTCTTTAAATTATTTTAATATGATTAAAACTAGTGGCAATACATTTTTGAAATTACATCATCCGGTCCCCACATAAATTCCAGAAACATATTATTCCTCTATATAACATTGGATTAATTGGTGATATGATTTTATAACACCTTACGTATTTTATCCATAATTTTAGAAGGTTGTTCCTTATATTAGATTTCATGCTCTAGTTTCAAGACATTTGGATTTAGTACTTTTGATGCGAATGGTTTTTACATTCTTATAGGTGATACATAGAACACATAATACACTTGGTAGAGGTCCGGGGGGTGTTCTATGTGATAATATACTATCCCAATGTGATCATTGATCTCAAAGTAAATGATGTATAGAGGTCTTGACATTTCATTCCTCACAAATCTAATATACTACCCCCATAATGATATAATGATAAACACATATTCACTAACATCATACTATAGATCCCATAGAAAATTATCTAATGAAATATTTTATTGACTATATTATACCTTAATATTACACAAAATGGTTTAAAATTTTTCCATCATTTAATGAAATTGGTCATGATTTATCAACATCCACTCTACAACTTCAAAATTGACAATTGGATCCCCACATCTCTTACTATATGGTGCCTCTTATGGTAACATGTTACTACTATAATCTAAGTTTTACTATATAAGAACACATAAAAGAGTAGGTGTTCATCTTAACGCCATCTAAAATATATCTCACAAGATCTCCATAAAACCTTGGGATTTTTAATTATCTTCTCAAACAAACCATTAGTTTGTGGGTGATACAAAATTATAAAAATATACTCTATATCTGATTATTTATGAAGGATTATCCAAAACATCAAGGTAATACATTTATCCCTGGATGATAAAATATATTTTTATTGTATATGTTTCTTTACCACTTCTGTTTTTTATTTCTTAGTGAGTTAGTAAAGAGAGAAATATTATTTTATATAAATAATATACACTGACTTTTTGAGGTTGTCGACTAAAACCAAAATATAATTTTATTCCATAGTTGTTCGTGGGAGTACTATAAAAAATACATGGTAATGATTTCTTGTTTTTATAATGGTATGTGTAATGGTAAAAAACCCATATAATTGTTTCTTTCATCTATACCCTACTAGTATACCAATCATGAAGATATATATTGTATGATCTATTCATATAATCCCAAAATAAATTTTCAATAATATATCCATACATCTTCATGACTCATGGATGAATAAAAAAGGATTATCTATTAGCATCATCTAAAATATCCATATTTTTATTTGGTTTTGATAGAAAACATATTTGATTTAAATTATTTAAAACTCTATATTTTTAAATGTTCGCCAAAAAAATGCCACAAAATTTTTATGTTGTTTCACATCATTCTTCATGGATTCTTAGATATTCATGTGAATGGATGGGTGGGTAGTCATATGTTAAATATATGATTTCTCTCCCCCATTATTAATTAATGATTTAGCCACTAAAAATCCATGAGTATTGTGTTATTTTAGTTGACCTCACCTATTTTCATAATCTCAAATATATTTTAATATGTTTTGATAATCCCAAATAATTTTCATTAATATATTAATTACATATTCTTACTACCTTGAAATAACTCTAACTCATTCAGAATATGATTTTAATAGAACAGATAAGTATTGTGTTGGGTCACTGATACAAACCTAGTGGTACATAGTCTACTGATAGTCATGGTCACCGATACAAATAGCTTTTGATACAAAGGTCACTGATTTTCATCGCTACCGATAAGTCTAAGTACACTAGTACATGACAGAGCTACCAGTGTATGAAAATCCACCATTATAGAAAGGTCACCGTTACAGAACAGAGCTACCGGTATGTGTAGGTCTACTGGTATGAAAATCTATCGATACGAGCTACCATTAAACAAGAGCTACCATTAGAGTAAGTCTACCAGTAAGCAAATGTCCCTGATAGAGCATGTCTACCGATACATAATGTCTTCCGCTATGATGTCCATGGGTGTCAGGAAGTCACCTCAACTCAAATCTACCAATACAAGGAGTTACCGGTACAAGAACAAAGAGCTACCTATAAGAGCTCACCGCTATACAGAGACCAACCTCTACATGAAGCGACTGATACAAGGAGCTACTTATGGAAAGAGCTACCGATATATAGAACTACTATTATAAAGAGTTACAGATACCGATATAAGTTCACTAATACATTGAGTCTGACTGATTCAAGGAGCTACCGTTACAAGGAGTAACAGTTACCAATGGAAACCAGTCACTATTCTCTAAACTCTATTTCGATTTGATTATTTATAACTGGTCATATTTGATGTTTTTACAGCACCTGCTATTAATTAATGTTAGTGGTTGGAATTTCAAAAAATTGTACCTCGTACCTAGATAAAGGTAATCATTCCTATTGATAGATCTAAAAGTTTAAAAGAAAGATAATGCTTCAGAGAAGACAGTTTGAGGTATATACACAATAAAGATAGGGGACATCCACACACCTATATACCTAAAGAACACTAGAAATACACGAGGCCATTCATACAAGAAGAGAACACAAGATGAATCTTTTCCAAATAGTGAAGAACTACAATGATCTATTCATTCCATCAAGCTGATCAAACTGAACATGAAAGTTAATGAAGAAAACAGCACTCTATTTTTCAGACAAAAACATGAGAAGGACTTAGAAGCATTCCAGAATAATCAAAAGGAGTCCAGTGCTGCACTTCAAATCACTAGAGAATTCTAAACTAATATCTACTCTTTCTTAGTGGTTCTTTCATATTAAATATTGATATGTGTGTGTTGTATTTACACACAGTATCATGTGCCAAACTGAAGGATCTCTAAATCCTCATACAAACCTTCTATAACTCTCTTGTATCACACTGTGGATAGTGGTAGAGGTCATGTAGGACCTGTAAAGCCTATGTGTTGTTGTTGTGTTTTCCCAAGAATAATTATGGTAGAGGTCTTAGTACCTGGATAGTCTGTGTACTATTTTTTACC
Source organism: Viscum album (assembly GCA_963277665.1). Classification (NCBI taxonomy): domain Eukaryota; kingdom Viridiplantae; phylum Streptophyta; class Magnoliopsida; order Santalales; family Viscaceae; genus Viscum; species Viscum album. The sequence goes on along the minus strand of OY728140.1, from coordinate 1,073,186,880 downwards.
CCGATCCAGGGTGTGGATCAAATTTAGATAAGTTATTTTAGAGGACTAAGTATCAGCTTGAGACTGATCCTCTTGGTTAAAACTACTGTGCTTATTTATTTTGGTTTTAACTATATCTTATATTGCACTACTAATTAATTTGAAATATAAAATTGTTTTAAAGTTACTTTGATAGTTATTTTATCAAGTGTTTGCAACTATTGTAAATCAGTAGGTTAGTTTCAAAAGATAATTTGATCTTTTGATTCAATTAACTGGGACCTAATCAATATTTTGAGAACCTAACTGAACCTCTACAGTTTTGAAAATTCAATACAATTTAACTATGTTTTAAATTAGGGGATTTTAATAGAAATATTTTTAACAGAAAATTTAATTGGAACTCAATTTACCCCCCCTCTTAAGTATCCAATCCAACAAACATTTGGTATCAGAGGAATTTTTATTACGAAAGGATTTTTGAGATACTCTGTTTTTCAACTGTGATTTTGGTTTTATCTTAAAGATATTAAATTTTAGTTAGTTCTAAATTTTATCTCTTTAAACAAATTTTCTAAAATATATTAATTGATAATAGATTAGAAGGTTCTACTACCAATATTCCACCTTTTTTACTGGTACAAATTATGCCTAGTTGAAACTGAAAATGAAAATTCATTTAGAGAGTATGGGATTTAACATCTGGACTACTATATAGACTTTGTATAAGATTCCAAAAACTAAAATAACTACTTGGGATGAACCTACTAAAACTGCATACAATAATAACTATATATAAATGAATGATCTGTATTGTGATTTAGGAGATGAATAATTTAATGGAATATCTGCTTGAAAAACTGCTTATGAAATCAGGGATACTTTGGGTGTTTCTCATGAGGGAACATATAATGTTTAGGAAATGAGATTGAATACCTATACTATTATGTATGATAATTTTAAAATGAATCCTCGTGAACCGATTTCTGCCATGGATCTCTGGTTCAACGAAATAGTAAATACAATGAGCTCACTTAGAAAAGCTGTTCTTGCAAAAGAACAGATCATAAGGATATTAAGATGTTTACCGGACAAATTGAGTGGCACATCTATTTCAATTCAAGAATGATGTGATATTAGTGCTTTTCCTATTAAGGCACTTATCGTTAAGTCAATAATGTATAAAGAATAACTTAAAGTGAATAAGGAAGAAAATGATGAATGAAGGAAGAATTCAGTAACCTTCAAGACACCTCCTTTAAAGAGAAAGGACAGGTAGAATGTTCACATACCAACTAAAAGCTCAAGTAGTGATGAGATTGCATCTAATAGTGATGCTGAGATGGCTCAAATAGCCAGGAGATTTAAGAATTTATATAGGAAGAATAAATTCTTTAGAAAATAAAATTATAAAAGAAAATATGACAAAAAATATTATTGGAAGAGGGGTTGCAAAAAGCCTGATATGAGTGATGACATTGTCTGTTTCGAATGAAAAAGGAAAGGACATGAAAAAGAATATTGTCCAAAGGTAAAATTCAAGAAGAAATATGACTACATGTACAATAAGTACAAGAACACTATGAAAGAAACATGGATTGCTTCATAAGATAGTTCTAGTAATTCTGATTCTACTAAGGATAAAAACTCTCAGAAATATAACATGTGTTTCATGGAAAACACATCTAAGGTAACATTGGATACTCTTGCTTTAAATTCATATTATTATGGAGTTGATTCTGATTCTGAATCTGAAAACATGACTGGTGAAGAGTTGTTTGAATAATGTAATATGCTAGAAGAAACCTGTAATGAATTGAAGTAAAAGTATAAGGCCTTGAAGAAAAAGAATTCTTTGACCATCTTTGTTAAATCTGCACATGATATAGAAAAGGAAAAGAATTGTTAATTACATAAGGAGAATACAGAACATAAACTGTCTAATGAGAAGTTATTAAAGGACTTAGAGAAACTCATTAATGGAAAGAACACACTAACTAAAATGTTACTTAAACAAGTGGCGCCAAAATATACCACTGGTATAGGCTATCAGCCAGGAAAGAGACATATTACGAAAAATAGATTTATTCAAAAATCTGGACAGAATGCTACTAGTTCTAGTTCAAGAATTTTGTATGATTCAACTAGTTATTCACATAATTATAAATCAAATAAAGTTTATCTTTCAAAATCTATTGATTCTGTAAATTATATGAGACCCATAAGACAAGTCTGGGTACCTGAAGCTTTTCTTGCTCACCTTTCTGGACCCATGAAAATCTAGGTACCAAAATCATTTTCTATCTAAAGTTGTTTTGTCAGAAACATGCTTAATGAGTTCATGTAAGAAGACATGGTACTTGGAAAGTGGATGTTCAAGACACATGAAAGGATATTTTTCATGTTTCAAAAGCTTAATCAAGGATGATGGTGGCTATGTCACATTTGGTGATAACTCAGAAGGAAAGATCATCGACCTAGGCCAGATTAGAAGCACTGATTCAGTTTTAATTTCTAAAGTATTATTTGTTGATAGACATAAATACAACATGTTAATTATTTCTCAGTTGTGTGATGATGGTTTTAATGTTATATTTGAAAAATATTCTTGTAATGTTTTTAATTATTAACATATTTTAGTATTTTCTACATTAAGAAATGAAAATGTTTATAGAGTTGATTTGAATTCTTTAGCCAAAAAAATTTTACTTCTTTAAATTCTTTTCGTAAAGAATCTTGGATTTGGCACAAAATATTAGGACACTGCAAGGTTTATTCACTTAGAAAACTGAATTGGAAGAACTTAGTTCGATACCTACCCAAACTTGAATTCCCAACAACGTTTGTACTCCATGTCAAAAGGGAAGGAAACATAAATATTCTTTTAAATCAAAGAAAGAAGTTTCAACCTCTCAAGTTGGTTCACATGGACCTGTTTGGTCCTTCTAGAGTTTCTAGTTTAAAGAGGAAGCACTATGTCTATTTCATAGTAGATGAATTTTCTAGGTAAAAATGGGTATAATTCTTAGCTCACAAAAGTGAATCTTGTACCTACTTCATTAAATAATTCAAGTCTGTAGAAAATCTTAGTGTACATAATATTAAGACCTTGAGAAGTGATCATGGTCGTTATTTAGAAAATCATGAGTTTGAATCTTACTACTCACACAATGGCTATAGTCACAACTTTTCTTCCCCTAGGACACCAAAACAGAATGGTGTAGTAGAAAGAAGAAATAGAACCATTCAAGAAATTTCAATAACTATTCTTAACGAGTGTGACCTACCTATTTATTTTTGCACTGAAGATGTGAATAAAGCTTGCTACATTATAAATAGAGTCTTCATTTAACCTGTTCTTTAAAAGACCCATTATGAATTTTGGAATAATAGGAAGCTTAAATTTAGTTACTATAGAGTTTTTGGCTGAAAATCCTTTATTCTTAACACTAAGGATAATCATGACAAGTTTTCTTCTAAAAGTGATGAGGGAATCTTTCTAGGATATTCTATAACTAGAAAAGCCTATAGAGTATTCAATAAAAGATCCAAATGTGTGGATGAATCTATTTACATAAAACTTAGTGAAACTGATCCACATGAACCTATGTCTTCCCTTGAATATCATGAAGAAGATATGTCTATCCTGGACCTTAATGATAAAAACAGTGAACCTACTGTAAATTCGAGTAATTATGGAAATTTTCCAAAACCCAATTCTGTTTGAAAAGAACCTAGACAAGAACCTGAAATTTCTAGTCCTACCTTTACTAGATCAACTAGGATTATAACGAATTATCATTTATATGGTGTTGTTGGTAATCTTTATAGAGAGACATAGATTAGAGCTTTTCTAAGAAACCAGGTTTAACATCAAGCCTTTCTTTCACTGTTAGAACCTAAAAATATCAATAATGCAATCAATGATGAATTTTGGGTAATGGATATGCAAGAAGAATTAAATATATTTGAAAGAAACAAATTTTGGGAATTAGTTGACACACCTAAGGAAACATTTACCATAGGCACTAAATTGGTTTTTAGAAACAATGTTGATGAATTGGTAAATATAGTTAGGAACAAAGCAAGGCTAGTTTCACAAGGATATAGTCAAGAGGAAGGAATAGACTATGAGAAAACCTTTTCACCTGTAGCTAAATTAGAAGGAATTAATATTCCACTTTCCTATTCTACTCATTTGAATTTCAAGTTAAATCAAATGGATGTTAAAAGTGCTTCATTAAATGATTTCATAATAGGAGATGTTTTTTTTTGAACAACCACCTGGATTTTCTAATCCTCATTTTCCAAATCAAGTTTTTAAACTCTATAAAGATTTATATGGTCTAAAACAATCTCTAAGAGCTTGGTATGATAGACTTAGAAATTTTCTCATTTCTAAAGGTTTTTCTAATGGGATTTCTGAACCATCTCTCTTTATCAAAAGAATTTCTAATGATGTTTTGATAGTACAAATCTATGTTGATGATATTATTTTTGGATCCTCTAATCATTATTTATGTACTAATTTTTCAAAGAGTATGCAAAATGATTTTGAAATGAGCATAATGGGAGAACTCAAATATTTTTATTGGATTTTAAATTTTCAAATTGAAAATGGTATTACCTTAAATAAAATTAAATATACAAAGGATCTTTTAAAACGTTTTGGTTTGGATAGTGTTAAGGAATGTGATACACCTATGAGTACCACATGTAAGTTGGATATAGATGTAACTGTAAAACAAGTAGATCAAACAATTTATAGAAGTATGATTGGGAGCTTACATTATTTTACTGCTAGTCGACCAGATATCATGATTAGTGTGTGTATGTGTGCAATATTTCAAGCTAATCGTAAATAATCTCACTTGATGTATATTAAAATAATTTTCAAATATCTTAAACAAACTGAAAACATAGGATTATTTTATCCAAAAATAAAATAATTCGATTTAATAAGTTATTCAGATGCTGATTTTTCTGGTTGAAAGTTAGATAGAAATAACACTTCTGGAACATGTCATATTCTAGGTAAGTCCATGGTATATTTGTTTTGTAAAAAGCAGATTTCTGTTTCATTGTCTTTTTCTGAAGCAGAGTATATAGCCACTAGTAGTTGCTATGCACAAATTCTATCGATGAAACATAATCTGTTGGACTATGGATATGTTTTTAAACATGTATCATTAAGTTGTGATAACACTAGTGCAATTAACATCTCTAATAATCCCATGTATCACTCTAGGACTAAACACATTGATATAAGGCATAATTTTTTGAGAGATCATTACCAAAAAGGTGATATTAATCTTGAATTTATAGGTACTTAACATCAATTAGATGACATTTTTACCAAACCTATAAGTTCAGATAGATTAGGTTACATTAGACATGAGTTAGGAATGATAGATCACCATTAGAAACCTCAATATTATACCTCACAGGTATACACCTCACTGTTATACCTCACCGGTCTGCACCTCACTGTTATACCTCACCGGTATGAAACTCACCGATATTGGTCACTGTTAGTGGACCTCACTGATAGATAAACCTCATTATTATGAATTATCACTAGTATATACTACGGTTATATTTGCGCTAGTTTTAAACTTAAGAATTTTTAGCCACCAGAATATATATTGTTTATACTTTACATATTATGTTTTATTTATTTATTTTAAGATTCCTAAATTATAAAACCCAAGTCTTAACCCCTTCCGATCAACCTCAAATTCATTACCCTCAATCCTTAGCTCCCATATCCTCATTTCTTAGAACCCTATGAGCCTTGAATCATAGATGGAAAAAACCAAACTCCCTACTGTCAGAGATGACATTGATGAGCTGAATGTGAAAAAGAAGAAGGAAGGGCCTGAAGCAAGTAGCGGTGTTAGTATAACATGGTCGGGGAGGCGTCCAGTGACCCGAATTTGCAAAATAGAGATATTGTAATCGAGAAGGAGCTGTGTGAAGAATGGATTTTTCAAAGACAATCACTGACACTTAATTTATTGGAGGAGTAGATATGGATAGAATGTTTCACAAAAAGCAGTGGACCTTATTATCCAAATCTAGTAAAAGAGTTTTATGCTTTTTTGTGATTTGAGAAATCTGATGAGGAAAATAGAATGGTATCATGGGTAAATGGAAAGTAAATAACTATTTCATCCATTGAGTTGGATATGTACCTGAGGGTACCACATGAAGGAGTTTTTTGATATTCATGGAAGATAGTACCTCCTACCAGTGACATATTTGATTATGAGACTGCCTTATAGGGGATCACTGGTAGTGGAAAATAGAGAAAGGTGGTGAATACAGAAATATATGGAGAAAATAGATTATTGTTCAAATTTGTGCAACATGTGCTAAGTCCAAGAAGAGGGGAATTTTTGAATCTGAGATATCAAGATATCTATCTGTTACATCTCTTGAGACATGGTGTGAAAGTGAATTTGTTCAGGCTTTTAATGATTCAAATAGAGGATATGACATGACCCAAATTAATGACCAATGCTTTATTCTTTTCCATGTTGATTTCAGTTATGATTAATGTGTAGGCGGTAGCTGAGTCATAGGATGAGACAGTGGTGGTAAGGAAAAAAAAATTTATCGCAACCATATTATGTATGTACATGAACATTTTCTAGAACCCATGGAAAAGTTAGTGGGTTACTGATGATGAGAATATATTTTACAAATTCAAACTAATTGACCATCCAAATTGACTAAAAGATAAAAGAGATCCAAGTATAGGACATGATGAGGAGATGAAATAGTATAGTGATGATTCAGATGAAGAGGATTCCTCTACATCAAATGGAGGAGATCCGAACGTACCTCCTAGCCCAGCTCCTGAAGTTGTATTAGAAGAAAAGGAAACTACTCCTTTCAACCTACCCAGTACAGAGACTATTTTAAGCAATGAAGAGGCATATGTGGATGAAGAAGCCCACCAGAGATCAGATCAAGAAGAGGTTTCCCCATAGAATGAGGAAGAAGAAAGAGAATCTGAAAATGAATCATCTTCTTCTGCCACCTTAAGTTTAAGTCCTTTGATTGGAAGTTCCGCTGTGCCTTTAGAGGAAAATCTTGTTTAAGTGGATATACCTTCTCCTATTTTTATGGAGCCTCCTACTGTTAGAGATTTTGAATTAGTTGTGGACGATTCATTGGAGGAAGAAAGAGCTGTTGAAGATTCTCTAGTTATACAGGAGAATGCACCAGTTGAGGGGGAGCATCCAACCAAACTTTGCAGAGTTTCATTGGCAGTTGAGATTGAGGATTGGCCAGAGGACCCAGGGATTGTAGTTTGTGGATTGCACTACCCTGAATCTGAGGATGAAACACCTATCAGCCAACCTCAAGTCAATTATAATATCACTTCTCAATTTTTACCCGAGGATGTAGTCAGAAAACCTGATATGGATCAGTTAATGTCTGAGCTAAAGGACAACATTGTGAAGTAAATAAAGAGAAATTAAAATTCACTGATTTCATCCATCCAATCTATTATGAATGACTCAGTGGAATGTATTTTGTCTGAAAGAGCACCTGCAGTAGTGCCTGAAAATAAAGTTACCAGGGATGACCTTGAGACTTTAAAGGCTGAAATGAAAGAGCCTTTGAGTGCTACTGTTGTTGATTTAAAGATTTTTTGTGTTTAAGAGATGAAAAACATGGAAAGATCTTTTAAACTCTCTCTTGGTTGTAGTGTGTCAACCTCTATGGTAGAGATTGTGGATGAAGTCACAACCTTCCAAAATCAAGTGTCGAGATTTTCAGAGGATGTTGAATTCCTAAAGAAATCAGTTGTCTATATGGAATCATATTTGAGTTCTAAATCTCAAGAAGACAAGGATTTGGATTTTTTAAAGAGAGTGGATAGTTAGATGTTATCAGTTTTGAGGAATTTAATCTTTCCATACAGAAGCGTGTTAGAACCTAGGATTTAGAAGTGAAAAATCTTATCAGTGGGATAACTACATGTTTCAAGGAAAATGTTTCTTTCTATATTAGTTCTCTTTCTTCCAAATATTCAGTAGATTTGGATTAGATTCGAGCTTTGATGAAAGAGAATCTTGGTTTAGCATTAACCAGTGGCTCTGTGGACTCATCTTCCCTAAGTCAAGTTGTGTCTATAACAGGGATGTTGTAAAATCATTCAAAATTTCATGATAGAGGCTACTGCTTCTCAGAAGAAAGTCAAAGACATAGTGGATTGTTATTTTCAAAGGTTGTATACTATTCATTATCTCAACAACCATTTCAAGCTAATGTTAGATAACATGAAGCTACCACTTGTCAATCAAGACTTCTGGGAACAAGTATTCAAACTAAGGGAGCTGACACCATCCTTGGATAAGTTTTTGGAAAACAAGTATGACTTTTTGTCTGTTATGGAGAGAGGAGGAGTAATCACTATGGATTTCCAAAATCTCTTGTTTCCCTTCTTGTATGCTGATGCTTGGACAGTGATTTTACCACCATCTTTACCTGTATCTTCCACTACTACTTCTCCTGCTCGTATGACTCCAACCCAAGCCATCTGAAGCCTTACTTATATGATCACTCAGATATCCACACAATACATGCCATGAATAGTTTCAGAATCTCAGCCTCCTCTGATCATTTCTATTTTTCCTAAGCCTCCACTTACATTCACATATTCTGATTCTACCTAGGATCCCAAAGGAAAATCCAAAGTGGACATTCAGGAGGTGGATTTAAAAATTACTAAGACATTTAATAGGAGTCAATTGTATTATTTTTGTTTCATTTTTGTATTTCTTTGTATCTTGTTGCACCATGAAATACAAATTCTTTTATTCTCTTTTCTATTCAGTTACTTATCTCTTTGTTTCCTACTTTCTAATAATAACAAAGGGGGAGAAAAATTAGATGCTAGAAAGCAAGATATATGAGCATGATATATGAGAATAATAATGGGGGAGACCAATGGGATTTATGAGAAATATTATTCTATCTCTGATACATTTAAAGTCTTACTTTTAATAATGTCATTACTAACATTAGTTATTTGTTTTATAATACCTCTAATACATTTGTTTTATACTTCTAGTAGTTTGTTTTTATTTTGTTTTTATTATTTTCTCTAATTCAATTGGATTTAATGCTATATCCTCTGATACGTTACTAAATATTTTGGGATTATAGTATCAGAAGTTGTGATTATCAAAAAGGGGATATTTTTTACATCACCTTTTTTTATAATCTCAATTATGTTTTAATATGTTTTGACAATCCCAAATAATTTTCATTCATATATTAATTACATATTCTTCCTACCTTGAAATAACTCTAACTCAATATGAATATGATCTGCATAGAATAGGTAAGTATTGTGTTTGGTCACTGATACTGACCTACCGGTACTTAGTCTACCGATAGACATGGTCACTGATACAAACAATTACTGATACAGAGGTCACTAAATTTTATCCCTACCGATAAGGCTAAGTACACAAGTAAAAGATAAAGCTACTAGTGTATGAAACTCCACCATTACAGAAAGGTCACCGTTACAGAATAGAGCTACCGGTATGTGTAAGTCTACTGGTATGTAAGTCTACCAATACGAGCTACCGTTACACAAGAGCTATCGTTACACAAGAGCTACTGTTATAGTAAGTCTACCAATAAGAAAATATCACTAATAGAGAAAGTCTATTGATATAGAAAGTCTACAACTATGAAGTCCACCGGTGTAAGGAAGTCACCGCTACTCAAGTATACCGATACAAGGAGTTACCGGTACAAGAACAAAGAGCTACCGATAGGAGCTCACTGCTACACAGAGACCTACCACTATATAAATCAACTGATACAAGGAGCTACTGATGGAAAGAGATACAGATACATAGAGATATTGTTATATATATTTACAGATAGCGATATATGTTCACTGATACATTGAGACAGACTGATACATGGAGCTACCATTACAAGGAGTAACAGTTATCGATGGAATCCAGTCACAATTCTCTAAACTCAATTTCGAATTGTTTATTTAGCAACGGTCATATTTGATGTTTTTAATGCACCTGCTTTTAATTAATGATAGTGGTTGGAATTTTATGAAACTGTACCTCATACATATATAATGTTATTCATTCCTATTACCAGAGCTAAAAGTATAAAAGTAAGATCAAGCTGTAGAGGAGACAGTGTGGTGAATATACACAATAAATAAAGGCGACATCCACACACCTATATACCTGAAGAACACTAGACATGCACGAGGCCATTCATACAGGAAGAGAACACAAGATGAATCTTTGTAAAGTAGTGAAGAACTAAAATTATATCTTTATGCAATCATGCTGATCAATCTGAACCTGGAAGTAAAGTAAGAAAATGACACTCTGTCTTTCAGAAAAAACCCATAGAAGGACTTAGAAGTATTCATGAATAATCAAAAGGATTCCAAAGCTTCACATCATATTTGTAGATCATTATAAACTCATATCTACTCTTTCTCAGTGATTCTTTAATATTACATATTGATCGATGTGTTTTGTATTTACACACTGTCTCCAATGCCAAAGTTGAGTATCTCTAAATCCTTATACAAACTTTTTATAACTCTATTTTATCCCACTGTGGATAGTGGTAGAGGTTAAGTAGGACCTGGACAGCTTGTGTGCTATTGTTTTGTTTTCACATGAATAATTGTGGTTGAGGTCTTAGTACCTGGACAGTCTGTGTACTATTTTTTACCCTGATCCAGGGTGTGGATCAAATTTACATAAATTATTTTAGATGACTAAGTCTCGGCTTGAGACTAAACCTCTTGGTTAAAAATACTATGCTTATTTGTTTTGGTTTTAACTATATCATATATTCCTATACTAATTACATTGAAATATAATATTGTTTTAAAGTAACATTGATAGTTAATCTAGAAAGTGTTTGAAACTATTTCAAATATGTAGGTTAGTTTCAAATGCTAATTTGATATTCTGATTAAATTAACTGATACCTAATCAGTCGTTTGAGAACCTAATTAAACCATTACATTTTTTCAAATTTACAACAGTTTAACTTAGTTTTAAATTGGGGGATTTTAATTGAAATCTTTTTAACAAAAATTTTAATTGGAACCCAATTCACCCCCCCCCCTTGAGTATCAACTCTGACCAACACTTTTAAATTTATATAATGGATAGCGTTACATGATCATTCATGTCCATAACATTTTCAACCATCTTTTAATTACCCATGTTTTAATATATTGATAAGTCGTAATAATTTATCAACTCCATCCATATCCTTTTTTTTCAAGTCCAATAATTTTTTTCTAAATATATATTTCATGTTTTTGAAATATATATATATATATTGAAATTTTATCAATATACACAATAGATCTAAATCATAAATGGAATGATTACTAATTCCAACTCTGAATCAAGTGTTAGTAAATTTTTCTCATAAGTATTTCATTTATATGAATAATTATAAATTTGATTATCATTCGTCATGAGGATATATCCTAATACAATTTTATAGGAATAATTGTATATTAAAAAACCTTACCAACTACATGGTATTTTACATATAGTTGTGGTGACAAACCAATTCATTTGATTTTGGAATCTTTGTCATATTCCACTCTCCAAAAGAAAAACACTCTATTTTATACTAATTTTTATTATTTATTTCATGTATATGATTGATTTATCATAAATTTTTGACAATATCTATATACAAGAGTAAAACTAATGCCCTTTGTTATTATTTTTTGTCTGGGCTAGTGCTCAATAAAATAAATATTTATTGACCCATAGATATCCCCATAAATGTGATAACATGACCGATTACTAAAAATATATATAGAAAAAATTCCCACATGATAAACATGGAATGATTTTCTTCTTTCATAATATTTTTAACACAATACATAAATAATTATCCCACTATTCCTAATCCATATAATGTATGAGAATATCATTAGTAAAGACTATAATTATTTTTCACAGCAATCTAAAATAAATTATTTCATCAAATACATAATGATAAATGGATAACTCATAAGTCAAAATGGTATTGTTATAAAATCATAGTGTGAATAACCTTTCTAGAATGAAATTTTAAAAATATACAACTTTTTGATCCTTTACAGATGCTATTTATGTTGAAGTAATATCATTGGGAATTATTTAGATCCTCATAGTTTATCAAATATATCATTGATACAATGTATATGATATTTGTTTTTTATCCTAATTATATTAAGTTTGTGATAATAAATGAGAAAAAATTCATCCTACCTTCATTTTGATTAAGGGAAATATTTCACCCCATGATTAAAAACTTGGTCTTATGAATCCCATATCTAGATTTTTTTAAAGTTTTTTTTTCAATTTATCAATATCTATTAAGTTCCCACTCTATGGAATCTTCATGATGTGTATATATGTAATTATAATTTCCATTATAAACTAATCCCCATGCTCTGGGAGAGGATAATAAAATTCATTTCTAAATAAATTAGTATACTGCCACATTGTTTTATGTTCATTAATGTAGATGTCCCTCATTCATTTGATAAAAAAATTACAAGGTAATTAGACCCATGATATAGAATATTCTTCCTTGGTAAGTCCATGATTATTCCATTGATGATAATTTACAATCAAATGTTTCATAATATGTAAAGAAATTACTTCTCAATAATAATTGATATGAAATACCTATAGGGAAATATAATCCATATCTAATATTATTTCAAATTCCAAAAATGAAATAATAATTAGATCTGTAGGAAGTATCAACCAAAAAATATAAATAAATGAAATTTATTTATATTAGATGTGATCAATATACCAATGGGTGTATTTATAGAATGTTTAATATTTATTTATTGAGGTGGTGATTCTTTATTCAAAGAAAACTTGTGTGATATAAAATAATGTAATAAATATAGTCAAACACGATATTAGAACATAAAGATATATGATCATGTGTAACTAAAATTTATTTCATATAATGACATATGATAGTGGTAGTTACCATGAATACCCTTCCCTTTTTCATAGTTTGGGAGGATTCGAGAGATTATTTTCTGCATAGGATCTATGATTTATTCATTTAATTTCATGATGTGCAATCTTTATCCACTTAAATCATTTCAGTGTCGGTGGATGATTAATTGTAATATTATATTCCTCTATTATCTTAATCAACCTATATTCCGTAATTCAATGGTTTTAGTATTGATGGAATACATTAAAATAATTAATATTTTCCCCTTGGGTAATTTACCTAGGTTTATCTTACAAAACATTATTAATGTTGGGAGTTAAAAAAATTTCCCACCATATTACTTATGATCAGAGTTCAATTAAAATTCAACCATTCTTCTCATGTACTTTAAATAATGGTAGTTCCCCTTTTCTATCTCCTCCTTTAGTGAAATTAAACCATACATAATATCTCTAAAAGTATCTTATGAAATTATCCCTTCAAATACATGGTTTTAAACCATTGAATAATTATTTAATATTGATTTTATATTGGAATATATAACAACATGAATTCCAAAGGGTAATTATTAATTTTACTTTATAGGATCTAGAAGTCCCGTCTTTGAGTTGATTAAACTCCATAAATTCTCATTTCATCCTCATAATAATGTTTTATGAATAAATTATTAGTATAATATACGTTCTTGATCATTTTAAATTTCATAATATCTCTTCAATCCTTTTCTATTGTTTTTATAATGACATTTCATAAAATTAAAACTTCTCATTATAAATGATAGACAAATAGGGCATGATTTTCATACATTGAGCTCATGAAAATAGAAAATATCCTTTTAACAAATTGATATATTGATCAAAAATAAGTTGACGAGAAGATCAACTAAAAGGGTGTGGCTGTTGTTTCGTGAACCAATTCAAGCAATAATTTCCATAGTTAGTGTGTTCGGGATATCAACATATTTTTTTCCTTTATTTATAGACTATAAATTTTTGGTGAGAATTTATATAAGGTTTTTTATATTATATCCGATGAAATTTTTTAGTTTAATGGTAACTTTTTATATTTCCCATCACATCCATGATTAAAATGGTTAGTCCTTTCTCTACATGTTTTATAAATACTAAAAATTTAAAAATAAAAAAATTTAGTACAAAAGATGTATTATTAACATAGATGTAATGAATAAAAAATAACATATGTGAAATTAATTATAAATTTTATTACTTCAATATAAGTTATCCTATTTATAACTCCAATTAAGTTCTACAAACATACCATTGCAATGTATTTAAATCATTCATAATGGTTTATAATTAAAATGAGAATCACCAAAGAATATATAATGGTAGTGTTTGTCTAGGTGGGTAGTCTTACTCCCACTCAGCATGCCCTATCACGACCCATCCCCCGAGGCCTGTATCGTGACTACCCCAAGCCCGCCTTCCATAGGCCAGGTGCTGATGACTAGCACCAAAGGCGTAATTCCCTAAAACTGGGAAGGCATTTCCATTATAAATCATAAACAGAAAATACCATAGTACAAGAGGAAGAAAAATATTAGTAAAAGCTGTATAAAAAGTGTACTGAAAGTAAAGGGGGTTCTAGAAAACTAGTCCAGCTGTAAAGTACAAGGAAAATAAAAAACATGTACAACTAAATGACAATCAGCTGGAAGGTTTCTAGCAGCTCCTAGATCACCCACCATGGATCCTACCAGAATGGTAGGTATAGATAACCTCCTCATCACTCCACATATGTCAGTCTCGTCTCGTCGTGAGGTCCACCTCCGGGTACCATCAATTCCTCGCACACTCCTCCTCGGCCACCGTTGTCCATCGTCTGCATCCAACACAATGAAGTGCGTGTATAGCCCGTGCATGGGTGAGTATAACGATACTCAGTAGAGACCCTGAGACCCTCAAGGTCTCAGAAAATACATCAAGGATAAACCACAACATTGAAATCAATGGATAACCCTTACATAGGAATATGCCCATACATATCCCTAAGTTATCAAGTAACACATCTCAATAATGCGGAAAACACCGAGGTCATTAACTCAGCTTAAACCAGAATATTTATTATCGAAACCAGGGCTGCTGGAGAACTCCTCCACTGTCATGTACAGTGGGGTTGTCGTGACACCGAGGCACTTTTCACTAAACATACACTGCTGAGTTAATCCTCCTGTTGAGTACCGCAGGTCTACTACCAAATAACGGGCACTCCATTCATTGTGGGTCTGCAGCCAAATATTGGGTGCTCCCCCTAATAGTCAACAGAGGTACTCCTCATGTCGAGTATCACGGGTCTATTTCCAACTACCAGGTTCTCCATATGCCATGGATCTACCACCAAATACCTGTAATTCCCCACTGGGCTAGTCTAATCACTCCGAGTCGAATCGGTCGAGCAGTTAGCAGGTCTATCAGCTACTAAGTCTCCTCACTCTACCTACTAGTTTTGGGGAGGATCCGCTCCATGAGCTACTGGGAAAAACTCTAACTATCATGAAGTCTCACGTAAAAGAATCTTATATCTCTACCACATCATACGGGTCTCAACACAATAGACAGTGCGTCGATCGGACCCTCAGTCTGTGAGTTATTAGACTTTTAGCCCTGAGGGCCTGGTTAGTTTCATGCAAGAACCAACCTGACAGTATCTCAACTATACAATGAACTCCCATGGGGTATTTTTCAAAGGGGTTGATTCATTCCAAGAATATTGGCTCCACTGACGTTTCGTCAAATGGATGCATGTAGCCCATGATAAGGGTGTAAAGGTGAAAGTGGGTCTGACGGGTTCGGGTCTGGTCCGACCAAGTGGGACCGACCTAACCCGGTCTGTGAATCTAACTCGGTCTCAAGGGGCCGAACGACCCAATGGTACGACCCGACCCGTGGGGGCGGTCCAGTTGTCTGGTCGTGTGGCGCGGCCCGGATGGGTATGTGGCCGGGCCCGGCTGGCATTGTGGCCCGACCCAAGAGGCCGTGTCACGTGGCCCGACAAGCCATGTGGCCCGGCCCAGCTAGCCGTGTGGCCCGGATTGGTGGCCGCACGGTCAGGATGGCCACGTGTCAGATGGGGGGTACTGCGCCCCCTGTTTTTCTATCAGATCTAGTGCTAGGCGCTGTTTTGATATTCCCCCACAGGACCCGAGGGGTCCTACCTTGTCTGGCTGGCCGAGCGGGCAGCCGATTCCCGCACCACCAGTGATGCACAATGGCGACGCGCTGCTCCGATGTGGCCTGCCTTGGCTGCGGTTCCACATCCCAGGCACTACACGACGTCGTTGTGCATCCTCCAACGCGGCCCGACCTTGTCGCGGTTCTGCTCCACCGGCACTGTGTGATGACACCGTGCTTCCTTCATCATGGCCCTTCCTGGTCACGACCCTCGGTTCCTCCACACGGCATGGTGATGCCATGCCTTTCCGGCGACCTTGCGGCCTTGCACCGCCGATTTCATCGCAGCCTACCTGACACTGGCCACCATTGTTATTCCGCCTCCATCATTAACAGGTGTAAATAATAATGGGAGAGGGTCGGCCTGTGTTCGTGCGGCCCGAGCCTTCCAAGTTATTGTGATATCAATTGGAAAATTAATAACCAAGATTGAATGATGAAGAAAGGAAACGAGAATAAAACATAAATCCCCTACCTTTTTTGTTAAATTATGACAGAGTCGCGGGAAATGGGTGTCGTTTTGTTGAAGTCGGGAAAGAAGAAGCCGAGGAAGAAGTATCATCAGCAGTCTTCACGGTCGGCTCTTTTTCTTATCGCTCGAACAATGATTTTTGAAGAAGTTCATCCTTCTTTAGTGGTGTGTGGCGTTATTTGTTGGAAGAGAAAAGGATCCTCTCTAGATATTTCCCTTCTCTGTTCCCCCCAAGAATAATTCCTATCAAAATAAAATAATAGGTTTGCCTATTATTTTATTGTTGGAATGAATTTGAAAATATTAAAATTAAATAAAGTTACTTCACTTAATTAATGGGAGAAGTTGTCTTAATTAATTTGTTTAAGGAAGTTAAAGAATTCAAATAATTCATCATATTAATTGGCACATTAATGATGGGAATGTGGAGAGTTGACAACCCACATAAATCAAGGTTTAGAGTGGTTAAAAGGGAGTTAGAACCCATGCGGGGCCCAACTTAATAATATCCTCCTAAGGGAGTTTATGCTCAGGTGATCCCCACCACCATAACCTCCCTTGGGAGGTTTGGGTGTGGTGGCCCCCACCTCCAACCTCCCCATGGAGGATTTAACTACCTCAAATAAAAATATGTTATGTCATATTTATATTTAATTTTATATAAAAACCCCAAAACTGTCTTCCACTCTCGATAAAACACAACTGCGGTGAAGGTCTCATTATGCAATTATCGACGTTGTGAATTCAATGGTGCCCAAAAATTTTAGTTCTGAGCACCGATTCAAAAGATATAAAAAACCACTTGTACGTTTACTGAACATAACCGATCCAAACATAAGAAAATTATTCCGGGTACACCGGGCCTCAGAATCATGCTCCGTCAGAAACAACGGACTCGAGAAATTCCCATGTATTTAAGAAAAAATTGTCCACGGAAATTCCAGGTCTTTACATTCTCCCCACCTCAGTGCATTATGTCCTCATAAGCTACAACTCAAACTAAGAGAACAAATGGGCGTACTGAGCATGCATCTGAGCCTCCCGCTCCCATGTGCTCTCCTGGTGTTCCATTACTGCCAAAGAACTCGCACTAGAGGTATCGACTGTCCACGTAGGACCCACTCCTGTCGATCCTCAATCTCTAATGGAACCTCTGTGAAAGTCTCCCCATCATCTATGTCCATCTATCCATGGTTGATTATGTGGGATCGGTCATGCACGTATCTCCTTAGCTGAGATAAATTTAAGACGCCGTACACCCGGTGAAACAGAGGTAGAAGAGCTAAGCGGTAAGCCACCTCGCCTAATCTGCTGAGGACCTGGAAAGGACTAATGAATCGCAGAGATAACATTCTGCCTTGGAAAAATTTCCATAGACCTCCTCAAGGTGAGAACTGTAGGAAGATGTGATCTCCATCATAGAACTCCAGAGGTCTCTATCTCCTGTAAGCATACGATTTCTGCCTGCTCTGTGCAGTCTTCATCCTCTTCTGGGTGATCTTCACCTTTTTGGTGGTAGCCCGTACCATCTATGGTCCTACTAGTACTGAATCCCCTAGGTCTATCCAGCACAGTGGCGATATACAATATCATCTATACAAGTCCTCAAAAGGCGCCACACCGATGGTGGAGTGATAGCTAGTATTGTAGGCAAACTCCACAAAATGTAGTGGATCCTCCCAGCTGCGACCGAAGTCGAGGACATATTCACATAGCATGTACTCGAGGGTTTCTATGGTCCTCTCAGTCTATCCATCTGTCTGAGGATGGAAGGTGGTGCTAAGACATAACTGTGCCCTGAAAGCCTCCAACAATCACTTCCATAGTCCAAAAAGTGAAGCATGCGTCACGGTTGGAAACAATAAAAGTAGGTACTCCATGAAAACACACAATCTCTTGCATTTAGAGGTGTCTCAAGCTCTCTATTAAGCCCTTCTCACTAATCGCAAGGAAGTGGTCATACTTGGTGAGTCGGTCAAAAATCACACAAATGGAGTAGTAAACCCTATATGTATGTGGAAGACCCATCACGAAGTCCATGTATAACCCATCTGACTTTACTCTGAGACCTCTAAGGGCTGAACCAAGCCTGAAGGTACCTGGTGCTCTGCTTTCACTTGCTGACAAGTTTGGCATCGTGAGACAAACTCTGCTACTGCCTTATTCATACCTCACCACCAATGATGTAGTATAAGGTCCTGTTACATCATTGCCGCCCCTGGATGTACCGCTAGAGGGGAAGCATGGAATTGCCTCAACACCTCCTCCTGAACTGCAACTGGTACCAGGGTACATCCTCTAAAGAGGATGACGTTCTCCCCACCTTCAGAAAATCCATCAGGTGCCTTCCCTATGGATATCTAACCACGTCGTGTCTCACAGTCAGCATCCCCACACTGCATCTCCCTGACTCACTGACGAAGTGGAGGAGTTACTATAAGAGACTGAAGATAGGCAGCACCATCCATATCCACAAAGGATATCTGTAAGGAAGCCAGCTGCTATGTCGCCTCTCCTAGCAGCTGAATGCTAGTCCACCTGCTAAGCGCATCCATAGAAACGTTCCCCTTCCCATGAGTATAAACTATCTCAAATTCATAGTCCTGGAGGAACTCAGGCCATCGCCGTTGTCTCAGGTTCATGACCTTCTGAGAGAAGATATTCTCGAGACTCTACGGATTAGAGTAAACGGTAAAACGTCCACCCATCAAATAGTGTCGCCACATCATCAAGGATTAGACCCCTGCTTCTAACTTCATGTCATGGGTAGCGTAGTTTTGCTCATGTTGTCTCATCTGCTGAGAACCATATGCGATCACTTCTTGATCCTGCTTCCGGACACACCCGAGTCTGGTCCCTGATGCAGCACAGTAGACTACATACCCTACACATTCCTCTAGAAGCCTCATGATGGGGTCACTAGTCATCCACGACCTCAGCTCCTGAAAGATTTGTTGGCAACATTCCACCCACATGAAGGGTTTCCCCTTCTTCGTCAAGGCTGAATGTGGGGTTGTTACTCTGGAGATGTTTGGAACGAATTACTGATGGTATCCATCCATGCCCAGGAAACTCCAAACCTCCGTCACACTCCTGGGTGGCTCCCAAGAAAGAATTGTCCCAATCTTCACTGGATCTAATACTACTCCAACCTTCGAGATGACGATTCCAAAGAAGTGAATCTCTCGATTCCAAAACTGGAACTTTGAGAGATTACCTAAAACCTGGTTCTCTCGGAGTGTGTCCAGTACTACTTGAAAATCGTAGGCATGCTCCTCCTCAGTAGTCGAGTGGATCAGTATGTCGTCAATGAAGACTATGAAAAAGCAATCAAGGTATGGCTGGAAGATCCTGCTCATGATAATCATGAACAATCCTGGAGCATTGGTTACACCAAAGGGAATAACCAAAAATTTGTAGCGTCCATAACAACACCTAAAGGTCGTCTTTTGTACATCCTTATCTCGAACTCTGAGATGGTGATAGCCTGATCTGGGTTCTATCTTCGAGAACCATCGTGCTCTCTTGAGCTGATCAAAGAGGTCATCGATCCTCGGAAGTGGGTACCTATTCTTCACGGTCACCTAGTTCAGGCGACGGTAGTCGACACAGATCCTCAAGATCTCGTTCGTATTATTGGCAAATAGAATCGGGGCTACCCAGGGAGAAACACTGGGCCAAATAAATCCCTTCCCCTGCAAGTCCACAAGCTATACCCTCATCTCGTGAAGCTCAGTGGGAGCCATCCGATATGCTGGAGTAGATATCAGTGATATCCCCGGGTATAGTTCAATTTAGAAGCCCACATCTCTGCGAGGAGGTAGTCCAAGAACATATTCGGGGAATACATCCACGTAGTGGTCCACTACTAAAGGATAAGTCAGACTCTCCACATCTACTACTCTGAGGGTAAGGCAACCCAACTGGTGAGTGATCGGCTGCACCCTCATCTGAGTAACTTCGTCCTATGCTGCAAAGGTTCCCTTCTCGTCGGTGAAGGTGAACCAGGTCCCATCCATGTGGACACACCTCACATTGCACCTAATATAGTAGATTTGATCATGGACTGTAGATAACCAGTCCATACCCAAGATGACATCATAACGCCTCGACCCCGCTACGAGGAGATCCTATCCGAAGCTCTCGCCTCCAAGAGTATGCTCACACTGCTGGAACTAGTACATAATCACCGAGTCTACCCCCATAGGAGTCTATAGACATAAGGATCGAGCCAATGGCCCATCGGAATCTCCGAGCTTCAAACGAGGGTAGTGGAAATGAAAGAGTGACTGACACCTGTGTCTATGAGAACTGTAGATATGGTGGAGACGACACAGATCGTACCATGAATCATCTTCAGAGCGCTATGCTCGTAAGCCTCAGTTGCCTGAAGCTGAGCCCTCCCCTAACCACCCGCTCCCTATGGTTGGGGTGGACCTCCTGGTGGTGGTGGTGGTAGCACCTCGTATCATTGTCCACTGCCAGATGCACATCCTTCTCCTCTTCCACATCCTCCTCCACCCTTCGAACCGCCATGATCGAAAATCCGCCACTACCTATGGGTTCCCTCAACTATCTGCTTCTCATCAGTACAGAGGGTCGGACAGTCACGAGCCAGGTAACCAAGTCTGCCGCAAATGTAACATTCTCTGCTCCTGGCATTTCTGGCTATGTCTCAACTCTTGGTGACCCGCACAACCGATCTTGAGTCGTGAAGTCGACCACCTGTGGGTCTGGTCCTTTTGGACCTCTCCATCATCTGTTTACTTCCAGGTATAGAAGACTCTACTACAAGTCGACTAGTAGTGGGTCTCGCTGTTGATGACTGCTCATCAAGGAAACTCTCCACTATGAGGGCTCGTTTTAACACACTTGTCTAAGTCGAGATGTTGTGGGAGAAAAATGAAGCTCTAATTTCTCACCTGAGGCCCTACTCAAAGGTATGGGCCCTAAAAAATTGTTCCCATACCATATCAGTGGTGGAGCATAAGAGGTCGGTAAACCTCGCTGACTTCTGAGCTACATTCATCCTTCCCTACTACAGATGAAGTAGCTCATGTATTCGCACCACTCGAAGGTTGGCTGGAGAAAACTCCACCCAGAACAGGCCCTCAATGTCTTCCCATATATGTGTCACCTCATCCTGGACCTAGAGCATCAGGCTCCACCATCTTCCTGCTACTTCCTGAAGGAGGCTGGAATCAAGGATCGCCATGAAGTTTACTAGTGTCCCAACCTGCCTGAAGACTCTCACCACAGCCTCCATCTAATCCTCAACTGCCTGTTGGTCTGTCTCTCCCCGGAACCGGGGTGGCCTCTGGCACTGGAACTCGTGCAGCGCGCTCAAGCGGTGTGCATCATTTGCTGTTGGGGTTGGTGGCATCGGTGGCCCAACGGGTGGTGGTACCACTAGTGCCTCTTCTGGTTTCTCAAATGGAAAGGGTCATTGCACCAAAAACTCGTTGGTCGGTGGGCTATCAGTACATACAACTCTCGGGGCTCTAGCTATTCATCCGTGAGTAGGCATCCTGAATGAAACAGATGCGGCCCGATCAAAAGACTATAACTGGTGAGTTGACCTGATTTGAGATGACTTAACGTAAACATTTGAAAACACACACGCAATTAGTGTTTTCAATTACTAAGTTGTAAATCAGTAGTCAGGGTCCTGGTGTATGGATATGTCGGCCGCCACACCAACACTGGACTCCCTGAACTAAAAACCACACTCGGTACCCTTATCATTATTACTTCACACAAAAGAAAATATCTGCATCCAAAGTTCTATGGTAGAACCGACTCCTCTGATACCAATTTGTCACTACCCATCCCCCGGAGCCTATATCGTGACTACCCCAAGCCCTCCTTCCATAGGCCAGGGGCTGGCGACTACCACCAAAGGTGTAATTCCCTAAAACTGGGAAGGCATTGCCTTTATAAATCGTAATCACACACAACCAGAGTACAAGTGGAAGAAAACACTAATTAAAAGCTATATAAAATGTGTACTACAAGTAAAGGGGGGCCAAAATACAAGCCCAATTGTAAATTACAAGGAAAAGGAAAACTAGGTACAAATAAAATACAAACAGCTGGAAGGTGTCTAGCAGCTCTTGGATCGTCAACCATGGATCCTACCTTAAGGGTAGGTACATATAGCCTCCTGAGTGCTCTACGTACATCCATCTCCTCTGGGTACGGTCTCGTCGTGAGGTCCACCTCTAAGTACCATCCAGTCCTCACACGTTCTGCCTCAGTCAGCGATGTCCGTCGTCCGCATCCAATACAACGATGTACAGGCATAACCTGTGTAGATGTGAGTATAACGATACTCATTAGGGAACCTGAGACCCTCAAGATCTCACAAAATCCAAAAAGGATAAACCACAATGTATGAAATCAAAGGATAAACCTTACATAGGTATATGCCCAATAATATACCTTAGTTATTATGTAACTCATCTCAATCATGAGGAAAACACAAAGGTCATTGACTCACTCAAACTGGTATTTTTATTATAAAAACCATGGATGATGGATAATTCCTCATCTGTCGTGTAGAGTGTGCAAGTCACGACATTGAGGAGCTTCTCACTAACCTTAGACTGTTGAGGTACTCCACCTGTCGAGTAACATAAGTCTATTTCCAAATACTGGGCACTCTGTCCGCTGTGGGTCTCCCGCCAAATACCGGGCGCTCCCCCTAATAGCTTACAGAGGTACTCCTCCTATTGAGTACCGCATGTATGCTTCCAACTACCAAAAGCTTCGTCCGTTATGGGTCTTCCGACAAATACCGGGCGCTCCCCACTAGGATAGTCGAATCACGCAAAGTCGATTCAGTCAAAAATTCATCAGGTCTGTCAGCTACTAGGTCTTTTCACTCTACATTCTCGTTTCCAAGAGGATCCGCTCCACGATTTACTGAAAAAAACTCCATCTATCACAAAGTCTCATGTAAAATTACCTCAAAGGTTCGACACGTCATAGGGGTCTCAACGCAATAGACGGTTGCACCCTCACGCGTCGTTGGGCACTAGCGACAAACTAAAATTTATAACCAACTTACTACTTAGTACAGTGGCTAGAAAGAGTCGAACCACAGGGACGCCTATTGTTGTGTTTTGAGTTCAAAAAAAATAAACTAAACAAAAAAACACATTAAAAAATAGAGCAAAGACAATTGGTGGTTGTGAAGTGGAGTTCATGAGACTTAGTGTGTGCAGAAGTGAGAGTGAGATGGTGAGTGCAGTGTGAGTAGACAGAGCAGCAAGAGAAACCGGGGTGCAAACAACCAATAGATGAATAGGGGGAAAAGTACACTGGCAGATTTGATGTTGCTTTGCCTTATTCATGCACTGAGATTTAGGAAAATTTGGATCTGACAAAAAGAAGCTTTCCAGAATTTTTGTCTGGTCAGTTTATGATGAAATAACACTTACAGTCCTTTGACTGTACGAGTCATTCCATCCAATGATGAAGATAATTCAGAAGTCACCGAGATCAACGTTTCAGTTGAGTTCAGTGTGTCTCTCTCATTCAATTATAATTCACTTGTTAGTGAATTACTCAATTTGAAATAGTTTTAATTATGCTAAAAACAAGATCTGTTTTCACATAATCTTGTTGGTTTGAAAATAATCTTTTCTGTAAGAAAAAAATGAGAGAGACGATCCAAAGAAAAAGGATGCAATGCATGAATAAGACTAAACAACCATAATCAACCAGCTTATTCCCCCCCCCAAAGGAAATTAGCCAGACCTAGTGGATGGTTTCAATGCCACAGTATGGTAAGAGACAATGAAGTTCATGTTAAATTGTGTTGCAGAATGACAGAGAACAAGATAAATAAGAATTTTCGGCACCCTGCTCGATCTCTTGGAAACTCTAACTTCGACTGCTTGATGGTAGATGCAATGTTGGAACTCACTCGAAGTCCCGCTCTGGGAATCGAGGTCTGAAAATGCGCTGTTCTCTACTCTCGGTACTCCAATTGCTCCATGGAAGATGGTGTAAGTTCCTCCTGCTCTGCTCCCCCGGTCGGGATCCAAAATCTTGATGTTTGTCTCTCCAGATGGATGTTCCCTCCAATCCCCCTGATCCTGCTTAGCTCGATTGGGTTATGCCTCTCCCGCCTCTCGTGCATTCATCACCCAACCGAAGCCTCTGGAATCTCCCTCAAGTAGTTCTCTAGCCTCCACATGGCGCTTTCACTGTGCTGCTCCTCCTACGCTGTCACCGGAGCAGTTGCTCTGAATTGAATGAAAAAAATTGGGTACGGCGAACCCTGGACACAGCCAATCCACGTGGCGTGCTTTTATGTGCACGTCACAATCTTTTAACTGAATTCTTTGTAAGTGCATCTCATTCCCTGCAACTAAACAACAACAAACACACGCGAGTAAAATACAAAATAAAATGAAACTACTCTATTCTATAAATTAATATTATTACTTAAATAAAAATACTTATATATATATATAATACCTAATATTATTATTACTATTATAAGTAATTATATTTATTAATATGATATACTAATATTATATATTATCTTATATACAATTATTAATATAACTATAATTATTATTGTATAGTATATGATATATATATATAATATATTATGTTATATTATATGATATAATAGTTATAATATATATATGTTAATATATAATGTATATATTATAAGAATGTTATTATTGATTATTATATATATTTATTTAAAATAAAAACGCAATGAAAGAGAGGGTGGGGATTCGGGGCTGTTCGGCGCATGGGAGAAGGGAGAAAGTGGGAGGCTGGATCGGCGCACAACAGGGAGAGGAATGCAGGGCGCGACAGCTTGGGTTCAGCGTGGAAGAAGGGGCGCAAAAGAAAGTGGGAAGGGGGTGACAGTGCTCAGGCGGTCTCAGTGAAGGTATAGTAGTGCTGAGGCGAAAAAGCCGGCGGGTTTGAACAACGGTTCGGATGCCACAGCGGCGGCTCGAATGGATCACGGCTGAGCGGCGCAGAACATTAGGTGAAAGGGATAGAGGCAGCGACACAGGGGGCAGCGGCGCACGGGTGTTCCAACAGAATGGTGAGGGTCTGGGGATTTTCTGGTTGATTGGGGGATGCGGCGAAGAAAGGGGTTAGCGCGGATAGGGGAGAGGTTATTTGGGGTTGGGTCTGGTGAGGACAGCCGGTGGTCGTGCGGCTCGAGGTAGTTCCCGGAGGGGCCGGCTTCGGATATGGAATTTCCAGGTGAGTCTGGATTGCAATTCGGTATGGTGGGTGCATGGGTTTTGGATCTTGAGTTCTGAATATGATTATTCAGGTTTGTTGTGTCTGTTGTGTGTAAATTTTTGTGCGGATGATGTGTTGATGCTGTGTGGTTGAGAAAGGAGATTTTTTTTCTGTGTTGCTGGATGTGGTGGCTGCGTGAATGAGGAGAAAGAGGAGTGGTTCCACCGATGGGAGTGAAACGGGATCAGGAGTTGATAATTTTGCCACGGTGAGACCGTAAGTGAAACAGTGGGAGGGTATGTGGAACTTTAAAGATAAGTGTCTGGGGGTGCAAGAGACACCGTGAGTGAGGATCAGGGTGAGACTAGAACCGTGATGGGGTGGCGGAGGTACCGTGAGTGTTGCTCACGGTCTCACCGTGAGTGTTGCTCACGGACTCACCTTGAGTGTTTCTCACGGTCTCACCGTGAGTGTTTCTCACGGTCTCATATGGTGACACCATGGTGTGGCGTGGATAGAAACACCTACAAAATAAACCGAATTAATTAATACCTTAATAAAACCCAAAAAATGGATTAATAAATTAAATTTTAAAGGGAATAAAATAAAGAACTAAATAAATAAGATAAAATTAATTATGCTTTATTAAAAATAATGACTTAATTTGTATTAAAAATTATAAACAATTTGATTGAAGAACAAATTTAAATATTTACAGTAACTTGCTTAAATTATTTCACCAAAGAAATAACCAAAAAATTATGTAAATAATTTATTAAAGAATAAAGATTTTAACTGAATAAAATTGGTAAGTTACAATTAGTTAAGTTATTCAAAGAATTAAGAACAAGATTGTTTTATTTATTTACAATTTAAATAATAAATAAATAAATTAATTAATTAATGAATTAATAACCTAACTAGAATAAAAATAAATAAATAAAAGAATAATTCACAAGACTAATTTAATTTAAGAATTATTTAAAAATGACACTAAGGCACATTAAAACACGTGTTTTAAGCTAACAACAGATTATTTTACACAGCAGGTTCAAAAACAAAACACTTATCAATTATTTTAAAAAAAACAGCATTTTGATATAAAAAATTCAATAAAAATATAAAAAGGATGTGGTAAAGTGTATGAAAACACTTCCACATCAATGGTGCGTCGATTAGACGTCTTGTCTATGAGTTATTAGTCTTTTAGTGTTGGGGGACCGGTTGGTTTCGTGCACGAACCAACCTGACCATATCTCAACTAAACCCCAAACTCCCATGGGGTACTCTCAAAGGGACGACTTCGTTCCAAGAATATCGGCGCCCATGATGCTTCTTCAAATGGACGCTTGTAGCCAATGATATGGGCGTAAAGGTGAAAACGGGTCTGATGGGTTTAGGTCTGGTCTGACCCAGTAGGACTGACCTGACCTGGTCCATGAATTTGACCCGACCCAAAGGGACGACTCAGCCGGAAGGGGCGGCCCGACCGAAGGTACGACCCAGCCCGTGGGCGCAGCCTGGCCCGAAAGCAAGGCCCGACCTGGTTGGCTGGTCGTGTGGCTTGGCTGGGCTGGCCTTGTGGCCGGGCCCAGTTGTCTGTGTGGCCTGGCCCGACTGGCCGTGTGGCTCGGTCTGACTGGCTGTGTGGCCTGGCCTGACTGACCGTGTGGCACCGCGAGCTGGCCACGTGGCCTGGCCGGCCAGCCCGCGTGGCTGGGCTGACTGGCCCACGTCGCCCGGGAGGCCACAAATGGGAAGGGGGGTGTCATGCCACCTACTTCCCGATCGGAACCGGCGCTTGGCGCCGGTTGGGTTTTCCCTTGTAGGACCCAAGGTGTCCTGCCTTGTCCGGCTGGACGAGCGGCCAACCGTTTCCCGCACCGCCGGCACAGCGCTACAGCACCCCGCCCCTCTGATGTGGCCCACCCTGGCTGCGGTTCCGCAGCACTGGCACTGTGCGACGACGCCGTTCTTCCTCCGCCGCGGCCTGGTCTGGCCGCGGTTCCGCTCCACCGGCACGGTGCCCCGGCGCCGTGGTTCCCCTGCCGCAACCCAGCCTGTCTGCAACCCTTAGTTCCTCCGCGCAGCATGGTGATGATGCGCCTTTCCAGTGACCTAGCAACATTGTGCCCCTGGTTTCATCGTGGCCGGCCTGACGTCGGCCGCCATTTTTTTCCATTCCATCGTCAACAAACGTAAATAACAATGGGAGAGGATCAGACCGTGTTCGTGTGGCTCGAGCCATCCACGTTATTGCAATATCAATTGGAAAATTAATAACCAAGATCGAATGATGATGAATGGAAACTAGAATCAAACTTAGATACCCTACCTTTCTTGTTAAAGGATGACAGAGTCGTGGGAAATGGGCATCGTTTCATTGACGTCAGGAAAGAAGAAGCCGAGGAAGAAGCATCGTCACCATTCTTCACGGTCGGCTCCTTTTCTTTTCGCTCGGATGAAGATCATCGAAGAAGTCTGTCCTTCTTCGGTTGTGTGGGTCATTCTTCGTTGGAAGAGAAAAGGCACCTCTCTAGCTCTCCCCTTTCTCTGTTCCACCCATGAACAATTCCTAACAAAATAAAACAATATGTTTTCCTATTATTTTATTGTTAGAAAGAATTATATAATATTCAAATTAAATTAATTTACTTCACATAATTAATGGGTGAAGTTGGCTTAATTAATTTTGGGAAGGAAGGTGAATAATTGAAATAATTCATCAAGTGAATTAGCACATTAATGAAGGGAAGTTGGAGAGTTGACATCCCACAAAAATGGGGGTTTAGAGGGGTTAATGGGGAGTTAGAACACGTGTGGGTCCCACCTTAATTATATCCACCCATGGGAGGTTATGCTCTGGTGGTCCCCACCAACATAACCTCCGTTGGGAGGTTAGGGTGTGGTGGCCCCACCTCTATCCTCCCCATGGAGGTTTGAACTATCCAAAATAAAAATATTTTAAGTCATATTTTTTACTTAATTTTATTTAAAAACTTCAAATACTATCTTCCACTCTCGATAAAATGCAAATGTGGTGAAGATCTTAATAAGAAATTACTGATGCTGTGAATTCAACGGTGCCCTCATATTTCAGTTCAGAGCACTGGTTCACAAAGTTATAAAAACCAGCTCGTACATTTACTGAACGTGCCCAAACCAAACTTCAGAAATTTATTTCGGGCACATCGGGCCTCAGAATCAAGCACCGTCAAAAACTACGGCTAGTAAAATTTCCATGTATTTTAGAGAAACATTTCCATGGAAATTCCAGGTCTTTTCATGCACATCAGTGAAGATAAATTCAATTCTCAATCATCATTTTCAGGGTTTTTACCCATTGGTTCATCTATCCAACATCCATATCCACATTCCAATATCCTAAAAGGGATAACATTTTTATGAAAAAATCATAATGAATACTTCACTAATACTTCATGATATAATACAACACATAGACGTAGTTCTAGTATTTCTGCAAAATATTCTATAACCTTATTATAAAAATTACATTCTATAATATTTGAAAATAATGAAGCATTAATTATTATATCCACTATTATGTCCTAATTGAAACATGTGTTTATTTTATAAATTTTAAACTATATAGACTTTAAATTTCATAAATAATATTAATAATAACCTTTGAACAGATTGCTTCACTTACATTGGAGACTAGATACACAATAATTTTATTTTATAATCCATGTGAAAATTTATTATCAATGTCAACATAAAAACATAATTTAAATGTATCATTTGAAAACATTACCTCATTACTAGGGGAATGAAAAAATAATAATGTTTGGAAATCAAAATATTTGTAAGGGATGGGTAAAAATTGCACAAGGGTTGAGATAATAATCATATAAAGAAAACATAAGCATATGAAAAATATGAATAAATTATGATTAGTAACAATAAAGTATAAGAGACCATAAAACGACATATTATAAGAACATAATGTCATCAATGATCAATAAGGAAATATAAATGTCACAAAATGGCAAAAAACTTGGACATAAATCAATAGTAATGATATCATATGATTAGAATGCATGAAATCATCCAAACATAGAGTTTACATTATCATAAGGAATCATTTATTTCTTTTTACAAACACCTGAACCCATTATTTCATAAAAACATAATTGTACCCACATATACATCACCTTCATGAGTCACGCATTATCAATAATAGATATAAATATATTAACTATTACCTCATATATATATATGTATCATGGGATTTAAAATTAGCACAAATACACTAGATAATTATATGGGAATCCACACTAAATCATCCATATATATAAGATTCACTTATATTCATTCACGCATCTCATCATAATGTACCCATGTTAATAAAAGGGTTTCCTAAAAATTTAGATGAACAACATTCACTTTTCTAAGAGAAAAAATGCAAATAAAAAATCATATTATAAAAAAATCAAAAAAACAATAACCCTTTATATAATATGTATCTCATTGAATTAAATGTGGTTCTATTAACATTTCTGAATAATATATCAACATGAATTAAGTTAATTTACATTGAAAATTATATCACCACAATATAATCACATAATAGAAGAAAATAGAGGCTTGAACATGAAAAATTAGTTGATTATAGATATAGGATTTTAATAAAGGTAGGATAATGTAATCCAAATCAAAAAATCATTCTTTATTGACAAATTTTAAACAACGATATATAATTCATTTTTATGAGTCAATTTTCATAAATTACCTTGTATTAAAAATAGTTAAAATTAAACCATTCATGAATGTGTATTTGATTATAAAAATCCTTTATAATATATATATATCTATATATTATATATATAACATTATTTCAAATGGAAATTCAATAAATTTAGTGATCATATGGGAAAGAAATTCAACCATCAATTCTATAACTCAAAGGTTCCAGTTTGTGTTACCAAATACAATACCATTACACTTTATATCCTCTAAAGTGATTTAAAAACTTCTATAAAATAATTAGTATCTTAACAAATTTTTTCACATCCTTATTCATTTTTATACCCTTTTGGAACATAATATATCATTATTATATAGATTCATATTATTTATTTATTATATATTTTCTATATCGTGTAGGACTAATCCTAATAATTTTGAACTAGTTTTGTAAAAGAAGTATTTTATTCATTCTTATAACACATATCAAAATTTAAATATAATAAAATAAAAATAAATTTATTATTTTAATTATTTTAAAAAATGTAAAATAAAGTTTTGGTATTTTTAGTTACAATCCATGAAGAAGAAATCATCAATAAGAATGATTCAATAATTTTTAATGAATGAGTGTTCGTATCTTAATAAAAGAGATTATTATTTTCATTAATAATATTTAACAAAAATAAATTATTAATTTAATTATATTCATAATATATTAATATTAATTATGTTCTCATGGACATCAATAATGATATTTTATAGTATTTTTCAACAATGGGATAACAACGACCGTGAAAAAAACATATCATAATTAATTGATGATTATGATTATGAAAGAGTTTTCATTAGAAATAATATATTTTTTATTTAATAAAAATGAAATTACCTAAATAATATAATTTTTTGATTCATATTTGAAGAAAATTTAATTATTATGAATGAATCTAGATGAAACATGAAATATTTAACATTGTGGAGGTTGTAATCCACATAACGAAATGAAAATATCTTCATTTCTCATATAATGAGATTGGAAGAATGGGTATAACTATATATATAATCATAATCAAAATAATATAAAATTTTCCAATTTATTATTAAATTTCACCCTTATAATCAATAAATTGTTTTGGTGGTGAACAAATGGACGTCATTGCTTCTGGGAAATAATAGTCTATATAATAAACTAATGGAAGTTTTATTTTTATTAATAGAAAATTAAAATTTTGGTTAATATTTATTATCATATAATAATATAATTTATATCTAAAAAACTATATTAACTAAATATTAAATAAATAATTATATTGGGTTTGTAAGAAAAAAGGGAAACTAGTTTTCCAGAAAGTACTCTTGTTGATAACTGATGTTTTTTCTTTGAATAATCCTTGGAAATAGATAAAATAAGACAATATATTTTGAACAAAGAATAAATTAAATGTAATGGGGATATAAATAAATTACATTCTATGTAGTTTCTAGTTGAATCAAAATTCTTTTAGCAAACTTGGAGTGGAAGTGATTTTATACATTTATAATTGATGGAAATATAATTTTTATAAATACAATCAATGAATAAAAAGAAATAACATGGTATACCTGTCATTTAGCACAAAAAATGAAAAATAATTTATTATAGATAAAAAAATTTATTAAGACACCCCTCAACCAATAAATAAGAAATATTTTTTTACATTTCATTCCGTTTTCACCTAGGTTACCAATAATTTCCATTTTGGTTTTACACTATAATAAGAATATTTTCTTCCCAATCATATATTATTATTTATATACTAAAATAAATTTTTCCATAATATATAATATCTAAATTTAATTTTTATATATTATATTCTTTTTAATATAATCACATTCAGAATGGGATTTACATTGTTTTTAAAAAATTATTTGTATAATATATTAAACAAATTTTGAAAAAATATAACATATGTTTTAATATGTCAAATATAAATTTTTAAATTTAAATTATCCTTATTATAAATCATATAAAACATATAATGATTCAATAGTAATGATAAGAAAATTCTTATACCATTATTATATTATCATTATATAGTAAAATTCTCAATATTTGTAATAATTTATTTAACAAATCACCTAAAAATAAACCATTTTATAAAAATAATGAATGTTATTTTTAAGATAAAAACTTCATTATTATTCCATAATTGAATTTAATTAAACAAAATATTCCTCTTAATATTCAAAAAAATAATATTTTTTAATAAAATCATAATGTATGGATAAAAATTAATTTTTATTAGAAATCATACATTGGGAACAAAAAATATTCATCTAAAATTTGGGATAATATATTTTTTATGTAAAATATATATCAAAATTTAATTATATCCAATTTAGAATATAATTTTTTATGTATAAATTAATTTTTTAGTTTCTTTTTTTCACTAGTTGAAACAACACCAAAATTGGCCTTAATTTCACAATTATGATATAACTATTTTTAGCCTCTCATTTAATAGATATCCTACAAAGTAAAATATCAATTTTATTAAAAATATTTTTAATCTTATAATGACCTATGTTTTTCATAGACTATTCTATCAAATAGAAAATTTATTATAGGAGGAACATTTCACGAAAATCATAGTTTGTTAAACTCATGGTAAGTTTGAAGATAACCCATGATGTATTCTTACTAGATTTGTAGATTTCATCATAGGGTAAGTTAATATATGTGTATGTATATGTATATATATATATATATATATTACAACAGCTTATGAAACCATGGTCAATCCAAAATTAAAAAATTATTAGTATTAAAAATAAAAATTTACTTCATAAATATTAATGAACAAATAACAATTAATATTAAATAACTTGTATAATAATATAAACATAAAACATTATGGTATAATGGAAAAATATTTTTTGGAATTTTAATACTTAAAATACAAACACGTTGAAATAGAAATAAATATAAAATACTATTGTAACATCCCAATTAATTAATGAATAATAGATATTTTTATCTATGTCTATTAATGAATTAGATAGTGTTTTAGAGGCTTAAAATGAAAATAAATCCAATCTTAAGCATGGAATACACTAATATTTTTTAAAAAGGTTGTTTTACTACCTTTTGATGGAAAACCCTTTTTAAATCTATATTTTGAAAATTTTATAAGCTATTTTTTTCAAAATAAATCTATTCTTTATGATTGGGACATCAAAATTTACTTTGTGTGAATTTTTGGTATTTTTCTGACAATGTTCATTTTTTTAATGAATAGTGAAAAATACTGCATTTTACATCAAAACTGTTTTTTAATCTAATTTATTTATATGATTAGATTATCTTTTGAATTGGTTTTAAAGTTAAATTAGAATATATTTTTACCATTTAATCCAATAGTGGTCATTGGAATCAATTTCACATTGAAATTTGACTTAAACTGGTGTCAATCTTTTGATACTTATTGTTTCATAAAAACACGCAATTTGTCATGATAGCGGGAATTAATTATTAAATTAATTAATGTAACTTATATGATTTGAATTTTGTAAAATATACATAATTTTTGAATTCAGAATATCAAATATAGCTTAGGGTGAAGTTTTGGTATCTTTCTGAAAAACATCAATTTTTGATGAATAGTGAAACCACTAAGTGGTAGTTAAAGAAATTGATTTTTCATTTAAATGAAATTTTACCACCTCTGTGATTTTATTTTCAAAAATATGACATACATGGTTGTCATTAAGAAGTAAAATGTGGTTCAATGAGGTTAAAATAATTTTTGGTGAATAGTAACTTTTTTGTTTTTAATCGCGATTAGTGGTAATTAGTGTAGTTTAAGGTAAAAATAATGTTTTAATAGTATGAGATGAGCTTGAAACATGTCCTACCCTCATTGGATGTGTCATGGAAGACCAAGACAATCCATGGGTCAACTTGGAGACCCCATGGAGCCACCTTTGTTGGGAAATGACATAAATAACTTTTTATTTAATGAAAAAGTAAAAATGACACAAACATAATATGTTTTACGAAAACAATTTTTAAATGGGGTTATATAAGTCAGAGTTTTGACTATAAATATTCATTGTAAAGATAAAATTATTTCCTACATCATTGTATGTTTTTATAATTTTTAGACTTTAAATAAATTAAATTATTTATGACCTCATGATGATGCAACGATTACCTCATTAATAATGTATTTAAATAAAATGAGAAGATAATGTGAAATCTATGATTTAAACATGTAAAAAACCTATTGGGTGGGTATATTTAGAACCCTTATCACCTTATCCTCTAATTATATCAATGTGGGACCTTTTAAATCCGAAACTCATTTACAAATAAAGTAATATTTCTTTACTTTCCAAAAGTGCCCCTCCTCTCCTCTTATAAAAGGCCCCCACCTCTACCTCCTTACCCACACTCCCAAAGCCTTTGGCTCGGCCAACCCCTGCCCATTTTGTCTCTCCACTTCCCTATCTTACTCCTTGAAGCCTCACTTTGGGCAGAAGTCTTCCTAAGGAAGCCTTTGAGCTCAAACCAAAGGGAGTTACCTGATTTTAAGGTAATGTCTTCACTTGAGTCCTTTTGTTTTATTTTGCTTCTCCAACCCCCTAAAATCTTTTTATTCATTTATTTTGTAACAACTCCATTATCTAAAATATACTAGGATGTTGTTATAATAAGTATTCGAGCTACACTTACACACACCTACATATAATGGTTAAAGAACATATTGTTTCCGTGGATGGCGAATTTCTGCCTCCCGAAACGATGATTGTTCAACATTTATATAACACCTTCGAAGGTGGACATTAAGATGACAATATATTTATATATGATAAAAAATATGTTTATGTTTTCCTTAAGCTTCTGTATTTTTCATTTTGGTCATACATTTATGGTTTTCATTATGGGTAAACGCGATATCTTCATTTAAGGAAGTGCGGACTACCACCCCCTCAAAGTGATTTGATTCGTTAATACCATATGTGGGATGTATAAAGGATGGAGTTATGATATTATATATGATATTACACTGGAAATTATAATATTCCTTTATATCATTATGATTCCATTCTATAAAATACGAAATATAAATGAAAGTAGCGTTCATGCGTACGTACGGCTTACCGTCTCCATGAACGATGCATTTCATTTCATACCTCTAAATAATTATGTAATATTATAAATGCACATATATACTGGATATATATGATATATATTATATATATATCATGATTATAATTCTGGATATAATGGATACATGAACAACTTGTAATTATAAAGGGTTTATTTTGACTCAAGTACCAATGATCGTTAAAACGACCGTTATTAACTTAAATAATTACATAGTGTTCATGACATGGCAATAAGTGATATAAAAGGAATAATGAACTTGAAAAAGTTTCTTAAGAAAGTATAAATTAACTCAAGTTTATTATTCAGGACATTAAAGAACGATCGAGTCAATTCGGACCCGAGGTATGGGACTTCGTCTCAATCTCCTTTCATTGAGGCATATTTTGTTTTATACACAACCTCCTTTTATATGGTGTATAAAACCCTTTGACTTTTATGTTTATCCAAAAGGAATCTTTTTTATATGAAGCGTTTACTAAACGACAAAAGGGAATGTTTTTGTTGTACGTATGCGGCGACAACGACTTCTCCGCCGCTGTGACCATTATTTGAGTTTCGGCTTCCTCTACAAGCCATACCTTCTTTTTAAAAGAAAAATAAATACCATGTTTTACTTTTATTTTATTTTGGTATTGAAAATTATTTTCATAATGTTTTTATATCAATGTGTTGTATTGATATCATGTGATTGAAAGGTGGAAATGTTATGTTTTCTTTACGCATGTTTTATGTGATACGATTATGTTGAGGTTCTTGGGCATTATTATGAAGACGGGTGGTTCTGTGATAAACTAAGGGCGGGTGAGCCCGATATAGCTCTCCAATGCATTGGGTAACGCGAAGGAGTGAAACGTTAAGGTTTCTCTGAAGAGATTTAGGGAATATACTGTGATGGGTATTCCAAACGTAACCAAGAGGGTTACTCCCTACGTAAGAATGTTATGAATGCCTCAAGTTACCTTTATGTCTTATGATTTCTATGATTTATTCATGATTTAATGAGGTATGTTAAAGTTCTTATGTTTTATGGGTAAAGTATGATTTCATTATTATGTATATATGTACCCATGTTTCCTTTCCATATATTTTTATATCCCTTACTGAGCATTTTATGCTCATCCCAAGTTTTTTTGAAATGTTTTTCACAGGTCAAGGGAAAGGTACATGATATGATGATAGTGTCAATGAAGTGTCAAGAAAGAATCCATTTTTTCTTTTAAATATGTTTCCATTGATGGAATGAAGAATACTATCTTTATGTAACCACTTTGTTTATATGTGGAATGTAATGCAAGTTTTATGATCCAATTCTCTAAAAATCTAAACCTGAAAAGATCCTCAATGTGTAATCTTGTAATAACTCATGATTAAGTAAGGTTTAAGGCTGGGGCCTTATAGTTGGTATCAAAGGTCAGTTTAGATAACTTTAGGAGTTAGAATTATATTAAATGATTATCCAAAAATATTTTTTTTTAAATGATATAGCATTTTAAGATTACCATGATGCTTCATCTAAGACATGTTTGTTCAGAATGGTTTTCCACAGAGGAAACATGGAAGCAGTGCTAGGAAGGCATACAGAAGGAAATAACCATCCGAATCAGCATCCTGAGATGGTCGGAATTGGAACTGAACAGTTTGTTGCAGTAATGGTGCAGTTGACTCAAGCGATAAATGGCGGTGGTATCCATGCATGAGATCAGCCAGATCAACCATAGAGGAACATGTCAGTGGTGGAACATTTCATGAGGCAACATCCCCCATCATTCAGAGGATCATCTGACCCTATGATAGCTGAAGGGTGAATTAAAGCACTGGAGAAGATTGTCGATGTCATGGGGTGTTCAGACAATTAAAAGGTTAGTCTTGCTATTTACCATTTGGAGGGTGAAGCAGATCAGTAGTGGTCGATGGTTAAAAATATCAGGGACGCTGATGAGATTGATGCTCTTCACTGGGATGAATTAAAAGGTATGTTTCTTGAGAAGCATTTTCCTAAGGCTGTTCGACTTAGGATGGAAAAGTAATTCTTGGCATTGAGGCAAGAGGAAGACTCAGTGGCTGCCTATGAAGAAAGGTTCCCTCGATTGTCAAGGTATGCTCCAAATTTTATCCGAGACCTTGATAGCAAAATCAATCATTTTTACTCAGGATTAAAGCCAAAATATCGAAGGGCATTGGATTCTCATGAGTTTAAAAGTTATGAAAAGCTTGTTCGATGTGATGAGAAGGTGGAAATGGAGTTTGTAGATGATCAAGTGTTCTATAACAACCAGCAGAAGAAGAGACCAAGGTGGCAGGAGAAAGGGAATAATTATTCAAAAAAGTCTGATGGTAAGAAATCTAAGTTTCCAGTTTGTGATAAATGTGGAAAAAGGTACGTTGGGGAATGTCTTCTGAATTCTGGAAAGTGCTACCGATGTGGTAAGATGGGACATAATGCTCGTGATTTCACTGAAAAAGATCAAGGTGAAGGTAAGACCAAATTTGATTTACAGTTAACGAAATGTTATAACTGCAATGAGATGGGTCACTATGTCAACGAGTGTCCGACAAAGAGCTTGAGTGATGGGAATCAGTTATACTACAAGCAGAAAGGGGTGGCGAAATCCTTTGCAACTACTTCAGCAGATGTCGGGCCATCAAATGAAGTTTTATCAGGTACTTTGTTTGTTTTTTCAGATTATGCCAGTGTGTTGTTTGATTTCGGGTCTACAAATTCTTTCATCTCTGAAACCTTTTCTAGTAAAATGGGAATACCATCTCAAGAAATGACTCCTGAACTTCTGGTAAAAACACCTCGGGGAAATGTTGAGGCAAAAAGAATTTATTATAATCTTCCCATCCTTATCTGTGGAAAGAACCTACTTGCAAACCTTATTGATCTACCTCTAGTAGAGTTTGATGTTTTTCTGGGTATGGATTGTCTCTCTATTTACCATGCTACGATTGATTGTAGAGCTAAAGAAGTTTCTTTTCTGAAAGACATTCAGTTTGTTTACAAGAATGAACCCTTACTGTTGATAACTTATCAAGAGGCCGAGAAACTTATAAAATATGGAAATGAATGTTACCTTGCACACAGCGTTGAAAATAAAGGAATTATTCAGATTAATGATATGCCAGTGGTAAATGAGTATCCTGATGTTTTTCCTGATGAGTTGCCTGGAATAATACCAGATCAGGAAGTTGAATTTACTGTTGACTTAGTTCCTGATGCTAAGCCAATTTCAAAACCCCCTTATCGAATGGCTCAAATTGAACTTTTAGAGTTGAAGGAGCAATTGCAAGATTTATTGGAGAAAGGTTTCATTCGACCTATAACATCACCATGGGGTGCTCCTGTTTTATTTGTTAAAAAGAAATATAGTTCTATGAGACTTTTCATTGATTATAGAGCCTTGAATAACATCAATATTAAGAACAAATATCCTTTGCATCATATCGATGATTTGTTTGATCAGCTCCAGGGAGCTCATTTTTTTTCAAAGATTGACCTGAGATCGGGGTACCATCATCTGAAGGGAAAGGAGGCAGATATTCCGAAGACCGCGTTCCGTACGAGATATGGCCATTATGAATTTGTAGTAATTCCTTTTGGGCTAACCAATGCACCTGCTGTATTCATGGACTTAATGAATAGAATTTTCCATGAGTTCTTGGATAAGTTTGTGGTGATTTTCATTGATGATTTTTTGGTGTTTTCTAAAAGTAAATAGGAGCATGAAAGACATTTAAGGGTTATCTGGCAAAACTTAAAAGAAAAGAAACTGTATGGAAAATTCAGCAAGTGTGAGTTTTGGTTGCAACAAATTTCTTTCCTTGGTAATATTGTTTCTAAAGATGGAATAACTATTGATCCTGCAAAAACAAAAGTTGTGGAAGACTGGCCAAGACCCACAAATGTAACAGAGATTCGTAGCTTCCTTGGTTTGGCAGGCTATTACCGAAGGTTTGTTAGAAATTTTTCATGATTATCTATTCCAATGACTAAGCTAACTCGGAAGGGTGTTAAGATTATTTGGACAAAAGAATGTGATGATTGTTTTCAGGAATTGAAAAGAAGATTGGTGAATGCTCCAGTTTTGGAACTACCTTCCAGGAATGGTGAGTTTGTTATATACAGTGATGCTTCATTGAAAGGAATTGGTTGTGTCTTAATGCAGAATGATCAGGTAATTGCTTATGCTTCACGTCAGTTGAAAACTCATGAGGTAAATTACCCTACACATGATTTGGAATTAGCTGCTGTTGTTTTCACTTTAAAAATTTGGAGGCATCATTTGTATGGAGTAAAGTGTGAAATATATACTGATCAAAAAAGTTTAAAGTATATATTCACTCAGAAAGAGTTAAACATGAGACAGAGGAGATGGCCGGAATTAATCAAGGATTATGATTTTACAATTCATTACCATCCGAGAAAAGCAAATAAAGTGGCCGATGCTTTGAGTGGAAAAAGTAATGCTTCATTAGCAATGTTGCGTTTGGAACATGATCCTTTGGTTAAGGATTTGATGAACTTTGGCATAGAAGTTGTTGGTGCAGGAAGTTCTTCTGTTTTGTTTCAGGTATCAGTGAGATCATCTCTATCAGATAGAATCAAGCAAGCACAGAAGCAAGACAGTGAGTTGCAAAAAAAGGTAGAGCTGGTTCAGAAAGGTAAGTTGCCTGAATTCAACATTGATAATGATTGCGTTTTGAGATTTGGGAAGAGATTGTATGTGCCTTGTGATTCACAGTTGAAGAGAGAGTTGTTATGTGAAGCTCATAGTTCTCCGTTTTCAGTTCATCTTGGAAGTACTAAGATGTATAGAGATATGCGAGAGTATTACTGGTGGGATTGAATGAAAAGAGATATTGCTGATTTTACTATGAAGTGTTTGACATGTCAAAAGGTTAAATAAGAGCAGAAGTTACCGAAAGGGAAGGTTCAGCCTTTACCAGTGCCAGAGTGGAAATGGGAGAATATATCCATGGACTTTGTTGTGGGATTACCGAAGACATCTCGAGGTAATAATGCAATCTGGGTTATTGTTGATCGCCTGACCAAATCTGCTCATTTCCTTGCTATACGAGATACTTTTTCCCTAGATCAGCTTTCCTATTTGTATCATAAGGAGATTGTCAGGTTACATGGAGTTCCTCTCTCCATTGTATCTGATCGTGATCCCAGGTTCACTTCAAACTTTTGGAAAGGCCTTCAGATGTCGTTGGGTACTGAATTAAATTTTAGTACAACTTTTCATCCTCAATCAGATGGACAGTCAGAATGAACAATTCAGACCTTGGAGGATATGCTACGAGCTTGTTCGATGGATTATCAGGGAAGTTGGGACCAAAATCATTCTTTGGTTGAATTTTCATATAATAACAGTTTTCATTCTAGTATACAGATGACACCATTTGAGGCGTTATATGGGAAGCGGTGTCGAACTCCAGCTTTCTGGGATGAAGTGGGTGGAAGGAGGTTTATGGGACCAGAATTGGTAGAAGAGATGGCAGAAAAAGTTCAACTGATTCAGAAACACATGAGAACAGCTCAGAGTAGGCAGAAGAGTTATGCGGACAATAGGAGGAAGGATCTCTCTTTTGAGGTAGGTGATCATGCTTTTATCAAAGTATCACCATGGAAAAGTGTGATGCAGTTTAGTAAGAAAGGAAAGCTGAGTCCAAGGTTCATTGGACCATATGAAATTATGGAGAGAGTTGGATCAGTTGCTTACCGAGTGGATTTACCTCCGAGTTTATCTCAGGGACACAGTGTTTTTCATGTTTCGATGTTAAGGAAGTATATGTCAGATTCATCTCATGTTATGAGCCTAGAGGTAGTTCAGTTTGAAGAGAATCTATCTTATGAGGAACAACTGGTCCAGATTCTTGACCATAGGGAGCAAGTGTTACGGAATAAGGTGATTCAATAGGTAAAGGTTTTGTGGAAAAACCACATGATTGAAGATGCAACATGGGAATCTGAAAATGCAATGAGGGATAAGTACCCCCATTTATTTGATAAGTAAATAAATTGCGGGGATGCAATTTTCTAAAGGGGGGAAGGATGTAACATCCCAAGTAAGTAATGAATAATAGATATTTTTATCTATGTCAATTAATGAATTACATAGTGTTTTAGAGGCTTAAAATGAAAATAAATCCAATCTTAAGCATGGAATACACTAATATTTTTTAAAAAGATTGTTTTACTGCCTTTTGATGGAAAACCATTTTTAAATATATCTTTTGAAAATTTTGTAAGATATTTTTTTCAAAATAAACTTATTCTTTATGATTGGGACATCAAAATTTACTTTGTGTGAATTTTTGGTATTTTTCTGACAATGTTCATTTTTTTAATGAATAGTGAAAAATACTGCATTTTACATCAAAACTTATTTTTAATCTAATTTATTTATATGATTATATTATCTTTGGAATTGGTTTTAAAGTTAAATTAGAATATATTTTCACCATTTAATCTAATATTGGTCATTGTAATCAATTTCACATTGAAATTGGACTTAAACTGGTGTCAATCTCTTAATACTTATTGTTTCATAAAAACACGCTATTTGTCTTGACAGCAGGAATTAATTATTAAATTATTTAATGTAACTCATATTATTTGAATTTTGTAAAATATACATCATTTTTGAATTTAGAATATCAAATATATCTTAGGGTGAAATTTTGGTATCTTTCTGAAAAACTTCAACTTTTGATGAATAGTGAAACCACTAAGTGGTAGTTAAAGAAACTGATTTTTTGTTTAAATGAAATTTTACCACCTCTGTGATTTGATTTTCAACAATCCAACATACATGGTTTTCATTAAGAAGTAAAATGTGGTTCAATGAGATTAAAATAATTTTTTGGTGAATAGTAACTTTTATGTTTTTAATCGCGATTAGTGGTAATTAGTGTAATTTAAGGTAAAAATAAAGTTTTAATAGTATGAGATGAGCCTGACACATGTCCTACCCTCATTGGATGTGTCATGGACGACAAATAAAATCCATGGGTCAACTTGGGGACTCCATGGAGCCACTATGGTTGGGAAATGACATAAATAAATTTTTATTTAATGAAAAAGTAAAAATGACACAAACATAATATGTTTTACGAAAACAATTTTTAAATGGGGTTATACAAGTCAGAGTTTTGACTATAAATATTAATTGGAAAGATAAAAATATTTCATACATCATAGTATTTTTTTATAATTTTTAGACTTTAAATAAATTAAATTATTTATGACATCATGATGATGCATCGATTACCTCATTAATAATGGATTTAACTAAAATGAGAAGATAATGTTAAATATATGATTTAAACATGTCCAAAACCTATTGGGTGGGTATATTACTAACCCTTATCACCTTATCCTTGAATGATATCAATGTGGGACCTTTTAAATCCGAAACGCATTTTCAAATAAAGTAATATTTCTTTACTTTCCAAAAGTGCCCCTCCTCTCCTCTAATAAAAGGCCCCCACCTCTACCTCCTTACCCACACTCCCAAAGCATTTGGCTCGGCAAAACCCTTCCCATTTTGTCTCTCCAATTCCCTATATTACTCCTTGAAGCCTCACTTTGGGCAGAAGTCTTCCCAATGAAGCCTTTGAGCTCAAACTAAAGGGAGTTACCTGATTTTAAGGTAATGTCTTCACTTGAGTCCTTTTGTTTTATTTTGATTCTCCAACCCCCTAAACTCTTTTTATTAATTTATTTTGTAACAAATCCAGTATCTTCGATATACTAGGATGTTTTTATAATAAGGATTAGAGCTACAATTACACACACCTAATTCTAATAGTTAAAGAACATATTGTTTCCGTGGATGGCGAATTTCTGCCTCCCGAAACGATGATTGTTCAACATTCATATAACACCTTCAAAGGTGG
Source organism: Viscum album (assembly GCA_963277665.1). Taxonomy (NCBI): domain Eukaryota; kingdom Viridiplantae; phylum Streptophyta; class Magnoliopsida; order Santalales; family Viscaceae; genus Viscum; species Viscum album. The sequence continues at coordinate 1,073,143,235 of OY728140.1, read as the reverse complement.
CCATTAAGATGACACTATATTTATATATGATAAAGAATATGTTTATTTGTTCATTAATCATCTGTATTTTTCATTTTGGTCATACCTTTATGGTTTCCATTATGGGTAAACGTGATATCATCATTTAAGGAAGTGCGGACTACCGCCCCCTCAAAGTGATTTGATTTGTTAATACCATACGTGGGACATATAAAGGATGGAGTTATGATATTATATATGATATTAAACTGGAAATTATAATATACCTTTATATAATTATGATTCCATTCTATAAAATACGAAATATAAATGAAAGTAGCATTCATGCGTACGTACGGCTTACCGTCTCCATGAACGGTGCATTTCATTTCATACCTCTAAATGATTATGTAATATTATAAATGCACATATATACTGGATATATATGATATATATGATATATACATCATGATTAGAATTCTGGATATAATGGATACATGAACAACTTTTAATTATAAAGGGTTTATTTTGACTCAATTACCAATGATCGTTAAAACGACCGTTATTAACTTAAATAATTACATAGTGTTCATGACACGGAAATAAGTGATATAAAAGGAATACTGAACTTGAAAAAGGTTCTTAAGAAAGTATAAATTAACTCATGTTTATTATTCAGGACATTAAATAATGATCGAGTCAAGTCGGACCCAAGGTATGGGACTTCGTATCAATCTCCTTTCATTGAGGCATATTTTGTTTTATACTCAACCTCCTTTTATATGGTGTATAAACCCCTTTGACTTTTACGTTTATCCAAAAGGAATATTTTTTATATGAAGCGTTTACTAAATGACAAAAGGTAATGTTTTTGTCGTATGTATGCGGCGACAACGACTTCTCCGCCGCCGTGACCATTATTTGAGTTTCGGCTTCCTCAACAAGCTATACCTTCTTTTTAAAAGAAAAATAAATACCATGTTTTAACTTTCTTTTATTTTGGTATTGAAAATGGTTTTCATAATGTTTTTATATCAATGTGTTGTATTGATATCATGTGATTGAAAGGTGGAAATGTTATGTTTCCTTTATGCATGTTTTATGTGATACGATTATATTGAGGTTCTTGGGCATTATTATGAAGACGGGTGGTTCCGTGATAAACTAAGGGCGGGTGAGCCCGATATAGCTCTCCAATGCATTGTGTAACGCGAAGGAGTGAAAATTTAAGGTTTCTCCAAAGAGATTTAGGGAATATACTGTGATGGGTATTCCAAACATAACCAAGAGGGTTACTCCCTACGTAACATTGTTGTGAATGCCTCAAGTTACCTTTTTGTCTTATGATTTCTATGATTTATTCATGATTTGATGAGGTATGTTAAAGTTCTTATGTTTTATGGGTAAAGTATGATTTCATTCTTATGTATATATGTACCCATGTTTCCTTTCCATATATTTTTATATCCCTTACTGAGCTTTTTATGTTCATCCCAAGTTTTTTTGAAATGTTTTTCACAGGTCAAGGGAAAGGTACATGATATGATGATAGTGTTAAGGAAGTGTCAAGAAAGAATCCATATTTTATTTTAAATATGTTTCCATTGATGGAATGAAGAATACTATCTTTATGTAATCACTTTGTTTATATGTGGAATGTAATGAAATTTTTTTGATCTAATTCTCTAAAACTCTAAACCTGAAAAGATCCTCAATGTGTAATCTTGTAATAACTCAAGATTAAGTAAGGTTTAAGGCTGGGTCCTTATAACTATTATCACTAGAAACATCAAAATAATCTCCAAATTATCATAAATAAAAAGAACAAAACAAGTTTTTTAAATTTCCACCACTTGTTAATTTTTTTAAAAAATACAATATAGAAATAAAAAATTAATATTGAATTCTTATTTTAATAACATTTTTTTAATTTTCATAGAAACTCCAACTTATTAAATTCATATTTATTCAATAAAATAAAAAATAATAATTTCAATGTAAATTTCTAACATTTATGTATAAAACATAATTTTCTAATGTTATTAAACATAATATAGTTTCGTGAAAGCATCAAAATGTTTATTTCTACTTTAAGAATAATAAAAAATAATCACTCCATTCTGAAAATGATTTTTATTCAGTTGGGGACACGGCCAATGCCAAAAATATTTATTTATTGAAAATGATTTTATAATGTTTAAATACAAGGTACAAAGGGAATGCACAATCCTAGAATTAAGAGAATGATGAATGATAAAAAATAAAGCAATAAATACTTTATCGAACACATTGAAATGATTTTTCATGTCTTAATTAAGAGTAAATTAGAAATATAGGTATCAAAAATTAATATAGACCCAACATCCAAGCATTGAAATAATAATTATGGGCCTCCAACTACAACGACAAAATGCAAGGGAATAGTAGTGAATATTTACTATGAGATGAGACTCAACAATTAGTCCACCGAACTAGCTCTTTTCCCATAATTCTTGTAGGTGCATATAGGGGATATATAATACTCAGAAACACCCATCATTAAATGTCCAATTTATTCCTCATTTAACAAATAATATATTTAATTCATGAATCAATATGCCTTCTCATAAAATATCTATATGGAGAAAATGATACATTTTTATAAATTTTTTTGTGTCAAATAAAAAAAATTAATTCAAAAAACCTGTATATAGAAATTTGATATATCTTAATAAATAGTCATATTCATGATAATATATATTAATATGGAGGAAAATTTTAATGTATAATGGTAATATATATGGGAATATTTTTATTGTAAATTAATGACTACAATGAAAATTATGAATGTGACTGTTAATACTACCCATTTTGAGAAAACAAATAAACCATAATGGAAAATATTAAGTGTTTTCTCATCCTATAACTATTTTCCTAAGAATAAAAGTGTTTTTTCATTGATGAATTGAAAATAATAAAAATATCATTATAAAATCACAATGAAAACAACATCATCATATTGATTTTTTTGGAAAATTCTTTTTGTTGAAAATTAAATTAAAAATAAATTTCTCTAAAAACAAACTTGTAAAATATAAATAAGAGATTCAATAATAATACTCCTTTTATGTGGTTGGTAAAACAGAAAAGAATTTTTTTTATGAAAAAAACAAAAGTTTTCTATAACAAATTTATACTGAGAAAAAATTGTTGAAAAGTAATATAATAAGTAATTTGGAAAATATTTATTTATATTAGAAAACATGGTTTTGGGAGATAGTAAATTTAAAACACAATATAGAAATGCAATCATATTTTATTAGAAAATGTCTGGGATTTAATTTAAGTGTCAATGTATTGAAAATGAACCTATTACATAAAAATATCTTCCTTAAGAATATGAAAAGAATATAAGATGCGATTATTGAGAAATTGTCAAATAATTTACTTTAACATTAATTATTAATTTAATAACTCAATTAGGATAAGCCTATGAAATTATCATTTACAATGATCAAAACCTTATATTATGAAATAATAAATAAATTTATTTTGTGTTTCATCAATAAATCCATATAAAACAAGTTAAAATACAAAATATGTTAATAAAAAGTCATTATACACATAATATTAGTATGTCACAATCAATGATGTATAATATTAACCCGATGAACATTTTTTGAGTGAATAAATCCCTTATCTCATACTTTCTTTTGATTGAATTTTATTAAACCTCCTATATAGTGGTTTTAATCATTTTATCAAATAAAACCAAAACAATATTAAAATTTATAATATCATATATATTCATTATATAACATCTTATTACTGGATAAATAATAATCATTCATTATTTTCATTTGTAGGTGTTATTTATATAATTAAAATCTATAATGAAATATGGTTATGAAAAAGGAAGTCTATTCCAATTAAAGAGATGATAGGTCGAATATATGCATGAGTAATGATTTAATTTTCACCAATCATTGTGGAAAGATGATAAGTAATATTTTATATTTCATCAATGAAAATGAAATCAAATATATCACATTATAAAAAAATATATATCATATAAGTTGGGTGGTGTTTAAAAGTGGGTCACATCCCTTAAGGATGGTGGTAGTCCATATGTACAAGAACAATATTATCAATATTAACGTAGTGAAAAGGTAAGAAGAAAAATATATAATTATTCAAGAATGATATGTATTTAATTTAAAAAATAAATATGTCATGTATAAAAAATATAAGAAAAACCTTTACCCTTAAAACATTCCTTTTAAATCATTAGTGAATGATGAATAACATCACCCCATGATGCGTTTGTTCGCCATACACTTGAAATATGTTATCATATCCCCTACAGAATGGATGGTAAAAAAATAATATAATATATAATGAGTAAATATATATAAATATGTAATAAATATATTATATGTACTTTATATATATCAACCTACCCAACTGTGAGTGGTGGTAATGATATAACAAATTAAATCATTTCATGGGTTGGTAGTCCACCATACACATAAATTATTACTTTGTAACCCATTTAATGGAAGTAGATATTAATGTAGGTATTTTGGTTATTATTATAAAATTCAAATATATAGAATATACTAATTTAATTATCTCATCACATTTTAATAATAATTGAAGGATCTAGTGAAAGAAATAAAATAAAACATTCTATTATAAGAACATTACATGTTTTTCTAGTATCTTATTTTGGTATGCAGTAAATCCTTCATGGGTCAGATTTATACAAAACATATAGACTATAAGATAAGATGAGGTAAACTGGGATGTTATATGTGTATTTATTCGTAAAAATAATGGTGTGGATGTTTTCAGAAGAATGGAGAAGGGGTGGCCATTTGTAATTAGGTGAAATGACACACTTGGTAATTTTTGATACAATTGAGTGATCCTAGGTTTTTCATATGTATAAAGGGTACAAAAAAAGAAATTATGGATCCTTATAAGTGAAATTATATATATATATATTTATATATTTATAAAAAAATTATTAATTATTATATGTAATTTTAACCATTATCTTTTTTGTTTAACCCCTGATAACCCCATTTTTACCTTAACGATTGTAAGTAATTTTTACTAAATTTAGTATTCAATTTTCGAAAAAACTAATATATAATTATTTGAAATTATAAATTATTATATGAAAAAATATTTAATACATTTTTTAAAATTCAATTCACACAAGAAAAATATTTAAATTTCAAATTAAACTCATAGATATGATGAGAAAGTAAGGTTGTAATGTAAAACTGTTCACATGTTTTCAAAAAGTTTTCCAAATTCAATATAAAATTTATTCTAATGAAAAATGGATTATTTTATATAAAATATTACTTATTTAAAATTAAAAATAATTAAAAATATAATTATTCATTGAAAATAATTTCTAAAAAAGGTTGATTTCAATTAAAATACCTTATTTTTTAACTATTCATCAAAAAGTGAAATTTTACATAAAAATACCAAATTTTAACAAAAATATAATTTTGGTATTATTATTTTAAAAAAAGATTATTTTTTAAAACAATTTTTATAAAAGTAATAAAATTTAAGTTTAAATTATATGAAGAAAGTTCAAATACTCCTTTTAGAAAAAGTCAAATAAATATTTTTTCCATCTAAATGATTAATATTTTATTTATAATACTTATATATTCATATTATTATTAATTTTATATTTACTATTAAACAATTAGAAATCTAATTATAGGTTATAAAAATTATATTATATTATAGTAATTAATAATATTTCACATTTTGTTTAAACTCTGTGTTTAGTGTAACTCAAGATAACCACAATGTTTTCTATAAAGAAAAGATAAAAAATATTGTTTCATGTAACATAATGTAAAAACAATTAAATATAAAGAATTTTATTGAATTTATTGGACAATAAACATATCATAATGTTTGATGGTGTTATATTTTCTTCTACAATTGGAGTTATGTGTCACATACACTATCAAATACAATATTCATAGTGTAAAAACATAAGGTACTATATTGAGGATGTATCCTCACAAAATTTAGGATAAAGGGTGATGTGATATTTTTTTCCAATAAAATCCCTGAGGGTCTAGTTATAATAGTTCCTTCTATATTAAAGTAATCTTTACATTTCTTGGTCTTCTTTCTGGAGCATAGTAATAAATCCATCCGTTTCAATAATTGAATTATTTACTTTTTGAAAACATTCGTACAGGTACTCATCAACAAATAGGAATAATTGATCTTGTTCATCTAGGTTGGATTCACATGATTCTGAGTGAGTCTCTTGTACATCCTTCTATAAGGAAGGATAACCTCTTAAGGTAACACACAACTATTGAAATTTATTAATATTATCCATAATGTAATAGAATAAATAAATATTAAGGATAATAGGCTAATAAAATTTTTACTCCCCATAAAAATTATTTTGTTAATTGATTATTTTGTGAAAATTTATATAATATGTTGGAAAGTTTCTATAAGATTCCTCTTTTTAAAATCTTGAATCACCATTTAGATTCTATAAATGTTGAGCAAGTGGTTTAGGATTTTCAATTTCAGTGTAAAAGAATCAAAGGTGAGGGTCCTAAAATATTTTTTATGGAGTAGTCTTATTAATGTGGCTAAGAAATGAAATTTTAAATTTTAAATATAGAAACACATTTTAACTAGTGAAGTATAATTCTATTACATCCCAAATATATTAGGATTATGCGTGGTTCAATATTCGGAATGAAATCCATGTTCCAGTTTAAAATTAAATTTACAAATAATAAAAATATAGGTTTTAAATAATTTAAAAGAATATAATACAATACACTTGATTTTATATTTATCAACCATACATTAATTCCGAAACATACTATCATTTCTTTAATTAATTTCATGACTATACAAAATTTTATGTCCAGACATTAATTAGATATAAAATTAGCATTCCATAATGTATAAAAACACATTAAAAGAAAAATATATTGATGATCAAAACAAAACATAATCAACATAATTTTGAAGAATGAAAATATAGTTTTAAATCATTCTAATAAAAATGAATAATTTTTTTACCTTTATAAAAGTAATAATATAATTTAATGTAATCTATCATACAAAGCAAGTGGATATTTCATAAAAATATATAAATCATTTTTATAATTTGATAAAATGATTTCAAAAAATTCCCATATTATTTTAAGGCTCCCTTGGTCATCAATATTTTAGGCCACCTTGATTTCCCCATTCTTATTAGATCTCTTTTAAAAATAATTCTATCGAATTCTATTTTTATGAACTTGGAAATTTAGTAACATAATATTTCAAAAGATCAAAATAATTTAAAAATTAATATATATATATATATTAAATTATTTATTAACCTTTAAAATACAAAAAATATAGAAAATAATACTATGTTAAATAAATTTTATAGTTGATAAAGACTTGTCAAAATATATACATTCTTCTTCCTGAAAACCTTAAGCTATAAACATTGAATTATTCTCAACATTTTAAATATATTAATTTAATAATTTCTAATAGTACATCTACATATTATAAAAGAAATAAAAAATGTGTGTTCAACTAAATTACATATATTATTTATTAATAAATGATTATGTTTATCATAAATAAAAATAATCAAATTTCCATCATTAAAATAAAAAATGTCATTTTTTACCCATTCCATAGTAGAAGTATATTTTTGAAAAAAATTATAAATATAAATTAATCTTTTAATATTTGACTAAAAATTAATAACAACCTTATAAATATAGTGGTCCTTATGAACATTCAACAACATAGGGTAGAAATATGATGGTGTAAGATTCCCCTTAAACAATAAAATAAACACCGTGATTTTTTCTTCAATAAAATTTTAAACATTTAATTTATCCAAGTAGTTCATTTAAAAAGGATAAATTATTAATATATATTTACAAAAATTAACGTGAAATTTTATTATATAACTAAAGATGGTTGATTATAATAATTAAAAGTATTTGTTTTAATAAAATATCCATGAAAAATCCCTTATTAAATTTTAGAATCAACACTATACCTGTAATTATTTATTTTTTAAAATAGTATCTTTCCTCTTAAAAATGTTATGATAACAAACATTAGTATTTTTACCTCTAAACAAATAATAAGGAATTTTCATTTGAAAAATTATTAATAAAACTATAACTAAAATATTAGTATTTTTATTTATATATTAATCTAATAAATTTTGTAAAAAATATTCTCTAAAAATATTTGTGGAAATTATAAAAAAATTCCTATTTTATTGTTCTAAAATGTTATTGTATTTTGGTGTTATAAGAGTAGAAATTTTATGAAGATCAAAAATTTATTATTTTTTTTGCAAAATCCTGATAAAAGTATTTTCCATTATTATAAACTAATAAAGAAACAATTATCTCTTTGTTATTGATTTCGCATCAATTTAAAATATATAATAAATTTATACACTGTTACACATTTATGTGAAAAAAATAAATCTAAGAAAAAATCTTAAGATTCATAAAAAATCACAAAAATATATTTCTTACCTATAAAATATTCATCATGCATAGAACAAAACATATATAAATGAATGAGATCAAATTTTTTAATAGTTATAATTTTATTATGTGATAAAAAACTAATCATATATATTTTACATTTTTAATAAGTATCACATGTAATGTTGTAACAATTTTTTAAACATGGTAGCTATTGAGCATGACCTTTATTTTACAGTTTTTGTAATTACTAAAAATTCTCATATATATTCCTTACACTCCATGTGATATAATATTTTTTTTATGTTTGATACACATTAAATTAGGTATAGATAACTCAAAAATCTAAATATATTAATTTTCTACTTTTCCTTAATATATAATAGAATATTTCATTTATTAAAAACTAATTATTTTTATCTTAATATTTAATACTCACCCAATCATCACATAATTTGGAAATGAATATTGTGTTGTTATTTAAATGATCAATGTAAATGAATTTAAAAATTGATATAAAATTATATACATATATTTCTATATATCCCTTATTCTTTCCAATTGAGTTTTCACCAAATTTCATAGACCATCAATCCCATTCATTATGTAATAATAACATTGGTAGATCTCCAGTCATATGACTATAGATTCCCTTTTTCATGTAACTTGTATCTTTGAATCCTTGAAGGCACATAACCAAAATAATAATAATTTATGTGAAAGGAATTTTTTTACCCATGACATGTTATGTCCAATAAGGTTCTTATAAGTATTATTAGGTACAAAACAAATTTAAAAAATTTGTTATAAGGTAAAATATTATATAAATTATCGGAATTAGCATTATTTTTATTGTAAATAGGTTGAGGAAATAATGATTAATTTTTTCACAAATTTATTGAATAAAGAATTTAAAGAATGTAACATATGAACATTTACTTTAGAACATTTTTAATAATTATTTCTGGATTAATATAAGAATTTGATGATCAAAACCCAAAAAAATGATGTATCGTTATTTCATTTCATCATTCCTATTATCTTTTCATATTTATATTTACCTTGAAAAAATAAATATTAAGTTCATTCCAAACTAGAAACTAATTTTCAGAGTTTATCAATCTTCTTTTTAATATAATCAATATCTTTATAAATCTACTTTTTTTAACAGGAATCAAAATTTCTCAATTATTTAATTTTCTTCATTATTTTATTAATTTTTATTTCGACCGATTTACACTTGATTATATTGATAATATTTTAAACAAGCTTGTGAGTTTCAAGAATTTTTATTTCTATTTTTGACATTATTACATTCCTTGATAAGAATCTTATTATCTTCTTTTAATTTATTATACAATTCAATAATACATAAAACATCATTTTAATTTTTTTTACTTTAATTCATATATATCACAAGAGCTATCACTATAAGTATCAATATATAACCCAAAACTAGAATATAAACCATTATAAAACTAAAATATACTTTTCACCATAAAAAAAGGTTAGATATCACTTTTTTGGATCTATATTCATCACATGAATCTAATTCTTTGTTTGTAGCTCCATAAAAAATTATATGTATATGGATCATTTTTTATTCATTGTCATTTTCATATTAATTTAGTTTTTTTAAAATATTATCACATATATCACTTTTTCAAACATTAAAAATAGGTTAGTTTTGAAACATTATTATACTTATGGTATATTTCATTAGTTTTTCATAATCCTTCAAATTTTTTGTAAAGACCTAGAAATTTCATGAAAATTTTATTTTTTATTAATTTCTTTGGAATTTTACGAGTCTATGGCTTCTGATGGCACTGGATTCCGAGGCCCGGTGTGCCCGGAAGCATTTTCTGAAGATTAGATCAGGTACGTTTAGTGAACGAACAAGCGGGTTTTTCTATCTTTGGAATCGGTGCTCGAAATTGAAATCTGAGGGCACTATTGAATGGGCAGGGCTGGTTTTCACCTATGAAGACTTTATCCTCGATGATAGATGATCAGGTATGAAAGTTAGTTTTTGGGGTTTTTAGGTGGGTTAAGAAAATAAAATAAGTGATCAATTTATTTTATTTAGTTGAACAAGTGCCACACAGATAAAGTGGTTAGAAGATCCATATGGGAGTTGGTAGTGGGGCCCACCAAGATCCAACCTCTCATTTGAGGTTTATTATGGTTGAAACCACATGAGGCCTCCCATTAATGGGAGGGGAATCATAATTCCTTGGCTCCCTCTCATTTTTGAGGGAGAGCCTCTAGGTTTAAATCCCCCTCTTAATTGAGGAGGATGAAACCTCCCCTTTTTAATGAGGGGAACACCCATGCATTAACCACCCCCCTTTCCTTTTTGTGGTTAATTAATGGTGGGGCCCGCTAGGAAATATCCTCCCTTTGGGGGATATTCTTCTGTGGGTACCACCCGAGCCAATATCCCCTTTTACTTCCTCCCCATTTTAATGCGCCACCGCAGCATATTAATTGGGTGGAGCCCTCTGTCATAAATCTTCTAATTATAAATTGCATTCCAACGATGAACCCTCCAACTCTTATATAAAGGAGGCTAGGTGAAGGAGTTCTGGACGACTTCTTCAAGCGGCAGAATGCTAGCAGCGAAGCATGATGCCCAACACTTGGAGAGTTTTCCTCCTCCTCTAACGAAGAATGAAAAATGATGAACACTGATGCCACCCTCAGATCCGTCCATCCCGATGTTGATTGAACAATGTTGTCTTCCACAACTCTCCATCGTTTAATTCTGTTTTATGATTTAGGGGTTTTTATGTTGATGTTAATATCGTTCATCATCGTTCTTCAAATTCTTGAGGTTTTGGAAGAACACCGGCCTTTGTCAAAGAATTCCAGTTCCTCTAAGAACAACGACGCGCCACCAATCATCTTCTCCGGGACAAGAGAGGAGACGCCGCTTCCTCCTCGGCGCACTCCGATGACGCCTACAAACCCATTCCCCGCAACGCTGTCTACAGTGACACCGTCTACCGTGATGGCGACGTTCGTATGAAATTGTTGAGGTAGGGGAAATTGTGTATATTTCATTATGTGAATTTATACCCACGGCGTGGCGTGCAAATTGTTTGGTGATGTTTAGAACCACTAACTCGGTGGGTGCGGAATAACGAACAAGTCCAAACCCACCGATACTTTGTTCATGATGCGTGTTAAAAATTGCAATGATGAAGTGGGATCGAAATAGCAGTTGGAGGCCTTCGTAGTGATGTACGGGTCCCGGGACGACTGCAGGCACAAACATAAGCAAAATCAGACCACCTGAATGACTCTAGGGGCCCGCGGAAGCTCCAGGCGGCTGGGGGCGGCGACGCCCCGATGCGCTGCTGGCAGGAGTCCGCTGTGGCTGAAGCTGCGGTGGTGAGGGGCCGGATCCCGCAGCCGTGCGAGATCTATGGAAGCCGCGGCGCCACCCTGGCACTGTGTTCATGGAAATCGGGAGCCGCACCCCCCTGCTCGGCTCGCTGGACGAGCCATCGCACCCCACAGCGGGGCCGGGGTGGGTCGCGCGGACACGGCCAAGCCGTGTCCTACGGGTCCGGGCCGGACCTGGACTGGGTCGGGTCGACCCAGTTCGAGCCGCCCAGGGGGGGGGGGGGGGTTGGGTCGGGTCAGGCAGGGCCCAAACCCCCCCTTCGGACCGTTTTCGCTCTTTGGCCCATAACAAGAGCTACAGACATCCGATCGAAGCACCATCAGTTTTGTAAGAATCCATGGATTGAGACAGTCAATTAGTTATATTACACTCGAGGTTTCAGAAATGTTTGGGTATGACTGAGTTGGTTCGAACCCAAAACCAACAGGGTCCTTGGAGCGAAAACACTTATAACTTTAGGAACAGTCATCCGTTTGATGTACCGTCAACTACGTTGATTTCCTATTGATGAGACGGTTATTTTGGATTACTCCGCTTGAGGTTTGGACGCATCTAGAGTATGGTCTGGTTGGTTTTAGTTTTAAAAAACCAACCATGACCCTAGGATGGAAAATCCAATAACTCTTGGACCGGGTGTCTGATTGACGCACTGTCTATCACGTTGGGGTTATTTTGATGAGACAGAACTTTGGGATACATCAACTCTGTTCTTCATGACAGTTGATATATCGAATATCTTTCTCAAGAAGAGGACCCTCCTAGAATCTAGCGTGCTGTGTGTGGGAACCCTAGAGCTGGCTGCGACTACAACAAGGACGATTGTACTTGGATCCTCCGTGGGTTCGGCAGCGAGGACGACTGTACTTGGATCCTCCATGGGTTTGACAGCGAGGAAGACTGTACTTGGATCCTCTCTGGGATTGGCAGTGAGGACGACTGTACTTGGATCCTCCGTGGGTTCGGTAGTGAGGACGACTGAACTTGGATCCTTCGTGGGTTCAGCAGTGACGACGAACGTACTAGGATCCTCTGTGGGTTCGACGGTGATGACTACTATTGTTTTATCTTACATGGATCCAGTAGTATTTAACCTCTATACCTGTATCCTGAGTGGGTCCGTAAGAGTATCTGGTCTTGTATCCTATGTGGGTCTGACAACATAGCTGGTCGTGTATCCTATGTGGGTTCGAAAGCTTAGATGAATCAGTGGATACATCTGATCATATCTATCACCTTATGAATTGTATACCTATGTGAAATGTGTCTTGACATCTATAATTATAATTTATGTTATTGACGTGCTTTCTTTTGTGGACTGGGTTGTGTGTTAATGTGTGGACTGAGTTGTACATTCCTTGGTGGACTGGGTTTTGTTTTCCTGTGTGGACTGAGTTGTGCATTCCTTTGCTGATTGGGTTTTGTTTTCCTGTGTGGACTATTTTGTGCTTCCCTTTGTGGACTGGTTTGTGCTTGGGCTCGAGAGTTTGAGCCGATTGTAAATGATGTCTTAGGTATATGTATGGGCATATGCCTAAGTAGAGTCAGTTGATACTTCGTGATTGTATCTTTCCTTTGTGGTTTATCCTTCATGGATTCTGTGAGACCTTGAGGGTCTTGGGGTCCCTACTGAGAATCGTTTTACTCACCCCTACATGGGCTTTTCCTGCTCCTCATTGGGTTGGATGCAGACGATGGACAACACAGATCGTGGTTGAGGCATGTAGAGCTGGATGGTGCCCGGAGGTGGACTTCATGATGAGACGATACTCAGAGGTGGACTTCAGGACGAGATGATACCCGGAGGTGACAGACGGACGTGGAGAGCTATTGTGGCCATCTATACCAACCCTTCAGGTAGGAACTGTGGAGGATGATCCAGGAATAGCTTGACACCTTCCTGTTGTTTGTCGTTTCCTTGTACTTTACTGTTGGGCTTGTATTTCTGGCCCATTTGTACTTTCAGCACACTTGTTATATTGCTTAATTAGTGTTATCTTCCACTTGTACTCTGGGTGTGTGTGTTTATGTTTCATAAAGGAAATGTCTTCCCTTTTTTCAGGATTTTCACATTTGGTGCTAGTCGCCCGCCCCTAACCTATGGAAGGCGGGCTTAGGGTAGTCACGGTAGGGGCCCTGAGGATGGGCCGTGACATTTTTTCTTGTCCAATTCTTTATAATTTACTTTTTATTCATTATATTATGAATATTTTTTCATATATATGATTTTTAAACATTTCAAATCCCTAAAAAAATTATTAAATAGAGTAATAAGAAATAGTAATTTCTATTTTGAAGGAAGTACATTTGTTCATTGATGTATCTGGTTTTAAAATAATCATTAATTCATGTTTATATTGAATAATGGATCAGATGAGTTCATCAAAATTGTATTATTTGAAAATAATATTTCTTATTGATAAAAATATTATTTTCATACAATATCATTGGTAGATTTATCTAAACTCAATTAATAAGATATATTTTTTCAATGATTATTCATGGTAATTAATTCCATTAAAAATACCTCTAAAAGAGATGACCATTCAGTTATCAACTTCATCATCAATAATATAAAATAAGTTTACTCCACATGAATCACTATAAATTTGGATTAATTCAATTTATTTGATTCATGGTGAGTAACATAAAAAATATCTTAATTACTATATCTATCTTATAGAAACAAACATTATCTATTAGATTATATAAACATGGAAATATAAAATATTCATAACTATGAAATTGGAAAAAATAACTAAATTGTTATAAATAAGATTATTTTAATTATATTATAAATGTTTATGTGTTTTCTCATGATCGACCAGTGTGAAATGAATAAAGGCATGATATTTCCCACCATACTATATTTATAATATCAATACATGATTACATCAATGTGTAGTGGTTTCCAAAAAGACAGTGCATTGTTTTTATTCATATATTCAACCAAAAAATTATTTATTAAATATATAATGAGGTTATGGATAATGAAGTAGTCACAATAAAATATAAAAAAAAGTCTGTGTATCAAATTGGAAAGGATTTGATACAAATTTATTGGAATTTTGAAAAACTATCAATGATAAGATATCGTTTACATGTACTATCTATAATACCAATTATTAGGTATGAGATAGTGATAATAGAGGGAAATTAATTATTTTAAATAGAAAATATTAATATATTAAATATTTCAATAATTTATCTAAATTATTAAAATTTGTTATCATGAATAAAATGTGATAATATTAAGTTAAAAAATAATTAATGAATATAGTTATTTATTTTTAGATTACTCTATAGTGGATTTTCAAAATACACTAACACCTCTAAACTCTTTGAGGAATTTATATTTGATAATATTTTTTTTTTGTAAATCATAACCTACTATAATAAAACCTTTTATATATTAGGTACCACTAAACCCACTTATATTTTTTTGATGGGAGTCACAACCCTTGCGATACAGACAATAGATAACTGCATTTAGAACCATATAAGTCCTTATATTAATTTCCTGGATTTAGAACCCAGATAGTCCTGAATTTTGAATCATGGATTCCCACCCCAATGAGAGATTATTTTTTTAGGATGGAAAATAATAATTAAATTTTAAATTATATGTGAGATAATAATAATAAATTAGATCAAAATCAAATAGAATCAAGAAACTTAGGTTGTAGATGAGAGAGGAATCAGAAGAATTTGACTAAGAGATATGAATAAAAAGGTTCCAACTAAGAAATAATAGTAGTCAAAAAATTTATTTATTTTTTAATATTATTTAAAATATTAATATTTACTTTCATTTGATAATTATATCATAATACACAAGGATAATTTTATGTTTAAATTTATTGTTATAGGAATTCATCAGATAAATATACAAGTAGTTTCTCATATTAAAAATAATTGAATAAGTCTATAAGCCCTTTAAATATGATCTGTATCCAGTGATAATAAAATATCTAACATGGGAAAATTAATCAATTTCAATTGTCATAATTATCAACGATATAAAATCATTATTCCAAAATAATCATGAAAAAAATAATTTAATTTAAAAACATAAATTATGATTCAAATTTATTATAAATCGTCAATAAAATATAAAAATTTCAATATATAAATAGATCTATAGAATCGTATAAATATTACACACAAAATATGACTAAAAATTGAAATTAATTATTTACATATTATATTAATTTATAAAAAATAAAAATATTATTAATGTGAATTTAATTCACTAAAACACTTTGAATGTATATTAATAATTAAATAATTTAGAAGTATTTAAAATAATAAATATATTTTAACATCTAAAACATATGATGTATGTTTATTCTTTATTTAATAATATATTAAATCATTATTTAAAAAAATTAAAACCATTAAAGTTCATTTTTCAATGAATTTATACGAATTATATTATTTTATGAAATAATGAATTGAATATAATAATATAAATAATATTACACTAAATCATAACATCCAATAATATATAAAACATTGTACTATAGAATATCATTATTGTTTTAAAAATAAGTAATGTAATGATGTTATTGTGAGAATAACTCAATCTATATTTAGTGGAGAGAGAATGTGACATCTCATGTTGGTTTATTGTTCAACTTATCATAAAGAGAATGTGAATCCAATGTACCAACAACAAGAAGCAGCATAGAATACAATTTGGTTGTGTTGTTTGTTTTTGTTTACATCAATTGAAAAATTCTATGATGATCAAGTTGTATATAGACATATCATTTGATGGAAAACATGGATCATGGTAATAAATTTCATTATGAAAAAATGTAATATTAAAATACTTGTATAATTTAGATGTCCTATAATGATGTCAAGTTCCACATATGTTGTGATCTATATAAACATTGTAGGGGTTTTCTATGTACTAAAGCATCACTATAACATGAAAACTTGAATATTTGGCACATAGTTTCATTCAATGGATGATCAAACAGCCTTTCAATGAAATAGTACAAAATAAAAAATTGTGTATTGCGTGCAAAATTTCATAGCAAATTGTTTATTTGAATATAATCTGTTTTTAGTAGAGAACAGTAAGTCTTGTGGATAAGTACTCAATTATATGAATGTTCATGGCTGGTTGATAGTTCATATTGATAATTTAACACATTATTATTATAATGTATACATTAGAGAACATTTATGGAGCCCTTAGAAATATAACATACAATTAGAGTATGTTGGGACAAGTAGAATGTTAGGAATGTGAGGGGGCACCATGATGGGGCTAATACACTTATAGTAGGTTGTGAAATAAATGATGTGGTTTATTCAAATATCATGAATATTTCATTATATAGTAAATTAAAAAAAATATCCCACGCTATCATAATAATCCACATTTTGTCTGATATAAAAAAATACTCAAAATAATAACAATGTATTTAATATAATTTAATGAAAAAAATAAAAACTTAATAATATGTAAAAAGAATATAAATTAAACAAATTATAATAATAAATATTGTATAAACTATTTTGATGATTTTTAATAATATAAATATAAAGAAAAATATATAGATAAAAAGTTTAAAAAATAATTAAAATGAACACTAATATCTAATAGAAAACCCAACATATAATAGGATGTATACGAATCATTTGGGCATTGTATTAGTTGGAAATTTTCATTATAGAAAAATAATCTGAAAACCTTTATCAATAATTTTTTTTATTGGTGTAATTTATATTATTTTTATATATGTATAATTTCATTAACAATATTACTCAATTCATACATAGGACTACACAAAGATAAATACCGAAACTTGATTTCTGTCAACTTTTTTTTACAAATTTTACTCAACCCAACTCACTATGAACCCCTCTTAGATAAATTTGTAGAACGAATGTGGAACAATAATACTAGATTTAATTGGATACGGGTTGAGGATCAATATGAATGGAAAAACTACAAAAAGAATATGGAATTATCCTCTCATAAATAAGATGATTAATGTCTATGAAAATACTGAAACATGAACTTTATTTTATTTTATAAATAATTTATATCAAAATTATTATATATCACCAGTAGTAATATAAGTTAAATGAAATTTATAATAAAAGATTCATCACATGAATAATTGTAATGATATAATAAATATAACTATAATATATATTCATGGTTTATAGAAAACACTAAATGATCTTTATGCTCCACCACAATCACAAACACAATATCATTGTACACTTCTACCAATATCATCAAAATACCTATTAAAGATACTATGACATTACCAAAACAATACAATGATAAAAAATTGTTGATTTAAGTCAGTAACATGTTGATTTTTATCAAAAATAAGTTGTTTTTAAGAACTCGATGGCCATGGTAGTAGGTAAAATTAGAATATGTCTATTGTATTATTTAGAGGATTGTATAACATATTTTAATTATATAATAATAGTTTGGGAAATGTACACTACTAACATTATTTTTTCAATATATGATTGAAGGGGTAAATATGTCAATGGTTCAAAACATACAGTGCAACATATCGGATAAAATTAACAAAATATCTTCCATTGAGACTCATAACAACAGATTCCATCTTATTGTAGAGATACATTTAGTGTTATAGTGACCATAATTAAATGTTTACATATGTAAAGTAACACCCAAACATAAATATATTTACAAATGATTAATATTTGGATTTTTATTTGAATATAAAATTATAATTAAATATATAATTTTCCATTTTAATATAACATATATATGTATATATATTTGTTAATTAATAATAGAAGTGTGGGAAAATAATTTCTGTGTAGCACATATGTATATATATATATATATATTCACCCAAATAAAAAATATATATAGATAAATACATGCATAATATATAATATTTATGAATTTATATAGATAGAAACATAGATTTATATCTATATTAATATAAATAAATAAATAAAAATTCATACATACACAAAAAATAAATAAATTATATGTACTCTTTTTTATTTTATTTACACACATAGAAAATGTGTATTATTTTATTTGTTAAAAAATCAACTGTTTCAATAGTTATTCAAGAAATAAAATTATAAAATTATATTTTTTAGATACATTAATATCTTTTAATTAAAAATAGGGAAAATTAAAACATGATAAAGATGCATGGTCTCATGAACAATAAATATGTCATGTATTATATCAATGGAATTTATATATTTCGGCTATCGTAATACATGGTCTGGTACAATGTATAGTGTTCATACATGTATATATTTCATTCACAAAAATCCATTAGAAGTTTTTTCACTTTTAAATATCATGATACATTCAATAATTATGTTGATGTTTTATATAGTGGTATTTTTTATTGTCCTATTATTTTATTCATTTTTATAATATATATTTTTATAAAATGTGACAAATAATTTCATTACAATTTAATTGGTGTTATTTTATTGATTATTTTTTTAAAAACATAAATGTAAATTTTATTTGTATATCTCTATAAGATTAAATATGTGTGTAATTATTTTAATTATA
Organism: Viscum album; assembly: GCA_963277665.1. Classification (NCBI taxonomy): domain Eukaryota; kingdom Viridiplantae; phylum Streptophyta; class Magnoliopsida; order Santalales; family Viscaceae; genus Viscum; species Viscum album. The sequence continues at coordinate 1,073,123,800 of OY728140.1, read as the reverse complement.
GAAAAAATATTAATATTTTAATATCAATATTTTAATTCTATTATTAAAACATGATTGATAAGTGGAAATTCTCCCCCACATTATTTTCTTGGAATATGATGATTTTGGAATTCCCCTAGATTCACTTATGTTTTGTTAAGGAGGATAAAATATATAAAAAATGAATTGAATACATTTTTTCTCACTTACTCACTTTCATCATTATTTTCTCATTCCTATCCCATTATTTTCTATATCATTTAGTTTTTTTAATTTTTTTAATTTTTATATATTGGCTTTTAGTCCCTTAAAAGAGAATCCATTTGTAAATATTTTTCCTTCAAAAGTTATTTTAATGGAGAGTTTTAATTAAGAGTTGGTTTACAAAATCTTGAGTCATTATGGAGTGTTAATTATATTCAATCCTTCACATATTAGATAACTTCAATGTTTTAGTCGTCTATAAATCAATATCTATGATTTATTACGATGTATATAATCATATTTTATTTATATTATTAAATAAGTTTCAATGGACTTCTATGAGAAATGTTATTCTGTGTTATATTTTTTCTACAACCATATTAATTTATGCTTGAGTTTTACAATTTTATTAATAATGTATTTAATGTGTAACAGTTTATCTAATACTGTTTATAATGTTAGATAAATAAATAAATTATTTTTATTCATATACAGATTTTTTATATACCATAATTCATTTAATAAATTATTAAATTTTAGAAATTGTTATTTTGAAGATTAATACTTTTTAAATTTATAATATGGCCTTATTTTTAGGGAATTGAAATTAAAGAGGAACTAATAAATGGAATTTATGGATATGTGAATTTCTATCTTAATAATATAATTTTTCTAAATGAGTATATTTTGACTCTTAGATATCATTAATGTGTTATTATAAACTATATTAAATTATAAGAGTACGTGTTGTTAGATAACTTCTCTTATTAAAAAAATTACCATCATATTTAAGTATTAAAATAAGAACCAGATAAATAATACCATGAATTATTAATTCATAATGTATTATGGGTTAGTAGCATCATACAATGATTTAATCTAATTATGGTAACAATGTTATTATTGAATTATGATTTGGTTACCACTCAGGTACATGTGTAATAGTACCCAGAACCTAATTATAATTATAATCATTTAAAATATTTCATTATAATAAAATATCATCTTTTAGCTTACTGTTGTTATGATTTCGGTGTATAGAGATGATTTTTGAAACCAATGTTAACAATTGATCTATGAGAACTACGTTTTGTATGAAAATACTTTTATATGATAAGAAAAATTATTAATGTTATGAAAATGTATGTATCAAATCACTCTCAACCCACATACACTTAAACATGACCCCATCATAATCTAGAAACACAAACACATAATTCAACACAAATTTACAAATTAAATATTAATAAAACATGTCTTACAACAAAATTATGATTTATATATTATCTATTTTATTTTATTTTTTCAAATGAAATTCAGTATGTTTCTAAATATATTTTTTAATATGATTTATTTTAAAAAATGTGTGCACATATAAACATGTTCTTGTTTGAAATGTTATTGGGATTTTATACACTATTTTTAGTTAGATTATTTATTATTAATGTTACATTGATCAATGCATGGATTTATGGATTACATATTATAAAACATTATTCTATGGTACTTTGAGTTTCTTATGTTAATGGCCAATTACCATTTCACTGAATAGGACCCTCCTCAATTGATTTATATTAATTCCTAAAAAAATATTTATTATGTTTGATGTGATGTGGTAGTTTCCATTATGGTGTATGAGTTATGAGATGTGTACATATTTACAAATACGTATTTGGTTTTGTCTACTATTTAAATCATCATTTGAACCCATAAAAAGATTTATGGGATTTAACTATAAGAACTCCTCTGTCTAATCATAAAACATTAATTCTTATTATAAACACCTAGTAATAGCAATATCATTACTGTAATGTGAGTGGTTAGGATCACATCAGAACTAGAACTGAGCTTCTCTTGTTTTATATTATATTTTCCATCCTAATTATAGCATGGAGGGATAATCCCAAGATTATTATAAATTTATGATTTGATTCTAAATGTTTTTGAAAATAAAAAATTAAACAATTTTAAAATTTAATCCCTATAAATTAGATAAATATTATTTATATTTTTGTTTTTGTGTGTGTGTGTGTTTGTTTTTTTGTTTTTTTGTTTATTTTAGGGGTTCTAAAAAATAATTTAAAATAAATTAATTTTATCACGATGATAAATAATATATTAATATAAATGATAAATGAAATTCTATTAAAAATATGAAGCATGTTTTACCTTCGAATAAAATTGTATAAAATAATTAGAGGAATCCTACTAGAATATATATTCACTCCCTATCTGTAAGTAGTCAATATACATTTAGACATTATTTATTTCCCATATTAATGTAATGGATGATATTCCATTTCCAATTGTAGGTGTCATAAGATGAGCTATAATAAGGTGATATGTGAGGTGGTTGTTTATTGTTATATTAATATATCATCCGGTGATAGAAATTCATTTTATCCGGTTTGTATTACAATATAACTATGAGATATATAAGACTTTTTATTTTAATTTATTTATCTCAATGTTAGTTTAATTATTTAACTAGTTTATTAATATCAAAATTGAGGTAATTATTTTTTAATTGTTTTAAAATATTTAGTTCATTCCCTAATTGATAATATATTGTTATATAAATGGAAAAAATAGAATGTATGGTTGAATGATTTCTATTTTCTAAATATAAAATAGTTTTTAAGTGTAGTTATTTTAATGTGTAAATCATATTAAATATTTATGAATAATATTATTAGAATATATTAAATATTATGGAGATAAAGAATTTTCCATTGGCATGTAACTTTCTTGTGCTAGTATTTAATCATTTTATTTTGGTAAGTTAATTTGAAAATAGTATGACAATAAGAGAATGTTTTTTGGCTGATGTTTTTTTTTGAGATATGATCTTTTAAACCAAATATAATATTTCTAAATAAACATTAAAAAATTGTAAACATTAATTATCATATACAAATGTATTTAAAATATTTTTTATAAGGGCCTATAATTGTTTTGGTTTCTTATAACATTTTTTTGGAAATTTTACAATGAAAAAACATTATTTTAAAAATTATATCATTAATACATTGTAATGGGATTCAATTTTGATATTCTGAATCAGGTCAATCCCCAAGAATAAAAATGTAACCATATACCTTTGTATTATCCAAGCTTATTGGTAGTTAATTTCAATTTGTATATTAAATCTATGAATTTTTTTATTACATGGTTGATATTACTCTGACATAATACTCCTCTAACTCTATAAAAATGGTATGTAACCATTCTTCCCCCATTTAGTATTATGTAATGTGATTGTTAATTCATGTGTTATTTTAGAATGATAATTTAATTTCCTTATCCTTGATGATAAACATTTTTTTTATAATATTATTATCTAGAACAATAAATATCTCAACCAAAAAAAATAATATTATGAACAACAATATAATAAAAATACACCATTATGGAATCCATCATCACCATGTCTATCTATTCAGCTTATAAAGGAAGATGAAAAATGAAATGATTATTATCTAGTTAACTATTAATTAGATATTTTATATTTAATAACCATTATATTATTTTATTCAAATACTACAATATTTTTTGAAACCTCAAGATTTTTTACTCAAGAGTATGTTGGTCATCTCCAATCAGCCATATACAATTGTTGAGAATTTTGTTAAACAATAAAATATTAAATATATTTTAATATTACGGAATGAATCATTGAATGAAACTATTAATTCCATACTTTTAATATGTGAGTTAACTTGACATTAAACCAAATGTTATATTTTTTATTTTCATGTTCTCAGACACATTGTTTAACAAAAACATAGACCCACAAAGTCTAATATTGAAATACTCTAAGTTCCTCTTACACAATTAACATCAAGATGGTTTTCTCAATCATATTAGTATGTTGTAAGCCTATCAATAGTATTTGGGTTACAACTTGATATTATATAAAATACACACTTTTTGTGTTTACGGTGATATAATTTTTCATATGCCTTTTTTAGTATGTTTATCATCCTTTGATACATAATTCCTCTCTATTATATAACTATTAATATCATACATCACCTACCTAATTAATAATAATAATAATAATTTATTTTTATTAATTTGGTTTCATTATATCTTTGGGAATAAATTAGGTTTACAATAACATAATTAGTGTATCTTTTACTACCATTAAATATGACACCATAATATTACATTATAATCATGCATTATGGGAAATTGAATATTTTATAAAACTAAACACTATGGGAATTTGGTTTCAAAAAATCCATCAAAAACAAAATTTTATTAGAAATATATTTTTCTTAATCGAATGAAATCATTACCGAATGATCAATAAGAATAAGTTCCTTGCTCAATCAATTCACCCTAAACATTTTTTACAACCCTTGAGAATTATTTTATTCTAATAGTGAAATTCAACCTATTGTGTTCCTATCATTAAATATTAAAAAAGTAATTTAATCTTACCAATCATATATATATATATATAATAAAATCATCTTAGGAAGAAGATTAATCTCATGTCATTGGTTTTTTTCTAGATGAAATAATTTTATCTACATAAAAAATACCAATTGTAGATTTATGTCAGCCCAATTAACATGGATATTTCAATCCATAGTGAAAATCATGAAATCCATGAAATTTATATTTCTATATAGTATATAATATCATTCATAATGTTATTGTTTAAACACAAATAAACTTTAATTTAAATTAAAATATTAGAACTACAAATTTCAAGGATAAAATATTTTAATTAAAACCTCTTCTTGATGTTCATTATTCCAAGACACCATCTCCATATCCATTTTTATCACATATTTGTTCAAATAAAAACATATTCGAATAAAATTATATACAATTTCAAAAAATTTGAATATATTTTATGTCTCATAAATTCATAAAAACACTATATTAGAGTTCTATTTTATATAATGAGATGATTGTTTTTGGTTACATCTCTATTCTTATTGATCATATTTAAAGAATCATCTCTAAAACAATATTTTATTTTTTACATTATTTCATATGAGTTGGTTAAATAATCTTAATAATCTTAATATTTTATTCATTTTCTGTATGATAATACTCATCTTATAATACTTAGTCTATGTTATGTAGTTTTACATGTGAATTTAATAAGGAAATGAGTGTAATTTATAATGATTCTATATGTTTATAAACTAATATAATTTTCTCCAATAATGTATATAGAGGCCATTTTTATAAAACTTGAAAAAATATTTTTCCATAATTTTATACTCTATAATACCTTGAATCTTTTTAACATTCCATGAAATATTTATTATATATCGAACCTAGAGAATTTATAGCCTTATTTAATCAAATGTGTTCACATTATGCAGATTTTTTATAATTAAAAGAAAACTATTTTAATGATTTATCAATATCCGCCATGAATTTAATGAAAAAAATAAATTTTTTTAATTTTTGATGTGGCATTGGTATATTATTATTCTTACTATACATCCAATAAAGATCCGTATGCCTTCTATCTCATAAAAATTTCAAAATTATCATCCTGTAATATAGTTACATCATGGGATATTGAATACTATAAAAATATTCATGTAATTATTCTTATTAAAAAAAATCATAAAACATTATATACTATTTATTAATATAGGAACCAATTGATAATTTAAAAATCCACTAATATTTATATTCTCTAAAAATATTTTAATATTGTATGTTGTGATTACATTGTTCTCACCACACCCAATATAATCAAATTCCTTAATTTTTCTACACAATTTTTTGAGGGAATCCAATAATCACTATACTAATTTAGTAATCCATTCTTCTAATGACATACCTAATAATAATCATTCTCCTTTTCAGATAGACTATCTAGATAGAACAATTATATAAAACATATAAAATTATTTTTTGAACTTTATATAAAATTATTAAACCGCACAAAATTTCAGTTTTTAATTTATATTAAATAAATATGATTCATATGAAAAAATATATCATTGTTATATATTTAAATTCCATTATGTAATATACATATAATTGTATTATTTTGGATATCTTATTTTGATTTACAGTACCTTGGGAATCTTGAAAACCATATTTCAATTGTGATAGAACTAATATGAATTGTTTCTTTGAAGAATGAAATTTTTATATCCATCAATGCATCTTATTTAATAAATATTTTGGTTTTAAATTAACCATAATTTATATTTGTTATATTAGTAAGACCATTATTGTATTTCACATTTATATAGAAGTTATATAAATTAGTTTAAATATAATATAAATTTCATACAATATATTATCACTTCATGATTATTTACACATAATAAATTACTGTAATAAAATATTTATTCATTTAATTATCACTTAATTTCCATGATCATTATGTTGAAAAAAATGTAAGATATTTTAGATTTACACAAAAGAGTTATTTGTGGTATATAAATTTATTACCCAAATTTTGTTGCTTCCAAAACAATTTTTATTAAGTGACAAGGATTGTTTAATGAAAAAGACCATCCATCATGAATATACATATGCATAGAAAGTATTTTTTTATTTTCATTTTATTGATTAACCATTATCTATAATCTATATATTTCTCCATTTTAATTATTTATAATCTACCTTAACTACCAAAAAATTATCCTGATATATTCTGGCCTTGACAGATTTAGAAATATAATTTTGTATAAAATAATCTAGTTGGAAAGTTGGAAAATTTATAGTGGTGTTTCTAGATTGATCCCACCATCCCTATGTATGATTACAAGAATCAAAAATATTTTTTAGTTCCACCATGTCATTAATTATATCCTTGATAGATTCTATTAATGTATAATTATCTACTCCTCGATTCAAATGTTATATTTGTTAAGGTAGTGATATTTTTCATATCAAAATTATATTTGTGTATATAAACTCAACAACATTAATATTTTTATTCAACATAAAATATAAATATTTGGAAATATTGTTCCTCATAACCATCTGGATGATTTTTCATTGTTAATAAAGCTCACTCGGTACCGAAAAAAATATATTACCTTGTTGTAATTGTATATTGACAAGGAATACTACTAATTATTAGACCTAATATATTTATTCTTAACAGAACAATTATTTTATAAAATTATTATTATAATTATGAATTAAAAATGGTAGTTACTACATTCCTTTACTAAGGAAACCACCTTATTCTCTTTCTATTCATTTTTAGTACCTAATCATATCAATATTTAGTTTCACATATAATAAGTTAAGGAATTATAGGATAATATACACATGTAATTTTTTCCTTACCAACATGTTCCAATATCTTTAAATATTCTCTAACTACCTTGATAGATTCATATAATTCAAATTAATAGTTTTTAAGATATTTTTAACTTCAAAAAGAATTAAATCAAGATATATCTATGATTAACTTTTGAAATGTATAATTTTTATATCATTTTCATAGATCATGTCTCTTGATTCATGGATTTCATTAGGATAACCAATATTTCATTAAAACTAAATATTAATTATTACTATCTTCTTTTTATTTTATTCATTATGAATTTATAAAATTTAATCATTCACATTATAAAAAAATGAATTATTCCCTTTTAATGATTTTTATACCCAAAAAAGTATTAATTAGGTGTCTCTAGAACAATCCATTATTCTTCTATACATACCTTTTCCATACTACTAGGTTAATTACCATTAATTTATTTTGATATGAAATAATTTAGTACATAAACCTACCTATCATCATCATTTTTGTCCACATTCCTCATATCATGTTATTAGGGAAAATATCATTTCATTATGGGTATTTATTTATATTTATTATAGTAAATTATTATTTACATCAATTAATTTTTACATTGTTTCTCCTTGATGATATTTGGAGTTATCCCCATTTTATAATACCAATCATTCATCGAATGACTAGCTAAAAAATAATCAATTTTGTTGTAACTAATTAAAAATATAGTTAGTGTAATATTATTCTTTATATTTCCATGAAATATTGAGTTATTAAAAAATATATGAACATATTTAAATTCATGGAACATCCATCAAATTAATATTTCTTCTAATTATGACATTTAGATTAAATGTCTCTATAATCATTAATTGTTTTTACATTAGTATAATTTTTTATTTTTACTTTCATCATCATGGATACTCCCCTACTCATATCATAGGTTTTCAAGATATTATTGATCTTTTTAATAGTTATTAAATATATTTCATTATACTTATTTGTGGGATTTTTTTACATAAAATTTTTCTTTTATTATTCTATTTTAATTTATTTATAAAATTAAAATAATCTACGGATATTCTATAAATTTTTAATATAGAAAGAATATTGTTCCCCTAAATAATAAACTTATCCTCAGTCTCAAAATCTCCATTCAAATATAATATAATTTAGTAAATAAAAGTTGTAATGAAATAAAAATCCTTTATTTTCAAACTTCTTCATGTCATTCTTTAATTTAATCCCAATTTCCATTCAATATTGTTTGCACTGTAATAACCAAACTATTATATATATATAATTTATTAGTATTCACGATTGAATAGATTAGTCTTATTTTACATCTATCATTTTTAATGAATTTGATTCCATATATAGAAAATAAATATTATATGATAAACATGATTTCATTATTTCTAATGAATTTTTTTTATAAATGAAATATTGTCCACATATATTTTTTGAAAATTAGAAATGAAATAACTATAGAACCAACTGTAATAATTATCATGTCTATTATTATTGTTGTATTATTTTATTCAATTATCTATATTAAATAATCCATATATTAACTGCAAATGATAAATATTATATATATATGTAATAATAAAAATAAAATAAAATAACAATACTAATGAGTTGGACCATAAATTTTTTTGTGAATATTTGTATGAATGAAAAAATATATGGCTTGTAATTTTGATAAACATGTAATATATTATAGAATGAAAATATAAGAGAAATAAAAATTAATATAAAATTACTGATGATGAGGTATAAAGGATTTTTTTATATAAAATATATAATGGAAAAAATATGAATAGGAATATCATAAATATTTACCAAGACATTTTCCTCCACTCCATTATTCTCAAGATATATTTATATTTTACTGGAATATCGATACACATATAATTTTATCAATTAATAATTCTAGGATAAATAATTCATTCATCAAACCTGTCCATGATGATTTTTTAATGTATGTGGTTTTAATGTTATATGAAGAAAAAATCCAATGAAAAAATATTGACCTATAGATGCCTCTAAATTTTATTGTTAGATCTACAGATAACTTAATCTAATCCCTCATGCTCAGATCCATAGTTGTTACCCTCCCATAACTGTTGCAGAATTATTTATCCCCGGATCATTTAGAATATTAAATTATTGTTATGCAATAATAAAATATTGGTCTTTAATTATAAAAACTATTTTTGTAGATCATCAACTAAAAAAAGGGTTAGATTGCACATGAAACATCATACATGGAGAAATGTACATTTATTCACAATTTTCATTTACAGAAAAGAGAAAGACATGTTAAACAAAGCACCATTATGAAGACTTCAGGGATATTCTACTATATGAAAAATGAAAAATACATTAATAGTGAGAAAAACAATTCCTTATTTATTCATCACAATAGTATAACTCCAAAAAATAATAATTAAAGAATACAAGAGAAAACCCAATTATATGAAACCCAATAGGGGAAATAACGAAAAAATATTCTATAATTGTTGTCTCCTATGTAGTTATAAGTGATAAGAAATATTTGGAACGTTTTAATAAACATACAATATAATTTGGAAAATTTATCACAAAACTAACCAAGCCAGTGAATCAACTCGAGGGACAATAGAATATCAATTACACAGAGCTATCAGAAGACTGTGTGAGACCCTAACTCTTCTAAAATTCATAGCTAGGTCCATCATGTAATATATCATAACAAGTGATATCAGATTCATTTATGTCTCAGTGGTATACTAGTTTTATTATTACAACATACCACGATAATATGTTGGAGTCTCATGTGGATATGAAATATGTTATTCATTTGTAGTTCGATGAAGATAAATTTACTTAGAACCATAAATAAACTCTTTTATGAGGCTCATATATGGAATTTTAGGCATCCACTATGTGTTTGATTGGTTTCATATGCCACATTACTATAGTTTTCATGAAAGCACCCTATTTTGATTTTTATAATGGAATCCCGACGGAAAATCACAAAAGACTGTTTTATAGGAATGAAATATTATACCTTAATATAACGATATTATACATTTGAAACACCAATAAATTCCATGGGTAATAAAAGATCCAAATATAATAATTTTATATCTACAGAATGCACATTCCCTTATAAATTTTCAAGGTATTCCATGCACCGACGGATTGTTCAGTTTGAGATATACTGTTAGATGTAATCACCATTCCAAAATGATAAATGGCTATATCATGAAAACACGTGATTATCCCCTTATACAACCATTTGATTCCATATCACACTATCATGTGATCACACCATCAATCAGTTTCCATTTTACATCAACCCCTTTCATGGTTTCCGTTTCTCAGTTACCCTTTCATAGATCCCCACTCTTGATCTTCTACGCACTTGATTTTTCCTCCCACATCATGTGGTCATTAAACAATTTCATCTCCAACATATTCAATATGGAATATACATAATCTAACAAAAAATTATTTTGTTAGGTTTAAAACCCTGAACATTCAAAATTGAAACCTCTATAGAATTTTTTAGGAATCAATGAATTATGAATTCATATCAGCATGATCCACTTGATTGTGTATTCCCTTAACAATTGAATGATACATGAAATTACCCCAAATTTATTGTGGATCTCCACTTAAAAAATAATTTTTTATAAAAATAAGTTAACATAATATTAAATGAATAACATTTATGTTCCATTTGAGTTTTATTATTCATGATGTATAACTGGAAACAAAAACATAATCTATATTTAACCCTATTGAAATACTTCATTATTATATCATCCACTTTAACCTCTATACAAGACATTAATTAATAATAGAGTCTCAGAAGAAAGAATAGTAATTCAAAATAATAGGTACAATGGAGATTGAAATGGATTAAAAATAGGGAAACCATGAGATTAGAATCAAATATATGTGACACAGAAAATTGAAATGTGGATATAACATAAAAATTAGACATTCATTATCATATATCAAAAATTTCTTTAAACATATTTCTGACTTTATTCACAAACATGTGATAAAATAGCTATCAGTATAGATTTATTCTTTACCAAATAAATTATATTGATGTCACGACCCGTCCTCGGGGCCCGTGCCGTGACTACCCCAAGCCCGCCTTCCATAGGCCAGGGGCTGGCGACTAGCACCAAAGGCGTAAATCCCGATAACAGGGAAGGCATTGCCTTTATAAGTAACAACCACCACAGAGTCAGCAAGCGGAAAGTAACTACAAGTGCAGAAAAGTAAAGGGGGCCGGAAATACAAGCCCAACTGTAAAGTACAACTCGAAAGGGAAAAACAGCAGCTGGAAGAACGAAGCGGCTCCTGGGTCGTCCGCCTCGATTCCTACCTGAAGGGTAGGTACAGATGGCTCAGCTCCTGGATCGTCCACCACGGATCCTACCTGAAGGGTAGGTACATATAGCTCCTCTACTCCACAGGTCCTGTCGTCTACTCCGGGTACGTCCGCCCAGTGGTCCACCTCCGGGTACCGACCTGCTCCGCAAGTCTCAACTGCGATCTGCGCTGTCCGTCGTCTGCAACCAACACAACGAAGTGCGGGCATAGCCCGTGCAGGGGTGAGTATAAGCTACTCAGTAGGGACCCCGAGACCCTTAAGGTCTCACTAAATCCAACATGGATATCCACAAAGTAAAGGCAGCAATCACGAAGTAACATCAGACTCTTCTTAGGTATACGCCCATACATATACCTAAGTCATCAAGTAACTCATCCAATCTCAAGGATACACAAAAATCATGAAATAAACGGATAACCATCACCCAGGTATATGCCCATACATATACCTAAGTTATCAAGCGACCCATCTCAATCATGAGGAAACACAAAGGTCAAAGTCTCAGCTCAAACCAGGATTTTCATTATCGAAACCGTAACTGCTGAAGAGCTCCGTCTCTAGAGTGTACAGTGGTCCTGTCACGACTCCGAGGCTGCCGCTCACTAACCTAAGACTGCTGAAGTACTCCTCCTGTCGAGTACTGCGGGTTTGCGGCCAACTACCTGGCGCTCCGTCCGCTGAGGGTCTGTCGCCAAGTACCGGGCGCTACCCAGATAGCCTACTGAGGTACTCCTCCCGTCGAGTACCGCGGGTCTGCTGCCAACTACCAGGCGCTCCGTCCGCCGTGGGTCTGCCGCCAAGTACCGGGCGCTCCGTCCACTGGGCTAGTCGACTCACTCCAAGTCGAGTCGGTCAAGCAGTCGTCAGGTCTCAGCCGGCTACACGGTCTCCGTACTCCGCACGCACGTCTCCACTGTCGCGGGTCTGTCGCTACAACCAAGCGCTCCACCGCCAAGGGTCTGCTGCTGCATCCAAGCGCACCACCACTGCCAAGTACCACGGGTCTGCTCCACGAGCTACTGGTCGATACTCCAAGTATCTCAAAGTCCCACGAAGAAGTGTCTCAAAGGTCCGTCTCGGAACAGGGGTCTCAACGCAACAGACGGCGCGTCGATCGGACGCCCGGTCTGTGAGTTATTAGCCTTTTCGTCCCAGGGGCCCGGTTGGTTTCGTGAGCGAAACCAATCCCGACCGTATCTCAACTGCACCCCGAACTCCCATAGGGTATACTCAAAGGGACCGTTACTCAATGTAACCACCAACGCCGCTGACGGCTCGTCAAGCGGACGTCCTGTCTGAAAGATATCAGCTTTCCCGTTCCAGGGGCCCGGTTGGATTTCGGGTACAATCCAACCCGGCCATACTCCGACTGTATCCAAAACTCGGGCGGAGTATGTCAAAAGTTCCGTCTCATCAAGAGGAAGTCAACGAAACAGACGGCGCGTCAATCGGACGCCCGGTCTGTGAGTTATTGGCATTTTCGTCTCCGGGGCCCGGTTGGTTTTTAAGGAAAAACCAACCCGACCGTACTCCACCTGCGTCCAAACCTCGGGCGGAGTATGCCAAAAGATCCGTCTCACTAAGAGGAACACTACGCGACTGACGGCACGTCAATCGGACGTCCGTAGCTCAAGATATGAGCGTTTCCGCTCCGAAGGTCCGGTTGGTTTCGTGAACGAACCAACCCGTCCGAACTCAAAGTAACCCGAAACCTTGAGTGCGATATATCGAAACGACCGTCTCGATCCAAGGATCGCGTTGCCGCAGACGGTTCGTCATTCGGAGGTCCGAGGCTCAAGTTATGAGCCAAGAACCGAATCTGGTTCGAAAACGGGGGGTCCGGGTCCGGGCCGACCCGGCCCGACCCCCCCCCCCCCGGGTGGCGCGGTGGCCGGCGGCGGCGGCCGGCGGCGGCGGACGGCGGCGGCACGGTGGCCGGCGGCGGCGCGCGGCGGCGGCGGGCGGCGGCGCGGCGGCACGGAGGCCGGCGGCGGCGCGCGGCGGCGGCGGGCCGCGCTGGCGGCGGCGGGCGCCGCACGGGGTGGTCACGCGGGGGGCTTGATTGCCCCCGCGGATTGAACAGGGCGGCACGGCTTTGAGCCGTGCCTTTGCCAAAAAAACGGCCCCCCCCACAAATGGGGGCCGGCTGGAACGAACCGGGGGGGCTTTGCCCCCCCTCCTTTAATTGAACCGCCCCCCTCATTAAGAGGGGGGTTTGAAGATCCGGCCGGGGGTTTAATCCCCCGGTTTTTATGACATCCGGCCGGCCCGCTGGCCGGCCGGTTTTTACCAACGGGACCGGAATTTCCGGTCCCGCCCTCGACTTCCGACGCCGGCGGCCCGGCCGCCGGTCTTTCCTTCCGCCGCGGCCCGGAACCGGCCGCGGTCTCCTCGTCCCGCCGCGGCCCGGAACCGGCCGCGGTCTTCGTCGTCCGGCGCGGTGCGACGGCACCGCGCCCCTTTCGTCGTGCCATGAATCCTTCCAACGCGGCGCGACGGCGTCGCGTTCTTGAAGACTCTCCTCGGCGAAGCGCGACGGTGTTGCGCAAAATAAATGAACGTTCATCCGCGTGGTGCGACGGCACCACGCTACTTGTTTCCACCAGCATAAACAAACATGAACGATGGAGGGGGGATTCGGCCGTGTTCGTGCGGTCCGGCCCCCCCTCACGTTAAAGAAATAATAACGAGACTTAAATAAATAATCCACACGTTAGACTTGCTAGATCCACGTTCAAGGAAAAGAATAAAGAAATAAAGAACCAACAACCCCTACCTTGGGTACAAGATCGAGGATTCGACTATGTCCGCGGAAGACGGCGTCGCGGAAGTCGGGCGTCGCGGTCGTCGTTCGTCAAATCCGTTGACGAAGAGGCGCGTCCGAAGAAGCACGTCGTTGGCGAATCCTTGTACGCCGACGAAGGAGGTTCGGGGAGGAAGGAAAGGTCCGAAGATACCGGGTCGCCGAGTCGATGATCCTTGACGAAGTGTTGTCGTTCTTCCTTGAGGATGAAGACGTTCTTCGTTCTTCGTCAGAGCTTGGAGATGAAGGGAAAGCTCTCCAAAGACAAACAAAGAACTCCAAATAAAATAAGACTACCTCTCATTTTATTAACACAACACAAAAGAATTTCAAAGATTCGTTTCTCACCTTAGCTGCCGAACGAGGATCGGCTGCGGAAGAAGAGGCGTCGCCGAAGAACGTCGCGGGTAAAGCTCGTCGACGTCGCAGATCTCGGTGTACGTCGTCGAATTTCGGTCGCCGGCGTTCTTTGCGTTCTTCGCGTTCTTCGCGGGGGGATGAAGAAACAAGATCCTCTCAAATCCTTTCAAAGGATTTTTAGGTTGGTCTTATTTTATAAACATGCCAACACACAAAACCGGTTAAAAAAACGATCCATCAATTCGAAAGAAACGACCCATTAAATTCACGAAAGAAACATCCCAATTAAATGGTCTGTTAAGAATTAAAGAAAACGCGTCGGTTGACTTTTCAGTTACTTTGACGGGTTTTCGCGGGTGCGTTACTTAGCGAAAGAAACGGCGGGGCTCGTGCGGGCCCCACCTCACAAATATCCTACCAAGGGGTAGGATATTTCTGGATAGAATCCTATCCAGTTCAACTCAGTTCAAGCCGCCTTTAAGTGGCTTCAAGTGGCTTAAGCGAAATAAAATAAAGTTGTCGCAAAATTATTTTATTTCTTAACCTTAAGCCCGAAAATTAAAAACCACATCCGAGAAAACGCAACTCCGGAAGAGGCGTTTCTAAGCGAATACCGGCGCTGCGATTTCATCGGTGCCCTCAGAATTCGATTCCGGGCACCGGTTCAAAAGTTAGAAAAACCCGCTCGTCCGTTCACTGAACGTACCCGAGCCAAAACTTCGGAAAATGATTCCGGGCACACCGGGCCTCGGAATCAGGTGCCGTCAGAAACTGCGTTCTTGTAAAATTCCAAAGAAAATTAAGAAAAAAATTTCCTTGAAATTTACGGGTCTTTACATTACTCCCACCACAGGGCTTTACGTCCCCGTAAAGCTTCACCACAGACTTAGGGAAACAAAGCGGTACTGAGCACGCATCAGAGCCTTCCGATCCCATGTGCTCACCTGGAGATTCCCGTGCCGCCATCTGTTGCGCACAAGAGGAATCGATCGCCCATGTAGGACCCGCTCCTGTCGATCCTCTATATCCACCGGGACCTCCGTATAAGACACTCATCGCCACTGTCTAGCTCCTCATGGTCGATGATATGCGAAGGGGGGTCGAGTACGTATCTCCTCAGCTGGGATACGTGGAAGACATCGTGCACCCGGTGCAACTGAGGTGGTAGAGCCAGGCGATAAGCCACCTCGCCAACCCTGCTGAGGACCTGGAAAGGCCCGATGAAGCGGGGAGACAACTTGCCGCCTCGGCCAAATCTCCGCAAACCACGTCGAGGTGAGACACGCAAGAAGACGTGGTCGCCATCCTCGAACTCTAGTGGCCTCCGCCTCCTGTCAGCATATGACTTCTGCCGGCTCTGTGTTTTCCTCATCCGCTCCTGGATGACATGGACCTCTTCTAACGTGGCCCGGACCATCTCTGGTCCCACATGAGCTGCGAGATTTCTTCTTTGCCGATAAGAGAAACCTGGTCTCATCCCCTGGATGAACCACATTCTTTGCCTAAAACAGTCAATCCTAACATGGATGATACTAATCCATACCAAGGATGACGTCGTAAGGCCTCGACGCTACTACTAAGAGATCCAACCGTTACTCTCGCCTCCAAGGGTTGAATCACACTGTCGGCATCAGTGTGTGGT
The DNA here is from genome assembly GCA_963277665.1 of Viscum album. Taxonomy (NCBI): domain Eukaryota; kingdom Viridiplantae; phylum Streptophyta; class Magnoliopsida; order Santalales; family Viscaceae; genus Viscum; species Viscum album. The sequence goes on along the minus strand of OY728140.1, from coordinate 1,073,107,170 downwards.
AACTGGTCTCCTCCAGTAGATGTCTCACAAGTGAGGGTCAAGTCAACAGTCAACTGGAACCTCTTAGTAACATCACAAAAGAGGACAGGAATGAAAACATCTCAAAGGATGCGTCTTTTATTATTGCAGCTCATAATACAAGACGCTACACAAAAAGCAACATCAACAAGGAACTAGAAGTACAAGAGACGTATCCACTAGTTCTGCTCCTGTCCACCTGCTCCAAGAGTTCTACTGTTGCTCAAGCATTTGTCGTCGCCTCTTTCTCGGTGGCTCCCTCAAAGCCTGCGGATCGGGAGTCGGACAGTCACGTGCCAGATGACCCTTTCCGCGACATGAGTAACACAACCTGCTCCTTGCACGGCTAGCTCCGTTCCCACTCCGGGTGCCCTGCACCACCGGTCGTAAAACCCGAGACCGTCTAACTGCTGGTCTGGTCTTTCTGGGCCTCAGCATCATCTGTCTACTGCCCACAGATGACTCGGCTTCTGATCGAGAAACACGTGGCAAAGGCAGCAGCTCCTGATCACGCTCAGGGTGTAGAGCTACTGGCACAAACTCCACCCTGAAGAAGGTCTCAAAGTCTTCCCATGCGAAGTCCATCTCATCGCAAAACTGAAACAAGTGGCTCCACCACCTACCTGCTGCTGCCTGAAGGAGGCTGGTAGCAAAGATCACCATGAAGTCTGCCGGCGTCCCCACTAGCCTGAAGACTCCCACCACGGCCTCCAGCCAATCCTCAGCCGCCTGCGGGTCCATCTCTCCCCCGAACCTGGGTGGCCTCTGGCGCTGGAACTCATGCAGTGCGCGCAAGTAGCGGGCATCGCCTACTGCTGGGGCTGGTGGCATCGGTGGCCCAACGTATGGTAGTACCGCTGGTGCCTCCGCTGGTGCCTCAACTGCAAGAGGGCCCTGTACCGAAGCCTCGTCGCTCGACAGACTGTCAGCACGCTCATCCCTCCGGGCTCTAGCTGGTCGTCCGAGAAAAGACATCCTGAAAGAAACAACGTAACACGATCAAACGATTATACCTGGTGAGCTGACCTGGTTTGAGCTGTTTTAAGGGGGGAAACCTTTGAAAACACACACGCAATCAGTGTTTTCGCGCACAAAGTCGGAAATCAGTTGTCAGGGTCCTGGTGTATGGATACGTCGGCCGCCCGCACCAACACTGGACTCCCTGAACTGAAAACCACACTCGGTACCCTTAACACTATTGCTTCACATAGAAAGAAAAGACGATCAGAGTCTGCGGTAGAACCGACCGCTCTGATACCAATTTGTCACGACCCGTCCTCGGGGCCCGTGCCGTGACTACCCCAAGCCCGCCTTCCATAGGCCAGGGGCTGGCGACTAGCACCAAAGGCGTAAATCCCGATAACAGGGAAGGCATTGCCTTTATAAGTAACAACCACCACAGAGTTAGCAAGCGGAAAGTAACTACAAGTGCAGAAAAGTAAAGGGGACCGGAAATACAAGCCCAACTGTAAAGTACAACTCGAAAGGGAAAAACAGCAGCTGGAAGAACGAAGCGGCTCCTGGGTCGTCCGCCTCGATTCCTACCTGAAGGGTAGGTACAGATGGCTCAGCTCCTGGATCGTCCACCACGGATCCTACCTGAAGGGTAGGTACAGATAACTCCTCTACTCCACAGGTCCTGTCGTCTACTCCGGGTACGTCCGCCCAGTGGTCCACCTCCGGGTACCGACCTGCTCCGCAAGTCTCAACTGCGATCTGCGCTGTCCGTCGTCTGCAACCAACACAACGAAGTGCGGGCATAGCCCGTGCAGGGGTGAGTATAAGCTACTCAGTAGGGACCCCGAGACCCTTAAGGTCTCACTAAATCCAACATGGATATCCACAAAGTAAAGGCAGCAATCACGAAGTAACATCAGACTCTTCTTAGGTATACGCCCATACATATACCTAAGTCATCAAGTAACTCATCCAATCTCAAGGATACACAAAAATCATGAAATCAACGGATAACCATCACCCAGGTATATGCCCATACATATACCTAAGTTATCAAGCGACCCATCTCAATCATGAGGAAACACAAAGGTCAAAGTCTCAGCTCAAACCAGGATTTTCATTATCGAAACCGTAACTGCTGAAGAGCTCCGTCTCTAGAGTGTACAGTGGTCCTGTCACGACTCCGAGGCTGCCGCTCACTAACCTAAGACTGCTGAAGTACTCCTCCTGTCGAGTACTGCGGGTTTGCGGCCAACTACCTGGCGCTCCGTCCGCTGAGGGTCTGTCGCCAAGTACCGGGCGCTACCCAGATAGCCTACTGAGGTACTCCTCCCGTCGAGTACCGCGGGTCTGCTGCCAACTACCAGGCGCTCCGTCCGCCGTGGGTCTGCCGCCAAGTACCGGGCGCTCCGTCCACTGGGCTAGTCGACTCACTCCAAGTCGAGTCGGTCAAGCAGTCGTCAGGTCTCAGCCGGCTACACGGTCTCCGTACTCCGCACGCACGTCTCCACTGTCGCGGGTCTGTCGCTACAACCAAGCGCTCCACCGCCAAGGGTCTGCTGCTGCATCCAAGCGCACCACCACTGCCAAGTACCACGGGTCTGCTCCACGAGCTACTGGTCGATACTCCAAGTATCTCAAAGTCCCACGAAGAAGTGTCTCAAAGGTCCGTCTCGGCACAGGGGTCTCAACGCAACAGACGTCGCGTCGATCGGACGCCCGGTCTGTGAGTTATTAGCCTTTTCGTCCCAGGGGCCCGGTTGGTTTCGTGAGCGAAACCAATCCCGACCGTATCTCAACTGCACCCCGAACTCCCATAGGGTATACTCAAAGGGACCGTTACTCAACGTAACCACCAACGCCGCTGACGGCTCGTCAAGCGGACGTCCTGTCTGAAAGATATCAGCTTTCCCGTTCCAGGGGCCCGGTTGGATTTCGGGTACAATCCAACCCGGCCATACTCCGACTGTATCCAAAACTCGGGCGGAGTATGTCAAAAGTTCCGTCTCATCAAGAGGAAGTCAACGAAACAGACGGCGCGTCAATCGGACGCCCGGTCTGTGAGTTATTGGCATTTTCGTCTCCGGGGCCCGGTTGGTTTTTAAGGAAAAACCAACCCGACCGTACTCCACCTGCGTCCAAACCTCGGGCGGAGTATGCCAAAAGATCCGTCTCACTAAGAGGAACACTACGCGACTGACGGCACGTCAATCGGACGTCCGTAGCTCAAGATATGAGCGTTTCCGCTCCGAAGGTCCGGTTGGTTTCGTGAACGAACCAACCCGTCCGAACTCAAAGTAACCCGAAACCTTGAGTGCGATATATCGAAACGACCGTCTCGATCCAAGGATCGCGTTGCCGCAGACGGTTCGTCATTCGGAGGTCCGAGGCTCAAGTTATGAGCCAAGAACCGAATCTGGTTCGAAAACGGGGGGTCCGGGTCCGGGCCGACCCGGCCCGACCCCCCCCGGGTGGCGCGGTGGCCGGCGGCGGCGGCCGGCGGCGGCGGACGGCGGCGGGCCGCGCTGGCGGCGGCGGCGGGCCGCGCTGGCGGCGGCGGGCGCCGCACGGGGTGGTCACGCGGGGGGCTTGATTGCCCCCGCGGATTGAACAGGGCGGCACGGCTTTGAGCCGTGCCTTTGCCAAAAAAACGGCCCCCCCCACAAATGGGGGCCGGCTGGAACGAACCGGGGGGGCTTTGCCCCCCCTCCTTTAATTGAACCGCCCCCCTCATTAAGAGGGGGGTTTGAAGATCCGGCCGGGGGTTTAATCCCCCGGTTTTTATGACATCCGGCCGGCCCGCTGGCCGGCCGGTTTTTACCAACGGGACCGGAATTTCCGGTCCCGCCCTCGACTTCCGACGCCGGCGGCCCGGCCGCCGGTCTTTCCTTCCGCCGCGGCCTGGAACCGGCCGCGGTCTCCTCGTCCCGCCGCGGCCCGGAACCGGCCGCGGTCTTCGTCGTCCGGCGCGGTGCGACGGCACCGCGCCCCTTTCGCCGTGCCATGAATCCTTCCAACGCGGCGCGACGGCGTCGCGTTCTTGAAGACTCTCCTCGGCGAAGTGCGACGGTGTTGCGCAAAATAAATGAACGTTCATCCGCGTGGTGCGACGGCACCACGCTACTTGTTTCCACCAGCATAAACAAACATGAACGATGGAGGGGGGATTCGGCCGTGTTCGTGCGGTCCGGCCCCCCCTCACGTTAAAGAAATAATAACGAGACTTAAATAAATAAGCCACACGTTAGACTTGCTAGATCCACGTTCAAGGAAAAGAATAAAGAAATAAAGAACCAACAACCCCTACCTTGGGTACAAGATCGAGGATTCGACTATGTCCGCGGAAGACGGCGTCGCGGAAGTCGGGCGTCGCGGTCGTCGTTCGTCAAATCCGTTGACGAAGAGGCGCGTCCGAAGAAGCACGTCGTTGGCGAATCCTTGTACGCCGACGAAGGAGGTTCGGGGAGGAAGGAAAGGTCCGAAGATACCGGGTCGCCGAGTCGATGATCCTTGACGAAGTGTTGTCGTTCTTCCTTGAGGATGAAGACGTTCTTCGTTCTTCGTCAGAGCTTGGAGATGAAGGGAAAGCTCTCCAAAGACAAACAAAGAACTCCAAATAAAATAAGACTACCTCTTATTTTATTAACACAACACAAAAGAATTTCAAAGATTCGTTTCTCACCTTAGCTGCCGAACGAGGATCGGCTGCGGAAGAAGAGGCGTCGCCGAAGAACGTCGCGGGTAAAGCTCGTCGACGTCGCAGATCTCGGTGTGCGTCGTCGAATTTCGGTCGCCGGCGTTCTTTTCGTTCTTCGCGTTCTTCGCGGGGGGATGAAGAAACAAGATCCTCTCAAATCCTTTCAAAGGATTTTTAGGTTGGTCTTATTTTATAAACATGCCAACACACGAAACCGGTTAAGAAACGATCCATCAATTCGAAAGAAACGACCCATTAAATTCACGAAAGAAACAGCCCAATTAAATGGTCTGTTAAGAATTAAAGAAAACGCGTCGGTTGACTTTTCAGTTACTTTGACGGGTTTTCGCGGGTGCGTTACTTAGCGAAAGAAACGGCGGGGCTCGTGCGGGCCCCACCTCACAAATATCCTACCAAGGGGTAGGATATTTCTGGATAGCATCCTATCCAGTTCAACTCAGTTCAAGCCGCCTTTAAGTGGCTTCAAGTGGCTTCCAAGTGGCTTAAGCGAAATAAAATAAAGTTGTCGCAAAATTATTTTATTTCTTAACCTTAAGCCCGAAAATTAAAAACCACATCCGAGCAAACGCAACTCCGGAAGAGGCGTTTCTAAGCGAATACCGGCGCTGCGATTTCATCGGTGCCCTCAGAATTCGATTCCGGGCACCGGTTCAAAAGTTAGAAAAACCCGCTCGTCCGTTCACTGAACGTACCCGAGCCAAAACTTCGGAAAATGATTCCGGGCACACCGGGCCTCGGAATCAGGTGCCGTCAGAAACTGCGTTCTTGTAAAATTCCAAAGAAAATTAAGAAAAAAAGTTCCTTGAAATTTACGGGTCTTTACAATTGAAATCATGGTTCTCCATTCTTGTGTGTTAATTCATGTATTCTATATTGATTATAGAATATAATTTCATCAATAAATCATGTAAAATAACAAACTAATGTCATTTAAAATCATTGAGTACATAAGAGTTTAAAGAAAAAATACATTCATTATGATTAACCAACATGAAGGAAATTGGGGTGTTAAACAAGTAAATAATCAATAGATGATATGTAATTACTTATATATGAATATCATTTAATAATAATTTATTGGATATTCAAAACATAAAACTTGAGGAATGAAAAATCAATGATTGATTTTATAATCATAAAATTTTTATAAAATTTTTATGGATTTTTATTGTTGATAGAGCATGTAATACTCTCATTGATTGAAAAAAAATCTACATAGTAATGGAATGACCATAACATTATGAGAATACATTATCTTTGAAATTATATGACTATATAAAAAGTAATTTCATGGATTAAAAGGAAGAGGAGTAGAATCAATTATATAGTCGACCAAACTTTTTAATGGTTTAGGAGAGTTCCATTGAACATTTCAACCTCCTTGAGATGACACTTGATAGGAAACATATACTGGGATGTTATTATTAATTGGATCTAGGTGTATTAAATTGGGGTGGACAGGTGAGTGTTTATTGGTAATGTTGGGGGGTTATTTATTAATTTCAAAATAAATTACATTGATATCTAGTTTATGGGATATGTAAAACTAGTCTCATACAACTGGTTTTGTCACTAGGTTTATAAAATTACAGAGCGTTTTTTTACAAATTTGATATGGCAAACCGAACGTCAACATTTTATGTTAACATTGGTATGGGAGAATAATTTTCCAAAAAATATTAATTTCCATTTTATACAAGGGAAATTTATTTATAGGTTTGAAAATTCATTCTAATTTTAAAATAAATAATTTATATTAATAAAATAATTTATTTTTGGTTATGGGGATTGATTACTTATGCATTTTATTATCATTACAACTTTATGAGTCCATAACACATTCTAAAAAAGAAGAAAATATTTTGTTAATAATTCACAATAAAAATAATGTATTTAAGATCATTTTTAAAATTTCACAATAACCTTATCTCAATGTACTGATTTCTAAATTTCTCCTTTATGTGAATAATTTTATAAATATGATTTATTTAGATATAAAAAAATTATTAATTAAAAACTAATAGTTTTTGTGATACAATCAACTTTTGGACCCACATAATAATTACCATGAATAATATAAATTCATATTATAATTAATAATATAAAAAAAGGTTATTTCATGAAAAAACATAATTTTAAATACATGAATTTATCATAATTTTGTACTATATATTTTATTAAATTAAAGTTAGTTTTCTATTATAAATAACATTCATCTTATATTAAGCCTTTAAAAATAATAAATGAAAATGGAATTAGAGAAGCCGCTTTATAATTTCTAGAATGAAAATTTCACTTTTATAATACTAATCACTAGATATATAACCCTTTATTATATTAGAATACACCATATGGGTGTGGTGTGTGATGGTTGTGCATTCTTATGGTAGCTAAGCTAACATTGATATAGTGAGGATCCTTAAGAACATGAACATAAATCATAGTCAATGTTTATAAACCCTTACTTTTTGGGGCTCTTTAGAGACATCATCAAGGGTTAACACCATTGACGCTACCTTAATCTAATATTTTTATAGATTCTCTTTATAGATAATGATCTTAAAATTAGAGGTAATCATTTCTCCCAACTACATTGACTGTCTTTTTCTGTTAGTCTTATAAAAACTATTTTTATGTGTTAAATTATTACTAATGGTCATAATTCCCCACCATCATATTAACCAATTATGATATTGACCATTAATTAATTAAGAGTCTATTCCTAAAGTTTATTCTGCACATTACACACTATATGTTCATCACAATTCTCATACATCATCATTTTCTACTTCACTTAAAATTGTTCTATGTATCCATTGATAATTTAAATCATATTACTAACTCTTATATTTATATTCACTATTTTACTAACAATAGGAATCCTTATCAAAGTATTCATGATAATGGATTTTATATTAGTTTTTTAATCATTTTATTTATTATATCCCTATATTATTTATACCTATTATAGTCAATAATAATTCTTGATATTTTTTTCTCTCAGAATGTTTATTCTAGTAAATAATCACTAAATCCCGATAGCTTCCATCAGATTTGTTTATGAGATCTGAAACCCCCAACGATTCATTATCCAAATGGACCATCTTTCAAAAGGAAGGTTTTTTTTATGTTTATTGACCTACGATTTGCAAAAACTGACATTGGTCGAGAGGATGGGAGGTTGGGCTCATCGCACCCTTTTGGGTGGAATTATATCATACTCTTGGACTCTCTTATAGATTTAGTATATATTTATGAATCCAAATTAAATTACCAAGGGTAATGTAGGTTTCACTTGAAATTTTAAATCAATTATTATCATGTATAGAAATTATAATTATATGTATGTATTTGAGGTTCTTCACCAATGGATATATTTTTATGTATTAATGGCTCTATATCAATTATATAATCTCATATACTCCATAAATATTCATTAGTCATTATTAAGACAAATCTTTTTATAAGACACTCATTAGAGAACTCAAGAATTTATCATCATCCTGGGAGACATAAGTTGTTTTCATATTGGGTTCGGACACATAAATGTGATTCATATGTTTCCTTATGAATGGAATAAAGACCCACATAACATTATTCCATATAATGAGACACATTATACCTTTTAAGGTCTAATAATAAGGACACAACCAAATATTTTAACGCCATATGGAAAGGACATCTAGTTGGAATGTCCATCATTATGTTTTGGATGGGACATAGACTAAAGAAGACCAATAGACATTGAAAGGATATGAGTATCCATTTAAGATTAGAACCTGATAGGAATGTATCCAAAAATGAATACGGTTGATTTGAAATGTTGGGCTTGAACCTCTGGGAGGCTTCTTATGTATCCCACAAGGATGGAAATCAAATCCAAAATAGTTTCATAGGCCTCACAGGGGATAATAGCCTTTTATGATAATTTGGTTGTGGATTACTCCAAAATAGGATTAATTTCTAAAAAGGTCCATGAGAGAAATATTAACATAGGGAGATTATAGGGAGACTTAATTGGTGGATTATTCTTAGGGAGGATGCCCAAAATTAGAAAATATGATTTCGAATCTTGAGAAGGATGTCTGTTGAACTCGGTACATGGGTAAATGATTCTTAAATATCCCAATTATGTTTGGAATTAGAGTTCTCATAGTTCATGAAATTTTGTGTATTTTGTGGATTTTTTGATCATCAAAAATAACTAATCCAATGTGAGTCATTATAGTTGTAAGAAACTAAATTATATGAAAGACTAAATGAACCACATATATTCTCATATGCGGACAGAAGAGGTCACATCTGCAGCAATTCAAACCAGGATGAAAGAAGATGGAGGCGCAGAGAAATGAACCCTTCAATTAGAAATGATATAAAAGGACATTGGTAATGGAATTAAAGGTTAGGGGATTAATCAATGATGTATTCCATAAAATGGGTCCCATAGTGGACGGAGGATATCATTCCTTGTGGAAGGGAGAAGTATCTGTAATCCCAACTCTTCCTATTTTGGGACCAGAGGCTATCTGCCTCATATATGAGGTGTGGAAGTTAGTGTCTTATCCCTAGAATCCAAGATTGGAAACTCCACAACACTTTACCCAGTGGAATGGTTTTTGTGACCATGTATATCTAGATATATAGGAATTTCTAGGATCCCTACCCTCTTGTAAGACAAGTGTGGTAAAACCATGAATATAGATAACAAAATCCATATGAATGATATGATGATGTGAATTTCCCAAAGGTATTAGAAAATACAATTACTTGGAATAGGATTCATTATAAACCCTTTCACACTAAGAAACCAAAGAAATATATTCCCTTCCATGGGTGGATAATAAGATCCCTTCAAGGATGGATCTCATATGGGGTCTATATAGTTGTTCTGTATGGTTTTTCCATGTAAGTACACCATCTAAGTCTTAAGAGGAACTGAATAATACATAAAATAGGAAGGATATGCCTATGAAATCTTGATATTCCATAGGGAATGAACTATAGGGAAAACAAAACTTGTGTGTGGATTTTACATAAGCACCAAGGGTATCCCTTTATGTCCTTGGAAGCATCCCATATAGCTCTTTCCATAAGGGAATATCATTGTGTAGTTAACTTCTCTTTACGGAATGAGGGTACTTAATCAGATTTTTTTCGTTTTAAAAATATGAAAGGTCCTTGAACTTCATTATACCTTATGATTCACTCTTCTATCATTTTTTAGAGATCTACCTATGAATATTTGGTTATCCTAGGAAAATCATCTATGAAATGGGATATTTGGATGATCTTTCAACTTTTAAATTTTAGATAATGGAGAACCCAAGGGACCTACTTATAGGCACAGAGGGGGATGGTTAATGGGAGGTTTTTCCATGTAGGTCTTCATCGTAGTTCTATAGTGTAGCTCTTTTGTTTAGGGGTGTGGAAATTATGCTTCTGTGAAGTTGTGTGGCATAGGTCCTGAGTGAAGTTCCTCAGTGTAGGGGTTGTGCATTGGGCAGGATGGGTAGGACAAGTGGTGGACGCAAGATGTGTAGATGTGTAGTGTAGGTATATGTTCCTTTATTCTAAAAGGGAACCTGCTCAACTAATCTTCATATCCATAGTTATCATGAATATATCTCTTTAATTATATTTATTTACTTCCATTAAATTTCTTTGATACTTTAATATATCCAATGTTCTTCTTCATAGTTGGTTTTCCATTATTAAAAACAATTATAGTAATCAAAAGACCCCCCCCCCCTAAGATTTCATATGACTGCAAAGAGGGTTGGGTATAGGTGAAATATAATGGGGAATATATAATGGACAATTAATTTTGGTCCACATAGTTCCTTTACATTGCTATGGTGCGTTGGTATGCATTGTTGATCAGTAATGTAGACCAATGATTCCTATAAATACACCCAATCATTTTTCATTTTCTTCACCCACATTATCAGATTTCTTATATCGTTATGTAGCTCGTTCGTTCACCTCTCTCATGTTGTTCTCTCCCATAGGTCCCTAGAAAATTTCTAGATTTCAATCTATTTGAGTGATGGAGATATATAGAGTTACATTATCAATTGATCTATACAAAATAACATTGTCTATAGACCTGTGCTGTGTAAGTTATTGGAGGACCTGTGTTGGTACCTTGTCTAAGGACCTACGCTGGTTTCCTCGTCAAAGGAGTTGCACGAAACATTTCCTTTTACAAATTCCTGAATTCCTTTAAATTTAAATTTTAACATTTTTAATTCAATATACCAATTTAATGAGAAATGTTTCGTAATTCTATTGCTGGAAATTAATCTATTGATAAATTCAGCTAAGGAAGCTAGATTTTTTCAAATAGAACTGATGAAAATAATTGGCCCGGACTATTACGATGTTATTGAGAGTAACCTTCCCATGTTCTGAAAGGATTGATTCTATACAAACATTAATATCCAAGAAGCCACTATCTTCCTCTATACATTCATGGTAATTTCCAAGATGCCCATAGTCCAGCTTAAATGAAATATATCAAATGATATTATATGTTCAAAACCTCAAATGTAATTGTATGAATATAATTATGATGGTTATGTTGATTCACTAGTGAACAATACCTATTATATGATTCCTAAATCATTGTGATTGTGATCTTAATATAAAGGATCACGTTATAGTGCTATAGATGCAATGTTATGATTCAACCATTCATGCTTCAAAACCAAATCAATCAATTATGTAAAATGAAGACTAGGACATTCGTTCTGGAGGAGGAGTCAATCTTGAATGGATGTGGGAATTTTTTTAAGTCATACATATGTGGAGTTCATATAATAAATAATTGATGTTCACGATTATGATGCAGTCTTTCTAGGAAAATTATATGATTATAAAAATAACTTCATTCATAAATTATTGAGATGACAGATGCCACAGAAAAATTATTTCAACTTGATGCATGGTGAGATTGGCATCATTTTAGGAGATCTCTAAAAATTATCTAGGGCTCTCATTCTCAATGATATGTATGATGAATTCATTACCCCAAAAAAACACGTGTTCATGTAAAGGTAATTCCACCATTGGATCTTGAATAATTTAAAATAGCATAGAAATTGATGTATGAAAAGAATAATCTTCCCACTACAGTTGATATTCATGCAAGAGTTTGGAAGGAAGACTTTTTAGAACCAACGAAAGAGTATGGTCTTACTTTTGAATGACCTTCCATTTCCCAACTATGGATAATTGTGGTGAATAAGTCATATAATGGCTCACATTAGAGAAAGGTGACTATAAGAATTGGGGTTAAATGGTTTTATCCGATATTAATGCAAAGGTATGATTAGCCGGTTTCCTTTACATGTGGATAAACATTTATTTTCTTCAAGTCCATGTGTCTGGTGGCAGAGTAAGATGGGGTAAATTTTTTATTGTAGTCATGATGGTAGAGATGATATATATTGGGCTGGATACCCCTATATTAGAAAGAATCTATCAATTCTTATTGCATTTATAGAACGTGAAAGATCTATTTTGACTTGGAGGATCATTTGATGTATTGTGGGGCTAGATTGCAGCTATTGGTTTTGTCAAATTTAGTGTTGAATTCCAATATTGTCCCCAATTATTGATTTACTCCATTTTTTGACAAAATTTTCTAAGATTCATCCTTTGAACCTGAATCCTGATAAAGTGTTGATTTCACTAAATGCATCTAGGGAATTTAACTTCTTTTCTTTTGGTGACGCACTGACTAGAACATTTGATAGTGATGGTATGGAAAAAAATAATAAGGTGAGGGAATATTTGATGGAATTTTTTTGATATTGTAATTTCAACCAGGATTGATAGAGAAATCATCTATGAGTATTATGTTCCTTATAGGATTTCGATCTAGTTCAAATTTCATAAATAATCATGTACTTTTCCACTGATAGATGATTTTGATGAGAAAAAACCCGACCGTATCCAAAAAATTATGGATTTTGATGGATTTATAGGTATACTAAATGTTTATTAGGCTACCTCTTCTAGATGCATCAATTATATTAGAGGATTTATATGGTAAATATTATGTTTCTTCATACCCTGGGATGGGTTTAACAAAAGGAATATATCAGGTAGAGTCCATGACAACTATTGTTTGTATAAATCATGGTAAATTTTTTAATAAAAAAGATGAATCAAAGTCTTCATTTGATTCAGAAACTTCTAAACACCCTCCTATAAAATCAACCATGAATACCATGGATAGGGAAACACACCTCTAGAACTGAGAGTACCTTGTCTTCATCATCAAAATGAGGTTACCGTCCCATCTCTAGTTTCATTTAATAGAAAATAGAGGCACGAATAGTCCTTACAATCACTGGGTTTTGGATTTTCTCTGTATCCAAATGTATCAAATATGAGTTTTATGAGAGCTTTAGAAACCTGATAATGGGAATGTATGACTCAAGAACTCAGAAATGCATTGTAATTTATACAATCTAGTCAACGAATACAGGATGTGGGAGATATTATAGAACCTTCTGATTTCATCTAGACAATAACATGGGCAAAGTACAATAACATATCATAGGGATGGATACCATCATATATGAAACCTAAGACCAAGTCCCAACCTTATAATGTGTGTCCAACAAAATGGATCGAGGGTTATGTGAAGTGGTAATTGTTCACCCTATAGAAGAAATGAAAATTTATGTTAATATGTAGAATGTATTTTCTTTTCCTTTTGTTCCAATTCTTCTCCACCATCCACCATCATTATTCTCAATAGAATTTCATTTTTAGCTTAAATTTAGATAAATAAGATAAAGAAATGTGCCCGAGTCACCAATATATAGACCTATGGGAACACCTGTTGACAAATTTAATGAAACCCATGGGTCTCTAGGAAGTTCTCTTGGAGGGACAACTGTGATGGACATAATGGTGACATAAAATCCTTAGATACAAACATAGGTCTCAACTACAAAGAGGAAAAGTACAATATCTCTCATTCCTTATGAAAACAATTACAATGAATCATTGAAATTTATTTGAAGGGTATGTCAAAAAGTGGGTGTTTGCGATGTCCTCGTGTATAATGAATTTCCTGATACTTCTTAGTGACCATGTTCCTCTTTTCACAGGATCTTCACCCCACTATTCTCTTAAAGAATGAAAAATGGGTCCTTCAAGGACTAATAAGGAAACACTTTTTGAAGTAAAAATTACTTCTAATGAATCTATCACATAAACTGATGATGTGTCAAGGTGTGTGGATGAATCAGATCCTATTTCTACATAGAGATAAAAGGTTAAAAATTATATCACATGCATTTCTTCTTGGTGTCACATATTATTTCTAACATTCTTTTAACCATAATATTTCAGATATGCATCCCATACTGAATGAACCCACAACAGTCAAAGATGATATTCCTGTTTTCCAAAAGGAATGAATGAGGATCCTAGGGAATCTAAGGTAGGTATTCGGGTCGATATTGATTCAACAAGGCCTAATAAAATTTCACTTGTAGACAGGATAACAGAAGAAAATGTAAATGGATCCAATTTGACCACCTATCAACATTTTTTGGATACTGTATATAATGTTGATTTTTAAAAATAAAAGGTCGTATATACTGAAATTATGAGAACTTGTAATCCAGACATTGATATTCTAGGTTCCATCATAGAGTTTGTGGGTTTAAATGATGTACTGAAATAACCCAAGTTCTAATTCCTTCATTTTCCATACATAATTGTTATTATATATGATATTTATTATAAATGATAAATTTATACAGCCTTTAATGTTAAAAATGCTACGAAGACCCATCAGAAATGGGGAATCCCACTCTATACTACTTCTGTTGGCATTAAAGATATACCAAATGAAAATCTATTATTGGTAGATGCTCTGGAGCCAATAGTTATGGAGATTGGTCATGATCAAGATATTTACCCTCCTATAGAAGTATTTCCTCAAACTACTAAATCTAAAAATACTGGGGAGGAATATACAGAGTAAGATGACTTAATACTGGGTAAATGTCCTTGACTATCTTGATTATTAATTTCTATTATTACACACTTGGTGCTCAAAATCATTATAAGTTAACATTTATTGATATCAGATACCACAATTAGGTTTAAAGGTCAATCCCATATGTTAGATCTATGAAAATTTAATGATAAAGAATCTGCTGCATTAAAAGGTGCAGAGACATTCACATCTTTTAGTGAAATGATTATGGACTATATTCAACCTCATGGAAATGATTATGATTAAGACATGGAGTTGCATGCTTCACTTCTTATCATGTGTAACAAGACATGGAGAAATATTTGGATAATAATATTTGAGGATACTTTGGATGAACATCCCTCAAATTTTGGCAAACTTCAATCACTATTTATGATACTAAAATTTTGTGGATTTGATTATCGCACAATTTAAAATGTGGTGTGATATATTTTCACCCAATTGGAGGAAGAAAACAAACTATAAAAAAATATTTTACATGGAAAATTTCTCCAAACACTGAGGGTTTTTAAGTTACCATATTTTAATCAAAGGACAACCATAATGTAAAATTTGAAAATCTTTGATAAAAAATCATGGAACAATAAATTATTGTGTGGTACCATCAGTAGGAGTATTTTCACCTTCATCAAGAGTTGGATGCTACTCAAGAGGTACTTGTACAAATCTATCAATAATAAAGAGAATAATAACTTTAATGGGAAACTAAAATTGGGGATTCCATGGAATCGCTTCATAAAGATAAAGAGAATAATGGTGGTCAACTATATGATCTTAAAAAACTAGATGATAGAGCATAGGATGCTGTTCAATAAATTAGGAGACATGATGAGTAATTCATGAAATATATGATAGAGATTCTCCTTTATGTTGATTTTCCTATGATTTTACTATACAAATGAAAATGATTTTTTACAATCATATATATTTCTTCATCCTTGATTTCATTCTATATTCACAATAAATAAAGATGATTTTCATTAAATTATAGATTTATGTCAGGTATATCCTAATTATATTGATAGGGATAGGGGTCCTAATTATTCTTTATCCAAGAATTATTTCAACCACCATTTTATTGTTCCTAGGGAAATATGGGAAACCCTAAAAAAATTGTGTATTTTATGTTTTAATTTCTAATCATTTCAAAAACCATAAAAGTGTAGGTCTAGGGAGATGAGATTTGATTTTTTCTTCAGTGTCAATTATAGTTTTTCAACATGGTTAGTGTGATGTCTCATATGGATTTCAGTTTTAAGTCATGCTTGTCCGTCTAATAAATATAATGTTTTAGGATTAATATATTTGACCAGGAATATTTGATACTAGAACTCAAATAAATCTGGATGGCTAATAATATCTGAATATTTCCATAGATACATCGAAGGGGATTCTTGATTCATGATATTTAAGGTCACCAAATATAAAATTTGAATTATGATAATAAATTAATTCAATTCCAATAATGAAGCTACCAATAACTGATAAACCATTTATTTATGGGGGATGTATTATGTCATTCTAGCAAGGGAATATACTGCATTGCCAAATAGTGGTATCCATATTCTGACAGGCCCATTGTGTAGGATAATTTTATAAAAGGCCAACTAGGGAACATAATATATTGTTCGGTATACTATTTCTCATGAATTGTAAAATTACACTATTTATAGACAAAATGGGATCATGATTTGGATGCCGTAAGACCACAATTGGTGGCGTTGTTTGAGAAACATTTCTGAGAATAATAGGTCCATTTTTTCTTACAAAGGCCATGAATGAGAAAACACTCCAACGTGATTTTGATGTTTGAGGGATGGTAAATTTGTTGGAAATGGGATTTAATATATTTTTCTATAAATTTTAAAGTCATACAGTATGGACATTATGTTGCATAGATTTAAGTCATGGAGTAAGGACATTATGGAATTTTTGATATTATGCTACCCACTATCAAGTCATGATATAATGAAATTATACAAATCTGATGTTTCATTTCATATATCAAGGACATTTGAGGGATTTAATTTATGGTCATTGTCTATGCTCAACAGTTTACGAATATCCCATTTTTTGGTAATTTTTCTACAAACATTCTAGCATATTTTCATATGGGAATGAAGAATTAAAAAATATGATTTTGGAATATCTAGATCCGAATAATGACATAGGGAATGTGTTAAATATAATATAGGATGTTTTTTTTCAAGAATGATGTTTCAGTTAATTGTTGAACCCATTATGGAGGCTATATTATGCATGACCAACTAGGGAATGTGCTTCATAGTTGAATAGTGGAATCTTTTGGAAAACATGACTATTATGTGGGAAACATATGCTAGGACACCTAAGTTCACATACTATATAGTCAATAAAAAGGGATCAATGTTATCATACTATCATGACCCATCCCACAGATCTCGTGCCGTGACTACCCCAAGCCTACCATCTATTGGCCATGGGCTGGCAACTACCACAAAAAAGGCATAATCCTTAAAACAGGGAAGGCATTGCCTTTATAACATCTAAACTCACACAAATATTCACAAAGCAACATACAATAACAAAGTAAAACAATATAATAAATATAGTGTGTAAAGAAAGTAAAAAGGTTCCAGAATACAAGTCCAACTATAAAGTTAAAGAAAAACTAGAAAGTACAAGTAAATCTGAGTACAGATCCTATGCATACCCACCAAGGACTCCTATCTGATGGGTATGTACAACGCTCAAATTATTGACTCTGGGGTACACCTCACATATGGTCCACCTCTGAGCTACCTCCACACTTGTAACCCTCGTCCTCAGTAAGTGTTGTCCGTCGTCTGCACCAAAAAAAACAAGCTGCGGGCTTAGCCCGGGTAAGGGTGAGTATAATGATACTCAGTAGGGACCTAGATAACCTCTATGCTCTCACAAAATCCATGATGGATAATCTAAAAATCATGAAATCAACTGAAAACCCTACTTAGGTATATGCCCATAAATATACCTAAGTTGTCGAGTAAACCCATCTCAATCATGAGTAAACACAAGGCCAAACTCTTAACCAAAGTAAAAACTATTCCATGAAAAAAAGAATACCACAAAGGTAACTCCACAAGGGTAAGTACCTAAATGGTAATGCCACACAGAAAAATACCACAATGTTATCACCACGAACATAATTACCACAAAGTTACGCCACAAAGTAGAATACCACATATGTTTCACCACCAAGGTAAGTAACAAAATGGTATGCCACATAGAAGAATTCCACAAAGGTGTCACCACAAACGTAAAGACTCATATCACATAAATTATAAATTATTTATGGTAGTAATGATGATTAGATGTAACTATTAAATCATCTTACACAGTTCAGAGGTAGACCCACATAGGATCCAAAATCATCATACCCACGTAGGATCCTTGTAAAGTGGACCCACAAAGGTTACTAGGGTAATTCAAAATTGATTCTTAGAGAATATCCAAGTGGGATACTAGTACATAGACACACGTAGGATCCCCAATCATATACCCATGTTAGATCCTAAGGCACAGACCCACATAGGATCCCTTTCTCATCTTACAGCAAGCCACAAGGTTTCCGCACTGAGCTCACGTGATTCTAGGAGGGTCCTCTCCTCAAGCCACAGTTCAATACTCCATCTTCTACGAAGTCACACTAATAATTATTCCAATGTACCTCCATGTAATAGGGGATTCAATGCAATAGATAGTGCGTCAATCAGATACACAGTCTGTAAATTATTGTCCATTTAGTCTCAAGGGCCCTGTCAGATTTGTGTTCGATCCAAACCTTCCATGCCCCAAAATTATCCAAAACTCATGTGGGAATACCAAAATTACCATCTTGATCCACGGGTTTTAGTGCTGCAGACGATTCATCAAATGGACTCCCATAGCTCAAGTTATGTCCGAAAGAGTGGAATGGGGTGGATGCTGGTAGGGGTCCAGTACGACCTGGTCAGACCGACCCAGCCCCACCCGGCCTCAGCCAACCTGGGTCTTCCCCTGGGTTCAAGCCTGGGTCAATACTAAGTCCGGCCTTGGGACCGACCTGACCCACTGGGTCAGGCCGACCCACCATCGCGGCCTGACCCAACGACACGGCTCGACCAGTGCTTGGAGGCCCAGAGTGGGCGGCCCGCTGGCCTGTGCTGGCCCATGGCTGGGTGGCCCATAAATGGTGTCTGACCTAGCCAACACCCATGGGGGAGACACACCTTGGGTACCCCGAAAGGCTAGGCCGTTAGGTATGGGTTTTTGACAGGACGGTTCTACGGGGCGCCGACAACTAGCACACAGGACTCGGGGTCATGCTTGGCATCTCGGCTAGCCAGATGGCAGCCCACCCACGCGACTTTGTTGCACGCCGCACCGCTGCATATGGACAATAGTGATCCGACCTTATTCTATTCCCCACCGCAGCCTCATGTCGCGGCCCCTGCTGTAACGACCCAATATTTTTGAGTAGTATATTAACTTACTCTTAATGATTTAATAAGATGTTAATGGTTAATGCAGAAAGAGGAGGCGATGGCTTCATCTAGTAGACTTGAACCTTATGAAGCCCACTTATCAGAGCTTGGGAAGGAGGTAGCATCTGTGGGCTTCGCTTTGGACCAAGCCCAAGCCGAACTCCAGCGTGTCAAGCTTGAACGGAAACGCCTACGGGAGACGTTCAAGTTAGTAGATATTTCTACAAGGGAAATGTTATCTGAGCCTCCCTCAGATTCTCTCACCATAGCACACCTTACACTTAGGTCATATGCCGGTGTTATAAGGGGCTATGTGACGAGACCCTAGCTTCATTGTGTAATCCTTTGGGACGAATGAATTGAGATTTCTTCCATTAGTGATGTTTGTGAAATTTCAAATGTCCGGATAATTTTAGCATGTATTTTATTGATGAATTTCGAAAAAAGGATATTTTAAAATATTTATGTAAACCCTAAATAACTAATGATGTGTAATGATTTTCAAAAAATGGTCATCTACAAAAGTGTTCAGTAAGGAATTTGGAGTCTAATAAGATCAAATTAATTTTTGATGAATAGTAAACTATGAATAGTGATTTTACGCTTAGGATTAGTAATGTGACCAAATGGATTAGTAATTTCACTCAAAGAAAGTTTTAATATAATTTAGACACCTAGATTAAGTAATGTGATTCAATAAAATGGGTAAATAACGGTTTCATAAATTATTATTCAAGTATTAGTTTTTTTCGGATGAATAGTGTTTTTTAATTAAAAATTTAATTAAAAATAATTAGAAAATTATTTTTATAAAAATGACTTTATTTTTGAACTCAGAGCATCGATATTATGTTATGGTAATTTTTGAGGTTTTTTCTGAAAAAAATGAATTTTCGATGAATAGTGTTTTTATTTAAAAATTAAATTAAAAATATTTAGAAAATTATTTTTATAAAATGGATTTCATTTTTGAAATCAGAGCATTGATATTTGGTTAAGGTGAAATTTTGGGATTTTTCAGAGAAAGTTGAATTTTCAGTGAATAGTAAAAATACGGTTTTAGGGTTTCGGTATGTTTAATGACATCATAACTGTGTCATGATGATGTCATGAGATATTTTAAGGGTTGGCCGGCCAAAAGTGATGAATTATTGTTTTAGGGGCCCCATGTGGCCTAACTCCTTGATAAATGCCAAGGGAGAGCACATGGGTTTGAGAAAAGCACTTGTGAGGTGTCCCTTGGCCATTATTGTCGTGTCCCCTCACTTTCCCTATAAATACCCACCCTTTCCTCCTTTAGTTTTCACTCCCAACTCTCCCCCAACGAAGTTATGGTCTTCTTACCTTCCAAGGAGTCCTCCAAAGGTTCCCCAAGCCCTCAAGGTCCAAAACTTTGAGTTTCAAGAGTCACGTATTAAGGTAAGGGATCCGACCTCTCTCTTTCTTTTCATGTAATCTCTTTTATGTAATTCCTTTTATGCTACATGTTCTTATGTGATAGGATGTTCTTTTATATTCCTCTTACTGCCCTTTTCATGTTTATATGATGAGAGATCCACTCTTACTCTCAAAATTTCATTTTATGAAAGTTTAAGTGACGCCGTTAGGCTGCCGAATTTTTAAGGGATCCTTTCACCCTTCTCATTTTTCAAGTTCGATTTTTCATATCAAGTCTTTCAAATTCCTTTTTTATTATGTTGGGGTATGATCTCTATACCTATGATACTGATCTCTTATGATCATATGATGAGAGACCCTATTTGATCTTGTCAATTCATTTTTATTGAAGTTTAAGTGACGCCGTTAGGCTGTCGAATTTTCATAAGAGAAATATAATTTTTGTCTTCCTTCCATGTTTTTCATTTCATATGGTATGTACTCCAAATTTCATTACCATATCCATATATCCTTCTTATTCCGTCTCCCTACTGTTTTATGGATCATTTATGAGTGGGTGACCCATGTCCCCTCTCTTTTCAATGTTTTCTAAAACCCCGAAACATAGCCGTTATGCTGCAGAATTTTTGGTCTCAAAATGCCTCTCTCTTTTCACAAAATTATTTTATGTCATAAAGTGAATACTAAAAGCTCTTATTTCCACAAGGGTATTCACATATATATCAAAATTTTATATTTTAAACTCTGGGATTTACATACATGAGACCCTCTTTCCCTTCCCGTGGGTTTAAAGTGACGTAAGGATCATGTCTTTAAAGCAGTTTTTTAAACGTTATGATTATGAAATGAAACCCATTTATTTTATGCTATATGGGTTATTTTTGAAATGTTTGATGATGATATATGTGGCTCACATGATAATAAAGTCAAATTTAAGGGTGCGCCCTGATAGCGCTCCAATGCATTGGGTAATGATGTAACCACTAGAGATTACAATTTTCACGATACCTTGGTGAATAACATTGGTAATTTTCAAATGACACCTTGGGGATGGACCTTGGTGATATGTTCATGATTGTCTATGTTAAATGATGTAGCCACATCTTCATGTTATGAAAAATGTTATTTTTATTATGAAATGCCTCATGATTTCTTTCTCATGCCTTAAAGTTCTTTTCATGTCCTTATTGAAGTATATCAAGTTCACATGTAAAATGTTCCTCTTGTTTCCCTTACTGGGCCTTCTGCTCACCCTTTCTTTTGATGTATGTCCCCAGGTTATGAGATGCAGTAATGAACCTAGGATGAACTTAAGGAGAAGCCTTTCAAGTGTTTAAGAAGAATGATTTATGTTGCTTTCATGTATTTTGTTCCCAGTTTCCAAGACACTAGACCGTAAAGATCCTCAGTTTTGTGTAATGTAATGAAAGTTTATGTTATAAAAAAGGCGGGATGCTATAGTTGGTATCAAAGGATGGTTTAGTTATTTGTGGAAATCAGGATATAAAAACTTTAGGAAGAACCCCATAGAAAAGTTTAAATATAGGAAAACTTCCTGGTATTTTGGTAAGTACTGAGTAAGTGGTTTATCAAACAAATACATCCCTGTCTGGATACGAGCAGGTAGAGGCAGCTCTGGCACATATGTACATAGGGGTAAAACCCGAAAACACTGCTTTGAGCTAGAATCGAACGGGAACTGGTTCACGATAACGGGCCTTGCTGCACTCTTCGTTACGACACTCCTGGGGGATATGTATGGTTAATCACAAGCTTTTTATGAATCATTAAAAAGGAATTATAGAAAAGTGTAATTGTCTAAGCATGAAGTCTTAGTTAAAAGATCCATAAATGAAATAAGTTTCTTACTAAGGTTTTATTCTTTTAGAAAATGGCGGGCAATAGGAGGAATCATGCCGATGGTGACCGCAATGCACCATGTGCTGACGGCCCTCCGATGGAAGCCGGAATGGAAACATTCATGCGAATGATGAACCAACTGACTCAAGTTATGAGTAATAACTTGAATCAAGCTGAGAGGCTGACCTCACCGCGAAGGGAACAACTTTCTATTGAGTCCTTCATGCATCAACGACCACCAACATTCTGTGGATATACTGACCCATTGGTTGTGGAACAATGTATAAGCTCCATTGAAAATATTTTTTCTGTACTTCATTGTTCGGAACAAGAAAAAGTCACCCTTGCTGTTTACCGCCTAGAGGGAGAAGCTGATCAGTGGTGGTCACTGATCAAAAACACGAAGCCACATGGAGAGATGGAAGCTATAGAGTGGGAAGAATTTCAGGGAATTTTCTTTAACAAGTATTTCCCTCGTTCCATGAGAACGAAAATGGAGAAAGAGTTTCTCGAGCCGAAGCAGAAGGAGAATGAATCTGTTGGAACCTATGAGATGAACTTCACAAATCTTTCCCGTTATAACTCAAGCTTTGTCATGGACCCTAATGGGAAGGTTGATAGATTCTTTGGCGGACTACGACCTCATCTGCGGAAGAATCTAGCCAACATGGACTACGATAGCTATGAAGAAATAGTTCGAAGTGCTATGAAAGTTGAACTAGAGTTTGGGGTGACACAGTGGTCTCACAAATCTAATGAGAAGAAGAGAACTCTAGAACCAAGCCTGGGAAGAAGTTTTGATCAGGAAAGAGGTGGAAAGCATATGCAACATCCCACATGCAATAAATGTGGAAAGAAGCATTCGGGGAACTGCTTGATCAGAAGTGGTAAGTGCTATAGGTGTGGAAAAGAAGGCCATATTTCTCGGAATTGTCGTAGTGATGTGAAGCCTCAACTTCCCAACACTAACGATAGAGGAAAGATGGTTCTGGCCCTACCCGAAGTCACATGCTTCAAGTGTGGACAGCTTGGGCACTTTGCTAATCAATGTCCAAATCCGAGGGAGGTGGAGGGGAATCACCATCAACCTCAGCAGAGGCTGAGGGAGCAAGGTCGTGCTTTTGCTATCACAACAGCTGAAGTTGAAGTCCCGAACGATGTGGTAGTAGGTACTCTTGTTGTCCTCTCAAAACTAGCAAGTACTTTATTTGATTCTGGTTCTACGCATTCCTTTATTTCCTCTAAGTTTTCAAGGAATATAGAATGAATCCCTGAACTGCTAGAGGTAGAGTTGTTAGTCAAGACTCCAAGTGGGATTATCCTTGCATCAAAAGTATTTAGAGACTCTAGTGTTTACTTTGGTGAGCACAATCTTATCGCAAATCTAGTAGTCATTCCCATGATGGAATTCGACATTATACTAGGGATGGACTGGATCTCAAAGTATAATGCTAAGATCAAATGCATAAGTAAGGAAATCTCAGTAGTCTTGAATGAACGACCTAAAGTTATCTTCCGAGGAGAGATATCCTGAACTGATCCCTATCTAGAAGCACCTCCTATAGCTTTCTTTATGGAGTTAATTGGTGATGAGGAAGAAGGCAAAGGGAGCATACAAATTAAAGATGTTCCGATTATTCAGGAATACATGGATGTATTTCCTGAGGAGTTACCTGGACCTCCCCCATAAAGAGAGGTAGAGTTCTCCATTGAACTCATACCTGGGTCTCAACCGATATCAAAGACTCCATATAGAATGGAAAATGTGGAGCTAGAAGAGATAAAGAATCAACTCCAAGACTTGTTGGAGAAGGGGTTTATCCGACCGAGTGTGTCTCCTTGGGGAGCACCGGTTCTGTTTGTGAAGAAGATGGATGGATCAATGCGGCTATGCATTGATTATAGAGAACTGAACGGGATCACAGTGAAGAACATATATCCTCTTCCAAGAATTGATGATTTATTTGACCAACTTCGTGGGGATCAATTCTTCTCTAAGATTGACCTTCGATCTGGTTATCATCAACTAAGGGTGAAGAAGGAAGATATTCCAAAGACTGCCTTCCGATCAAGATATGGGCATTATGAGTTTACTGTTATGCCCTTCGGCTTGACTAATGCTCCTACTATTTTCATAGATTTGATGAATAGAGTCTTTAAGGACTACCTTGATAACATTTTGGTAGTTTTTATTGATGATATTTTGATATATTCAAAAAGTCGTGAGGAACATGAAGATCATCTGAGGGTTATTTTGAAAACTCTACGGAAGGAGAGACTCTTTGGGAAGTTCAGCAAGTGTGAGTTTTGGTTACAACAAGTGGCTTTCTTGGGGAACATCGTAACCAA
The DNA here is from genome assembly GCA_963277665.1 of Viscum album. NCBI lineage: Eukaryota > Viridiplantae > Streptophyta > Magnoliopsida > Santalales > Viscaceae > Viscum > Viscum album. The sequence goes on along the minus strand of OY728140.1, from coordinate 1,073,082,362 downwards.
TAAAGGAATCTCAGTTGACCCTGCAAAGACAATGGTTGTGGAGGAGTGGCCTCAACCCACAACAGTAACTGAGATTCGTAGTTTGCTTGGTTTAGCGGGATATTATAGGAGGTTTGTGAAAAACTTTTCACGACTTTCTAATACACTAACCAAGTTGACTCGAAAAGGGGTTAAGTTCATCTGGACAAAGGAATGTGAGGAATGTTTCCAAGAGCTGAAGAAGAGATTGGTTACTGCACCTGTGTTAACACTACCCTCTATCGGAGAAGGATTCGTTATTTTTAGATATGCATCTCTGAAAGGGCTTGGGTGCGTCCTCATGCAAAATGACAAAGTAATTGCATATGCATCTCGACATTTGAAGATTCATGAGCAGAATTATCCTACGCATGATCTAGAGCGGGCGACAGTTGTTTTTGCTCTAAGGATATGGAGGCACTATCTTTATGGGGATAAATGTGATATATACACTGACCACCAAAGTCTAAAGTATATTTTCACTCAGAAAGAATTGAACATGAGACAAAGGAGATGGTTGCAGCTTATTAAAGACTATGATTGTTCAATTCATTATCACCCTGGAAGAGCAAACAAAGTCACGGATGCGTTAAGCAGGAAAGATCCTATTGTTCTGGAAACAATGAGGGTCCTGGGAGATCCCTTGATTAACGATCTAGTAAAACTGGACATGGGAATTATAAGGAAAGGGACATCATCAACCCTATCCCAAATGATTTCTCAACCTTCATTACTAGAGAAGATCAAGAAGGCTCAAAAAGAAGATCCTTTGCTGCAGGAGAAGTTGGAGGCTGTAAAAGATGGGAAGTTACCTGATTTCAATATTGATCAAGAAGGTGTATTGAAATTTCATACAAGACTATGTGTCCCATATATTCCGGAGATATAGAAAGAACTGATGGATGAAGCTCATAGCTCTACTTTCTCTATACATTCGAAAAGCACAAAGATGTATAGAGACCTTTGTGATCATTATTGGTGGGATAACATGAAGAGGGAGATTGCCGATTATACTACAAGGTGCCTGGTGTGTCAGCAAGTAAAGGCAGAACGACAACTTCCTAAGGGGTATTACAACCACTACCCATACCAGTATGGAAGTGGGATAATATCACTATGGACTTTGTAACTGGTCTCCCGAAAACATCCAAAGGAAACAATGCGATATGGGTTATTGTGGACCGTCTCACCAAGACAGCCCATTTTATCTCTATTCGGGAAGATTTCTCTCTGGATCAGCTTGCCGAGATATACGTGAAGGAAGTGGTAAGGCTGCATGGGGTTCCACTATCCATCGTATCTGATCGTGACCCAAGATTCACATCAAAATTCTGGAGAAGTCTTCAGCATGCTCTGAATGCTGAATTGAATTTTAGTACGGCCTATCATCCTCAAACTGATGGCCAATCTGAAAGGACTATTCAGACACTCGAAGACATGTTGAGATTATGCTCAATGGAATTTAAAGGTGGAATGGATCAACACCTCCCATTAGTGGAGTTCTCCTATAACAACAGCTTCCATGCGAGTATTCAGATGGCACCCTATGAAGCTCTGTATGGAAAGTGGTGTAGAACTCCTACTTGTTGGGATGAAACTGGTGAGAGGAAGCTTCTTGGGCCTGATCTCGTGTAAGAGATGACAGAACAAGTTCATGCCATCCAACAACACATAAAGGCTGCTCAGAGTCGGCAGAAGAGCTATGCTGACAATCGTCGAAGGGACATGGAGTTTGGTGTTGGTGACAAAGTCTTCCTTCGAATTTCTCCATGGAAGAGAGTCATGCGGTTTGAGAAGAAAGGGAAGCTCAGCCCTAGGTACATTGGCCCCTATGAAATCCTTGATCGCATAGGAGCAGTGGCCTATCATCTAGCACTTCCACCGAACCTAGCTCAAGTTCATGATGTCTTCCATGTATCTCTCTTGAGAAAGTACATACCCGACCCTTCGCATGTACTGAACCCAGAGGTGGTACAAATTGAACATGACCTCTCTTATGAGGAGCAGCCAGTGGAGATCTTGGACCGTAGAGACAAGGTTCTATGAAACAAGACAACCCACCTTGTGAAAGTGTTGTGGAGGAATCATAAGTATGAAGAAGCGACTTGGGAGCCTCTGGAAATGATGAAGCAAAAGTACCCTCACCTTTTCGACTAGGCCTCAAGTATAAATTTTGGGGACGAAATTTCTTAAGGGGGGAAGAATGTAACGACCCAATCTTTTTGAGTAGTATATTAACTTACTCTTAATGATTTAATAAGATGTTAATGGTAAATGCAGAAAGAGGAGGTGATGGATTCATCCAGTAGACTTGAACCTTATGAAGCCCACTTATCAGAGCTTGGGAAGGAGGTAGCATCTGTGGGCTTCGCTTTGGACCAAGCCCAAGCCGAACTCCAGTGTGTCAAGCTTGAACGGAAACACCTACGGGAGAAGTTCAAGTTAGTAGAGATTTCTACTAGGGCAATGTTATCTGAGCCTCCCTCAGATTCTCTCACCATAGCACACCATACACTTAGGTCATATGCCTGTGTTATAAGGGGCTATGTGACGAGACCCTAGCTTCTCTGTGTAATCCTTTGGGATGAATGAATTGAGATTTCTTCCTTTAGTGATGTTTGTGAAATTTCAAATGTCTGGATAATTTTAGAATGTATTTTATTGATGAATTTCGAAAAAAGGATATTTTAAAATATTTATGTAAACCCTAAATAACTAATGATGTGTAATGATTTTCAAAAAATGGTCTTCTACAAAAGTGTTCAGTAATGAATTTGGAGTCTAATAAGATCAACTTATTTTTTGATGAATAGTAAATTATGAATAGTGATTTTACGCTTAGGATTAGTAATTTGACCAAATGGATTAGTAATTTCACTCAAAGAAAGTTTTAATATAATTTAGACACCTAGATTAAGTAATGTGATTCAATAAAATGGGTAAATAACGGTTTCATAAATTATTATTCAAGTATTAGTTTTTTTTCAGATGAATAGTGTTTTTTAATTAAAAATTTAATTAAAAATAATTAGAAAATTATTTTTATAAAAATGACTTTATTTTTGAACTCAGAGCATCGATATTATGTTATGGTAATTTTTGAGGTTTTTTCCGAAAAAAATGAATTTTCGATGAATAGTGTTTTTATTTAAAAATTATATTAAAAATATTTAGAAAATTATTTTTATAAAATGAATTTCATTTTTGAAATCTGAGCATTGATATTTGGTTAAGGTGAATTTTTGGGATTTTTCTGAGAAAGTTGAATTTTTAGTGAATAGTAAAAATACGGTTTTAGGGTTTCGGTATGTTTAATGACATCATAACTGTGTCATGATGATGTCATGAGATCTTTTAAGGGTTGGCCAGACAAGGGTGATGAATTATTGTTCTGGGGGCCCCATGTGGCCTAACTCCTTGATAAATGCCAAGGGATAGCACATGGGTTTGAGAAAAGCACATGTGAGGTGTCCCTTGGCCATTATTGCCTTGTCCCCTCACTTTCCCTATAAATACCCACCCTTTCCTCCTTTAGTTTTTACTCCCAACTCTCCCCCAACGAAGTTATGGTCTTCTTACCTTCCAAGGAGTCCTCCAAAGGTGCCCCAAGACCTCAAGGTCCAAAACTTTTAGTTTCAAGAGTCACGTTTTAAGGTAAGGGATCCGACCTCTCTCTTTCTTTTCATGTAATCTCTTTTATGTCATTCCTTTTATGCTACATGTTCTTATGTGAGAGGATGTTATTTTATATTCCTATTACTACCCTTTTCATGTTTATATGATGAGAGATCCACTCTTACTCTCAAAATTTCATTTTATGAATGATTAAGTGATGCCGTTAGGCTGCCGAATTTTTAAGGGATTCTTTCACCCTTCTCATTTTTCAAGTTCGATTTTTCATATCAAGGCTTTCAAGTTCCTTTTTTATTATGTTGGGGTATGATCTCTATACCTATCATACTTATCTCTTATGATCATATTATGAGATACCCTATTTGATCTTGTCAATTCATTTTTATTGAATTTTAAGTGACGCCGTTAGGCTGCCAAATTTTCATAAGAGAAATCTAATTTTTTGTCTTCCTTCCATGTTTTTCATTTAAAATTGTATGTCCTCCAAATTTCATTACCATATCCATATATCCTTCTTATTCCGTCCCCCTACTGTTTTATGGATGATTTATGAGTGGTTGACCCATTTCCCCTCTCTTTTCAACGTTTTCTAAAACCCCGAAACATAGCCGTTATGCTGCAGAATTTTTGGTCTCAAAATGCCTCTCTCTTTTCTCAAAATTATTTTATGTTATAAAGTGAATACTCAAAGCTCTTATTTCCACAAGGGTATTCACATATATATCAAAATGTTATATTTTAAAATCTGGGATTTACATACATGAGACCTGCTTTCCCTTTCCGTGGGTTTAAAGTGACGTAAGGATCATGTCTTTAAAGCAGTTTTTTAAACGTTATGATTATGAAATGAAACCCATTTATTTTATGCTATATGGGTTATTTATGAAATGTTTGATGATGATATATGTGGCTCACATGATAATAAAGGAAAATTTAAGGGTGCGCCCTGATAGCGCTCCAATGCATTGGGTAATGATGTAACCACTAGATATTACAATTTTCACGATACCTTGGTGAATAACGTTGGTAATTTTCAAATGACACCTTGGGGATGGAGCTTGATGATATGTTCATGATTGTCTATGTTAAATGATGTAGCCACATCTTCAAGTTATGAAAAATGTTATTTTTATTATGAAATGCCTCATGATTTCTTTCTCATGCCTTAAAGTTCTTTTCATGTCCTTATTGAAGTATATCAAGTTCACATGTAAAATGTTCCTCTTGTTTCCCTTACTGGGCCTTCTGCTCACCCTTTCTTTTGATGTATGTCCCCAGGTTATGAGATGCAGTAATGAACCTAGGATGAACTTAAGGAGAAGCCTTTCAAGTGTTTAAGAAGAATTATTTATGTTGCTTTCATGTATTTTGTTCCTGGTTTCCAAGACACTAGACCTTAAAGATCCTCAGTTTTGTGTAATGTAATGAAAGTTTATGTTATAAAAAAGGCGGGATGCTATAGTTGGTATCAAAGGATGGTTTAGTTATTTGTGGAAATTAGGATATAAAAACTTTAGGAAGAACCCCATAGAAAAGTATAAATATAGGAAAACTTCCTGGTATTTTGGTAAGTACTGAGTAAGTGGTTTATCAAACAAATACATCCCTGTCTGGATGCGAGCAGGCAGAGGCGGCTCTGGAACAGATATACATAGGGGTAAAACCCGAAAACACCGCTTTGAGCTAGACTCGAATGGGAACCAGTGCACGATAACGGGCCTTGCTGCACTCTTGGTTACGACTCTCCCGGGGGATATGTTTGGTTAATCAGATGCTTTTTATGAATCATTATGAAGGAATTATAGAAAAGTGTAATTGTCTAAGAATGAAGTCTTAGTTAAAAGATCCATAAATGAAATAAGTTTCTTACTAAGGTTTTATTCTTTTAGAAAATGGCGGGCAATAGGAGGAATCGTGCCGATGGTGACCGTAATGCACAATGTGCTGACAGCCCTCCGATGGAAGCCGGAATGGAAACATTCATGCGAATGATGAACCAACTGACTCAAGTTATGAGTAATAACTTGAATCAAGCTGAGAGGCCGACCTCACCACGAAGGGAACAACTTTCTGTTGAGTCCTTCATGCGTCAACGACCACCAACATTCTGTGGATCTACTGACCCATTGGTTGCAGAACAATGGATAAGCTCCCTTGAAAAGATCTTTTCTGTACTTCATTGTTCGGAACAAGAAAAAGTCACCCTTGCTGTTTACCTCCTAGTGGGAGAAGCTGATCAGTGGTGGTCACTGATCAAAAACACGAAGCCACGAGGAGAGATGGAAGCTATAGAGTGGGAAGAATTTCATGGAATTTTCTTTAACAAGTATTTCCCTCATTCCATGAGAACGAAAATGGAGAAAGAGTTTCTCGAGTTGAAGCAGAAGGAGAACGAATCTGTTGGAACCTATGAGATGAACTTCACAAAGCTTTCTCGTTATACCTCAAGCTTTGTCATGGACACTAATGGGAAGGTTGATAGATTCTTTGGCGGACTACGACCTCATCTGCGGAAGAATCTAGCCAACAGGGACTACGATAGCTATGAAGAAATAGTTCAAAGTGCTATGAAAGTTGAACTAGAGTTTGGGGAGACACAGTGGTCTCACAAATATAATGAGAAGAAGAGAACTCTAGAACCAAGCCTGGGAAGAAGTTTTGATCAGGAAAGAGGTGGAAAGCATATGCAACATCCCACATTCAATAAATGTGGAAAGAAGCATTCGGGGAACTACTTGATCGGAAGTGGTAAGTGCTATAGGTGTGGAAAAGAAGTCCATATTTCTCGGAATTGTCGTAGTGATGTGAAGCCTCAACTTCCCAACACTAACGACAGAGGAAAGATGGTTCTGGCCCTTCCCGAAGTCACATGCTTCAAGTGTGGACAGCTTAGGCACTTTGCTAATCAATGTCCAAATCCGAGGGCGGTGGAGGGGAATCACCATCAACCTCAGCAGAGGCCGAGGGAGCAAGGTCGTGCTTTTGCTATCACAACAGCTGAAGTTGAAGTCCTGAACGATGTGGTAGCAGGTACTCTTGTTGTCCTCTCAAAACTAGCAAGTACATTATTTGATTCTGGTTCTACACATTCCTTTATTTCCTCCAAGTTTGCAAGGAATATAGAATCAATCCCTGAACTGCTAGAGGTAGAGTTGTCAGTCAAGACACCAAGTGGGATTATCCTTGCATCAAAAGTATTTAGAGACTCTAGTGTCTACTTTGGTGAGCACAATCTTATCTCAAATCTAGTAGTCATTCCCATGATGGAATTCGACATTATACTAGGGATGGACTGGCTCTCAAAGTATAATGCTAAGATCAAATGCAGAAGTAAGGAAATATCATTAGTCTTGAATGAACGACCTACAATTATCTTCCGAGGAGAGATATCCCGAACTGATCCCTATCTAGAAGCACCTCCTATAGATTTCTTTATGGAGTTAATCGGTGATGAGGAAGAAGGGAAAGGGAGCATACAAATTAAAGATGTCCCGATTATTCAGGAATACATGGATGTATTTCCTGAGGAGTTACCTGGACCTCCCCCAGAAAGAGAGGTAGAGTTCTCCATTGAACTCGTACCAGGGTCTCAACCGATATCAAAGACTCCATATAGAATGGAAAATGTGGAGCTAGAAGAGCTAAAGAAAGAACTCCAAGACTTGTTGGAGAAGGGGTTTATCCGACCGAGTGTGTCTCCTTGGGGAGCACCGGTTCACTTTGTGAAGAAGAAGGATGGATCAATGCGGCTATGCATTGATTATAGAGAACTGAACGGGATCACAGTGAAGAACAGATATCCTCTTCCAAGAATTGATGATTTATTTGACCAACTTCGTGGGGCTCAATTCTTCTCTAAGATTAACCTTCGATCTGGTTATCATCAACTGAGGGTGAAGAAGGAAAATATTCCAAAGACTGCCTTCCGATCAAGATATGGGCATTATGAGTTTACTGTTATTCCCTTCGGCTTGACTAATGCTCCTGCTATTTTCATGGATTTGATGAATAGAGTCTTTAAGGACTACCTTGATAACATTGTGGTAGTTTTTATTGATGATATTTTGATATATTCAAAAAGTCATGAGGAACATGAAGATCATCTGAGGGTTATTTTGAAAACTCTACGGAAGGAGAGACTCTTTGGGAAGTTCAGCAAGTGTGAGTTTTGGTTACAACAAGTGGCTTTCTTGGGGCACATCGTAACCAATAAAGGAATCTCAGTTGAACCTGCAAAGACAATGGTTGTGAAGGAGTGGCCTCAACCCACAACAGTAACTGAGATTCGTAGTTTGCATGGTTTAGCGGGATATTATAGGAGGTTTGTGAAAAACTTTTCCCGACTTTCTAATCCACTAACCAAGTTGTCTCGAAAAGGGGTTAAGTTCATCTGGACAAAGGAATGTGAGAAATGTTTCCAAGAGCTGATGAAGAGATTGGTTACTACACCTGTGTTAAAACTACCCTCTATCGGAGAAGGATTCGTTATTTTTAGCGATCCATCTCTGAAAGGGCTTGGGTGCGTCCTCATGAAAAATGACAAAGTAATTGCTTATGTATCTCGAAAGTTGAAGATTCATGAGCAGAATTATCCTACGCATGATCTAGAGCTGGCGGCAGTTGTTTTTTCTCTAAAGATATGGAGGCACTATCTTTATGGGGAGAAATGTGATATATACACTGACCACCAAAGTCTAAAGTATATTTTCACTCATAAAGAATTGAACATGAGACAAAGGAGATGGTTGGAGCTTATTAAAGAATATGATTGTTCAATTCATTATCACCCTGGAAGAGCAAACAAAGTCGCGGATGCGTTAAGCAGGAAAGATCCTATTGTTCTGGCAACAATGAGGATCCTGGGATATTCCTTGATTAAACATCTAGTAAAACTGGACATGGGAATTATAAGGAAAGGGACATCATCAACCCTATCCCAAATGATTTCTCAACCTTCATTACTAGAGAAGATCAAGAAGGCTCAAAAAGAAGATCCTTTGCTGCAGGAGAAGTTGGAGGCTATAAAATATGGGAAGTTACCTGATTTCAATATTGATCAAGAAGGTGTATTGAAATTTCATACAAGACTATGTGTCCCATCTATTCCGGAGATAAAGAAAGAACTGATGGATGAAGCTCATAGCTCTACTTTCTCTATACATCCGGGAAGCACTAAGATGTATAGAGACTTTCGTGATCATTATTGGTGGGATAACATGAAGAGGGAGATTTCCGATTACACTACAAGGTGCCTGGTGTGTCAGCAAGTAAAGGCAGAATGACAACTTCCTAAGGGGGTATTACAACCGCTACCCATACCAGTATGGAAGTGGGATAATATCACTATGGACTTTGTAACTGGTCTCCCGAAAACATCCAAAGGAAACAATGCGATATGGGTTATTGTGGACCGTCTCACCAAGACATCCCATTTTATCTCTATTCGGGAAGATTTATCTCTGGATCAGCTTGCCAAGATATACGTGAAGGAAGTGGTAAGGCTGCATGGGGTACCACTATCCATCGTATCTGACCGTGACCCAAGATTCACATCAAAATTTTGGAGAAGTCTTCAGCATGCTCTGAATGCTGAATTGAATTTTAGTACGGCCTATCATCCTCAAACTGATGGCCAATCTGAAAGGACTATTTAGACACTCGAAGACATGTTGCGATTATGATCAATGGAATTTAAAGGTGGATGGGATCAACACCTCCCATTAGTGGAGTTCTCCTATAACAACAGCTTCCATGCGAGTATTCAGATGGCACCCTATGAAGCTCTGTATGGAAAGCGGTGTAGAACTCCTACTTGTTGGGATGAAACTGGTGAGAGGAAGCTTCTTGGGCCTGATCTCGTGCAAGAGATGACGGAACAGGTTCATGCCATCCAAAAACACATAAAGGCTGCTCAGAGTCGGCAGAAGAGCTATGCTGACAATTGTCGAAGGGACTTTGAGTTTGGTGTTGGTGACAAAGTCTTCCTTCGAATTTCTCCATGGAAGAGAGTCATGAGGTTTGGGAAGAAAGGGAATCTCATCCCTAGGTACATTGGCCCCTATGAAATCCTTGATCGCATAGGAGAAGTGACCTATCATCTAGCACTTCCACCGAACCTAGCTCAAGTTCATGATGTCTTCCATGTATCTCTCTTGAGAAAGTACATACCCGACCCTTCGCATGTACTGAACCCAGAGGTGGTACAACTTGAACATGACCTCTCTTATGAAGAGAAGCCAGTGGAGATCTTGGATCGTAGAGACAAGGTTCTACGAAACAAGACAACCCACCCTGTGAAAGTGTTGTGGATGAATCATAAGTATGAAGAAGCGACTTGGGAGCCTGAGGAAACGATGAAGCAAAAGTACCCTCACCTTTTCGACTAGGCCTCAAGTATAAATTTCGGGGACGAAATTTCTTAAGGGGGGAAGAATGTAACGACCCAATCTTTTTGAGTAGTATATTAACTTACTCTTAATGATTTAATAAGATGTTAATGGTTAATGCAGAAAGAGGAGGCGATGTCTTCATGCAGTAGACTTGAACCTTATGAAGCCCACTTATCAGAGCTTGGGAAGGAGGTAGCATCTGTGGGCTTCGCTTTGGACCAAGCCCAAGCCGAACTCCAGCGTGTCAAGCTTGAATGGAAACGCCTACGGGAGAAGTTCAAGTTAGTAGAGATTTCTACTAGGGCAATGTTATCTGAGCCTCCCTCAGATTCTCTCACCATAGCACACCTTACACTTAGGTCATATGCCGGTGTTATAAGGGGCTATGTGACGAGACCCTAGCTTCTTTGTGTAATCCTTTGGGACGAATGAATTGAGATTTCTTCCTTTAGTGATGTTTGTGAAATTTCAAATGTCCGGATAATTTTAGAATGTATTTTAATGATGAATTTCGAAAAAAGGGTATTTTAAAATATTTATGTAAACCCTAAATAACTAATGATGTGTAATGATTTTCAAAAAATGGTCTTCTAAAAAAGTGTTCAGTAAGGAATTTGGAGTCTAATATGATCAACTTATTTTTTGATGAATAGTAAATTATGAATAGTGATTTTACGCTTAGGATTAGTAATGTGACCAAATGGATTAGTAATTTCACTCAAAGAATGTTTTAATATAATTTAGACACCTAGATTAAGTAATGTGATTCAATAAAACGGGTAAATAACGGTTTCATAAATTATTATTCAAGTATTAGTTTTTTTTGGATGAATAGTGTTTTTTAATTAAAAATTTAATTAAAAATAATTAGAAAATTATTTTTATAAAAATGACTTTATTTTTGAACTCAGAGAATCGATATTATGTTATGGTAATTTTTGAGGTTTTTTCTGAAAAAAAATGAATTTTCGATGAATATTGTTTTTATTTAAAAATTAAATTAAAATTATTTAGAAAATTATTTTTATAAAATGGATTTCATTTTTGAAATCAGAGCATTGATATTTGGTTAAGGTGAAATTTTGGGATTTTTCTGAGAAAGTTGAATTTTCAGTGAATAGTAAAAATACGGTTTTAGGGTTTCGGTATGTTTAATGACATCATAATTGTGTCATGATTATGTCATGAGATCTTTTAAGGGTTGGACGTCCAAGGGTGATTAATTATTGTTTTTGGGGCCTCATGTGGCCTAAATCCTTGATAAATGCCAAGGGAGAGCACATGGGTTTGAGAAAAGCACATGTGAGGTGCCCCTTGGCCATTATTGCCTTGTCCCCTCACTTTCCCTATAAATACCCACCCTTTCCTCCTTTAGTTTTCACTCCCAACTCTCCCCCAACAACATTATGGTCTTCTTACCTTCCAAGGAGTCCTCCCAAGGTTCCCCCATGCCCTCAAGGTCCAAAACTTTGAGTTTCAAGAGTCACTTTTTAAGGTGAGGGATCCGACCTCTCTCTTTCTTTTCATGTAATCTCTTTTATGTCATTCCTTTTATGCTACATGTTCTTATGTGAGAGGATGTTCTTTTATATTCCTCTTACTGCCCTTTTAATGTTTATATGATGATATATCCACTCTTACTCTCAACATTTCATTTTATGAAAGTTTAAGTGACGCCGTTTGGCTGCCGAATTTTTAAGGGATCCTTTCACCCTTCTCATTTTTCAAGTTCGATTTTCATATCAAGTCTTTCAAGTTCCTTTTTTATTATGTTGGGGTATGATCTCTATACCTATCATACTGATCTCTTATGATCATATAATGAGAGACCCTATTTGATCTTGTCAATTCATTTTTATTGAAGTTTAAGTGACGCTGTTAGGCTGCCGAATTTTCATAAGATAAATCTAATTTTTGTCTTCCTTCCATGTTTTTCATTTCAAATGTTATGTCCTCCAAATTTCATTACCATATCCATATATCCTTCTTATTCCGTCCCCCTACTGTTTTATTGATCATTTATGAGTGGGTGAGCCATGTCCCCTCTCTTTTCAATGTTTTCTAAAACCCCGAAACATAGCCGTTATGCTGCAGAATTTTTAGTCTCAAAATGCCTCTCTCTTTTCTCAAAATTATTTTATGTTATAAAGTGAATACTCAAAGATCTTATTTATACAAGGGTATTCACATATATATCAAAATTTTCTATTTTAAACTCTGGGATTTACATACATGAGACCCTCTTTCCCTTTCCGTGGGTTTAAAGTGACGTAAGGATCATGTCTTTAAAGCAGTTTTTTAAACATTATGATTATGAAATGAAACCCATTTATTTTATGCTATATGGGTTATTTATGAAATGTTTGATGATGATATATGTGGCTCACATGATAATAAAGGAAAATTTATGGGTGCGCCCTGATAGCGCTCCAATGCATTGGGTAATGATGTAACCACTAGAGATTACAATTTTCACGATACCTTGGTGAATAACGTTGGTAATTTTCAAATGACACCTTGGGGATAGACCTTGGTGATATGTTCATTATTTTCTATGTTAAATGATGTAGCCACATATTCAAGTTATGAAAAATGTTATTTTTATTATGAAATGCCTCATGATGATGTCGTGAGATCTTTTAAGGGTTGGCCAGACAAGGGTGATGAATTATTGTTCTGGGGGCCCCATGTGGCCTAACTCCTTGATAAATGCTAAGGGATAGCACATGGGTTTGAGAAAAGCACATGTGAGGTGTCCCTTGGCCATTATTGCCTTGTCCCCTCACTTTCCCTATAAATACCCACCCTTTCCTCCTTTAGTTTTTACTCCCAACTCTCCCCCAACGAAGTTATGGTCTTCTTACCTTCCAAGGAGTCCTCCAAAGGTGCCCCAAGCCCTCAAGGTCCAAAACTTTTAGTTTCAAGAGTCACGTTTTAAGGTAAGGGATCCGACCTCTCTCTTTCTTTTCATGTAATCTCTTTTATGTCATTCCTTTTATGCTACATGTTCTTATGTGAGAGGATGTTATTTTATATTCCTATTACTACCCTTTTCATGTTTATATGATGAGAGATCCACTCTTACACTCAAAATTTCATTTTATGAATGTTTAAGTGATGCCGTTAGGCTGCCGAATGTTTAAGGGATTCTTTCACCCTTCTCATTTTTCAAGTTCGATTTTTCATATCAAGGCTTTCAAGTTCCTTTTTTATTATGTTGGGGTATGATATCTATACCTATCATACTTATCTCTTATGATCATATTATGAGATACCCTATTTGATCTTGTCAATTCATTTTTATTGATGTTTAAGTGACGCCGTTAGGCTGCCAAATTTTCATAAGAGAAATCTAATTTTTTGTCTTCCTTCCATGTTTTTCATTTAAAATTGTATGTCCTCCAAATTTCATTACCATATCCATATATCCTTCTTATTCCGTCCCCCTACTGTTTTATGGATCATTTATGAGTGGTTGACCCATTTCCCCTCTCTTTTCAACGTTTTCTAAAACCCCGAAGCATAGCCGTTATGCTGCAGAATTTTTGGTCTCAAAATGCCTCTCTCTTTTCTCAAAATTATTTTATGTTATAAAGTGAATACTCAAAGCTCTTATTTACACAAGGGTATTCACATATATATCAAAATGTTATATTTTAAAATCTGGGATTTACATACATGAGACCTGCTTTCCCTTTCCGTGGGTTTAAAGTGACGTAAGGATCATGTCTTTAAAGCAGTTTTTTAAACGTTATGATTATGAAATGAAACCCATTTATTTTATGCTATATGGGTTATTTATGAAATGTTTGATGATGATATATGTGGCTCACATGATAATAAAGGAAAATTTAAGGGTGCGCCCTGATAGCGCTCCAATGCATTGGGTAATGATGTAACCACTAGATATTACAATTTTCACGATACCTTGGTGAATAACGTTGGTAATTTTCAAATGACACCTTGGGGATAGACCTTGGTGATATGTTCATGATTTTCTATGTTAAATGATGTAGCCACATATTCAAGTTATGAAAAATGTTATTTTTATTATGAAATGCCTCATGATTTCTTTCTCATGCCTTAAAGTTCTTTTCATGTCCTTATTGAAGTATATCAAGTTCACATGTAAAATGTTCCTCTTGTTTCCCTTATTGGGCCTTCTGCTCACCCTTTCTTTTGATGTATGTCCCCAGGTTATGAGATGCAGTAATGAACCTAGGATGAACTTAAGGAGAATCCTTTCAAGTGTTTAAGAAGAATGATTTATATTGCTTTCATGTATTTTGTTCCGGGTTTCCAAGACACTAGCCCTTAAAGATCCTCAGTTTTGTGTAATGTAATGAAAGTTTATGTTATAAAAAATGCAGGATGCTATACCTGCATTCCCGACGGTGTGGATGTGTGCCGCCCCCCCTTCACGTGGCAGATAGTGCGCTAGACTCCACCCTTGCTCCACCATAGCTGACTGGCCGGGCCCCTCTCTAGTGGCGTGGTCACTCCGCCACCATTATCTTACGTAGCCAGTGTTCTGGCCACCTCTCTTGAGCCCCACCGGTTCCTTTCATCAGAACGGGTTACTAGGGACGTTGCTCGGGCCACCGAGCGCGCCTCGGTGGCCCATTCTACATTTAGAAGACTCCTGCACTCGACTCAGAACATCATCATCTATTCAAGACCATCACATACCAAAAATGATGCAGACAGGTCGGGCCCTGTTCGTTTGTCCCACACCCTCTGTGTTTTATGGTAGTTATCAGCATAATTGTTCTTAAATCAAGATGATTAATAAGAACATAGTAAAGGGTATTCAAAACAACATTCCTAAACTTGATTGCTCATTGGAGGCATCACGAGATGAATTTGTTGAAGGCGATGAGGGTGACAGCGATTGACGCTTCCATAAACCCTTTCAAAAACGGGCTCGTGCATTGTTCTCATTCTTGATTATGAAGTTTGATCTTTGTTGGAGAGGGAATTCTTCATTTGGAGGAAATTTTTTTCCAATGTTCTCCCAAATCTCACCATTTCCAACGATTTCCCCCCAGGAAAAGAGGATCCAACCTGTTAAAAAATATAATTATATCAATTAATTAAAGTTGGAAAAATTATTTAATTGAATTTGGTAAAATTAATGGGAAAAGAACCCAAGAGTCATTTACCTCATTAACGAGGGAGTTCAAGGCACAGGTGGTCCCCATCACCAAATTCAAATTGGGAGGATTGAATTTCAAAAATAAAACAAAGTTAATTTATTTTATTTTCTCCCACTAAATGAACAACAACTAACTTGCACCCATGACCCACTATGGTCGAGGTGAAGGTATCCTTAAGCCATTAGTGGTGTTGCGAGCTCAACGGTGTCCACGAATTTCAATTTTGAGCACCAGTTCAAATGTTACAAAAACCCACTTGCAAGTTTATTTAATGTATTCGAAAAAAAGTTTCGAATTTCATTCCAGGATCTCTGGGCCTCGGAATCATGCGCCATCATGTTTCGCAGACTCCTAAAATACACATATAATTAAGAAAATTACATGGAATTTCTGGGTCTTTACACATACATTCTATTTATAAAAGTTGAATAATTTTTATAGAGTATTGGATTATCCAAAACACATATATTTATTTAGGTAGAAAAGTACCTGAAGACCAAAAGTGTTTTTCCAATCATGATTTCCAAATAAATGGAGGAATGGACCTTCTATAAATGTCTACATGGAATGTAGAAAATAAAGTGTTTGCAGTTTTTTAATCATAAAACTAGGAAAAAATTATTATGCAAACAATGGATGACATGTGGTTAAATTATCCCTGGTTATTTAGACAACTGAAGGGAAGAAACATAAATCACAATTATGGAGTCATTCTAGTCAGGAGGATGGATATGGGAAAAATATTCAACAGATGAATGTATGGAAATATTAGTTTATGCATACTGTCATAAAAAAATCTATGGGGATAAAATAGGATTCACTAAAAAACAAAGTTATTATTGTTTTAAAAATATGTTATAGGGGTTGCATTATATAGGTCCAACTAGGTCATGTGCTGCATAGCCAAAATATGGCATCATTTGGTTGAATGACATATTATATGAGTGACTAATGTGAGGCCACCTCAGTTTTATAACAACATATTTGGCCAAAATGGATCTTAAGTATCAGATATTTCATCACTAAAAATAAATGAAAGATTATAATGATATGAATGTATTCATTATTATGATTATAAAATGTGTAAAGGTATATTTCCAATACAAAAGATAAATATTTGGATCAATATTGGAAAAGAGTTTGGAGGGCATATATTTAAATTTTTATTCCTTAAATGGAGTAATTTATTATATCATATGGATGGGAGAAAGATCAATTTCCTAGTTTTCACAATGTATTTTAGTTGGATGAGAATCAAGAAAAACATAGTTATTTTAGGACCATTTTATTTATCATCATGTGGTGAGGATGTGAATTGATTCTGACATGAAAAAGAAATATTGCAGCTAGACTTGGGGTAGAGCCCATATGTCTATACATATATTTCTATGGAATGAATCAATCCCCACATAGTTCTTGTTATAATTTCATATGAATGTTGGATACATAATAGAGATTATATATCATTATAATTATGTATGATTCCGAGATAGAAGATCCAGGTGTCACTACGTGTCTTAATAAAATGAGAATCATCACATAAGAAGTTCTTGTACATCTATGCAGTTTAATGTAATATGGTATGAAAAAAGGTGAAATGACATGAAATGACTACATATATCATGATATCAATAATTTTATCAAACATATCCTTTTTATAAGATCATGAAGTTTATCATCAAGATATTAGGACATATTTCGTGTATCGTATGTTCTTACAACTAGGACCCTTGATACCCTATATAGGAACCGAGATACATTATTTATTTAGAGATTATATTTACTCAACTTCTAATCCCACATGATCTATTCTCAGTTTGAGAACCAAGTGCGGTAAAATATTAATCTTCAACAAAAAGGAATAACAATTAAATGACAAGGGAATAATTATTGAGGGGAGGGTGAGATAGGATATAGTGTCCGCACATCACTACATATATTCCTAGGTGTAAGAATCTATCCCCACATTGTTCTTGAAATTGTTCCCCACATCATAAGGTTTTGAAATAGGAAAGTGAGATCTTCATATTTCTTAGACTGACAATTTGGATAAAAGAAGAATGAATGGGAATCTCCGTGTATCCCAATGAAATGATAATCATTTTAAAATTACTAGAAAAGATTCATATGAAAATATTATTTGTTCATGGGAAAATGAAATATGGTTTAATTTTATGAAATTGTGGCTAGTACCATGATTAGAGATCTGAGTGTCACTACATATGCAATGGTGATGAGAATCAGGACAAATGTTTTTCTCGAAATCCCATGTAGTTTAACATATATTATTATGGATAATGATGAACCAACATAAAAAATGGATATATTGTGGTTGGTCCATGGTTAAAATACAGACATCACTACATATCCTTTTGAATCCAGACTCAATCCACATGTAGTTATTGAATCATTCTCTATTATGGTCCGATTTAAAAAAATAGGTAATGAATAAAAAATTTATTTTGTCATGGATGGGCCCAAAATTTTAGATTTATGCATCTATATGTATCCCATTGGAATGAGAATCAATCTGTTCATAGTTATTTAAAATATTTTTCCCCACAATGATTGACTTTGATGTGAGAGACAAGGTCCCTTAATATATTCTATAATAATGAATAATCTTAAGAAACATGATGGAATGAATATAAAACCATGTATTCTGGAAATGTACTCTGTATATGTTTAGTTAATATACATGAATTAAGGGGAAATAAATTTCACCATGGTTGTATTTTGGCCCATGATTAGAGATATGGTAATAACTACATATCTCATTGGAAGGATAATCAAGACACACATAGTTCATGAAGATGGTATTCCCAATGCAGATTTGAACCAGAAACACAATGAATATGGAATTTTTATTTTTTTTCTAGTTGGGCCCAAAATTGGATATATGTGAGTCTCTATGTATCCCATTTCAAATGAAAATAAAAACATACATATTTATAGGAGGAACATAAAGTTTAACCACATATGGAAAATACATAGGTCACTTGATTTGAATGAAACATTATGCCTGGACTATAGAATAATACCCTTGTGTAACTGCATATCTTCCTAGGAGAAAGAATCAGGCCACTTGTATTTCTTGACATGGGGTTTCTATACATACCTGATTCAAAAATTTGGAGAAATTAGGATCATGCATCACTAGGGAGTTGTAATTATGTTAGTAATTCATTCACATGGAAGATACTCAATTTTTTAAAGAAACACTTCGAATAAAAATTTGTGGTATCTTGGGGAATTTCATAATGTCAAATGAAGTAGACATTAACCATAAAGTTTAATTTCATTAAGAAAGGACAAATAATGTTATGCATTTTACTATCATGTGACCAAAAATATAGTTTCCATGCAATTTAATGTCATGTTGTATGAAAATATGTGGTTGTTTTTTACTTTAATATCTTCCAAATAGGACCTAACTCTTTGTGATTATAGAAATTACTTCTTCCAAAAAATTTCATTGGTTGGAGTTGTTATAATTTCTACATCATTTGATATTATGTAATAAGCTCCCTTATTGTGGACCTCGTTTATGGAATAAGGACCATACCACATTAGTTCTTTCATTGTAAAATTCATTCATGATATCATTGGAGCCCTGATGACTAATTCCAATTCTCATTGATGAAATTATAGTAGATGAACTTTCTCAATAAAGGTTCATGGTATTTTTTTCTAATAAACTTCCAAGTGATACGTTTTATGCAATCTATTTTCATCTAATCATTCTAGATCATCTAGCCTCTTTTGATACAATTCATCAATATATAACTAGTCAAAGATGGCAACTCAAAGTGATTGAAATTGAACATCATGAGGATGAAATACTTATGTCCCATACATGAATGAATATAGTGTTTCCCATGTCGCATTACAATTAGTATCCTGATAAGTACAAATATAATTAAATAGCTTATAAGGCCAATACATTTTATCTTCATCCATCTTATTTTAATGTATATTAAATCGGGTTTTGTGGAAATACTCTATTTTTCCATGGGACATTTCATGGTATTGAGATGAATGGATGGATTTGATATTATGCTCCAGATATAAAATCATAAACATAGTAGAAAATTTGGTGCTCTTATACATCAATATGGTTGGGTGGATACCAAACATGGTAATGATATTATCATTGAAAAAACCAATAAGGCCCCATTTCTATACATCAATGAGAGGTATTTCCTTTTCCCATTTGGATAAGAAATCAGTAGCAGTTAGAATCTACTTGTACTGTTAAGATGTAGCTGGAGGATAGGGTCCTACTACATTCATTCCTATATTGAATATGGCCAAGAGTATTATGCTATATGTTGAAAATTCTAGGGTTTATTAATTATATTGGAATGCATCCAAAAGGTATTACAATTCATATTAAAAACTTTGCAATCTTGCATCATCGAAATAAAAAAAGTATCCCTGCCTTCATATTTGAATATAATGACTATTCCCATACTAGTGAGCACTATGTGCTCCTACATGTAATTCATTAATAGAATATATAGATTCATCCCCATAAATATATCTGAAGAAAATTCTATCTAATCCTCATCTATAAAGGATCTTTCAGTGATATGGGTCATTATAAAGAGTGAAATTAACTACTTATTGTAGGAAATGTTCACTTTTAATTGTATCTGGTGAAATTAAACCATTTTATGAAATATTACATAATGGGTGGAATTCATCCCATGGTATGACCATATGGCTTAGAAATGGGAATTATTTATTTTATTTCCTTTGATATAATTCTGAAAAATGGTTAAACAACTCAATAATAAGCAATATCAATGATTTTTTCATTTTGATTTGGATCTACCAATTTAGTGGATGCATTTTACAATGTGTCAGCATGAGAAATATGTGATTGAGGGATATAAGAAAATTTAATCCTTGAAGTAAATTCAACCATTAACCATTGAACATAATGACACAATGGAATTAGTTCTTTATTTATAATTGTTTAATCCCTAATTATTCATTTGATTACGATATCTGAATCACCTTTTACAACCATGTAGTCATGTAGTAATTGGAGTGATAATTACGATACTACAATGAGATCTTGATATTCTTCCTCATTGTTAGTAAAAACTTCTGATATTAGAATTGAATACAGAAACACTTCCTTCTCAATTGAGATAACAACAATTCCAAACTGAAATTTGTCATATTTATGTTTTTTCATTCTCTTCCATGTTGGCCTATTAGATGAACAATCAAAATGAATTCCCCATATTCGGGGACATTATTGAATAGAGAATATTTAAATATTAGGAAATTTAGTATTAAATTATGTATTTTCCACAAATGGGTTCCCTACAATGAAGTCTTCTAGATCACAACCTTTTACAATTTTCTAAGGGAAATATTTTGTGTCCAAATGTTGTAGAATAATGAAACTCCATGCTAGATGTCCTATAAGAATAGGTTAATTGAGGATAAATTTGAGAAAGTTATTTGAAGATACCATGTGGGCCTAATGATGATGCAAGGTGTGTCATAATTTTTAAACTACAATGATTAATTATAGGTATATTTTCTCAATATCTTATTATCAATTTTATACATCGACCATAGTTTAATTGAGAATTTAAAGGTTGTTTTCAATCCCATTATCATTCTATTGTGCAAGGAAATAGGTAAATGGCTACTCCAAGCATAACACATAAATAATGAGAGGATTTCTTTCAACATGTAGATACAATATTAGTGGCCTTAAGAGTTAATTATTGATGGTGTTATATTCTTCTTAGTAGTCATTGGACCATTGATATTTAACCCCCTTATTCATCAATTTATTGACGGGAAGACACATTCTTGTCAAATTTTCTATAAATTTATAGATATATTCCAAGTGTCCTTGATGTCCTCTTGACTCTTTCAAGTTTTTAAGAGGTGATATTCCAAGGGAAGCCTTTGTCATCTCGCGATCTACATTGATTCCATGATGTCATACAACAAATATGAGAAAATTTCCCAAAGTTACCAAAAAATAACACTTCAAGGGGTTTATATTTAAATTATGTTTCTAAATCATGATCATTATGGTCTTAACATAAGAAAAATGATTATAATTTTGTTTGTACTTAAGCACTAAAACATTTACACACCATTCATTTGATTTCCATAATAATGGTTTCAAAATGAAGTGCATTACACGTTGATATGTCTCAATAACTTATTTTAGACAGAGGCATTGGTAAATATCAAAATATACCTTGAGGGGATATGAAATATATATATTCATCATCTTATGGGTCCATTCAAAATTATTTATACCCATAGTATCCATCCATGAAGTAAAGAGCTTTATAGAAAGTTGGCATTTCAATCAAAAGTTATGTGACTTGAACCTTAATGTCATCTTCTGGGAAATGTTGGTTGGGATCATTGATATCAATGAAAAATATGATTTGACCTTTTTTTTATTTTGGACAATATTTTATATCCATATAGGATATTTTAACTCCTTGATATTGTCATCTTTGATAATCATGATGACTTCAATGTCAATTTTGGAGGAATGATTTGGGTGCATTATTTATGCAGCCTACATAAATCCTCGATGGTCTTATGGAAAACCCAAATGATGGGTGTCTATGTCAAGATCTTGGTGTTAAATTTTTTTATAGTTTAATGAAAGAACATATCAATGTATATACCCTCTTTATATTTGGAATTCATGGTCTCATTAATTAGTGTAGAGTGTTGATATTCATCTGTACCCAAATTTATTTCTCTAAATTCATCCACAATGGTGGATACTCTATTCTAAAATACTACAGGGGTGTCCATAAGGAATTACTATTATTACCATTTCTCATTTTTCATACTAATTATATTTCTACTTGAAGGGTATGTGGTAAAGAAAGACATTCCATGCTATGGGAGGACTCTGTATTTGATCATCTTGGAGAATAAGAAACCATTTCCAAATCGATAGATAATGAAGGTTAATCATAGAGTATTGAAGGGAAAATGATGGGAATGGAATTGGAATCCCTATATTTATTTATTAATCCAAAAAATTCATCTTACATAGTTTTTGAAGAAGAGACTTTATGAATTTCTGTGGATGAAATGAATTCATCTAAATTTATCCTCTAGAAATATTATGTAAATCAATAAGTCCTCCTCTGATGTCAGGATCAATTTCCAGAACTAACATTATAGACTCCACTGAACAAGTTCTTGTATTTGGGTCTACCCATTCAATATAATTGATAGATATCATATAATTAACACTCAGATGGTTTAATGGGTTAGTTGGAATCTTTTTCAGACCATTTGGATCATTTATTCTTGTTATATATTTTTACATGACCCATGTTTCCATTGTGTGATCGAACTCTACCTCAATATAGTGATATTCGGATGTTTTTATTGGGGCCTTGTCACTTTGAAATGTTTTAATTCGATCATTGAATCAATACATGATACTTTAGTGGTATGATGAAGGAATGTCCACATATTGATGTAGCCAAGGCCTTCTAAGAAAAATGTGGAATACTATGTCCTTCCAGACAACCAGGAAATCAGATTTATATAAAAGATCTCCAAACTAATTTCTATGTGTAATCTCTACTACTGGTTATTGTTCATTCATTTGATAACTATTAAATATAATAGTGGAGTGTGATAAGTGTGTTTTATTGAGACCCACCTGAAAAAGTGTATGTATGGGAATGAGGATTACTCCTAAGACATTATCAATGAAGGATCATTAGATGTTTGTATCTTTAACATTATCAAATAAATACAAGCACCTAATATTTCAATGTAAAACATAATCCTCATCTTGGTTTGATAATGATATAATTGAATGAAATTATGTAGGATCATTCACTATAATGTGGACCCTTGTACCATCAACATCGGTTTCAAAGTCTTGATGAATTTACAAAACCATAATAATTGAAACCTGAATATCTTATGGCAGATTCAGAGTAACCAGGATTGATAACATGTCCAATACATTTTACATTTTCTTAAAAACATAATACTTCTAGCCCAAAAATTATGATTTTTCTAGCATGGAGATGTGGTGTTGTATGTTCCATGGATGTTTATGCTCCTAATGTAGATGGACCATGCATTAGGGGAGAAGCTGAAAAAACATCTATTCTTGGTGGATTAGTCTCACTAGATCTCCTCACCTTCTAAGAAAGTGGTTTTATAGAATATATTTGGTCTTATAAATGATTATTCTAGGGATAACCGACTCATGTTTTGGATAATTCCATTATTCTTGCTGAGCCAGACGAGGGGCTCTCCCATGTGTTTTTTCAACATAAATTGTCGAGATGGGATGTAATTAAAATAGTGTCTTATAGAATACCCAAATATTCCTCTATATCCTGGAAATTAATGAAACAATTCCCTATTTCCCCAATCATGTACATGGAGTTTAGGCTCATATATAGATTCATCATTTTCATAGGGGCCATTTTAGTGGATAATATTAATTGAACCAAATATCAACACTTCACATGATGAAGATTCTTCCTGATAGGCCAGTTCTTATTCTACCCTTTGCTGGTGTCGTTCTAATTATTTTGAAACATATTGAATGAAATCTACTGAATTTAGGGAAAACATTGCAATTAACATGATGTAATCATCTTCTAACTTATATTTATCCTTCTAACCAGGCCGCTTCTTTCACGATTAGCCTTTGGAGGGATTATTTTTTGATGTTGATGGTATACTATCAATAGAATTTGTAGGAGGCATAGTCAGTTGATTCAACTGTATTGGATGAATGTCATGAGTTATATTGGTCATTTTATAGACCATCCAATCATCAAAATTCTATAAATTAATTATTTTGAATTTAAATGAATTTCCTTCTTCTTATGGAATGGTAATAATAACAAAGGATACCTCTACAGATGAATTTTTTTAGTTTTTCATTCCTAGATTCCGCCATCTTTTGTAATAGATCATTGTATAAAATAATCTGGGAAGGGGTATCACAACATTTGATGGATGGTACAACAGTATGGGAGGTCTTTGTATAATTATTATTTTTCTTTCTTAGGCCTTGGTAACTAGGCCAAGTTATTTTCCCAGGATTAAATGAAGTAACCAGGAACCTTTTCATTCTGAAAATAATAGACATTGTTCATTAACTCCTCAAAATATCATTGTGTTTTAGATTTTTTATCATTTTTATGAGGTAGTCATTATTGTTTATGATTGGGAGGAGGATCACTACATTATGATCATGGATTTAAAATAGAATCATGTATATGTAAATTATAGAGTTTAACTATAGAAAACACTACTTTTCCTATCCACCACTGCAATGCTAAATGGATTACATGGGAATTAGTCTGGTTTCCATGATGGAATTATCTAATTATGGGGATATTAAATCAAGGTCTTGAAACACCACCGAGTATTTCATAGGAATTAGTGGTGTTCTCAACACATTATGGATATTTTCCACACATATTGAAAGCAAATCTTATTGAAAGAGTGGTAGCTTTAAGTAATATTTGAGTCCTTTACATTGAGCAATGAAATATGAAACTCTTTCATTATCCTTTTTTTCAGTTTGTAAGATCAAAAAATCTTTTCTTCTGCAAACATTTATCCAAATTTGAATAGAAATTGATGATGTAAGTCCTCCATTTCAGTAATAGATCGATATTGAAAATATGTATACCAGACAAGGGTTATCCCTACAATGTCTTCTCAAAAAAATATGAGCCTCACTACATTTTGTTATAGAGGGGTCCCCATCATAGGATCGTAATGAATCACAAAATTCATCAGGTGATTCATAGGACTTCCCGAGCTATTACAAATTGGAAATGTGTTATTTTCTAAAGTTTTTTAGTGGAGGAGTTAGATTTACCCATTCAGGGTATGGATTATTTCCTGGTTTACCCATGCACTCTATTTTTCCTTAACATCCAATTGAGTTTTTAATTAATCAAATGTACTCATGAAAAAATAGGAAGAATCAAGATATGAGAAGACATGAATAAGTGATACCCCTATAAAGAACACCTACAGTATCACTACTTGTATATGCCTTCGATAACCCATGTAGATAGACCTGTAAGGATTTTATTGACCTTGTTCTTATTGTGTACCCAATATAAGTAATTAATTATACACATTAGTAGTTAAAAAACCTTCTTAGTTAGGGATATCCCAGTTTATGTGAAATATAAGGATTTTCATGTGGAGCATGTTTGGAAGGAATTCTACTCTAGTGTTACTCAACATTGAGTCTTCATAACTCCTTCAACTCTTCCTCTTTCATGGAAAATAATTATTCAAGAAAAAGAGAATGACTTTCTCCTGTGGAAAAGTAATACATGATATGACCATTACCATTACCCATGTCAATTTCATTTCAAATATGTTGAAGTTCATTTTTTTAGGGAAGACATTCATTTTGGGTATGCTTTTTAATTCAGGTACACACACCTCCTTCATTTTCTTCGGTGTGTACCTCATTGTGAATAAGAACCCCATCCTTTGACTCCCCCAAATTGGACTCATTTTATAGTGGTTCTTGTATAATGTAATTAATGAAATTTATTGGTTTATAATGCAATGATGAAATTCTATCAGTGTCTTTATGAGATCACTTTCTTCATCATCCACCATGATACATTGTTCTCTTATTTGTTGGATCCCTATGAACTATTTGTTAGATAGTGAAATATTGTGAATCCTTTGATAGTTCAGTTGTGGGTCCACATTGTGTATTCTTATATATTTGGTTGAAAACTATTTTCTATTGAGGTGGGGATTGTGGATGGTAAAAATCCACCAACCTTTAAAACTAGTGTTATTCATATTATTGTTCCTCAACCATTTTAGCTATGTTTTTTACTTCAAATGGTTGGTTAAAAAAGCCACTTCCGAATAGGCTTGGTTGGATCTTGAACTACTATGGCTGATATCATTATAACAACCCATGTAATTTTAGGAATTCTAGATCGAACAATGTATGAATTCATTATCTAAATCCCAGTAAATTTGCATGTTTCATAACACTGTGGTGCTATTTCAAAAATTTGTGATATCTGCTGGATGACTTCCTCTAAGAATGTATAATGATTGATGTATTCAGATACTTAGTGCAAAATAATCTTAGAAGATTTATCACAATGGGCCTAAAAATGGTGAAACCCAGTTGAGGCTTATTTTAATGAGCATCTCTTAAGCAATGAATAGAATTTTTTTTGTTGTAGTCGGGTGGGGGAAATCACGTTGCATGAAACCACAATCGATGGGAATTATTGATTATGGATCACTATAAAATTCAATGATCCTTGTTCACCCCATACACTGATATAAAAACCATACGGGGTTTCTACGATCAATTTTTATATCATTTCTAATGCTTTGAGGCATGCGCATTGAAGGAGACTTCTTCTGCTTATCAGTCATTGTATTTCAGGAATCCTGGAGAGATTCCAAGTCAATTTGCCACTATAAACCTTCTATTATCTTAACCTGACATTGATATTAATCATATGGTAATACATTGGTTTTCTGATAAAAATATTCTTCCATATGATGAGGAAGATGCCATTAATTCAATATTTGGGAAACATTTATTGAATTATAGATTGAATGATTTCCAAATTCCATAAAATTAATGTTTCTTCACTCTTAGATAATTTTTTCTCATACTCAACATAACATTTTAATCTTTACAAGATATTTCTCAACATGGAATATCTAGGGTGGATAGTATTTATTTATTTATCCCATGAAAATGGAATTATTTAATGGTTACACTTCCATATTAGTAGTAGAATGACCCAAGAGAGGATCAGAGAATGATAGTCACCTTGGGTTGTCTTCTAGCTAAGAAAATATTTCACTTGATAGTAACATGGAATCAGACATGACTAACCTTATTTTTGCATGTTCCTCAAGATAAGAGGGACTTCTCATCACTACATTGTCAGTTGGTCAATTTTCTTGAAAATGTGAAACTCTATAGTAGAGAGAACATTCACAACGAATTCCATTATTAGGAAGATCACCTTGTTCGACAATAGAAAAATGTAATCGTCAATAAATATTTTCATCTTTCCACATAGAGAATTTCCATGTCTTTCATCTATAGATATTTTCTTGATATTGACCTAATTATCATGAAGCATACTTTTATAATGATGTTTCTTATCAAGAACTCCAGAATTACTATTACTAATTAAATAAATTTTTAATGGGAGGGTTTTATATTCAGCCACTAGACATAAATGTTTGAGGGATTCAAGAACTCCAGTATTAAGAGGATCTAGATCGAAGATTGACTCTAGATTCTCCAACTGCATTTGGGGATAATTATTCATAGATGCTATATTACACGTATTTAGGGCCACTTTCATTGAAAAGTGGTAATCATGAGAAAGTGAATGTGCCTTTATTGTAGTGGCTATCAAAACAAACTAGTAATCTCTAACAGTAATAGTTGTATGTGCCCAATCTCGTTGTCTGTATGATGTGGGGGAGTGTTCCCAAAAACCCTAATGGACATGAACATAGGTTTTTATCTATTACATGATGGAATTATTATTAGTCATCCATGGTATGGGGAATAGTTTTGTGTTTGTCTCTCTAGTACTACTGAATTTTCTATAATAATATTTTGGAACTCTTCCAGGATATAGCATGGAATTTTTGTCTACCATTTCACCATTTCAAAAATTTGTTTTTAAATTTCAGTGGTCGTAACATTAATAAAAATATAATATTATTTTGGGTACATATATGTAGCTTACATTTTCCTCCCTTTATTGTTAGTGGATACATATAGTATTCATGGGTAGGGATGAGATTTGGTTCTACCATTGGTTTTTTATCAGATATTTTAGACTGACTTCTCTATATGCTTCCAAATGAGACTATTGTACAGAGTGATGGATACTAGTAGGTGTATGATCATGCTTTATATTTTTTTCCCATGAACAGTCATCAAAATTCATTGAATACTGAGAGGCAAGACCGTTGTAAGGAATGGAGAGTGAAGCATGTTGTATGTTATAGAATATCCATTTTCACTATATTTGGTTGGAAATCAGTCTTGAATGTAGCCAGAAGAGTCTTCTATCTAGTGGAGTTAAGATGGATTGGTGTATATGGCCGTTAGATGTTTTCTACAATGATGGTATGATGGACTTCAATAGAGAGGGAAAAGTTAGTAACCAGTCCCATTTTTTCTGGATTTTTTTCTAGTTGGTTTGTCTTGCATTCTTTGGTCGGAGGAACCATGGCCAAACAGCTAAAGATAACACCCTCATCATGTTGAGGTTTTGTTACTGCGTGGCATTGGAATCATTTTTTATTGATAGGAATCCATAGGATGGATCCATGTTCCATTTGAATTAGTCTAAGGGAGGACTCTTGGTAAACCTTTATATAATAAAAGAGGTGTTATTAATTTCATTTTGGGGATAAATTCATAAAATAGATGAAGGCAGTGGTTGGTACCCTCTACTACTCGACCCTCAGTCATCACTGACCGGACGACGGGTCAGTATTCTTTATATGGAGGGCCATTCAAGCATCCTCCAAGGTGGGGATAGTACCATGTTGATGATATTCTAAGACCAACTCATTGGAGACCCAACATTGAAGGCAATAAGTTAATGATAATGTCTTTCATGCGGATGATGATCTAACTTGGGAAACAGTCGAGGAATTCATGGGAGAAATCTATAAGGAATCCATTTTTAATGAATGGTTTTCCTAGAAAGAATGACCATTTTAATGAAAAATACAAACAATGAACTCCATCAAAGAAACATCTTTTATATTTAAACATGAATGATTGATTCCAAAGTATTTCCATATTTTATCAATTGATAGGGCCTTAACATATGAATAATACTATCCACTTGGTTACGGATACACATGTAGTTCACCATTTTTCCCCTATAACATGTGTTATGGTGAGGAATCACTACATCCAGATGGGTTCCATCGAATTTATTTTTTGAAATACAAACACCAAATAATTTTTTATCAAAAGGGACATACATTCAAATGGTAGGTGTTTGTTATGTTTATTGAACAATGACACTTAATAACTCACACTTGTTGTGAGGATGTGAGGTCAGGAACATCACCCCCATTTGAGGGAAATTATTTTCTACTTTGGGATTCTCTTATAAATTCATGATATGTTCATGAAACCTTATGAATTTACCACTCTTAATGATGAATTCCCTATAATTTTGCAATAAATTATTACCATGAATGATAATTAAAATCACATGTATGTTTTTGAGTTTCTTAATCAATGGATATATCTATATATAATATAGGTTCTCCAAAAATGGTTTTCTTTCATACACATATTAATGATTATTTGTTTGTTATTATGGTAATATTGTTTTTTATGCCACTCAGTGGGGCACTCTAGAATTTATCATCACCCAAGGAGACGAATGTTTTTTTTAATGTTGGATTCCAACCCATAAATTATATTATTATATATCCTTGTGAAAGGATTCATAACCCATGTATTTCAGGGTTGATTAATGGGACACATAATAACATTTAAGGTCATGTGATAAGGACCAAACCATACAGTTTAACATTGTGTGGGAATGAAATCTAGGGTGTGGGTAAGTAGAAAATTTTTGTTGTGGGGATTATAATAAATCAGCCCAAGTATACTGGAATGGATATGAGTTTTCATGTTTTATTAGAACTAGTTGACATTTTAGCCCAGAAAGAATATGTTTGTTTAGTAATGTTGGGTTTTATCCTCATGGTGGCTGCATACTTATCCCATACATATGAGGATCAAATCTCTCATTGTTCGATAAGTCTCACAAGGGGTAAAACCCATTGAGATAAACTGGTTAGGGCTTACTCCTAAAAAAGATTCATATGTTACAAGGACAATGAAATATATCATAACTCATAGAGATTAAAGGGGTAACTATTTTTTGGATTACTCTTATAGAGGATGGACAATTTAAGGTAAATAGGGTTTCACATTTGAGGTGGATGTCCATTGAACTCAGGACCATGGTGAAGGATACCTATGTATCCCAATTATAGTGGGAATTAGGGTTCTCATAATTACAAAAATAAGGTGGATTGTTTACTTGTTGTGATCATCAATAATCTGTAAGACCGCCTGAGTCATACTGAATGTGTGAAACAAGAGGATATGAATGATTCAATAAGTCAAACACTTTATCCAACACTAATGGATGAGTTTCAGCCTAATGAGTAATATATTAGGGCATTGGTGGATGAGGGAATGTGGAAATGAACCCATCAATGTGAAAGGAATGTGAAAGTCATGCGGTCTGGCCTAAAATTCTTTTGAATTATTCCAGGATGGATGCCCTAAAATGGGTCCCATATTGGATGGAGGATATGATTCCCTGTTGTGGGGAAATGTATGTGTGATCCTCACTCTTCCAATTTTGGGACCAGAGGCTCCGAGTCTCAGAGATGGGGAGGGATATTGATTCTTATTCCTATAATTCAAGATTGGGAACTCCATAACATTGTCCTAAGGGTATGGGTCCTTGTGAACATATATATATAGATCCATAGACACATCATATTTCCTGGCCCACTGGTATGATTAGTGTGGGAAAATATTGACCATAGATATCTAAATATAAAAGAGAGACATTATGATATGCCTTTCCAAATGGTCTGATAAATCAAGAATTCTTGGAGGAGGATTCAACCTGCAAACATTCAGATAAGGAATCCCAGGAAGGAGTGGACATTCCATGGGTGGAAATGAAGTGTCCTTCAAGGATGGATTGCATAAATGTCCTACATAGGTGGTCCCTGTAGGTGTGTTGTGTAAGTACGCTATGTAGGTCTAAGGAGGAACTAAAAAAAATATAATACACGAAGGATATTCCTATGAAATAATGATATGTTTTTTCAATAAAATATAAAGAAAAAACATAGGGGGTGATATTTTAACTAAAACTTCCAGGGTGTCCCTTGATGTCTATGCAATCATCTCAAGTATGTCTTTACAAACAGAAAGTACATTGTATAGATGACTATTCCTTATGGAATGAGTAACCTTAATCAGATATTTCCCTATTAAAACTATGAAAGGACCTTTGTCTTGAATATCAAATCTAATTATCCCTTCCATCGTGTTCTACATAGATACATTATAAAATTTGTGGGACCTGTGAAAAATATCAACACAATGGGAGAATTGGATGTTCATTCAATTGTTTCAATTCTAAAAATTGGGAGTCTAGGGGTCATATTTATAGGCAAAGAGGGGGGCTTTTCGAATGGTGGTTTTCTATGTAGGTCTTTATTGTTGATCCACTGTGTAGATATTCCTCTTAGGGGTACGAAAATGATGTTTCCACGTAGTTTTAGGGCGTAGGTCCTTAGTGTAGGTCATCAGCATAGGGGATGTGCAATAGGGTGTATGCACAGGATATTCGTTGGCCGCTTGATACATAGATGTGCTATGTGGGCCCATCTTCATTTATGTAGAAATGGCATGAACTGCACATGCCTTCTTATGCAAAGGTATAATATGTATATTCGATGAACTATATTTCATTAATTCCTTTAATTTTATTTATAATTTATGATATCCAATGTTCTTCCTCTTAATAAATTTTACATTCAATATTTAAAACAAGAATGTCAATAATATTTAATAAAAATTAAATGTACTTCTCTGTGATTATATTGTAAAACATATTAAAATTTTCATTTTAAACCAAGATTTCTTATATTAAGGATGTATTTGGGTCATTAAAAATATGATAGAACCCTTGAGGGAATAATAGTTGTGCCTTCCAATGATAGTGAGTGTGTCTATATAGAGCACATTGATGAAATTTCACCTGTAAAATGATTGATTTAATATCTATTCAATGGGATTGGTCCGATAAGGGAATCCCTCATATTCTAATCCTCTATTTTTTCTTATAAAGGACCACAATCCCCCATTAATTCATAAATTTACTTTCCTATCACTAATTAAGATGATATTTTTATGGAATTCCATACATCATGTATGTTACAATAAACATCACCTCCCATATGATGATTTCAAAAACAAGGAATATGTGGGGTAGAGGTAAAGTGAATTTGGATTCCCATTTTTGTTAAATTAACATATAAACCTAAATTTTTATTGTGAATCATCATCAAAATATTTGTTGAATTTTACATTGAGCATAAGAATCATTGTAATAGTGGTTTTTTGTTAGTGGTTCTAGAGACATGATTAAAATTCAACATTTTGAGAGTCCTCATTCTAAGTAATATGCAACATACCTTTCTAGGTAGCCTCATATATGTATGCCCCATTCCATTATTTTTCTTCACCACATCCAGAAATATACATCACTATAGTATGACGTTATGCAGTAATGACCTAGACATTTGAAAAATAATTTTTCCAGGAGAAAATTTGTGTTATACTATATTGCACGCAATAAAAAAATTTCTATTTAATAATGAAGTTTGTATAATGGGAAATACGTTAATTGGTATTATACCACTATATGACCATTGGTCAAATATGACAATTGGTTAATATGATAATTGAAAATATACTTTTGTTAATAATTTAATGTTATAATCAGTGATTATAAATAAAAATGTTAAAGGATTTTTAATGTACGATTTGTGATTTACTCTACGTGTATATTTATATCATATTAATCTCATTTTTTTGAACATGGGAGAGAGTTAAATCACTGGGGTTCTCCCTTTACCATGCCCAAGACTAGAGTTAACAAGTGAATCTTGAATGAAATTCCCTTTGATTGATGTTTAAGTAAGTGGATGTTACCACTTGGGTGATGACCACCAGGACACTTCAGGAATCTATCACAATAGAAAACCTTAACCTTAAATAGTACATGAGTGTTATAAGGGGTTATGAGTAAAGGAATTAGAAACATAAAGTGTATTTTCATTTTATAAATAAAATTTTTATTCCATTAAATTCCATTTTAAAAATAGTTTCTCTTAATAAAATTTAGTATTAATTTAGATAGAAATTAAAAAATTGACTTTTCACAAACAAAACATGCTTTCTAGATAAGATATTTTTATTTTATAATATACTTAGGTATTATGAACTATATTTATTTTAATTAAATAATGTGTTAAAAACAATGATATTTAAATATAAATGATAATATAAATTTATTATGTCCTTGATAATTTATAAGTGTTAAAAGTTGACTATTCTTTTTTTTAACCACCTATTTTTTTAATAAATTAATAAATTAAAATTTAAAATTTTAAAATCACATAATTTATAATTTTTTGATAATATAAAAACAATTTTTAAAACCATCACACTGAAATTATGTTTTTTTGAATTTATGATAATTTTTAAAATATAGTTTTTTATTAAATGAGTATTTATAATATTTCTTGAGGATTTATGTATATTTAATGACTTCATTATTATTTAATAATTATTAAATAATAAGTTAACCCCAATCCATGGCATCAATTATTTAAATTTCATTAATATATTTTATTCAATTTAAAAATCTATAATTTACTATAAAATGTTTAAAATGAAAACATTGTCTTAGAAACGTTATTTTGTTGGAACATTAATTTTACTATACATATGAAGTAATATAATATTCTTATAAATTCATATTGGTAAAAATAAAATAAAAAATTTCCCAAATGTCAAAAATTGTTGATGAAACCATGGGTAAGCCCATGGTTTTCCATTTTCCATAACCATGATTTCTGATGCCTATATTGGTAAATTATAAACAAAATCCCCATAATTTATATAATTTAAAAACCATTTATCCATTTCAATTCTCTCATTATCCATCCTACATGAATATATAGTATTTTTACCTTTTATGGAGTCCTCTAAGGATTCCTTAAGACTCCAAGGATATATTCTTTAAGATCAAGTTGTAACTCTTCACGTTAAAGGAATTATCATTCTATTATCATTGATTCAATAACCTATTTTAATATATAAATTATGAATGTTATGTTTTCTCTCTGTTATTACCCAGTTAATCATACCCATACAACAAAATTATGTTTTATGAATATTATACCACTATCTATTCTTAATTTACACTTTTCTAAAAACATATTTTATAATTGTTATGAATCTAAATTTGCTTCTAAAATTTTCCCTCCTCTTATCGAGAATTTATATATTGTTTTCTTATTGTGAATTCCTAAAACAGATTATTTTTTAATGATAATAAACTAGATATAAAATTTTTTTACATTATTATGATAATATAATAATACAATCATGCATTCCCTTTCTATTTGTTAAATATAATAGAATAAGCATGTTTTTAAGAACTTTTAAAACCCCTTGATTTTTATAATAAACCTATTTTTTTACCACAAGATAATTAAAGAAATATTAAATTATTATATATATGAATAAAATTTAATAATACATAATAATGGTTAACCCTGATAGTGCTCCAATTATTTGGGTGAAGAACATAATCTAAATAGATTACATGTTTTTTGATACCATGACGAATAGCAATGGTAATGTTCATTTACGACACTTTAGTGGTTAAACTTTGTGATATGACTATGAATTTTAAAATTAATTGTTGTATCTCTATATTAATTTTATGATAATTGTTATTTTTATTATTACATTCCCAATGTTTCCTTACTCATTCACATTACATAATGATATTCCTCATGTTCACATGTAAACAGTTTCCTTTAATTTACCTCTTTCTCATCCCTTTCTTTTAATGTATATCCCCAATATATGAGATATAGTAAATGTACCTAGGATTAAACCATAAGTATTTAATCTTGTGAATTTTGTAAAATTTTATAATATTTCTTGGATTAAGTTTCTAATTTCCATGAAAATAATTTTTAAAATATCCACTTTTTTGTTCCATGTATTGAAACATTTATATAATAAAAGACGGGATACAATAGTTTGTATCAATGGGAAATTTAGTTATTTATGGAAATTATGACATGAATGATTTAGTGGGAACCTTGTGGATATGTTTTAATATAGTAAAAATTTAGGTATTTTGGTGATGTATTGTGTTAGTGGGTTCTATGTTAATAATTTTTTTTCGTTATGAAAAAGAAGATGTGTCTCTAGCATATATGTTACTAGGTATAACACCTAAAAACACCAAAATGAGTTAGAATTTATTGGGAACTAATTAACTATAATGTTACATGTTTCAATCCTAGTTTAACACTACTAAGGGATATGTCTGGTTAATTAAATGATTTTTATTATACATTATGAAGTATAAATATAACATATAATTTCTGTCATAGAATAACATATTTAATCATGATGTTTTATGACATAATATTTTTTAAAATTATATTATTTATAAAAATTCATGTTTTCCACAACGTTTATCTTATTTTATAACATATTAGAAGATATGAGTAACTATGTAAATGACAATCTCAATGAACCAACCATTCATTAGTGTTCCTATGATGGACGCTTCAATTGAAAACATTATGTGAATGGTTATTCAACTAACTTTATTTGTAATGAATAAAATGAATCATGCTAAGAGACTGAATTCACCATTAAGGTAATTAAATTCTAGTAATTCCTTTATGTATTTATGACCACCTTCTTTTATTATATATCCCAACCCATGTATTTCTGAAAAACGTATAAAATGTACATATAATATATTTCCTTTACTCCACTATTTGGAACAAGATAAAGTCACTCTGGTTGTGTATCACTTAGAGGTATATAATGATCAATGGTGGAAAATTGATAAAAAAACTATTCCCATAAGGTATATTGATTCTTAGAAGTGGTGAGAGATTATACGAAACCATTTTCAAAAAATATATCCCATTTTTTTTGAAAAAAAAATTGGAGAAGGAATTATAGCTCTAATGTAGATGGAAATTAAAGCCATCAGATTCTATGAGATGAAATTTCCATAAATTCCCATTACACCAACCGATTGGTTATGGATTCTAATGGAATGTTTGGTAGAGTATTTGGTGGACTAAGACCTTTTCTATGAAAGAATATACCTAATCGAGACTATGACATTTATGAGGAGATAATGAAGTGTTATATGAATGTTGAACTAGTGTTCAAAGAGAGGCATCAGTCACATAAATAAAATAAAAATAATAGATAATTGATGGAAAAATGAGATAGAAGATTCGTCATGGAAGAGGATGAAATAAATATAATCATCCCAAATGTAATAAATTTGGGAAGAATAATTTGAGGAACTGCTTACTTGGGATTGTGAACTATTAGGAGTGTGGAAGAGATGTACATATAGCTTGTAACTGTGAATGTGTGGTGAATCAATGAATTCTAAACATTAATGAAAAAAGGAATATGGTGTCAGACCATTGTGAAGTCCATTTCTATATGTTTGGACAACTGTGGAACTTATAAAACCAGCTTCCAATTCAAAATATAATAGAGAAGAATCATCATCGACCTCGGAATTGGCTAAGGGTGCAAGGTCCTGTGTCATCTATCACGACAGATGAAGTAGAAACTGTAAACTATGACATGGAAGGTACACATATTGTTCTGTCGATGATAGAATGTAATTTATCATATTCTATTTATATACATTCTATTATTTAATCCATGTTTTCAATGAATATAGAATCATTACTTGAACAGATTTAAGTGGAGTTATCATTCAATACTCCTAGAGTGATTATCCAATAATCAACAGTATATCAAAACTGTATTATTCCATTATTGAAAAAATAAAATCATTTATAAATGATTCATGCCCATGGTAGAATTAGACACTATACTGGGGATGGAATTTTTCTCCCAGTAAAATTCATAGAATAACTACCAAAGCAAGGAAATCACAATATTCATGAATTGAAAACATAAACTTATTTTCAATGGATATGTATCTCTCTCTGATCATTATCTAGAAGCTCCACACATGAACTTCATAATGGAGATGATTGATGAAGATAATGAAGGAAGTGGATGTATATGAATTGAAAATGACCCCATCAATCATGATTACGTTCACATATTTCCTTTGGAGATAAATTTACCACCCCTATAAAGAGAGGTAGGGTTCTACATTGAACACATATTACATCCATGATGATATCAAAGACCATGTATAGAAGGGAAATTTTTTATCTTGTGTAATTAAAGAAACAACTTCAAAATCTTATTTATACTGTGTTTATCGAACACAGTGTGACTCCTTGGGGAGAACCTCTTCACTTTTTGAAGACGAATAATGGATGGATACATCAATTAATTGATTAAAAATATCTTAAAAAGTCCACAGTTAAGAACAAGTAACCTTCCTAAAGGATTTATGATTTATTTATCCAGAAACATAGGGCTAAATTATTCACCATGATTAGTCATTGGTCGGGTTATCATCAATTATGTGTTATGAAAGATGATATTTCAAATATTGTCTCTAGATCGAGATATGTCTATTATGAACTTTTTGTTACCCCCTTCATATTGACTAATGATCCTTCTATATTTAGGGATTTTATGAATAGAAAATTTAAAGAATAACTTAATAACAATGTTGTAGTTTTTATTGATGATGTAATAATATATTAAAATATTATCATTGAACATGGGTATCACCTAAGTGTTACATTGAAAAGTCTAAAGATTTATAGGGTGTTCGAAAAAATTTTAAAAATGTGATTTTTTGAAAAAAAAATTCCTTTATTGGGGAGCTTTTTAACTACTGATATAATCTCATTCGAACCTTCCAAAAAAAATGTTGTGAAAGAGTTTTCTCATCCTACAACAGTAACTGAGATTCATAGTTCTCTTGATTTAGGGGGATATTTTAGGAGGTTTTTGGGAAAAAATTTAAGGCATTAATAATCCAATAACAAATTTAACACGAAAAGGGGATAAACAAATCCTGAAAAAGGAGTGTGAAGAAATTTTCTAGGAGTTGAAGAATGGGGTTGTTATTTCACACGTGTTAACTCGAAAATCATTCAAATATGGATTCATTGTTTTTAGTAATGCATCTTTAAAAGGGATTGTGTGAATCATCATGAAAAATCAAAATGTTATTTCTTATGCATTATACAGTTAAATACCCATGAGTAGTATTATCCTAACCTTGAACTGAAGCTAGTTTCAGTTATTTTTCTCTAAAATTCTTTAGAAACTATCTTTATGGGGAGAAATTAGATATATATAAAGACCGCTATTGCTTGAAGTATATTTTTCTGTAAAAGTAACTCAACATTAGACAGAGCAGATGGTTGGAACTTATTGAATAATACAAGTTTTTAAATAGTTATCACCCTAAGAGGGAAAAACAATTATTCATTGAGTAAGAATGTCCATGTTGTGCTAGAAATGATGAGGATTAAAGGTGATCAATTCATAAATGAACTAGTAAGGTTAACCATTAGATAAATGAAGTAAGGGACACCATCGATCTTATAAAAAATGATTTTGTGACCATAATTTCTAGGGAAGATCATATAATCTCGAATAGAATACTTTTATTTCAGAATAAGATAGAGGATGTGAAGAATGGAAATATTCTTTAGTTCAATATTGATCATGAATGTGTGAGGAAATTTCATAAAATGGATATGTGTCTCATTTACTATAGAAATAATGAATGATTTGATGGATGAAGCTCATAGCTCTTCATTTACAATACATCTTGGATGCACTAAAATTTATATGGAAAAAAATCATAATTATTTGTGGGATATAAGAACATGTATATTTCCTACTACAATACAATGTTCTCTGTGTTTCAATAATTAAAGGTGGAGTGACAAAATCTTAAAGGGGTATTTCAATCACAGTCCATTGCAACATGGATGTGGGACTATATCACTATGTAATTCTTCATTGTTTATACAATAACACTAAACGAAACAATTTGATATGGATTACAGTGGAGCAACTAAACAATATGACACATTTTCTCTATTTGGGATGATTTATCTCTTGAAAATATTACAAGGTTTACATAAAAGCAGTTGTGAGGTTGCACTGTGTAGCATATTATATAATTTTCTATCTTCATCAAAGGATTACATAAATATTCTTGAGAATTCGTCAAAATTATCTAATTACCAAATTGAATTTCAGTATGGAATATCACTTTCAAATTGATGAAAAATTTTAAGGGACTATATACTCACTCATGATAATTATTACAACATCAAAAATAGAATTTAATGGTGGATGGGATCAAAACCTCCCATTAAATGAGTTCTCAAACAAAAACAGATTTCACCCAAGTATTAAAATGTTACCCTATGAGGATCTATATATTATGTGATATAGAACTCTTATATGTTGGAATTAATTTAGTGAGATAAAGATTATTGGCCCTTATATTGTGAATTATATGACAAAAATAGTTCATTTCATTTGGCAACAAATAATGGATTCTCATAGTCAGAAAATGAGCTATGATGTCAACTATAGAAGGTATATAGTGTTTAATGATTGTGAAAAAAGCTTCCATTTTAGTGTCACCATGACATAGGGTCATGATCTTTTGGAAAATTCAGATGCTTCTCCCTGAAAACATTTTCCCCATGATATTACGGATTTCTTGGGACCAATGGCCTATCAACATTCACATCAACTAAATATATCTCACGTTCAAGGTGTATTCTATATATATCACTTGGGGAAGCACACACATGATCCATTACATGAAATAATTCCATAGGTGGTACAACTAGACCATGAGCTCTCTTATAACAATCATCAGGTGGGGGTTTCATACCATAGACAAAAGTGTATATAAAATTAGACTACCTACCTTATCAAATGCTTGTTGAGGAACCAAAAATATTAAGTTGTGATTTGGGAACCATCAGAAATAATGAGACAGAAATTCCCAAACATTTTCACAACTAAGAGAAAGAGTTAAAAATTTCAAGGATGAAATTTATCACATGAGAAAGAATCAAATTACATTGACTTTTAAATGATATTTTTTTATGAGAAAATGT
This sequence comes from Viscum album, assembly GCA_963277665.1. Lineage (NCBI taxonomy): Eukaryota > Viridiplantae > Streptophyta > Magnoliopsida > Santalales > Viscaceae > Viscum > Viscum album. Next base: position 1,073,042,179 of record OY728140.1, on the reverse strand, counting down.
ATATAATATAATCTTATACACCAAAAATAATATCACATTAATAATTAACAAAGTTAGTAGGGAAATATTACCTTTGATATTCCATATTTATATGACGTATGGTCAATATGACCATGTTAATATGAACTTTAACATTATAATTATTGTTTTTATGTAGAAATAATGAAGCTTAATTAATGTAGAAAAGATAATTGATAACCATAACTAGTGGAGTCATTGAATATAAATCCCATTTTCCAACACATGTGAGTGATGTAGAATCACTAGGGTTATTTCATGACCAAGGCCAAGAATATATTCATCAATTAATACTTAAAAAAACTCCTATGGAAGAATTTCATGTTATATGAAATCACCACTCCAACGATGATAGCTGAGTGACCTCATAAATCTATCACCAGTTCAATCCTTACTATTAATTTGTATATGGGTTCTATAAAGGGTTACATGTCTAGTACATAGTTATTAAAAGTGTAATTACAATCTATAACTATAATCATTACTCCATCAATTACATTTAAATAATTTCTTCCCTTATAAAATATATATTTAATTGAGATGCAATTCGAAAATAACTTTTTTCAGACACAAATTGTACTTTGTACAAAAGATATAAAATTTTATTATATACTAAACAATTATGGAAAATATTTATTTTAATTATATAGTATGTAAAAACACTCTTGTTTTAATAGGAATGATAAAATAATTTTATTGTATCTGTGAAAATTTTTAAATTTCAGAAATTTTACAATGCATTAACAACCCATTATTTTTTAAATAAATAAATATTTTATATATAAAAGTTAAATTTATAATACTTATTGAATTATATTGATAATTTAATAATAATTGTATAAATATGAATGTCAAAATTTTGTTTTGGTGAATTTATGAGAATTTTCTCAAATGCATAATTTTTTCTATGACTACTATGAAAACAATTTGAGGTTTTTGGTATGTTTAATGACTTCATAGTTCTGTAGTAATGATGTAATAATTAATTTACAAGAAAAAACAACCTAAAATATGTTATTTTATTAATATCATGTATTTTAATTGGATTTAATAAATTTAGAAACATATAATTTACTTTCCAAATTCTAAAATATAAATTTTTTATAATAACATTATTTTTTGTAAACATTAGTTTTTATTTATATAAGAGAATATATATATATATATATATATATATATATATATATATTAGGTTATTGGGGATATAATTACGTTAATCAAACACAAACCATAAACACACAGGCCTAAAAGGCACGTCATTTTCCCCCTATGGGATAACCCACCCAACTATACACTTTATTACATAATTTACTTTTTCCCAATGGCCATGTGGTCATGAAGAACATTTCATGTCCCGTTGGCCCAATTTTTCGGCCTAAGAACAATTTTTTGAATAGTAACTTGGCTACTACTGTACACTCTATATTACTGCCACCACTATAGTACCCAATGATGTAATAGTACCCACCACTACTATAGTGTCGTCGGCCAACAATTTCACCACTATTACAATAGGCTTCAGTTCTGCCCGAAAATATTTTCATTGTTTCGTAGTTCATATGGGTTAAAATAATATAAAATTAATCCCAACAATCTATAAATCATGAGAAAACACATGGCTAGGACCATGGTTTTTCATTTTCCATAACCACGATTTCTAAGGCCAATGTTTGGAAATTATGAGACAAATAGCCTACTTTTTCTATATATAACCACACATTTCGCAATTTAATTTTATTCAACATCCATACTCTATAAATAGTTTGTATTGTTTTCCTCCCATGGAGTCCTTTAATGTATCCTCAATCCCTCATAGTTCCATTACTCATGATTAAGGAGTAAGACTTCAAGAAAACGAAATTATCCTTCTTTTCTCTTCGATTCTATAACCCCTTCTCATTTATGTCTTATTAATCTCATGGGTACACTCATTTATTACCCTTTATATCATTCATTCATATTAAAATTTTGAATTATAAATATGAAACCACTTTTTCCTCTCATTTTACAATTTTATTAAACAAAATTTTATACATGTTATGCTATTGAAATTACTTCTTAAAATTTATCTCTTCCCCGCAATATATTACCTTCTATATTTTATTTTTGAAAACCCAAAATAGTTTCACTTGTAGGGATATAAAACTAGATGTAAAATTTATTTATCTGATTCTGGTATTAGAAAACAAGAAACCCAGATTCAAATTATATTTTTTAAATATGACATAATGATCATGTCCTTAAGAATGTTTGAATCACCATGATTTGGATATACAAAACTACTTCATTAAATGATTATTTATGATGTTTTTTATTATGATATATGTGTCTCACATTAATTAATACATAATAATAGAGTTATTTAATAGTTCTTTAATGAATTGGGTATGGAAAGTAATCACTGGATATGACATGTTTCACAATACCTTATTTAATAACCATGATAATTTTCATTTATGACACCATAGAAGTTACAAATGGTGATATTGTCATGAATGTAAAAATTAAATGATGTAACAAAATTTCCATGTTATGATTCATTTTTTTTAATATTCTTCATATTCTTATACTCATAGTCATTACATAAGGATACTCCTCATGTTAACAAGTAAACTAATTCCATTACTAGGCCTCTTTCTCATCCTTTTCATTTTATTTTTACCTTAATTATATGAGATGTAGTAAATAGATTTAATATGAGCCTATAACTATGAATTCAAGTGGATTGAAATGAATTATTTGTATTTCCATATACTCTACTATTTATTTCCACGAAAATAAATATTAAAATATCCTCTATTTTGTTCCATGCAATGATAAGTCAGTGTAATAAAAGGGTGGTTTGAAATATAAGATGTGTGTAAAACATATTTACTACATGATAATAAATCACATTGGATGATCCTTTCACCTGATATGACACTATATCCCTCAGTCTGTGTGTTCTCTAAATTGTTTCATTAACAAGACACATATAATTACCCTAAGAGGTGTAAAACCAATGTCCTCATATATTTCTTTCATTATAAATGTCCCATTAATCTACATTCCATTTATAATCATAACTATTAATTACTACGTATTACTTGTTATAACAAATAACCTATGAATTCCCTTCATCATGGAAAAACCATCACTAAGATAATTCCACATTTATTGGGACTTAGTCCCTTTATGTGTTACCTTGTATTTCCTAAATGGGTATATATTTTCTATGGAATTCATATCCAACGAGATATATTCCCTTTTAAGTCAACTGAAATGGGAATCTTATACCTAAGTCACATAAACATCATTAATATACACCATTTGCGTTATCATTGGTACCACATGAAGTTAAACTACCTACATCAGTCCCAGTTAAGTGGAATTAAAAGTTTTAAAGTGTCTCATTCTATAGAAGTGAACTATGTGGTCTCATAATTCCATCATAGGTATACATTGGAATCCCATTTAGTATTCCTGATCCCAACATCCTATTCCAACTCTCCCCTGGATTATTCGGACTCAAGAGTTCGTTGTAATCAATATTTAAATAAAAAACATATATGTGAAATCAATTAAACATCCCTCGTGATACTAAGTACTATTATTACTAATATAACAATTTATGTTTCAAAAAAAATTTTCAAATAAATAATTGATTCCCATTTTATATAATAATTCACCACAAATGTTGTGATGAGAAAGAACTCCAATTATCTCAACCACTGTGTTTTGAAAAGATGTTGTTTGTAAATTCTCAATGAAAACAAATATTTGGAATGAAAATCATTATTAAATCAAAATTAACGTGGGAATGAAATTCAGTGGGAGAAAATGGTATACCAAAAATGTGAGTTAAATTCATGGAGACATTAGTGTCAAAATAAACTCACTAGCATCTACTTCACCCAATGAATCCTTACCCATTAGAAAAAAATTCTATAACTAACATGAAAAATATTACCTAAAAGATATTAAAATATATTTAATTAATATTATAGGAATATATAATTATTTTATCTATTTCACATATGAGTATTGTCTTCACATGAACCTCATTGGGGATCAAGCCGCAACTACTGCAAGCCTACCTCCACAGGCCAGTTGTGGAGAGAAGTGGTGTTGTCACAACAAGATCAGGGAGGAATTTTCCTAAGAACCTACACACTCACACATAAAACTCATTAGAAACGTGCAGAAGAAAAAAAACTAAGTACGACACTACTACATATAAACCATAAACATGCATCATCCTCTAAATAGTATATGTACAGAAAAGTAAATTGAAAGGGAATGTGAAAAAATAAACACCCAACTAGAGAATAGAAACAACATTTTAGTAACTGAAAAAGGTAAAATAGCATAGAGAGATGCACTTCTAGATCCCATGATATAACCACCATACGTGGTCCAAGCACCCTATATCAGTAAGTTCTTCTAATGTCACAATCAAGTTGTATTTAATCTATATAATGAATGATATATATAGAAAAATACCAATCATGGGTGAGTATAAACATAAAAAAAACGATGCACAAATATGTTAAGGGAGTGTAGTAAGAGATATAACTAAAGAGGAAACAAGTATATAGAACAAGAAATAGTTAATTGAGTGCAGATCAACCCAACAAGAGAGTGAAAGTAAACTCATCCAAAAATAATCAGCGAGAGACGATTATAATATTACATCCTCATCGATTGCTCACTACCTATTTTAGGAGAGTAGACTCATCCATCCATGATAATCTAGACATGAAAATCTTGTAGTATACCAGACACATCCTTGAATCTCCAATAAAGAGAGTAACCAAAACCCAAATAGTGGGTACTGAAACATGATATATATAGATATGCTCAACCAAAGAAACATGAACAAGAGGGTAATGGTATCTCCATCTCATAGATCAGCATAATAAAAGAGTCTCCAATAGTTATATAAGTATCTATCAATGATGCCTTGCATCCCTCACATCTTCCCTGAACGCACAAGTCAATGTGACTCAATGACCAAACCATAATGCTATCCCTAATTGGGCATCTCTGTCTCACTAGTATGGTTTTAATTCTTGACACAAAGATGCGTCTTAGTGGGAAATGTTTCCCTATTTCTCATGAGTCCAAAGATACATCAATACATGTCTCTTCACTGATCCTAATAGTCAATAGATCATGTATAATGGTTGAGGAATCATGTCTATCCTAGTTATAGAGTGCCACTATAGTGTCATTGATGACCCATGCCCATCCCGGGTGTATGATTCCACTACAAATAGGTTGAGGTCCCATACAAAGCTCATATATAGGGAACCACTTGGAATTTGTTGAGGACCGATTCCTATTCTAGCTATAGATTTCCACTCGGAATAATCTCATGTCATCACCTGACCAATTCTCTCAAGCAATGCCTCAGATAGCCAACATGATCGAAACATCAATCGTTACCGTGAATAGGTTTCACACATGGAACACCTTCCATCATATATATATACCTAATATGGAAGAAATCATCACATTATATTTGAAAAAACACATAGGATATGCTACTCAGAGTCCAAAATTCGGTTTCCTTCATGTGCAATATGAGAAGTAGAAGACTCTTAATGTGGTACATGACATGTGTGCCCCCCAAACAATGTGTCACCCCACCTCATCACCTATCCATGATTCTATCCATACTCAGGTAGAAAAATATTATCTTGTATCCCTATTAATAACATTGTACTCCCAATATACATGGTACAACTTGCCAAAATTAGGAAGAGAAAAAGATAATCTATTTTTGTCAAAATGGAAAAAAAAATTATGAATTTTCATCCACATAAAACGGCACATAACCAAATGAATCACACCATCAATATCCTTGTGAAAAGACACATAAAATTGACTATTTATTGGCCAAAATTGGACTCTTAGTGAAGAAGTTGCTTCTCTTACCATCACACACAAATGGTGTTTCGTGGAACCCATTTCGTGATCCCGAAACATATAAAACGGATATCACCTTTCTCATGATCACAAAAAACACATGGATTAGCTATTTATTCTTCCCAAATGGGCACCAAATGTATAAGTCACATTTAAATGAAAACGCCCTTAATCGGGCCTCATGGGTCCTACACCTTTATTTTAGATTATGTTCATGAAATTTGTCTTGAATCATCATTCCCAATTTTAGGTTTTGGATGCCACTGATGGTGTGTCTATAGGATGTCATTTGTGGTAGATAACTCCAATACATAAATCCCCAATAATAATAATTATATTATTATTATCATATATTTGTATTTCCTACAACTATGTTATGAGACCAAGTTATAAGCCTCCCAAACTCACCTAAATAGGTTCTCCTTCAAGAGAGTGTCATATTTCCCCATAATCATGTAATATGTACTCCTGGGTTAGAAGAAAAGATTTTTTGTAGATTGACACATGCTTCCATGAGGTGTAGAAAAAAAATTAAATCCCCCTAAGGGAGTAGTATGAATTGTGACCAGAATTTCGTTCTCCAAGGAGCGGAGTTTTAATCTTTATGTCACATAATAAATAATATGTTTGAATGATTTAAGAATGAATGAGGTTTACTTAAAAAGGTTTGTGAATTTAATATGAGAAAGTAGTGAATGGATTAAGGTTGGGTTATCCCCTTTGTGTTGTCATCATAGTTTTTATGAAAATATGACTCTTTTCATTTTAGATTAAAAAAAATTAAATGAATTGAACAAAAAATTGTTTCTTCATTTCACCTTTGATTTAATTATTCATCAATGTGTAGAAATATTAATGGATTAATATTAATTACTCACAAAAAACCAAATCTAGTAATGATTTTATTATATAATTAAATTAATTTATCTAAATTTCTTCATGTGATTTGGAAATCACCAAATCACTCCCTTAGTTGATTTTCTTCATAGATTTACCAATCGGTATAAAAATGAATAGTTCAAACAAGGGTAGAATAATATTTAAATCAATGAAATATAATAATAAAGAATAAATCAATATTCAATCGTCTTTAATTAAAATCCAAAAATAAATTAAATTGAAAATAATTCTTCTCGAAGAATATAATTTCATTGAATAAAACGACAGAAAGTCAAACATCACAAAATGTGGCCCCCCTTCCTTTAACCCAATCACTATGGATTTTACCCCTCCATGTAAGGTGGGTCATAAAATTTAGACAAAAAGTAAACATGGACAAAAGAATTATGAATGAAGAACAAGGAGGAGGAATTTCTCCCCTATTAGATGCCTTCCACCAGATGGAATGGTATATCACACAATGCTTTATTAGGTAGAAGCTCTTCTCCTTTTATAGGTTGAGTTATCCTTATAATTTTGACTCCTTTTATCCCCCATAAATGATTTTTTTTCAAATTTCCTCTGTCATAATATATGTTCATAAATGTCTTGTCAGTATCCCCTCAAACTATCATCATTTTTATCCACCAGATGTTGGATTTATGTAATTTTAAATGAATAAGACTTTTCAGGATGAAATTTTTGAGAAGCATCCTTTAAATTTATAATGATCAATAGCCACATTAATGGATGAAAACCTCAATGTAATTTATCAGGTGAATTACCCAATAATTCCTCTTCCATATCCAGGTGTAATCACCTAAATTGGAGGTTTGGAGACTGAGTTATGCATCCGTTATGGTGGTGGGGTCCACACAGTCCACACGGAAACATTTCATACTTCAATGAATTTTTCGGACTACTAGATCTTCTAATCAACACATGGTCCCGAATAGAAATTTAGAAGAAATACAGTAGGGATTCTATAAAATAATCACTAAATTTTGAATTATATTTTCTATGAAATGAAAAACATACCCTTGGGGTCAAAATCTGTCCAAAACCCAGAATTATATATTTTTCACAATTTTTCTAATTTTTATTCAAAAATTCATGTTACCCATTATTTTAATAAATCATTTAAATACATGGGGTTTATAATTGAAAAAACTGTAAATAAATATCATTATTTGGTTAAAAATTGGCCCATAAATTTTCTCTGTCAAATACCCCAACACTAAACCCATGATTGTCCTCAAGCATAAAATCTCAACATGGAAGATAGAGGACACCAATGTTACCAATATTCATATTCTAATGCAAAAAAAAAAAATTCAACGTGAAATTAAACATTCAAAAATACAAAGAAAATATCAATTTAATTTCCCATTTTTCTATGAAACAAAAAATTCTCGTATTTTACTTTTTGCCTTGGAAATATGATAGAACTTATGATTATATTCATTTAAGCTCCTACATTCATTATTATTCAAAATTTCAATTCATGATTTACCTCACTTTTTATTATTTTCACTAATCACTAATGATAAAATTAAAGTATAGTTATGCTTATATCATGAGATCATGCTCCATATCCTTAGGCTTGTAAATGAACTACTTTATACACTTTGATAACAAAAAATAAACATAAAATAATGAGTACTTTCAATAAAGGTTCAAAATGAATCGGAGGCTTAATGACGGAAGGATTTGATTCTATAAAAATTAAGGCTCAAGGAGGAGGATAATATATTAACTACAATTCATTATTTCGATAGTAAAAGTGTAATGAAATCCTCCCCATCAAATTAGCAACACCCACTTCCCAAAAACTCAATGTAATGGTTATAATCAAGTAAGAAAAATGAATTATTTATACACCCTATTAAATATTTTTTCTTTTATAATTTTTATCTTTTTTGAATGTTATTATTATATAAATCGTCACATCCATAACCTAACCACATACGATCCGAAGATCGTCGGTCTGGAAAATGGTGATTTTTTGTTCCCTCAAATCACAACCCATTTTTTCTCTTTTTTGGATATTTTTTTTCATTTTTTATTTATTTTTATTCAAGATTAGAAAATAAATAGAGTGTAATGAACGATTCCAAAATATTTTACAATTCCCACATTAATAACCCTACACTTATTCTTTACAATGTACAACATCACATCCAACATGATTCCATTTACCCCCACACTTTAACTTTAAAATATCATGAAAATACTCATAGGAGGTTATCAATGGAACAAAATAGACTGAAACATAGTTCATACTTATAAAGAACATTCTTGGTCCTTATGGGAAAAATGAAGGATGGATGTAAAGGTAGTATTTTTATAAAAAATTGGCTTTTAAAAGGATGTGTCAATCATTTTAAATGTGTTTTTGCACAGTCATAGCTTTAACATGTTTCAATACAAGTTCTTGTCAGTCACATTCCCCAGGATCACTCAATAAATATGCTCTAGTTAAATAGGAAGTAGTAAATCATGAAATCCTCTCAGGAATGATATAGAAGACATTGGACAATATATCAATAAGTGATTAATAATAACAAATCAATTAACATAAATTTCAGAAATTCAAAGAATGAAAAATAGTTAGGAAATTTCATTTACATGAATCAATTTGTTCTCTTAAATCATGGGTCATAATTTCATGATCCATGATTCACATTAAACATCCAATTTTCTGTTTCAATAATTCAATAATAACAAGATGGAAATCTAAAACATGGAATCACATGATACCTACGAAACTCATGTCTCCTAGAAAATTCAAGTAATACTTGAATTCTAGTGTGTCCTCGAAATTTTAACATTAAAGCTCAAAAAATGATTTTGATGAAAAAAATGAAGGGAGATTAAATTATAATCATACATAGTTAACTCCATTTTGACATAAATCTTTTGTTCCTCTTCCTCTTATTCTGGTGTCTGTCATGTTTTTTCCTTCCATGATAGTTCTTGAAAAACTAAAACCACTCATACTAGGGTAAGAATCATTCCATTATAGATCAAATGGGTGATGTAAAAGGTAACTGAGTCATAAACACTAAGAAAACAGATAAAATCGGGTTGCCTCCCAGAGGCGCTTTTGGTTAATATCATTGGCTTGACCTCAACTCTTGAGAATAAATCAGTGGATGGGTTTGAGAATATTTACCTCCTCTATTGGTTCTTGAGGTAAAAATCCAATTAATATCTTCAGACTTTTATAATTTATAGTGAATTGGTTTACTCGATTTTTCTCAACCTAACTATAACCAAATGGATATACATTAGAAACATGAAATGGACCTTCCCACATGTAATGATCTATACCTGGTATTAAAATCAATCAAGAGTTGTAAATTAGAACTTTGTCTCCAAGTTGAAAGGACTTTTGTTTAATAAATTTTTCTTGTGCCACCCTAGTTCATCCTTTTTAAATCATTTAATTTCCAAATGGTTCTCTTCCAATTTCTTCTATAACATGTAACTAAAATTTTATCTCTTTCCAAACTCTCTCCAAATCCATAGTTTCATCTCCTATAGACAAAAAAACATGAATCATACCTAGATCATAAATTTTATCATTTCTGTATTCATGGGAGATTGAAAAGAGGGGCTTGTTGTTTGACAGAATTATTTTTGAGTCAAGGACTCTGAAGTTGACTAATCTATCTCCTCGCTCCATGATCAGGGTTCCTTCATGCAAATTGATGACTCTTTTTTTTCATTTTCAAGAATGGTCTTCCCAAAATTATGGGTGAATGTCTTGGTGCATTTTCCTCCTCCACGCTGAGTAAGTAAAATTATACTGGAAATTTTTTTTCTAAAATTTACTAGAACGATTCCACAACTCCAGATGGATAAACAGTGGATCTATTTGTTAGTTTCATAACCACTCTTTTGGGCTTCAACAATCCTATTTTTAGATAAGAGAAGACTGAATTAAAAATTACATTTATGGATGAAAAAATGTCACATAAAGCATCAGAAAAATATAAGGAACCCATTGTGCATGGAAATAAAATGACTCGGGATCTTCACATTTTGGGGGCTAAGGTGGGGTGGAAACCGCTAATACACTCTTTTAAAAACTGATCATTTAATCCTCATCAAGCTTCTTTTAATAGGTGCATATTTCCTTCGAAAACATTGCATATTTGTGTATTTGTAGGATTTCCTCCAACAAGGGAATGTCGATTTACACCTTTTTGGAAGATTACATGGATATCCCTTTGATTTTGTTCTTCTTCAGCCTTTGATGATCGAGTTAGTACATAAGGGAATGGTACCTTGTTTCCTCATTTATCTCTTTATTGCCATTGAATATTTTTTTCTGCCTTCTTCTTGGGGTTGATGAGTTCCTCACCAAGTTTTTGTTTGGAATCATAAAAAATACTTGGATCAGCTGTTTGAATCTCCTTGTCGCTTCATGTTGTGATTTTACTTACATTCTCCAGTGGATTTTGGGACCGTTTGGCCTAAGGGTTTACCTTGATTCTTGGTCATAAGATCCATGAGGCTATTAAAATTTTTGTCCAAATTTTTCATCATCTTCTTATGTTTTTCAATCTCTGTTTCTTGGTGGAACATCTCAGAACTTGTTGGAGGCAGCCAAAAATTCCTTTGTTGGAATGGTGGTGGTATAAATTTTTGTTGTGGATGGAAGGGATTCTTGTTTGGTGTATGGTTCTGAAATTGCTGTTAAAATGGTGGTCTCACCTTGTTCTATTGTCCTTAATTTCCTTGTTGGGTTTGACCTACTCTCAATTGTTGATTTTCTTAGAATTTCCTTTGTTGGAATACAGCTGCACAAGATTTTGTATTCTATATCTCAGCACATTGATCAGTTTTATGATTTGATTATGAACATAACCCACATACCCGAGGGGAAGATGATTGATCATTCAATTCCTTGATGGTCATTTTTCCCAAAACGGTTCTATGTTATTGAATTTTAGTCGAATGAAGAGGTGATAAGTCATAATTTCTTATCTTATGTATCCCTCTAGTAATAGTGCTTCTTGTACAAAATTGTTGTGAATTTTAGACAATCTTATTAATATGGTTTTTGACCTCTGTGGGTAATTTTTCAATCAATGCTTCTCTAGAGGATGCATCCACAAGGTTCCTATCACTATCCAGTAGTCCATGGAAGAAAATGACCAGGAAGTGGTGCTCCTCTCTTTCTTGGTGTGGGAATCTCACACTAAGCTTCTTAAGTCATTCCTAATACTCATAAAATGTTTCACCAGTAGCTTTTCGAATGGTGTATATCTCCTTCCCGATTGTTGTACTCTAGGAGTCTTGGAAGAACCTTTGCATGAAACATTATTGGAGATCATCCATTTATTATATTTTATTGGGATGTAAGGTATATAACCACTCCTTCGCAGCTCCCTCAAGTGAAAAAGGGAATGCTTTTCACTTCACTTACTACTCTTCTACTCCTCTTGGATTGAAGATTGAATAATCATGGCTGAATTCTTGAATATTCCAATTGGGATCCTCACCTACAGTGTTATGAAATTTAGGTAGCACATGAATCATGTTTACTCGTAACTAATGTTAGGTCTATAAGACCTCACCATTCCTAAAACGATTATTTTGAAAACCACAAACATCTTATTCATAATTATATTTTCCATAATATTTCATGAATTCCCTTACATTTTCATATATTTACCATATATCGAAAATTTCTTATACTTATGAGTTAAACATTTCTTTATTAAGGTATTTAGAAACCAATTTTTCTATACTAGAAAAGTTATTAAGGTTCTAAAATTTAGTTAATGGTTATACCATACCAGAATTCCATAAGACACAGTTTCTCGTTCCTTTTTTCACTACAATACCGATTTCCATCTAGAATGATATCCGGTATCATATTTTGCATTTATATAGATTTCCCGTATTTATGTTTTCTAAAGTTCGTAAACTCCAACATCTTAGTTATTGGTACTGAAATTCCTTAAGACAGATTTGTCATACAGATACCAGAAATCCAAATACTAAAATCCTTATTCTATTTTTGAATCATACCGAAAATATAGTATTCATTTTTTTCTTATACTAAATATTCCTTTCCGATTTTATCATACTGAGAATATCATATCTGTTTTTTAAATTATATATTTCATATACCAAGATTTTCTATACCGTAAATTTTATTAAATGTTAATGATTTCAAAGCCAAAATTTCGATACCATGAATTTCTATTCTACACTTCGAATGAATATTTTCTTAATACCATAATTGTTAGAGACATTGATATCGTTTCTTATGATAGTGATACAGGATAATAAGAAACCAGTACTGAGAATTTATTTATACATTATTCATAATGATTTTATGAAAATCCATTCTGAAATTTACATTTCTAGAATTTATTATTCAAACCTATATTTCACTAGAATTATGAATCTTCTATTTTCTATCAAATCATTCAATGTTTATCGGATTTCAAGTTCCTTACACTGAAGGTGTAAGAACATTATATTCATGGTTATTTATATAATATGATCTTGTTGTTTCCATTATAGACTAACCGTTGTATGTTTTCCACATATCTAGGTCCCTCTGAATTTTAAGGAAATATTACCATTGGAGTGAAACAAACTGGTAGATTTTAAAAGCTATAAATAGGACCTCAAATGATGAGATCCATACAATAAAATAGAGAAAAAAATCATTTCACATGATTTCATTTTGAATTTCATCTCTCTAAAAGTAAATTACTCTAGAGTGAGAGGCTCTTATAAACTCTCCGGATTTGTGCAAAATGTTTGAACGACTTGTTCAAACTTTTCATCATGCAGTGTTGCTTCGTGTAGTGGTTTTATTTCCTTAAAATCAGATACTATGGGTTGTGAAGTCAGTGGTGCTAATTTCCTTACAAATCGAGGGCTTGCGGGGATAGCAATATATATACCTATCTTAGGATTGAGGTCTTATCTAGGGTTTGGGTAAGACAAAAATTCTTGTATGTATAAAACCAGGTAACTTTATCCAAGGTTGTTGGATACCCTCCTCTTTGGGTTAAATGAATATTGTACGTGTCTACTACTTTTTAAGAGTTATGAAGTTATCTTTTTGTATAATTTTTTTATCTTGTACCGCTGGTTGTAAGAAATTCTATATGCCTTATGGTAGATTTTTTTTGTAGGAAAATTTTGATAAGCTTTAGACATAAGAACTTTATATTTCTCTAAAAAGGTTCTTTCTTATTAGAGGTGTTGTGAATTTTTTTTATACAAAAATTTCCTTTAGTAATTTTAAATTATACAATTCACCCCCCTCCTGTATATTGTACATATTCTATCATATTGTGGTCCTTATATTAGTATAAAGTAGAATATCATACTCCATACCTTCCTATAAATTGGAATCAGAGGAGGATTATCTCATTATAGAATCAATTTGTTAATATGTTTCATAGTGTTGGTTCAATCTGAATTAATCTCATGATTAGATTCAAAAGAGAAATCATTTTCTTCTTCATAGTTTCAGAATCATATTTTTCAGAATCAGATTATCAGACTCACAAGTACAAACTCATATTTTTACTCTAGTTCTTATTTTTCTAAGATATTAAAATTAAACACTACTCCTAACATTTTTGTTGAAGAGAGGTATATTTTTGTTTATCAGAGGATCGATGTATATTGGATCCTTGGACAATCTAAATCCTACCAGACCTCCTATTTTTGGTGAAAATGATTATATGTACTCTAGATAAAGGATGATGACATTCATTATCAATACTGGAGTTGATAACTACATGATGCTGACATGAGATTATAAAAATCCTGATGAGTAATTGATAATTTTTACTAATCAGAAGAAATCAGAATATCAAGAAAATCCCAGAGTCAGAAATAAATTTTTTTGTTCCATGACTTAGAATATCTATATTCAAATATCCTCAAGTGAAGATGAAAATAGTATCTATAATAAATTTGAAGGTACACATTTTATAACTTATAATGTTATAGAGACAAGAAGAGCTATGTTAACAGCTGAATATCATGCATTTAACGTTCCTTATAGAGAAACCATAAGAAAATTTTAGCAAATGTTCATTTCCATTGTGATTAGCTTATAGTCTATGGGAGAAAATTTTATTGATGATGATATACTTATTGAAAATATCATAGACATAATTCAAAATTAATGGGAGTCCATGAGGACAGCAATGGATGAAAACAGGAATGTCACCCATATTTCTATAGATGATCTGTTTGGAATCTTCTTAAACTTGAGACTAAAAAGAAGAGAGATGCTGAAAATGTTAAAAAGAATAATGTGAAAGGATGTTTTTCTTTTACAACTACCTCAAAAGAGATGAAATCCAATACTCCAGAAAGAGTTACTATATAAAACTCAATGAAAGTTTCTATTCAGTTATAATCTAGTGATACATAAAAATATAAGAATGTGTTAGCTAATCTTGCTCAGAAAATGAAAAAGACAATATCCCAAAAGAACAATAAAAATACGTTCAATAAGAGAGACCACAAAGAAATGAAATATGGGGAAGTTACTTGTTATGAATGTAGAGGAACATGATAAATCAGACCTAATTTCCCTCTTTTGAAATAGATAGATAAGAAGGAATGTAATTCAAAGAGAAACAAGAATATGTTCTACTATTCTAAGCATAATAAAATTCCTAATGATAACGAAAATTGGAGTGCTAGTTGTGGAGACTCTTATGAATGTGAATCTTTTGAATATGAATCATTAGTATAGGAATATATCAGGTTTATTGCTACTACTTCTTTTCCAAATACATGTCTTATGGCCAAGGTATGCTCTACTGATGCTTTAACAAATTTATCAATTGACATGAATTATTATCCTGAAGATATTACTTCTAATGAAGATACTTCATCTTTAGATAAAGAAGAAATACCATCTTATTAAGATGTATCTAGATTTTCCAAGAAACATGACAAGGAAAATACTAGAGAAGAAGTTATTACAAAAGAGATTACAGACCTCACTAGAGATCTTGAAGATAAGTACGAGCTTCTATTAAAACATTCTAATGACCTTAAGGATGTAAATTATGATAAGGAAACACATTCTAAAGATCTTATGAATGCTATTTAAAAAATAAAGGTTTTTTAATAAAATATAAATCTATTTAAGTAATTCATGAGGGTATGAATTTAGTCATAAGTCTAAAATCTGAAATTTTTTCCCGTAAGAAATTTTTTGAAAAATTTACTTCTGGTAATGAAAATCTTGACAAGATATATTCCCAAATTAGAAATCAAGGAAATAATACTGGAGTAGGTTATATTCACAAGAAAACATGTTTTAAAATCAATTATTTTATTCAAAAAACTTTGGGTTCCTATAATTTTATTGTCTAACCACTTATCCAAACAACATTGGATTCCGAAAAATCTAATTTTTGTTTTTTCAAGGAAATGATGAATGTACCAACAATATCTGGTATATGGATAGTATATTTTCTCGTCATATTACTAGTGAAAAATTTTATTTCCATAAAATTGTCAAAACAAAAGGTGGAAAAGTAACCTTTGGGGATAATTCACAAGGAGATATTTTCGGTATAGGTAATATCAATCTTATGGGAAAAGTTTTAATTTCAAAAGTTATATTTGTTAATTGTCTAATGAACAAACTTATAAGCATAAGTCAATTTTTTGATGAAATTTTCCTTGTGAATTTTACGAATGATAAGTGTTTAGTTCACAATTCCACAGATGAATATATTCTTACTGCCCATAGGCATGATAATGTCTACACTTTAAACATCGATGACTTATGAAGTCAAGATATTCCATTATTAAGTGAAATTGAAGATCAATCTTTTCTATGGAATAGAATGTTTGGACATTGAAACATTAAGAACCATAGTAATCTCTCAAAGAAAGTATTTTTTAAGGATCTTCCAGTTCAATGTTTTGATTCTTCAAAAGATTGCGACCCTTGTGATTTTGGAAAGCAACACAATTATAGCTTCAAATCTTTAAGTGAAGTATCAACATCTAATTCCCTACAGTTAGTGCATATGGATTTATTTAGTCCTACAAAAACAAGATATGTTGGAGGAAAATATTATTTATTTGTTTTTGTTGATGACTACACTATATATACTTGGGTCTATTTTCTAGAAAGAAAACTTGAAACCTTTTCTTATTTTAGATCTTTTTGAGCACAAGTAAAAAATGAGAAAAACCTACCATTGATAACTATTCATAGTGATCATGGTGGTGAGTTTGTAAATTCATATTTTGAAACCTTTTGTACTAAGAAAGGTATTACTCAAAATTTCTCAGGTCCTATAACTCATGAACAAAATGGTGTTGTTGAAATAAGGAACCGTATTATTCAAGAGATAACTAGAACCATGTTGAGTGAATATTTTGTAGCAATACACTTTTGGGCTGAAGCTGTAAGTATTGCCCGTTATACTATAAATTGAATTTTAATTATACCTTTTCTTAATAAAACTCTTTATGAGGTATGGAAAACTCAAAAACAAATATTTTCTTACATAAAGGTTTCTAGTTGTAATTTTTTTTATCCTTAATACTAAAGATAACTTACAAAAATTTGCACCAAAATATAATAATGGAATTTTTGTTGGATATTCCACTAACTCTAAGGATCATAGAGTTTGTAATAAAAACACTTATACTATTGAAGAAATAGTACATGTATAATTTGATGAAACTAATCCTTTTGTTTTTAAACAACCAAAAACTATGAATTCCGATGTGTTTTCAAAAACTGATTGTCAACCTTTTTTATAGGATCCTTTTGATAAGGAAAATGTTCAAGAAAGTGTTCCTGAAACATTTACCCCAGATTACTTTCTAACCTATGTTGATGAACATGTTTTACAAAACCCTAATCTGTTTTTTCTTAAGAATTATCCCAGTGATAGTATCATTGGTGATGTAAATCATCATATAAGGACTAGAAGATCCTTATGAACTGAAGTCAAAAATATATTACTCCTTTACCAATTAAAACCAGAAATCACTGATAAAGCTTTATGTGATGATGATTGGATAAATGTTATACAAGATGAGCTAAATGAATTCAAAAGGAATAATGTCTGGAACTTGGATGAATGAACTATGAAAACTTCTGTTATTGGAGTAAAATGGGTCTTCAGAAATAAATGTGATGAAAATGGAATCATTGTTAGAAATAAATCCAGATTGGTTGCTAAAGGCTATAACCATCAAGAAGGCATAGATTATGATGAAACCTATGCACCGGTAGCCAGACTAGAATCCATCTGAATTATTCTAGCAATCACAACAATCTAAAAATTTAAACATTATCAAATGGATTTGAAGTGTCTTTTCCATAATGGATATGTATATGAAGAAGTATATGTAGACGAAACTCCTAGTTTTGAAGAAGTAAAACATCCTAATTATGTATATAAACTTACCAAAGTTTTATATGGCCTTAAACAATCCCATAGAGCTTAGTATGATAGACTTGCATGATTTATACTTCAAAACGAATATTTTAAGGGAACCATAGATCCAAAACTGTTTATAAAGAAATATATGAAGGACATTTTAATTGTACAAATATATATTGACGACATTATATTCTGATCAACTCAAAAATCCTCAATAGATTATGTTGTGGGTCTTATGAAGTCTGAGTTTGAGATGAGTATGATGTGTGAGTTAACATTCATTTTGGTTTTCAAATTTCATAAAATCCATAAGGAACATATATATCTCAACAAAATTACATCAAAGATCTTCTAAAAACGTTTGTGTATGATAACACTAAGAGTATATGTACTCCTATCGGAACTTGTAATAATCTTGATATTGATGATGCAGGGAAACCTATGGATCAAACATCTTATAGAGGAATGATAGGAAGTTTAAAATACATAACAACAAGTTGACCCGACATAATGTTTTCTATTTGCTTATGTTCAAGATATCAAGCATATCTTAAAGAATCCCACCTTAAGGAAATGAAAATAATTTTCCAGTGATTAAAAGAAACCTTGTATTTAAGAATATTTTATTCTTCTAGAAATGTTTTTGAACTAAAAATGTTTTTGAATACTAATTTTGCTGGATGTAAAAGGGATAGAAAAAGTACATCTAAAACATGTCCTTTCCTAGGAGATTCCTTAGTATCTTGGTATTGTAAGAAACAACATTCTGTATCACTTTCCACTACTCAAGCAGAATATGTAGCAGCTATAAGTTGTTGTGATCAAGTGTTATGGATGCAACACACACTAACACATTATGGCATGAGTTTTAACCAAACTCAAATATTGTGTGAAAACACTAGTTCCATATCCCTGAGTAAAAACCCAACACTTCACTCCCATGCTAAGCACCTATATATTAGGCATCACTTTCTTAGGGATCACACACTCAAAGGAGATACAATTCTTCAATTCATAGGAACACAAGAACAAATATAAGATTTATTTAAAAATCATTACCATCAGATAGATTTGAATACATTAAACAGAATCTAGAAATGACATCTGTAAGATAACCAATCATATCAACTTCTTGCTTAACCATATCCTATCATTAAATTACTCCTAAATTCTTGGGGAGTCCATATGTTTGATAATTTTTATTTTATCTCTATAATACTTTTTTTGAATCAATGAGTTTAGGAATTGAAAATTTTCAAGTATCTATTTTAAAAAAGACATGAAAAAATTTATTGAAATATATATCTATTAATTTAAACAATCTTAATTTTTTTTAAATCTTGGAATCTGTATTTCCGGAATTTAAATTCTTAGTGTCATATTTCTTGATTGTAGGTGTTCTAACACCATGAATTATTATTACCGATATTTTTTTTAGAGATTACTTAAAGGTATGTTTTCATACCCCCCAATTATTTTACAATTCTATCTATTTTTATTTCTTTTTTTAAGAAAATTTTATTCAAATTCATATTTCCTTAGAATCTGACGTTTCTTTTCTAAAACCTCAAAATTTTGGTATGGGAGTATCTTTTTAACCATCTCCAACCATTAGACCATATTTTACAAATCTCAGTAGTTTGATTACCTTGTGGAAGATAAAAGGTTGGAGTTTGTCTATATAAGGTCCAACCAACTTCATAAGGACTACACCGGTTCTTAAAACCTTCAAGAAGAAGTGCTTATGATTCAAAATTTTCCATTCCTGATTTCATCAAAGATTTCTTACAAATCTCATTTTCAGACAGTTCCGATATAATGGCTGTCAAGGAGAATAAATACAAGATGATATTTCGAGAAACACTCGAATGTTCATACTTTTACAATCTTTATGATTCCCACATCTCTTGTATTATAAAATTTAATTATTGGGATAGTATATGAATGGCAACAGATAAGGTTTAATATCCTATATATCAAGAGCTAGTCATAAAATTTTATGACTCTGTAATTTTTTTTAAAAGGATGATAAGGAATCTTTCAGATTTAAGTCTTGGGAAAAGTATTACACTTATCCATGCCAAAAAAACGTCCAACTTTTTAAAGATTTCATATGAGGGAGAATCTCTCATAGGTTCTTACAGAATTCTGGATAAAGAAGTTTCTTTTGAGAAGAACTGTTCTTTAGAAAGTCTTGGAATCAATGGAGTTATGACTCCGAAGCTTGCAAACATATCTGTAGTTCATAGGTTGGTAGAATTATGGATGCAAGGGTTCATTATCCTAAGAAAAAGGTATAATGATTCCTTAATGATGTGTGAAATTCTCCATTTAGACTTTCTCACCATCATTAGGAAGGTTAATTTTGTTGTGTATATTTTTCTTACGATTAATGTTGTGAATGTCGGTACCATCAAATATCAAATACTCATATACCCAGCCACTATTTCAAGGATAGTTGTTATGGTTTTAGCCGAAATTAAAAATGCATGCATGTATGAATTGAAGTGTGGAATGATTATGTTTCTATGTGAAGATACACTGAATATAATTAAACATTATTATAATATGGACTATATGAAGTTTGGTGAAGTCGTAATTCCAGAAGTTTAGAAATTATTATCAAATGAATCCATTCTGGAATCATCCAAAGTAGCTCAGAAAAAAGTCAGTACTAGAATATTCAAAAATTATTGAGAAGATTAAAAAGTCAGATGAGGACTCTCATGTTGATCCTATCTAAGTAGTTCCAGCTTTAAAACCAGTAGTTATAAGGAAACCAAAGGCTTACTCTGATGATTTTGTTTCTAGCTGGATGAAATTAGCTAAATCCAGGAGGGAAGGGGATCCAACCTTTGGGTTAAATACAGCAGAGAAAAAGGCTTTAAATATTCAAACCGTGGATGTATTAGAGAAACAAGATAAGGAAAATTAGGATATAAGTTAAAGAACTGAGATAGAGATTATACAATCCTTGCTCAAATAAGTAGAAAAGTTCTCTGAGAAGCTATCATTACCGGATGCCACTCCGGAACCTATGAAAGCAAATAAACATGTAGTGATACCGGACCCTTTTCTGGAACCACAAGAAGAAGTACAAGAAGAGGATGATATAGTTCAAGAAGAATAAAATGTTGTTATCAGAGAAATTGACGAGTATGTTGCAACACTGGGAGTTTCTACCGAGGAAGATGAAGAAGAAGAATAAGAAGTTGAGATCAAAGTTGAAGAAAGAGAAGAAGTAGAATAATAGGTTGATGTGACCAGAGATGAAGACAAAATCCATGAATCTGAAAATAGGTATACTAGAAGTGAAGTAGAGAAAGAAGATAAATAAATTCAAGTAGAATTCAGAGGTGACAAGATTATAGAAAATGAGGCAGTCTCTCAGGGGTCCAAAAACTGTGCAATACTGAATGTTGGTAAAGGGAAGGCCATTTTGGTTGACCCTTCTGATGTCGACTCTCCTCAAAACATTGAGAATCTGGAAACCTCTTTTCCGAATGTCAAATAAGTAGAATCTGAATCGGAGTCCTCATCATCCATGGGAGATTATTTATTAAAAATTCTTTGATGAAATTAGTAAGTAACATTCTGGTACTTGCTAACCTAGATTCTTGTAACCAAATGATGTAGGAAACCTTAGACCAAAAGGCAGATTCAACAACTATGTTAATGGACATAGTGGTGAAATGTGAAGCAGGTCATAATAATATTCTCAGTTATTACAAAGCATGAATATTTTCCTGTTAGAAAGTGATGAGCCAGAACCTATCCTTATTTGATAAATCTTTACAATTCTCAGACCTCATGGAATCAACAAAGGGAGCATTCAATGATGCAGCAAATGTGCTATCCAATGTCTGTAATTCATTATCAAATAAATTCTCTAATGAGTTTGCTGCAAAGAAAAATGAAGGAATAAATCTCCTAGATCAAATGAATATCATAGTTTATGGTGTTAATTACCAAGAATAGATATTTGTTGGTCTTGTAAAGAAAACAGATTCACAAGAAGAAGGAATCAATATTCTTGAGGATAAGAATTAGTCTCATGATTTCTGGATTCAGGCTCTGGAGAAGGAGGTAGCTGAGAAAGATGCCTTGATAAAGAAGCTTCAAGAAGACTACAAGGAGGTGAAAATGATTATGTCCTTGGTGGAAACTATACTTTTAGAGAAGAAGACGGATGGTTAAATCATTTCTCCATATCAAAATTTTGTTGTACTTTCATGAGAAACATAATGTAAATTCCCTGCAATTATATAGATATATATATATATTTTGTCGTCTATATTTCTTTCTAACCTTATAGATCTCTCTCCATTCCTTTTTTAAAATCACAAAGTAGAGAATTTTATCAATTAGAGAAGATAAAGGAAGAACAATTAATAAAGGAAATTCTATAGGGTAAAATATAAGGAAAAATAAATTTTATAACTTTTTATCTGGAAGAGTTATATACTTAAGAGTGTGTCTCTCTAAACATAAGCACATATATCTGAGGGTGATATTTCTGTACTCTAAGATCTTCTAAATAAAGGAATAATAATTTACCTCAAGTCATACACTGAAGGGGGAGCTATGTATTTTTAACTCTGAGAAACTATTTACTTCCTTTGCCATATTTTTCCGAAGTTTTTTGTGCTTTCTAAAATGAGGGAGATTGTTAGGTCTATAATACCTTTCCATTACTGAAACCTTTATTTTAAAAATCACAAACACCTTCTTCATAAATATATTTTCCTAACACTTAAATGAATTTACTTAAATTTTCTTATATTTTCCATATAACCAAAATTTCATTAGGCTTTTGAGTTAAATATATTTTAATTGTTTTTTTTAGAAATTTGTTTTCCCATACTGGAAAAGCTCTTATATTTCCGAAATTTGGTTCATGGTTATACCATACCAGAATTCCATAATACACTATTTCACGTTCTTTGTTTTCACTATGATATCGATTTCTATCTAGAAGGAAATATGATATCATATTTTCCATATACATTGATTTCCTTAATTTCAGTTTTCTAAAGTTCATAAACTCTGACTTCTTGGTTATCAGTACTGAAATTACCTATGATAGATTTGCCATACTAATACTGGAAATCCCAATACTGAAATCCTTATAATTTTTTTATCATACCAAAAATATAGTATTAATATTGTTCTTATACAAAATTTTCCTGACAGATTTTATCATACTGAAAATCTCGTACCATTTTTTTTTAATTCCAAATTTCTTATACTAAGACATTCTATACTGAAAACTTTACTAAATTCCAATGTTATTAAAGATGAAATTTTTATACCGGAAATGACCATTCTACACATCTAAATAATATTTTATTAATACCGTTTTTTAGAGATATTGATATTGTTTCTTATGATACTGACACTGGAGAATAAGAAACTAGTACAGAGAATTTCCTTATACCTTACTCATACCGATTTTATAAAAATCCATTCCAAAATTTACAATTTCGGAATATATTATTCAAATCCTTATTTTCCTAGAATTATAAATGTTATATTTTCTCTCATATCATTCCAATTTTATCAGATTCTATGTTCATTACACTTAAGGTGTCTGAACATTATATTCATGGTTAGTTATATAAAATGATGTCATTGTTTCTGTTATAGACTAACCGTTTCATGTTTGCCACGTGTCTAGGTCCCTTTGAAATTGATGGAAATATGATAATTGGAGTGAAATTGACCAGTAGATTTTGAATGCAATAAATAGGACCATAAATGATAAGATTCATACAATACAATGGTGAAAAAAACGAGTTCACATGTTTTCATTTTGGAGTTTATCTCTCTATAAGTAAATTTCTCTAGAGTGAGAGGCTCTTATTAGTTATCAGTCTTCGTGCAGAAAGTTCAATCGTCTTGTTTGAACATTTGTTTTGTAGAGGTATGATTTCCATAAAATCAGATACTTTGGGTTGTGAAGTTAGAGGTGTCGATTTACTTACAAATCAAGGTCTTTCTGGGATATCAAGACAGATACCGATCTTATGATTGAGGTCTTACCCGGGGTTTGGGTAAGACATAATTTCTTGTAAGTATAAAACAATGGACATTTATCCATGTTTGTCAGACACACTCCTCATTGGGTTAAAAGAGGACTGTATATTTCCACTACTTTGAATGAGTTTGGAGGTTTTATTTTTTTATTAAAATTCATACTTGTATCCCTATTTTAAGAAATTATATACACCTTTTGGTTGAATTTCTTTGTAAGAAAAGTTTCTTAAAAATTAGACTTCAGAAAATTATATTTCTATAAAAAGGTGATTACTTATTAGAGGTGTTGTGAATTTCGTTTATAAAAAATTTCCTTAAAAAATATTAAAGTATAAAATTCACCCCTCTCGTATATTGTATGTATTCTATCATATTGTGATCCTTATATTTCTATAGAGAAGAATATAATATTCATTACCTTACTAACAACTCAAAATCATTTGGTTGTTCAGGCATGTTTAATCTATTCTGCTGGTTAGCGAATTGTGGGGCACATAGGTCCGTCAAGTTTTATCATGGGTTTTGTGCCATTTTTGCTAATTATTATTGAATGATTTAGTCATCTAAAATTATTTTTTCAAAATTTATTTCAAGATTAAGATTCCTAAGTCGAGAAAACAATGTTCTTTCTATCTCAGGGTCAAAATCCAGTAGTTCCACTTTAGAGGTCCTGGTCATGCAGATTTACACATTCTCCCTAATAATGCTACCAGTTTTGCTAGATGCTTATCATGAGGTGTAGGAAAAACAATTAAATCCCCCTAAGGGTGTAGTATGAATTGTAACCAGAATGTCATTATCCAATAAGTAGTGTTTTAATCTTTGTGTCACATAAAAAGAAACATTGAATGATTTAAGAAAGAAAAAGGTTTCTTAAGAAGTATTGAGAATTTAATATCAGAGAGAAATGATTGGATTTAGGTTATGTTTTCCCATTTGTGATTTCATAATAGTTATTAAGAAAATATGAATCCTTCGATTTTAGAAAAAATAATTAAATGAATTGAATAACAATTGTTTCTTAGTTTCACCATTGATCAAATTATTTATCAATGTGCAGAAATCTTAATAGACTATTATTAATTACTTAGGCAATACAAAATCTGGTATTTATTTCCCTAAATAATTAAATTATTTAATCTTAATTTCTCCATGTGATTTTGCAATCACCAAATCACTCTCTTAGTTTATTTTCAACCCAGATTAACCAATCGATACAAAACTGAATTGATCAAGAAAGGGTAGAATAATATTTAAATAAAATCAATTTAATATTTAATAATAAATAAAAATACGATTGTGTTTAATTTAAAATCAAAAATAAATAAAATTGAAATTAATTCATTTAAAAGAAAATAATTCCTTTGAATAAAACTTCAAAAAATCAAACATCACAAAATTGGGTTCCCTTTACTTTCACCCAATCACTATGGATTCTACCCCTCAATGAAAGGTAGGGTCATCGAATTAAAATAAAATGTAATAATGGAAGAAATAATTATGAATGAATAATAAGGAGGAGAAATTTCTCATCCATAAGGATGCTTTTGTCCAGAAGGAATGGGATGTTAAAGAATACATTGAGAGGTAGAAGCTCCTCTCCTTTTATAAGAATAATTCTCCTTCTAAATTTGACATGTTTTCTCCCCCATAAATGACTTTGTTTCATGTTTCCTCCATCATAAATGTTTTTTATATATTTCTTTTTTATCTCCCCTCAAAATATCACTCAATTTATCCATCAGATGTAGGTGTTATAGAATTTTCATTGAATAAGACTTATTCTGGCCAAACATTCTAGAAAACATCCTTTAGATATATACCAATAAATTTCCACCTTAATTGACGAAAACCTCCATGAAATTTAATTAGTGAACACGCCTCTGAATCATATTCCATATCCAGGTGGAATAACTTATATTGGAGGTGTGGAGACCAAGTTGTGCATCCATTATGTGGTGGGGTCCATGCAGTCCGCCCAGAAATGATTCAAACATCAATGAATTTTTTGGGAAACATGATCTTCCATTAGCTCTATGTCCTGAAGATAATGTTAGAGGAAAAAAATATGTATTCTAAAAAAATGAATCACTAAATTTGGAATTATATTTTTTATTAAATAAAAAAATACCATTGTGGTCAAAATTTGTCCAAAACCCAAGATTATGTATTTTTCACAAATTTTCTCAATTTTGTTATAAAATTAAAATTACCCATTATTTTAATAAAACATTTAAATATATTGGGTTTCTAATTGAAAAAACTATTAAAAATTCAGATTATTGGATTAAAAATATGAACATAAATGTACTCTATCAAAGATGCCTCAGCCCGATAGCTAGTTGGGCCCATCCTGATAGGTGGTTGTGTCTGGACAGTTCCAGCTAGATTTCTCTACCTAGAAAGGCACGTGTCACTGGAATTAGTCATTTCCCAGTACCTTTCGTGTTTCTGGCTTCTCCATACAATTCCCCATGCTAGCACTCGCTATTATGCACTCTATGTGCTTCCTGGTCGCCTCGTCGTCTTCCACTATCGGCAGCAGCGAACCCCCGTGACCACTTTGGTTACCCAAAAATAGTTTCAGGACCAAATATATTCTCCTCAGGGCATGATCTACATAGAAACATTCTCTGTAGATTATTTGGTGACATTAATACATGATAATAATTTGTTGATTCTTACACTTGCCGTTGTGCCACATTTCCTACATAAAAACTGAAATCAAGAATTGATCTATAATCCATAGATCAAGACCTTAACATATATATGATTCGCCCCATATTTCAAAGATGTTTTGATGAAACAAATAATTTAAATCAAATATCATTGAATAATAATAATGAATCTGTGATCCAAATATGAATCAGTAGATGGACATGTTAGTTTTCCAATTGAAAAACATAGATGAAGCAGCAAAAACAATAAAAGAGAAAATTTGTCTAAAATAAACACTCGTTTAAAGTAGAATTATAAATGGATTTTAGACCCTTCAACTAATTAACAACAATATAATATACTAATATTTTATGTTTTCTCATGATAGGTGAAATATTCAGCGTCGATGCGCTGATCAGAAGGAGAGGATAAGTTCCACCAGCCATGGGATGAAATGATCCAAACCCTTTTTAATTTCCTTAAAAACCCAATTATTAGAAAACATGAGTATTCTTGGAGTCTGAGACTCCCACTCCCTCTCACCAGAGGTCATTAAAAGGGTAGAAACCAATCTACGAAAACACTGGTGGTCTTAAATTTCCAATATGATCTCTATTCATATGTTATTAACATTGATATTTGAGATAAAATAGTTTTTTAATTATTTTGATTGTGGTTCTCCATCAGTGGATTTTTATATAGAAGAGACACACTTACAAATGTTGTGTCCTACCTAGGGTCAATGCTACACTCCAGAATCAAATCTTGCCTAAGATTTTAGATCCGAGAAACCATTTAAGAGATATCATGTTTTGGTTATGTTCATTGTATAAAATATACATAATTGTTTTTCTAAAAGTTATTCTTGGAATAAAGGGCCTTAGAATCACCCATACTCTCATTACCCATCTGTTGAAATATATTTAGAAATATTCCAATGTCATTAAAGGGATAAAATAATTCAATACATTATTACCTCCTTCAATATTTTCATCCCCTAAAAAATAGGGAATATCACTTAGGATACTCAGCCTGCATCTATCTCTGACACTACTAGGTAATCTTCTGTAGGTTTGTGTACTGGAACCACACACAAACCAATGGGTTTGATCATCCATTTAACATATTCTCTTCAAGTTGTAATGCATTGGGTCATATATGTATCTTCTCTATTGAAGCCTATAGAATACATCGTGCACCCACTATAGTTGTGGGGGTTGTTATGGTGGCAGAATACCTCACCAACCCTCTGTACATTATCGAACAACTCAATGAACAATGGGGATAACATTCCCTACCTAGTAAAAAATTATTACCTAAAACCACATCAAATCCTTCAACAACTGGATAGTGTACTCTGTATGCCCATCGGTCGGGGGGGGGGGGGTTTACATGTTTGTAGTTGGGTAGAGAATTCCTCTTATAGGCCTCATCACAATTTTGATTTAAATATTGATTCACAATCAGCGACAAACATTGAAGTCACCTCCTGATAGATGATGATCTTCCATAAATAAAACACCCCCAAACTCCCTACTTTATATTACTCCATTATAGAAAATATGTGTGCTGACTCTTTCAATCATTCCCCTATCACCCACATGGTGTCCTAGACCTTCACGGTGTGCAGAATCTCTATGAAAAAGTCCATGGATATGTCATCCCATTCCCACTATGGGATTTATAGATATTGTGACAACCCACTGGAAGATGGTTCATAGCCATTACCAGTTGATAGGTGGGGATCATGTGATGAACTCATCTATGATTACTCTCATTTTGAACCACAAAAATACATGTTGAATATAATTTTACATTTTCCCCACACTTGGATGTTAATCTAAAGGAGGAGTGTGGAACTCTTAAATTACCTCCTCCTGCATCGCAATCATAATTGTTGTTTTTCCCTATAACAAGGTCATATGATTCCATCCATCAAAATATGGATATTGTGTGTCACCTATGGATATGGGAGTTACACAAGATCTCACAACCAATATCTCACAGCATAGACTGTCTCTTATGATCGAGAACAAAATGTGTTAACACCATCGACTGCAAAAAAAACCATACCCTCATTCTCCAACGGGGTCAATTAGAGGGATTCTAACTGCACTGACGAATCCTGCACTAGGTGAGACAAGGAAATTATAATAATGGAATCTGCTACATATTTTCCCTTCCTCGAAGTATAGACAATCTCAAAGTCACAGTAATACAGGATGTTCATCCAGTGTCGCCTCCTGAGGTTCAAATGTCTCTAGGTGAATACATACCTAAAACACTTGTGGTATGGGTTAACCATAAAGTGCTTTCCCAAAATATATACACTCCAAATTTATAGGTAAAAGTATAACAATTTCAACCTCAATTAGTGAGTCATGTATTTCTGTTCATGGGGTCTACGTTACCATAACCTGTAATTGATAACATCCATGTCAAGGTTGACATTGATCCCTCAAATGTACCAACGAAATAGAAAGATGAGTAAAGTCATCCATTAGAATTACTCTAGAAACAAAATGCACGTTACATAAAACTCATGTATTCAGCTATCATTGTTTTAGAGTATCCCCAAATCAAACACTCTTCCACACCCACTAGTGTAATAAAAAGGAAAAGGACGTAAAAAAACACAACTTTAAATGTCAAGACCTTATCTAACACTCCACTGCAAAACCCTTCCAAGAACACCAAAGTGAGAGGGAATCATCCACCACACCTCGATACAATACATTATGGGTGGAACTAACTTTCCATATGTATTTTTATCTCATCACAAAATGTTTCTCGGTGGGGAATGGACCCCTCTTCCTTGTGCATATGAAGCTACATCGAACAACACTGACACATGTTTACATCGACACCCAGTGTCACCCTGGTAAAACCCCATGAAAGAAGTAGGGAGGAACGAGTACCTCACATAGTGTCTAACAATTTATTCCCCATATTATAGAAGATACAAATATTATACGTCTTATCATCTTATGTGATGCAGGATCATATGCAACCATTGCATGAAGCTGCCAACAACCGCATCTGCCAGCTCACTGATCCTATCGTCTGCCACCTGGTGGTGTTGGTGGAATTATCTCATATTATCATCCACCAAACATAGTACATTATGTTCTTCTGAAACTTCCACATCCATGAAGAACACATTCTACTAACATAGTAGATCCTGGATCACAGTTTCATTTCTGTCATGGGGGTCCATCACCTGGAAAGCACAACACGTTTTGTCATAATGTCTCATGTCATTTGGCCTCACCAATCATAAGAATAACATAGACCATGCTTAGTATACCCCAGTGCTCTATACAATCCCAGACTAGGTGCTTGAGTCTAATCATGTGGAGGCCTCCTGTAATGATTTCCATCAGACTAACATATTCAATCTGGCACAGACATCTCAACTCTATTGTGCCCATTGCAAAAACTACCTAACAATCATTACAATGGATGAAAGAAATTTTTCATTATTTCTCTCTCTACAACCATGTAATATTTAGTGGTGCATTAGGGTAATTTGATATTATGAATCATTCTATCGAGTCCACACTCAAGCTTATGTGATCGTAAGTAGTCGTATATGATCACATCATTAGAGTACCAATTCATTTATGTGAAAATTGTTGAGAACTCTTCAACCAATATATAACAATTTTGATGCTCTAATAACGTCTAAATACAGATGCAGTGTATTAAGGATGGGTATCACTCCTCTTAGTGTAACACCCTAGAATGATAAATGGTTAAATTACTAAATGATATGACTCATGTCAACAAGGTGCACCTTCCTTTTCGGGAGCTTGTCTGATTAGAACTTCACAGTTAAGCGTGCTTGGCCTGGAGTAGTGATCAGGATGGGTTACCTTCTGGAAGTTTCCTAGGATGTGTGCAAGTGAGGACAAAGTACACTGGAAAGGACAAGTGTTGGCCTAAGGGGACTGTCATTAGTAAGATAACCTGTTCGGTCACATGGGTGGGACCTACGATGGGGCCCACATGCATGTGGGGCAACTGGTGGGCGGGACCCAGTTTTTACATTTGGTATTAGAGGAGAATCCCAACCTTAAGTGCGGTGCACTGCCTGGGATGAGATGTAGGGCCCACAACGAGGGCGTTGTGCTCTAAAGGGGGGTAGGGCGTGATTGTCACACCCCAGAATGATAAACGGTTAAATGAATAAATGATATGACTCATGTAAACAAGATGAACCTTCCTTTTCGGGAGCCTGTCTGATTAGAACTCCACAGTTAAGCGTGTTTGGCCTGGAGTAGTGATCAGGATGGGTGACCTTCTGTGAAGTTTCCCAGGATGTGTGCGAGTGAGGACAAAGTACACTAGAAAGGAAAAGTGTTGGCTTAAGGATACTTTCATTAGTTAGATAACTCGTTCAGGCACGTGGGTGAGACCTACGGTGGAGCCCACATGCATGCGGGGCAGCTGGTGGGCGGGACCCAGTTGTTACATTTGGTATCAGAGGAGAAACCCAGCCTTAAGTGCGATGCACTTCCTAGGTTGAGATGTAGGTCCCACAACGAGGGCGTTGTGATCTAAAGGAGGGGTGATTGTAACACCCCAGAATGATAAACGGTTAAATGACAAATGATATGACTCATGTCAACAAGGTGCACCTTCCTTTTCGGGAGCCTGTCTAATTAGAACTCCACAGTTAAGCATGTCTGGCATGGAGTAGTGATCATGATGGGTGAACTTCTGGGAAGTTTCCCAGGATGTGTGTGAGTGAGGACAATGTACACTAGAAAGGACAAGTGTTGGCATTTGGGGACTGTCATTAGTCAGATAACCCGTTCGGGCACATGGGTGGGACCTACGGTGGGGCCCACAAGCCTATGGGGAAACTCGTGTGCGGGACCTAGTTGTTACACTTAGAATAACTTCTAGGATTCATCCCATGAGAGTATCGACTCATCGTTAATTTGAGACACCAGACTCCACCAATGCATAGATTCAACGTGGAAATGACTTCATCCAAAACCCACCATCTAATCGGTCGGTGTCCAAACAATCCTGAATATGTGGAAAACTAACTCTCTTAAATCCTTTTGTACTTAAGGGTCTGGATAAACGTGAAGCCATTGTGGTCTCAGGTGCTAGAACTCACAGAGTACACTTAGAATAGACACATCCTCATCCTTCTCAAATGGGATTGTCTACTACTCAATATGTGTATATGATTTTACCTTCCCATATAGAGGAAATGGATTTCATGATGGACCATAAACTGAGGTTGTGTCTATCATAATCTCATTGTTATGAAATATAGAGGGAATCCTATCTAGCTATCATCATATAGGAATCATGGTACATACCAATGAAAAGAAAGTCCAAATGAATATATATATATATATATATATATATATAAATATATCAACGAAAATGGGGATCCGACTCAACAAGAATAGTCATGGGCTCAATCCTATATGATGAATATACCAAATTTCCCAACCACAAATGTCTCAGGGTTTCGAGTTGACAAGTGGGTAATCAAGGTCTTGGTGAATGACTATTTCGGTGGAAAAAACTTCCCACATTCACATGAGTCTAAAGTTATCTAAAATCATGTATCAAAATTGATCCTCATATTCAAGAGTTAATGTCTCATTGTTGAGGACCCTTGACAACCCTAGCTTTATGGTTCCACTCAAGTGTCATAGATGACCCATGCCAATCTCAGATGGACGGTTCCACTCAGAATAGTTAGAGGACCTATGCCCACCCCGACTAGAGGGTTCCAATATAGTGTCGTCAAAGACTCATGCCCGGTCTTATAGGAGGGTTCCACTAAGAATACTCTGATGTCATCACCTGCACACTACTATTGATGAGTATGACCTCATATTGTCATCGAACATGGAATATCAAGAATCACCTCATATATGAAATTGTCTTGTAACATATCACACCATATCTAGAAATAAACTATATTGGGAATAATCATGTTCTATATGGGAAAACACATTGGATTGGCTACTCACGGTCCAAAATATGAAATCAAAAAAAAGAAATATGAGAGGTAAAAGACATCTAATGTGGTACATGGTTCATGTGGGGCCCACACAATGTCTGGCCCTATATATTCGCTTTCTCATGTGCCTCTCCCTACATGGGTATGATAATATGAACAATTACCCCTAGGTGTTCCATTGTTCTCCAAGAGTACATGGAACATATGGAAAAAATCTTGTAGAGAACATGATGGTCATGTTTGGTCCAAAGGGAACAAACATAACAATATAGACTTCCCTCCTTATATGGCCATTGATAACCAAATGGATCACACTGTCTTGATCGTTGTGAAAAAAATAATATGATAGACTCCAATCACCCGAATTTGACTCCCTATGAAGAATTTTGATTTCTCACCATCACACACAAATGGTGCTAGGTGGGGAATGTTCCCAATCCCAAAACACATTATATGGATTTCACCATTTCTTTCCTCATGTAGAATCACATGGGATTTAATATTTATTCATCCTTGAAGTCACATTTCACCAAAAAAATCCCCAAAAAGTCCTTATAAGGCCCACACATAAATTTATTGTAAATCACATT
This sequence comes from Viscum album, assembly GCA_963277665.1. NCBI lineage: Eukaryota > Viridiplantae > Streptophyta > Magnoliopsida > Santalales > Viscaceae > Viscum > Viscum album. The sequence goes on along the minus strand of OY728140.1, from coordinate 1,073,008,670 downwards.
AAATTGTTCTTTAAACATTATCCTCAATTTAGTGTTTGTGACGCCGCTAATGAAATATCAATCAGACAACATATGCCGAAGATACATATGATACAATAATCCCCTATAATAATATTTATACTATAATGAATATACGTGTGTTTCATGAAACTGAGTCATGAACATGATATATAAAATTCCAAAACTGACCTAAAAAAGATCAACCTCGAACAGAGCGTGGTGTTATAGTAGAAATCATTTACTAGAAACAATTGAATTAAGAGAAATGGATGTTTGAAGCCGCCCCGACCTTATAGACTTTTGGGATTGTCCCACACTAGCTGAACCACTCCGCTCAGGCCAGACCACTCTGGTGATCCCAGACCATCTCGCATGTTGGCGACCCATCCATTAACCAACTAGCCTTCTTATCTCCACAGTTTGGTGCTCCACACCACCTTGCCACACTGTGGACCCACTTCATCCTCTGGCTCCAACCATACATAGTGTCACGGACCACCGCACACTGGTGGTCCCATTAGCGTCCCACTTGGACCACTCTAGTTAGACAAAATCATTTTAATACCATATCTTGGTTCCTTGGGACCCAATATATACAAAAAAATTATTTTCTAGAAGCTTCATCTATGTTTTGATGTGACAAAAAGTATCTTCTCATTCTTCCCACCACCAAACCTCAACTGGTGTAACAAAATAAAAACATAGCAATGATCTAGAATCCTCGGATCTTGAGCATCACATATCTATTATTCTCACCATGTTCTATCTATGTTTCTATAAACCAAAAAGTTTTCACCATGGAATGGTGATGAACGATGAAGATGGAGTGAACAAAATCCGAATCAGTCAATGTCCATGTTAGTTTGTCCATCATAAAAAATAGTTGCAGTCATGATAATGATAAATGAAAAGTTCTGAAAACAAAAATAACAATCAAGGAATTAAAACTCTAAAAGAAGAATACAACATGCATATTGGAGATGTTGTAACATTCACTATAATATAATATACTCATATTTCATGTTTCATTATGATCCATCAAGGATTCATCATAGATATTCCTATCACAATGAGAGGAGGAGCTCCACAATTTGTGGTAAGAAATTAGAAAAACCCTTTCTCATTTTCTAAAACACCAATTTATCGGAAGCCACCAGTGGTCTTGGAATATTAACCTATCATGGACTCTCTCCTAAGGATGAGCATAGAGTAAAAATCATGCTATAAACTAAATTTCGGTCTTGAATTTCAATTATGATTCCCTATTTGGAATTTTTTCGAATTAATATCTTATATAAAATAAAATAATTTAATTATTTTATTTACAGGTTCAACCTCTAAGTCTTTTTCTACCAAAGACTAGCACTAAAATATTTTATGTCCCACCTAGGGTAAACGCCGCACTCCAGGCTCAATTGTGGCCTCAGATTTTGGATTCAATCTTCTGTTTGAGAGATATCTCATTTTCATTTAGTGTATATAATAAAATACTCAAAATATTTTTTAAAAACATTTTTCCATTCCCAAAGGTCCTCACAATCGTATGGCATCTCAACACCTAGATCTTGAAATATATGGAAAATACTATAATATATTACAATAAAAAAACTGAGTCTCTACTGGTATTTTTTCTGGTTATTTTTGGATGTAAGAGGGAATTATTTCAATGATCACTTCAATCAAGAAAATTTAACCCTATTCTAAAACCTATTAATAATTCATAATTATTCAAAAATGTGTGGTGTTGTATCTTTATAAGGTATTGTCACTCAATTAGTGTCTCTTAATATAAGAAATTTATAACCTAATTTGGAAGTACCATCACAATGCTATTCCCCTGACCCTGGATGAATGTCAATATTGTCTATATATTCTAAAATGTAATAACACATTTAATAAAAGGGAATTCATGGATATATATTTATCATTCCTTTCCACCTCTAATCATTTGGGGAGTATTTTATATGAATATGATAATACATAATTCCCTTATTTGTTGGTGATATTGGAACCCCACACGATATCACTACTCAATGTTTTCATAGGATGGATATCCCCATCAGCTGATGATTTTGATACCACAGAACCCTTACTCCAAAATATTCTATATGATATTTTTTCCTATATACCTCTTCCCCATTGATTCATTACAGGGAATACCAAGGTTCTATCAATGGGACGTAGGCTAAAACACCAAGTGGATTGGTCGATACACCTATTCCCCCTTGGCAGTTCATTCATAATATGTTTTATTTTAATATGGTGGTGATGTTTATTTAGGTCACAAGAGTGAATGTCCACCCAAATATTATTGTGGAAACCTATGGTCTATATTAGAATTATTAAAATTAATTTTTAGTAGAAGTAAGAAATAGGTGGGAACAAATTCTACTTCAATGGAACAAGTCATCATAACTATCCTAGAAACATCATAGAGAAAGAACTATATTCCTACTCAATATTTTTAGAGCTACTAACATTTTATGGTTTTTATAGAGGACATATTCCCGTATTTTATGACTATCACCAAGGAATACCCACATATTCGCCCCCCTCCATAGTTATTCATCCTCATATATGAGTGGATACTTGTATGTAGTATCATATCCCATTCCCCATTCAATAAGGTCGTCCAAATAATTTGGGGAAGGACATGGACAATGATTATGTGAATATTTTCATTCCAATTGAGATTCATAACTATAATAAAATAGTCACCTCATGATAGGTTCATATCACTATTTAAAATATATCAATCAATAAAAAACATATTATAAGGAAAACTATGGTTATGATTATATCCCTACCAACATTCCATAATGTTATAAGCATTTTTGGATGTAATAATTGGATGAAACTATAAATATATTTTGGCAGTAAATGAGAATCAATCTAATATTCTTAATCCTAAAAATTAAGTATCACATTATCGCACAACAATCGAAATATATTTGTGGTAGATACTCTGACTCCTATGCTAGATGATTATTAGTATATTTGGGAATGAAATTATAATCCGGAATGTTAACATATTCTCACTCCAATAGGGGTTCTTTGGGATATTCTAGATTTCACAAGGGGCATGTTCAAAGACCTACAAATAACTCAGGATCATCATTGTATATCCTAGTAGTATGTAAACAATGGGTGAATACCCAAAATAAAATTAGACAGGGTCATACGTATATCTCAATGGAAACTTAGGGACTATGATATAGGGTTTTAATATATTAGGATTCCTAGCACACACATATAGACCTAATTATCCGATGAGTATCCTCTAATGAAAATAATTGTTGGGAATTATAAGAAAAGAATTAATAGACTTATATGTGTTCCATAATCAATATCTATGTCCATAAATCCATACAATAGTTGTAAAAATATTCTCATGATTTCTCAAGTGATCATCATAAGTAAGTGCATATATCTACCAATTAAATTCTCTATATGTAAATATAGAGAAGGTCCATGGGGCACATCCCCATAATCCACAATGAAAATCCTCCCCATAGAAAAATCTCATCCTAAAAAGGATATCCTCACTATTTTAATGTACTTTTATAGGAATAAATTCTAGAAGTACCATGGTAAATGGAATATATACCCCTATCAGTGGACCATAGGCTTTAACTATGATCAAGGGAAATAATGAGACATTAATAACCATCTCTACATTAAAAAAAATTGTGTTTCATAACTATTAGAAAAGTTTTTATTGTGGCCTTACCATGTAAAAGAATATGCTTATGGGAATGAGAAAAATACATTGGATATATGAAGGCATCTTACTATGTGTGATATGTTAATCATGTTTTTGGATAAAAATACCTCCCAATTTAAAATTTCTCAATAGATAATATCATAATGAAATTACTATATTAACCTCAACATATGGAAAACCTACTACCACATCAGTGTGAAACATATATCCCATAAGGGACATACCAATAATAATAATATCGTAGGAATGATTTGAAACTATATTAAACTAGCTACCTTGTTTGAATCATAAGACCTAAATTTTGAAAATATGTATATTAATATACAAAATTATGGCCTTGATAATATTCATACGCATCATCAGATAATTTATAATCCTTCATATGACATTAACATTTTAGGATCGTGAATATGGAATGTTATATTTTTCTCCACTTCTATGACAATAGTGACCTCTAAGGAAAAAATTATATAATTATATTAACTCAGTATTGGTAATAGGTCTAGGATTCATTTGATGACTACTCTGTTCAGCATAATCATGACATTATAAATCTCATGGGTGGAACACTCACCCAAAATGAACCATTAGTAGTATACTATATCAGGATTCTTTAACAGTTGAAAACGATTTTATATTGATAAAATTCCATCCACTCTCTATATTGAAATCCATCTAGGAACATTGTACAAATGTATGTTTCACATGGAACAAAGACATGTAAAATCAGTCAAAATAAAAAAATCCATTACTGCAGCTTCAGAGACAATCATTGAATATTCCAAACCAATAGGAATATGGGGATTTTCATCGTATATACCGTTATCATAAAACATGGGATCATCAAATCCCACAAGAAACATGTTTTTCATGGTAGTATGGACTATTAAACCCCATCCCATATGGAAGGAAGATTTTATACTATTACTTCCTATCCCTCTAAGAAATCTAGTATTTTCTAGGATGCTAGTTATATCACAAGGTGTAACACTAACATTCATGAAATATTGTGATATCTACTTAACATTATGTATAATATATAAAATATTATGTGTCACTTACTAGTCAATATCCATATACCACACATCAAGGTGAAGGGTATATGAAAAAAACCATCACTATATGGGTCATAATCTCAAAAATCCATCTAATAAGGAGAGATCCATAATTGAATCCAAAATACACATTGATGAATATAATGAAGAATACAAACTCAATTGGTTCATTATTAAATTGGAGGAACCGAAAACAATTTCGAAAAATAACATCTTTTCATATATAATATAGAACTAGGAATATCACCATTATAAGTAACTATTTCAATCAATTATGGAATTAAAGATAAAAATTCACTAACAATTAAAATTAAAAATTGAGTGGAAATTAAAGTGTTTTAGAATTTATTATGAGATGGATGGGTATCAAAAATATTCTAGATATGAATCTATCATAAAAGTATTTCATTGATTTAAGTGTAAAAAATATGAATGATGATATTTAAATGCCTCTAATCCTTTTAAATTTCCATGGTTGATTTAGTGAATGATCCTAAATAACCCTTGTTTAATAAAACACACTCTATCATATATGGTCAAATTCCATGATATTTTTATCCAATATTCAAGGAATATAGGTATGTTAGAAATTGATGATGTAAAAAAATAATTCGTGATATCCCCAACAAAATCCCCCTTATTTTCCCATGATATATCTCTCTGAAAGAGGTACATCATAATGATCACCCTAATTATTGAAAATATCACTAGATGTTTGTATATAATATTCAATATTAATAACTCTTTAAATAACTATAGGGTCCTGAATATTACGCAAGGGGGGGATACAATTACCAGAAGACTTGGAAAGGGAACGAACCGGTCCGCATACCAGCTCCCAGCAATAGTACGCGGCCAGTTCGGAAGAACACCCACCCGCAATTCTATAGAACAACGTCGTCCACGAAACAAAGGCGGGGACCCTCCATGGGTGAAAACCATGAAGACCGCCAGATGTCAGGCCGGTCCACAACCATGAGCCACTCCCTCCGTGGATAGCTGTCTTTCATGGGATAGAGGTCGGGTGGTGCATGGATGTAGAGCAATTCCACAAAACTCGGTTCCAAAAATCCGTGGTTGACCGATTCGTTCACGGGTGGGGATTTCTTCATGGGATTCCGCAAAAAGTGTTCTGTGCCATATCCCCATCGTGATTCTATAGATATTCACTAGGGGGAACCAAAAATGAAGGGAGGAAGGACGGTTGAAAACCCTTGGGGAGGCGCTGGAGAAACCGCTCCCATCGGTAAAGTTTTGCGGCCACCCGCAGACCCCATATCGTCTGCGGATGCACTCTTCCGCATAGAGGAGAAACCAAACCATGAACCACATGTGGCCATTTTCGTCATGGATGTAAATATCCTATTTGGAAATCACTTTCAAAGACAGCCTCCTCCACGGACCAGTGTCGTTCGCAAAATGGTGGCGGAAACCCCTTCACAGGCGTGAAGTAGGATGGGCGCCAACACCTTTACAGACGCCCTTCGTGACCATCTCATCTGTGGACATCCTTTGTGGACAACCTCCTTCGTGACCTAGTCCTTCACAGCCACCTCTTTCATGGCCAACTCTTTCACGGAAAGCCTCTTTCATGGATAGCCAACTTCACTGATATCATCCTTCACGGACGGCTCTCCGCGACCAGTCCCTCACAGCCGGCTCCTTGTGACCAGCTCCTACATGGCCCACCCTATGCGAAAACACCATGAACTCTTCAATCCATACCGTGGGGGTTGCGTCCAAACTCCCCCACTTCTGATCACTTCTAGGATTCGGTCCCAGCCCTCCAGGCCAGTCCCTTCCCTACCGTCACTGACCCCCATGAAAAATGGAGTGTCGCACCGTGAATGTTTCGGGCCAGGTCAACAGCATTTTACATTGCACCCTTCTGCCACCACAACATCCGTTCTATACATTCCATGAGTCGAAATACTTTTCATGAATCTCCTATAACTCCATTACCTAGATCCTTTTGATAGGTTCATCCATAAAGGGATTCCCTTGCGTAAGTCCCACAACAACCATTTCTAGGTATCTCCTACCTAGTCATCCTGACCACATGACGTTAAAAAATATGGACCTCGTTCTATCCATTTGACGTTAAACTGTATGGAAATAGTCCTCTCTACATGAATATAAACTCTAGTACTCCCTATGTTCCAAACATGGGACACCTCTTGCTCCATGCAAGAGATGCCTTATGCTCCACCCATAAGATGCCTCATTCCATGTTTACAGTGGCATAATTTCAAGAGCACTGGAATCCGTTCAAACATTCCATCATTCCACCCCACACTTTGCGTGACCTTAATTTGGATCTTCACACTATTCTATGTCTGAAGGGACCCCCTAAAGGCCTGGTCCCGAGATTCCCCGGCTCACCTACCATCCTAGGCCAATGCCCCTAATGACTTTGGATGAAACTTTGAGTCAGGTCCTGTGTTTCGAACATGGTCAGCAGTCGACCCTCATTTTTTAACCCCATATCAGGATAACATGATATGGATGCTATGTTTCGAACACATTCAACAGTAATCCTCCATCGTCACACCACCCTCATTGCGTTTCGAGTGTCGGGCATGTAATTCATATTTTTCAACTCCCTTTGTTCAGACTGATTCCAATGCCCTTGGCATTATCCCTCTTGTGCACTTGCGCATAGGCGTTGGACCCCATTATATTCCTCAACCCACCAAGGGGTTGGGATTCCCTCATGTCCAGACAAGAGGAACACACCATGGGCGTCCATATCGGAGTAATCCCCAACTTTATGGGCCAACCACATGCGTAAGCCCCACTCCACTTCTCATGGATGCACCTTTCGCGATGTGATCCTCTGGTCCCTGCTGCCTCTTGTTTCTCACACTAAGCATGACTCATGTGGGCTTAAAGTAAGCATCGACCATGAAATCCTCTTATGGGCCTCCTCAGAGTGTAAGCCCCAATCAATCACCCTAGGCCTCCTTATAGTGTTATCCCCAACCCATCATTCTAGGCTGCCTCAGAGCGTAAGTCCCATGCCAATGTGAACTACGAGGACTTTGATTCCCTACCACATGGATACGTAGGAAGAATCCATGAGGTTCAAGCCTGATCACCAACAGGCCCCTGGGTTCCGGTGCTCCCATTCGAACTACGTGGACTTTGATCCCTGTCCCCCAGGCAGGGTACGTAGGAAGCCTCCATGAAGTTAATTCCCAACAATCGGTCGATCCGACTATATTCACATCGCTTCACCGTGCCACTCCTAGTGCCGTCTCAATGAGTTCCGACTCCTCAGGGTCATTAATCCAACGAGGATGAATGATCATGTAAATAGTTCCCCAGAAGTCGTATAAAATATATATTTGTAATCATATTCCAAAAAATAATTCATTGATCGTAAAACATAGTTGAATCAGGAAATTTAGACCCTAATTCCCACAAAAACTACTTAATGTCTAAGTTTTTCACCTATGATACATACAAATAGGCATTAAAAGAATAATATAAATATTTATTGGATATAATATGATCCTTGACAAGTAAATTATACAATGAAAACACTTAAAAAATTGTGGTCCACATGTTTTCGTACATGGGAACCACCCAACCAAATGGATCCCTTATCTTAAGAAGAATGATTACATAATTCAGATAACATCCACTATCTGATTGAAACCGTTTCATATATTGAAAATAAATATGACTATGTGTCTCAAATCATTATGCAAGATAGGGGAGGAGAACGAATTAGAAAATTCCATGTAGGTGGAAGGGTCAATCGCAGAAGTGATCATTCTAAAACATGTAATTATATATGAGTTTTCAGAAGAGGCTATATAGAAAGAACAGACTTGAAAAAAACAGCTCTAACAAGTTTAATAATAACATTATTTGACTCATGAATCATGTTTATAAATATAATATGAGAACAACAAATGGTATATTTACTTATGTATTGTCATCATCAGTGTCACCTAGATTGTTTGTTAAAATCTAGGAAATGAATGGAGGTGCACGTTGAATATTGGCTGGAAGTCATTAGTACAATATTCATCAACCTATTGCAATAAACTGGAATATCATTTACCATCTATGAAACAAAACCCCTAGGATTTAAAATAGCATATCAAAAAAAAATCAATTTCTCCAAAAAAGATATCAATTCATTATACTCTTTTTCTTTTGAATCTCTTACAAGATGTTGTGGTCAATGAAAAGTATAACACTAAAAAATTCAAATATAAATCTTCCAAAAAAAGAGGTGTTCAAAATAGATATTTATCAATATAAATGTCAAATTCCACTATAATTTATGAAAAAAAATATTGAGAGTGTTATACAATTGTTATATCAGACCCATGTATTTGGCAATAAAAATTAATGATATCATTTTAAAATCGACCCTTTTAGAATAATTTTCTAGAAATAACCTTATACAAGTATGAACCAATCAATTTTTCAGTTTTATAGAGAAATATATGTCCCCATAAAATTGTCAATTTTTGGGTATGATAAAATTGAATAGAATTATACATAAAATATCTTGTTTGAACCCATATTTGGGTACCTTTTCACTAATTTTGTAATTATATTATTACACCATGATACATAATTAAATATTCATTTGAAAATTCTATGTGTTCATGTGCAGGTTTTGATTCCATCATCACAATATTAGTGCTTGAAATATGTAGTTAATGTAATGTTATGAAATCATATGGTGATGATTCCGCATTAAATTCATGTGAGGATTAGTGAATGTAATAATCATATTACAATATGGAGGGAAACCGTGTAGAAATTGGTTATGCAAACCAATTCATAGCCCCATATTTTTTAAATAAAATACTTCATAGTCTGTGGTTTATGCTTGGTGACAATGACATGTTTCCCATTAACCAACATGAGGAGCTAAATTTTAGCTAGGAATGTTATTAAACCGATTATTCCCTAGATAACCATACAATAATAGTTTATTTTCTTATGGTATATATTATCATTGCCACTGTGAATGATAATTTTAGAACATCATTGGTATCACATGGTCTAACCTTAATCATCATAACTATTTAATAGTATTGTTAAAATAGTAATTCTATTATGAAAAGTCATATATCTTCATAGTTCATCATGAATTTTCGCATTGAATGTAATTTAATTAATGAAATAGAAAAATATAGTTTCTTTGTGATGACACTCCACCATTTGTGGAACCTGTATTAAAAATGGTAGAAAGTTTCAAATTGAAAAATTATGGCATATACAAAGACTTGAGGATTACTTTTTTTAGTGTTTTCATCAACCCTAATGAACCTGGTAATTTTGTTTCCCTTCTTAGGTGGATTTTCAGTTATATTAGAACGTAATAAACCAAGGATTCGAGAATTTAACACTGAAGTAGCCACCCATAATCTTCAGATACAATATATTTACTCTAGGTTGAACCCACAAGTAATAAGAATGTTTCGACCCTCATAGATATTTTAACAGGTGATGTTAAAAAACATAAAGGATAGTTTCATCTATTAGTCCCAATACATGATGCTAATAGAAAATATTTTACCAGACATGAAAAAATGGGCATATCCAGGATTTACTTAATATTAAAGATCTTATATTTTATCACACGAAATAAGAATTCATGGTCCTGATCACAAATCTATTAATTAATGAAATAGCTGGCTTTCAGGCATGTTCCTTCATTAATGGTTACATAGAGTATAATAAAGTATATATAATCCATCAAGGTGAATAATAAACATAGTTTAGAGACCTATAATGGTTTTATAGATATATTATAATTCTTATTATTTTAATTAATGCTAGATCCACAAAAAAAATCATCATACCCCATATATTGAATCCCCTCTTAACGGATATCATGGATTGCTATATTGATGGTAATATTGTCAAATCCCAAAAGCACTAAAATCATCCCAATGGTTTTGAAACAATTTTTGAAAAGGTGTTTCAATGCAATAAAAAAATTATCCAAAAAACTCATACTCATTGTAACAACATGAAATTATTCAGTTTTATGGTTCACCAATGTGGAGTTATGGTAAATCCTGATAAAATAGAGATGGTAATAATTATTCACCATCCATGAAAAAATAGTATTTAGTAATACATGGATATCTTACGAACATAATATTATTTACTTATTATATTTATAGAAAATATTTTCCCTTCAGAAGATTGATGTTGTGGGAATCCCCTAATAGTGGGATAAAGTATGTTTTTAGTCCTTCGATAACCACAAGTATTATTTATTATCCCTAAAATTAATTGTTTCATAAAGTAAATACATTCCATTAAGCCTATATATTTTTCTAAAATGTTATCAATTGAATTGAATCCTACAATTAAGAATGATTCTAGAATGGAATATTTATGAACTATCTCAGTCGGTCAATGCTCAATACTGAGTCCCGACATTATAACATCCACAAGAATTGTCATAGGGAAATTTATATAGTAAAAAGTATATGCATTATTTATATAAATGAAATATTTTATTTGTGACTCTTATTAAAAAAATAGATATATTTTTATTCAATCAATGATAATAAGGAGATTGTCTTGACGGGAAGTCATACAACAAGAGTTTAATGTGATGTCCATTTCTAAGAAATTATTATGGGAGAATCCTTGAATTTTTTTAATAGAATATATTCCCCCATAAAGTACCTCAATAGATATAAGGACCATAGAATAATTATTATTTATCATTCGAAAAAACCTATATATGAGTAATATACATTGATAGAGAATATATGATCCCCATTCAGAAATGGTTGGATTACCAATTTGATAATTGGGTCAGTTCTTGAATTGTGTTCATCTACCTCGTTAATGTTTTCCTTATATATTCCTTTATTCATCCAAAAGGATGAAATAATATGAAAATAGAGTATCAAAACAACATTACGATCTTTGATATGGATCTTCATTTTTTAGCAACGTTATGTTATATTAATGTGGATTTATAGCTTTTAATTAATAATTCCTTAGGAAAATATATAACGACAAGAAATTTTGAACCATGTAACACATAAGTTATCTTCTATAACATACATTACACAATAAAACCAACATTAAAATAGTAATATATTTGATTAAATCTATTTATAAATATATACTATTCACTAATATGGTAAACCATCAAAAGTTACAACCTTTAGAAGATAGATATTTAATATTGGTTAATATTGAACAACATAATTGTCAATGAAAATCAATTTCATTATATACTGTTTTGTATTTTGAAAAAGTAAATATAAAATGTATATTATTCTATCTAAAATAATAAAATCAATTTTTTATTCCTCACATCAAATCATTATTTTTAGCTATATCTATGTCTTTTCTATAAATATATATTTTTATTATAAAAACACTGTATTTGCGAAAATTGTATTATTTATTATATAAACATTATGTAAGAAAATCGTAGAAGTTTAAAACACATTTATGTAATAAAATAAATATTTATGTTATAAAATTATGTATTATAATACATTATTTGAGCTCATTAATACAATGTCCAAGAGTTTAAAAACTTAATTATAATTTTCATTGAATAAAAAATATTTGTGGTATTTTCTTCAAATTAAGTGTTTTGATGGGGAAATTTGGTTTAGGAATCTATTAAAATCCACAAAAATATTAATTTATTTATTAAAACATTGTTAGTTCTTTAAAATTAATATCTATGATAATATTCTATTGTACAAATTTTTTTAATAATAAAAACATAGTTTTCCTAAAAACTCCTTATATGAATTATATGATTTTATATTAAAATGAAAATTTACAACGCATAAAACTTTTATTTGGTAAAGTCATTTAAAAATTATAATTCATAATTTTAATGTTTTATTAAATTATTAAAATAGATTTTTTGGATTAATATTAATTCTTATGGTTAAAAATCAATTACAAAGGTATAATTAAATTAAGGTCAAACTGAAAAAGTAAAATGAAAACCCGCTAAAACATAAATGATTGTTTAAAATTGATGTTTTAAGGTTATTTTTACCTGTTATTACTTTATCAACCTATTTTATAATTTTATCTTCCAATTTTATATTTAGGCCTATACTTATAATTAATTTTCCAAGAGAAAACTCAGACTTCTAGTGGGGTAGTTTCTTTATCTTTGTATTTTCATTTACACTATTAATTCCTAAATCATACGTAAAATTAATATAATAACTTGAAAATTATTTTAGTGATTTAATTACATTACATTAATAGGGAAAAAATATTTTAATATTTCTATCTACTAATAATATAAAATAACATCAATCAGGTCTATATATGAACTACAGCCTCTTTAAAGAGATATTGTTTTTTTATCACCGCCTTTCATGGATATTATAAAAGAAGTATTTTAGGAATTATAATATTCTTTATATCAAATTTATAAATTATAAAATATATTTTTCATATAATATCTTTTTATTAATTAATTAAGAAATATGATTGTTAATATTGTGTAATACGAGACTATCACCTATATAGAATGTTGAATTCTATTTTTTATTACCACCATCATGAATGGTTTTAGATAATTTTTTGTTGTTATTAATGATATATATAAGTAATATATAAATCCATATGGTTCTTTATTGGGGAATAAAAATTAATGATTTGAATAAGGCAATCCGTTCATATCAGAAAACAACATGAAACTAGTTCATCATTGTTTTTTTCATCATGAAGAACAACAAAAAATACCATGTAATGAAATCATATATATAAATATGTATTAATAAAAACTAAATTATAGTATTAATAATTGTTTTTAAACTTTTAGCTTTTAAATATGAAAGATATCCAACCTAGATTTTATGGTCCATGTTCAGAACAGATAGGATTATTCACACAGTATATTAAAAACCAATTATAAAAATATAACAAATTGAGATGACTGTGGTAAATAAGGAGTATAAACAAAAATTAAAATGAATAGGGTTATAATGTTGGTAAGAAAACTATCTAAATTTTAATTATGGTTAAATCAAATCAACAAAATTAATAGTTATAGGTAATGGACATGGCTACTCAGACTTTTTTTATTTGAGTTATACGATTTCCTCCTGATTTCATTTCCCATATGTTAAGTTCATTTAACATTTAGAATAATCTTATCTTATTAATTTTTTAAATTATGGGTTATTTTATGTTTGATATTTTCAAGGATACGTTATAATTAACTTTTTTTTTTCATAAAAATCAACAGGTACATTTTGGAAAGAGACTTCTAAAAATGTATTTTTTAAAGATGCATAATTTTTTAAGACTATAATTGTATTAAATAATTTAAATTATATTAAAATGATTAATATCCAATGTATAAATGATAAATTTTTCTCTAAATATGTTTTTTAATTATGATATGTTTTTGGTGATTAAGCATTCTCCATCAAATTATTTAAATCGTGATGTTATTTTATACCATTTTAATGTTCTATAAATACCATCTTTTTTAAATGGGTTGTTTATGATTTGAAACATTATTTATTTTAATGTGTCACATGTATGTATGTATGAATAATGTGTTAGTACCATTATCTCCATCTAATTCAATGGTAGAGTTTTTATCACATGAGATAGGTATTCAAGAAAACATTTTTATTATTTCACAAGTATGACTACTGATGGAAGCGATCATGGATATAAATTTTCCCAATGATAATGATTGTTATAATGATAAGGGATTTTATTTATTTTTAAAAAATTATATAATTATTTATGGTTTACATTTACTAATTTCATGACTTTTTATTGCAATTTTATTTCTATATTGATAATCTATGAATTCATTTTCTTTTACCATGTACTTTTAAGATCACTTATTTTTTATGGTTATAACTTATTATGTAATGATATATCTCTTATTATTATGTTTTTATTTTTTTAATGGAAATAATAATTGGTAAAAACATTATTCACCCCTTAAAGAGTATTTTTGGACACCCATTCATTATGATTTCTTTCCCTGGGTTTTGTACATGAGTCTTACTAATGATATTTCTAGGAGTTTGTGTAGTATAGTACAATTAAAGAGTTGTGATAATAATAAATTTAATTTAAGATTTGTATATATCTAGTATTTATATATTTTGAACCTATCTATCCATTGGATATTTTTATTTAATTATGAAATTTTTTAAATCATGCATTGGATTTTAAATAAATACCTTTTTATCCCCAGTTACTAAAGTTAATATCATATAAATGATTTAGTAATTTTTTGAGATTAGTTGATAGATAGTTATGAAAACCCATATGGATAAGTATAAGGGATATGTATAATAGTATTATAGCATAATAGGTTTAGGTAAAGTATAGGATCTATGATTTTACTTGAAATCGACCCTACTATTGAATCTATCATCATGATGTGGGATCTTTGACTGTTTTAACTGGTGGTGATAACCCCAAAGTTACTATATTTGGTATTAATTCAATTGTGGAATGGTTAATGACAAACATATATAACTACACACCTAGATATAAAATCCATAGGGATATGATTGGGTTAATTAACTTTCACATTATGAACCATCATGAGGTAATTCAATATGGTTTTGTTAGAGAATCTAATATAAAAATACGATTTATAACATAGATTAATTCATTGAGACTAATATGTTGGGGTGAACATAATTATGAGATTTTTTATTTATGTTCATATTTTCCATCATATCATTTAAAGCATGCATTTCATAATAAATAATTCAAATCACACAAGTTATATATTAATGTGGAATCACCTACCCACAACAGAGATATTTAACTATCTATGAAAAATTTTAAGGGAACAATGATCATTTCTATTATTTTTAAATCTTCCCAAATTGTGATAATTTGGTTAATACATCCATTATATATAAATCTTCTTCCTTGGGATGAATATTACAAAATATTGGCTATACTCGGGATATATCTACATATAATACATATAAATTGTTGGGAGAAATAGGTCTTATTTCATATATTAATCTGTCAAATTATTAATTAATAATATATCAATTATTGTTGACTTCATATATATGAAAATTATATAATATTTGTCATATTAATGAATAGTGAGGGACTCCAAACTCAAATGACCATGGAGGAATTAAATTTTAATTTCATGGTTGTTGTATAAGAATATAATAATGTATTTTTGTATAAACTACTTGGTCTTCCCCCTGAGAATGGTGTATATTTTTCAAATGATATCATACCACAATTAAAGAATATCTTAAATCACTATTATATAATTGATCACATTTAATTAGAGTAGTATAATAAAGAAACTAAAATAATATTTTGATCAGGATTTCATATTCACTGGTTCTTTATAATGGGGGGAACCGGGTCTATTTTTCAAAAAATAGTGATGGAACAGAGTAACATTAAATTTATTATCATTACAGTAACAAAATCACAATGTATCCTTCTCTATACATCAAAAATAAATTTTAGCAACTCAAAGGTACACAACACTTATTAAATATTGACCATGAATCTAGATATAATTTGTAATGTTTCAAAAGGGAGAATATTTATATGATATCTTTACAAATGATGTATTTGTACTATGAGTTTATAGAAATTTGATTCAAATGGACCAATTCCTATACTATCAACCTGGATCTAATGAATGTTTTATTTGGAGACTTCCATGATAAGTTATGTTTTTTTTTTAAAATATTCTTATATACCTAATGAGAAAGGAATAGATTGCATATAATTTTCATAATGTTTTGATAACCGTATGAATGAATATGTTTGAATTATAATTTAGATACTATCAATCATATATAAAAATAATTTCAATCCTATTTCATTTCATCACTCGCTATGTCATTCGTTGAATATTTTTTAAACCAAATTGTTATATAAGATAAATTATTGGTGAAAAATTTCTCATGACTCTAAAATCTATCAAACATTTTAACATGGAAGGGAGTGGATTTAAATTATATCGATGAATGTGAGTAGTGTTATACAGAACTAAAGAAGAGACTTACTATAATATCTATACATACATTAACCCCAATGGGAAGGTTTTTTAATCTATAGTTTTTCCTATATTAATGATATGGTATTTTTCCTAATAAAAAAAATTTAAGTTTAATTTCCTATTCATCATGGATATTAATAACTCAGGAGACAAATAACCTGAAAAATGGTTTTCTACTATAGGCAGTGATCTTTTCATTAAATTTTTTTATGAATTATCTCATTGTGGAAATGTGTAATTTTTAATGATACCATATGATTTTTTGAAATATATATTCAAATTATATGATATAAATATGGTCCAATATATATATTTTTTGAAATTATCAATTATTAAGACAACTCAATATTTTACCACAATTTGAATGAAATCAAGGTGGTTGATGCTTTGAACATAGAATATCATAGTAACATATCATTGATATAGTATAATAAAGTACCAATATTAATTGATTAGAAATGGATGAATCATTAATTCTTAAGGTACGGTGAGAAATATAGTCATTCCCACTTGACTTCTATACCATCCATTAATTTAAAGATAAAAGAAGCTGAGAAAATATTTGTAGAGAAATAGAAAAAGGTAGAGAATATTATGAAGGTAAAATTTTATAAACATATAGTCATAATTTTTGGAACGTGAAATTTATTTCTGTCAATAAAAACAAGATGGATCTTTAATATGATACTCAACAATAATCATTCTCTTTTCATCCATGAATGATGAATATGTATAATGATCTAATGAAAAACATGTAGTGTGATAATATAAATAGATTTTTTTAATATGTATCACGATTCTTAGTATTAATTCATGTTAAGGATGAATGATATTATTCTAAGGGTATCTAGCAACCATTACCCATACCATTATTGAAAATGGAAAACATCTCTAAGGATTTCACTATTTTACTCCACAAAATGTTTGAATTATATAATCCTATTTTTGTTGTAGTTTTTCACCTTATGAATTAATCACATTTTATTTCCAAAAAATCATTTACCTCCATTGAGAAACTCACCAATATATACATAAGGTAAGTTGTAGGAATATATGAAAAAACGAACTCTATTATATCTAATCAGTATCTGAGTTTTAACTTATGGTTCTAGATAAGTATTCTGATTATTTTAGCAATGGAGCTTGGTTTTAGTACATATTATCATCCAAAAAGATATGAAATGTTGTAATGAAACATTCAAACAATATAGGATTTGTTTAGACCATGTAAAATATATTTCCATGGATGTTAATATTCATACCTCCCCCTACAATAGTATTATCATATAATAATATTTTTCATTTTTTATTCTAATTTCAAAAACTGATCGTCTTTATGAGAATATATATAGAAATCTGGCATGCTGGGAAGGATTTTGAGATAGTAAGTTGAGAGGATATGATCATATCAACACAATGAGTTAGAGGATTCAAACTAGTTTGAACCACATGAAAGTATCACATGTTTTATTGAATATTGATTAATAAAACTATAGACTATATCAAATGATTGATGTTAGTAATAAGGTGTTCCTCAAGATACCTTCTTATAAGCATGTAATTATATTTTTTAATAAATATAAGGCAATTCCATTGTATATAGAACCATTCATGATCATTTATTATGTGATTGTGGTGGGTTAATCAAGATTTGAATATTTAAAACTATACAAAGTATGATATTTGATTAATTTACCGCTTTTGAGAAAATAATGATTAGACCCATCACATATTCAATGATTTGAAGTTGTACAATTAGACTATGATCTATCTAATGAGTAATAAACAGTAGATATCTAATTTCATTGAGACAATGTATTATTGGAGAAGGAGAATAATCCTGTCATTGTTCATGGTAGGAGACAAATGTTTAGGGGAGCTCTGTGGGTACCTATGGATTTAATGACGTAAAATTACCCTCATGTGGTAACTTCCATGTAATAAAATTTCATTTATGGATTTATTATATGGTAGTAGAATGAAACAAACTAAATATCAAGACAATATAAATATAATGTTAAATTTAATAAAATATAATAAACACAACAAACTCATAGTTGAACCACAATATATTATAATTAATCTATTGATGTATCTGTATTAAATACTAAGATGTTAAAAAATAAAACATATTACCCCAAAACATTACATCTGGACAAGATTTAGACATCAGTATTAATTTATCTTTTTCATTTTTTACATTATTCCTTTGTAAATAATCATTAACCAAATTAATTTAAAGAAATATGAATCCTTATTATACTTAAAGTTTTTTGTATTTATTGTAAAACAATTATTCAATCCATTCTCTCCACTAAGAAAATCAAATAATGTTGATCGTGTATATGTGTGGAATACCACCTCTGTGATGAGATGTTTAGCATTTTACATCAAGGAAACTAATTTATTTGAAAAAATAACACATTTATTGAATTATAAATTATTGAATTCATTATTTTGACTCTAAAAATATTTTTTTTTCATATATCACATTTTCATGCATTCATTGAGAAATTTGATCATTGATTGTGCGTATCTATGGACTACCAGCTCTATGGAATGATTCATTTTAATTTTCATGGCCTCTATAATGGATGTTTTTAGTTTATTTTTTATGATCAGTAATTATATATATTTCATATATATCATGAATATATTTATTTATGGATAAAAAATAATTATTGTTATAAGGTAATCTATTGATAATAGTAAATGACTTGAAACTTGCTAATAATTATTTCAATCTTCATGAAAAATGTCAAAAATTACCATGTGATGAATTAAAATTATATAGTTCCTTGTAAAACATACTTTCAAGTACCATAAATTGTTTCTAACTGGTTATATTTTTTAATAAAATGGAAAATTGACACAAATTTTATCTATGCGGTTAAAAAGTGTAATGATTATTAACACCCAATGTTGAATCATGATTGAAAAAGTATAATGGAAGCATATTTTTTTAAATAATTGTATAACTATAAAAGGATATGAATAATATTTTTTCATTTATATTTATGATGTTTATATTCAAGATAATGAATGTTAAATAAATTCTATTATAATATCGGGTAATGGTAAGGGACATGTTAAATAAGAATATTCATTTGTTTTATATGATTTATTATTTATTTCTGGTTTAATATCTTGATTAAATATTCTATATTAAATTACATTCACTTATTTATATTTAAATAATGTATATGAGTACTTTTAAAATATACTCATAGATATTCTCATCATTTTGTAATCATTAACATATAATCATCAATCTATAATAGAGGAATTATTCATGTTTCATCCACTAGTTTCTTTAATTATGTGATTATTTTGTGTTATCATGTATCTTGTGTAAAATGATCTTATCTATGATTTTATTTATATTATTGGGATGTTTTTTTATGATTGTTTTTTTCATGGGTTGTCTATTAGAATTAAATAATTACCATTTGAATTCTTTTTGAATCCCATTTTATGTCCCTATGTTATTTATTCTATGAAATGTGGATTATTGTAATGTATAAAAAGTAATTATGGATGAATGTGTGTATGTTCCTTTATCACCGTTGGATACCTTTATAAAGAGTCTACATCTAATGATATATAAACTTATGTGAATATTTTATTTTATAATCATAATTTGATCTAATGGTGTATCTCATGAATGCAATGTTTCCCGGTACATATTTCTATGTCAATGTTATGTGATTTGATTCCTTATGATCATATTTTATAATGATTCATGTTTGATTTTAAATTCTAAAATGCCTTTTTATTTATATTATTTTTATATGTTATAATTTTTTTTCATTAACCATCTACTTATAATGATACTTATGTTCTATGGTTATCACTTATGATGTTATGAAACATATCTAATTATTATGCTAGTAGGTATTTTTCTAATATTATCCTTGATTATATATATTGTCACCCCTTACTAAGTCTTTGACCTCAACCTTTTATTATTTTTTCATTCCCCATATTTTGATGATGATCATTACTAATGAGATGTATGAAATATTGTATATCATGGTTCCTCTTCAAATAAATGGTCACATATTTTTTAAAATCATTATATTGTGTAATTAGT
The DNA here is from genome assembly GCA_963277665.1 of Viscum album. NCBI lineage: Eukaryota > Viridiplantae > Streptophyta > Magnoliopsida > Santalales > Viscaceae > Viscum > Viscum album. The sequence goes on along the minus strand of OY728140.1, from coordinate 1,072,987,788 downwards.
CTCCAAGGAACATAAACTTGTTGGTATGTTAATTTTTTTTAAATGATATGTTTCAAATAATTTAATGGATGTAATCTAAATTCTTTTTTATCTTGGTTCACTATGTAATACTCATTAAAAATTAATAACTGAACTATTTTAAATATCTTGTTTGAAAACTAATGGATAAATTCCCTAGGGATGTAATTCTAACCCATATAACGAGATAAAAAAAAGCATCACAAAGGTTCATTTTCAATTTTTGTTGTGATCATTGTTGATCTTGACAAGGAAGAAGTAGTTTTTCTCGTGATGCATCTTAGTTTCTTCTCACCATTCATTGGATATAACATAGAAGAAGAAAATGAGACTAAAAATAGTATAGAGCATGAAAATTTGATATTTCCATCAATTGAATCTTCTAAAATTTGGTTTTACTCAATAATAGAATATCACAAATGTAGTATTTTTACATCATATCGATCATATAAAAAACAAATATGACATTGAAAAATACAATTTTCTTCACAATATACTAAATACAAAAAACACCTATATAAACAAGGTATTGATAAAATACTCCACAGATGAAATGATGGATAATAAATCCTTATCATATTGTACACTATTAATTATAAATCATACTGGTGTGTCAATAAGAAAATAAGAACTCTAATCAGACCTGGATGATTAGATATTTCTATCCAACTATTATATATGATTTCATCAAATTAAAAATAAAATGTGATTAATATCGGATACATTCCAACATCATTAATTATCCCTAGGAGTAGTTTTATACTACCAAATATACATTATAATTATCACACATGGGATAGATATCAGGGGAGCATATACCATAGCTCGATAAAAGGAGTTTAAGTAAAAAAATTGCAAAATAATTATTCTCCAAAATTATTGAGGATATACCAAAAATACCATCAAAATAAATTTTGTCATAAAATTAATGAAATCATATATTATTACTGGATTTTTTGTCCCTTACATGATATTGACATGAAATAGAATTGATATATGTTCTACTGGGTTCAAAGAATTATATCTACAATATAATACCTAATCAAACCATTCATAATGATACCAAAAATTAAAAAATGTGATACAAATAATCCTTATACAAGAATATTTCTAATAATCATTATACTTTTGAGGATTAAAATAATAAATCCTATCTAGAAATTTTTTTCTTAAATTGACTCATTATCATGCCACTGCCTCCATGACCATAAAGAAGCCCAATTTTCCCCTTTATCTGTAACATATGATGTTTTTACGAAAAAAATTCAAACTCACTTACATTTTATTGTTATCTTTAAATACCTATATGAATATGACAAATTGAAAAATCACATGATGAAATATAATTTATTGGTGAAATTATATTCTTTTAAATAAAAAATCTAACAATATTTAATCATAGAGATTTAATGGACTTTAATAATACCAAACTCCTCCATTAATTATTATATGGAGATATCATACTATGTATTAGGAACCCAATAATACTAGGGAAGAATCATCCAATATTTGAGGCAAGTGGTACGAACCATATTACAAATATATGGTTTACCCAAATGGCACATATAACCTTTTCACCATGAATTGTGAGCACTCAATTACTTTTAATAATATAATATTTCTTAATAAATACATTCTATAATATTTATGTTGTTAAATCATCATAATTAAATTTTGTAAAACTATATAAAATTCATAATTGTCATGTGTCGTTAATATTTATGATATTTGTTCACAAATCCTTATAGTATGATATCATACTATGTTATATTCATCATTATTGTGTGATGTTATACTACTTATAGAATCCTATTTATTAAGTTTTGAAATAATTTTGTGATTTTATGATCTATTTATGCACTGTCAATATAATACTTAAATCATATATTAGCCAACTCTATATAGAATATTCCCCCATTAGACATTACAAATCTAGAAAAATGAAGAGTGAAAATCATCCTTTATTTTCATTTATCTCAGGCCCCATACTCAAAAATATAATGGTTATTTTCTTATCCATATATTTTGACTCACATTGGTAATGAATCATGTGATATTATAGGTCCCAATCAATCACTCTAGTCGGCATAACAGAGGTCCATCATATTTAAGTAGAATATTGTTTTCTAAATTCATGATACAAAACAAAACTATATTATTCCAATCAACAGGATGTACAAGTGGATGGAATATTATATGATTCATGTATAAAAACTATATATCATTATCCATGTACACACTCAACGCATGATGTTAAACTATATAAAACTAGTCTGATTCATACAACCTCAAAAAATGTAGAACCTTAGTCTACACCGACAGAATTTAATCTATGTGAAGGTGCGGGTTCCCTCTGATCCAAATAAAAAATGAAAATCCAATTACACTATGAAATATATCAATCTACATTTTTGTTTTTTCTCTACCCAATAGGGATTAAATTTTTTTGGTTACACTAGTCAGCATCGATGTCATGGATCTCCATACCCATGATAGAAAATTCCCTTCACCCCATGCATATAAGTAAAATATATATAGGGGACACATCATTATGAAAAATGTGTGGATTGATTATTATCGTACATTATACATTGTTTTTTCATGATATCATATCCTAGGCCCAGACAAAATCTCCATTAGTAAAAAATACATTTTCCAAAATATATCAGCTAGTTCCATGTTGGGGACTACATTAATAACTACGTGTTGTTTGATTAGTATTCATGGTTGAAATGTAGTGACTCTTGGATCTCCTATCACGGGATCAAAGACAATTTCAAATTAAATAAACTCTCTCCACTACATATGATTCATATATATATATATATACTATTTGTATATAATAACATATAGTACCATAATTCTTACATTAGAGATACTTATAAGAACACCAAGATCATCTAACCTAGGTTTGGCTATAAATTTCATCAATAATAAATACCCCCTTCCTTATATAATATCTAGATCAATGTGATGAAGTACCCATAAGAATACTACATGTTTCATGATTCCTAATCCAACATGAATTGTTCATACAACTTGACCCCTTATATTAGGCCCTACTACAAACCTAATCATCTTTGATATAATGGTAAGACCATTCCCCTTTCACATTATATCTCTTCTTCCACTTTACAAAAGAGTTAGGTAACTCAACTCATTCTTCTATGCATATGTGCTAGATCATTGTGGGTAATATCGATAACTACAAGTGTATTGATACCATATTTGTAATGTAAATAAGATGATATATTGACCATATATTCTAGACCCATCCACAAACCGTCGTTCATCTCTACTACTTCTATGTGGATAAAAATTGTCCCAATATAGTACTTTTAAATATTTTGTTCCGTCAAAATATCTCTATAATGTAATTTTATTTATATTTATTTTATTAAAAATTCGTTAATATATGTAATGAGAATACATGAATGAAGGAATTGTTTTGTTTAACTAGGAATATAAGCCACAATATGGATGTATATTTTCACATCCATTTCGAATTATCTTCCATATGCATGTCATCTTGAGGAGACATACCACTATCATCCATATGTCTTTACAACATCACAATGAAACCAATTATCCAAATACAGTCGAATGTCATATATCATATACTTGACCCATATCATTTTTCCGATGAGGGAATTGATACTTGTGGAATATATCATCATCATCATCATCACAAATCTTATATATTTTATGGTTTCTTATGTTCTTGATCCCTAATCTAGATTATCAATATGAAATCCTATCACACCATGGTTGAATCACAATGACCTTAAATAATGTGGATAATTTTTTATGAGATTAAATATATTATATATTACTATATTTAACCTCTAGGAACTAAATTATCATCAATATTGATATGATATTTCTATAATATATCATCTTGCATGTTTTTCTATGCATACGAAAAATATATTCCATATAAATATATCAAATCTAAGTAGACTCAAACACAAAAAATATTTCAATGAAAGGTATATGGATCTAAAATACTAAAATAAGTTGTAAAAATAACATGAACATATATTTAAAATTACAAAGACATAATACATTTGAATATGAATACCTAAATTGTGTTTTCCCAGGAAAATTTTACATTGTTTCATCCTTGGATTGCTCTATATAATGTTTAGTAAAATAGTAGAGAAAAATTAAATCAAAATACTCCAAACTCATGGTGTCACCGATAAGACCCCAAAAATGATGATTAAATAATATTATTCATTATAATTATCTAGACAAATTCAAATTACCATAATTTGTTTCATTCAAGGATTCACATGGGTCTCATGAAATAATGAATTCATTAGGAAAAAAATCAAATAATTTTAAAATAGCTTCCCATAATACCATTTTTTAATTAATGGAACAAAATATAAGGAGAATATCCACAATATGGATTCTCTATTTTAATTTTTAGAAACATACAAAATTTATTTGTTGTCAGTATTAATTTGATAGAAATAAATTTAATTCTCACCAATTTCATGTTGAATATTATTTATCACTATGAATCTATCAAATTCAGTATAATGAAGTTTTTATAACATAATAAAAACAATATAAATTCCCCAAACATGGAAGGTTTCTATAAGTTTTTAGTTCTTCACAAAATTATTTATTTTTACATATAACTCTTGTTAAAAGTAAATAGTCTGAATTGATTATTTTTTAAAATTTCATGTGTGCTTTGTAACCTGTTCAATATAATTGGATTCATACTGATATATTTTATCACGGAGACTAGTGGAAATTATTTATATCTTAGAGATGATATGAATTTTTTATACTTTTCCAATTATTCTCAGTATTATATATTTTCCTTTATAATGTAATGAAAAATGGGGTAATCAAATATAGAATATCTAATTATTTGGAACATGTTGTGATGCCTATAAATTAATGAATAATATTTGGGAGATGGAGTCTCTATTTTCATTAGCCATATTTAATTCCCAAAAAATAGAAAATGGTATATATAGAACATTGAACTTATTTGTACGATTTAGAAAAACCAACATAATGGGGGTTTTATTATGGAATAAGAAAACCCAAGGAAGATCCAAGTTCAATATACCTTGATTGAACATTATTTACATCAGTTGATGTCCCTACTTCCATACAAAATTTAGATATTAAGATAGTAATTCCATGAATTTATGGGATCTGTCTCTCAATCACTAAAATAAACTCCCTATATTAGTCAATGCTGAGTGGAAGGGAAAAGATTTCAAAATATTATTACATAATCTAATTTGGAAAAATATTTACATTATAAATAGTTATATAAAATGAGGTTCCGCTTAATGGATTTTATTCATTATAACCTAGAACTATATGAATATTCTTACAGGCCCGAATTTTTCTATCATAGTCAAGGGATCCATTTACTCCATTTGAGAAATTATTATACAACCATCAATATTTTAATGTGTTTTTTTGATAAGAATAAATATAAATACAAATAAAAATGTTGAATATATATCTGGGTCCGATGTTTTATAATCCTAATTTAATAGAGATATTAATCTTGTCAAGGGAGTTGATTAAAAAAGTTCTTCATGTCTTCAGTTCGCATAAGACGGACCACCGACCACTGATAAATAGAAGTGTCTTCTATGGAATTAGATTTACAGGACAACCAAGATCCTTATACTACATTAACATATATATCAACCATTTCTATTGATACCCATATAGAATCATATATTCAAGTTTCAATTGAGATATTAGTACTCTTACCTTAAAATCCCTAGGAGAATCAGCCATCAATATTATCCTCAGTTGGGTAGTGTCTGGTGTGGCCAAGGATAACCTTCCCTAAGTTTCACCTAATATCACACCCATGGAGGGCCCAAATAGAGGGAAAATATCCCTAGAATCTATAATTATAGTTGGACACTACTTCCTTGTAGAGTTCTGTACCACTTCAGTGTCTTAGTATATATTTATTTCCATTCTCTTCTCCAACCTACATTGATTGATTTCCCATGAGGATAATTGTTTTTATTGAAAACCTAGTGGTTTTAGTCGAAAGAATAACTATTTAGCACTATCTATCACCACTTTCATATGTTTCATCATGTCACATGAATCTTTTTCTCTGAATCACATATCATAAAGAGAATCCTCCCCATGAACTTTCCCCCATTTTAGTACAATGTGAAAGGAATTGGTGGTTTTTCATCTTCAACCTTCACTAAGTAATTGAAATTTGTTGGGATCACACAAAAAGTGTAGGTCTAGATTAAAACAATATGTCATTTTACCTCATCCCTCTGACTAGTAAATTTTTTCCTAAAAATGGGAATCAATATAACTCAGTCTATGGAGTAAACCCTACCCATTATGGAGTGAAATAAGTTATATTTTGCATCAAGATAAATGCGTACTTTTTTAGTAATGTATTTAACCGATATGTGGTAAAATGTATGTACATTATGAATAAAATAAGTTCAATATCCACTTCCCTAAGTATATTATAGTATTATCTATAATAATAGATCTTTCTATAAGAATATCATTTTCATGATGCATCTGGAGAATCATTTGTGATTATGGTGGAATTTAAATGAATGCATATCATTAGTCATAGGGGCCAAGTATAAATTCATATCAATTTTCATGGAATCTATAGGGTTAGATCCATTATTTTATGGTGAATATATTAGGGTCCCAATTCCTCTACAAAGGTCCTCAGAAATAAGGAATCCATAATTACTGATTGTAGTTCAGGTAGTTACAATGGGATATTAACAAATAAAATTATAATTATTATTTTATTTAATCTAGATAGATGCCTTTGATTTAATTAATATCACATGAATAATTATATCCTAAATTATTAGTATTAACAAAAATTAACATTCAACTATCAAGTGTCTCTCAATTCATACTCTCATTGAAGGTGCCAAGAATTTCTTTTGAACATGACTGAACTATCTCCCAAAGCTATAAGGCATATAGCTTTCAAAAATAATTGTTCATTCTATATTTTTGAAAATAAGTCTATCTTGAGAAGATATTATATTTGACACTTCCTTTTGAATTCTAGTTTTTCTCAATAATAGTTCTAGTTGGGAATCCATAAGGCACAAATATATAAATATTGTATTGATTAAAAATATATATTTTTACATTATAACAATTCTTGGTTGAAATAGACTACTTCTATAATGAAATTGATCAAATATAAAACTCCAAATCAAATTTAAGTTGAATAATTAATAACTACCCATATGTGTTTCCATCTATATCCCTATAATAGTAAAGGGATTGATATGTTTGAATGGAGATTTTACACTGAAAACATGGATCAATTGAAGAGATAGTTATAGAAGAACAATTACATCTAAGCATACATATCTTCCTCTAGCTAGTTTTCCCAAATAAATAGTATTTTAATCCCTAAACAAGTCGTAGACTCTTCGACTGATTTAATATATACAATAAAAACAATTCTATGAGAGATACTATCTTGAAAAGATGATTAACATAATACGTGAAATCAAATCTATAAGGATTGAACTATCCAGCTTCTATATTTTTATACAAAGTACCAACATTGCTTAAATATTTATTAGCCAATAAAACAATAGGCCTCCTCACCCATGGCTTGAATATGACCTTCGTGGTAAATTGGTTCAACTATGTTGCAAAAGGGATTTTATCTATAGGATGATTGTAATTTATCAACAGTTCATATAATCTACTTAGTGATCAAAGGTATTCTCTTATCCACCCCACATTAAAAAACTAAAAAACTAATTCATTGTACAAATATCCTATAATTGGATATCCATTTTTCAAAAAATAATAATATTGTATCACCCTTTCCTCTATAGGTATGATAAATGAATTATTGTTGTCTTTGCACCATATAATTATAAGTACTATGAAAAGGACTATGTTGCAATGAGACACCAACTATGAAATCAATATATCCCCATAGAAAAATACTAATTTAACTATACCTATGAATCATTTCAACGATTTTTTAAATTTAAATTCCACCACCACTCATTCCTAAAAGTTCTCTTTATTGAAAATAAATGTTTATAGTCCAGACATACATCTGGTTAATATATGATTTCTTGATGATGTGATTGTATACCTGAGTCTCATACTCTGGGGAATGTCTGTCATTATCAATTTTTGGTAGTTTTTGAAATAATATTAATCCTTCCACACTATCTTCCTCCAATATTAAATGACAATATTATGATATTTTGGAATTAATAACAACTTGGCTACTAATAAATAAAATATTTTTCCAATTCCATTTTACTAGTACTATAATTCGAGCACATTTTTGAAGCATCAATTCAAGTGGTGGAAGTCAATATAATATAGGGTAATCCCAAATATTTTTGTAAATGAGGTTGGGTAGGAAGTGGTGTTATGTTTTTATATGATCATGTTTACTAGAGGTCACAATATTTACAATCATCTTCCTTCTTATTACCATTTTCTAAAAATAACTCATTGATGTAATTATAAACACACATATATAGTATAGAAAAATAGAACAATTCTTGTCACTTTGTGACCTTCATACAGTCACATGACCATTACACAGTCAAAAGGATTTCCGTACGATTATCACATAGATTAATGACAAGTGATGTAAGATTTTGACCTTTTATGATCAAAAATTTATCAATTGTATTATGAAATTCACCTTATGCATGTTCAATTATGTGTTTTCTATTACATGGTAGATTTGTATATCAAAATCACACAAATATATTACATGGATGATCTCATGAGGGAAATACCAATGACCAGATGATTATATGAATTATTTTTGAGTGAATAATATTTCCCCCAATTATATTATTTAAATGGGGTTGACATTTCATGGATTTTAAATACATCACAAAATCTTCAAACTCATATTGAAGGGGTTATTCACATTCCTTTCAATCAAAATATCGAAAAATATCATTAAAAAACAATGTTGATACCTTCACCAAATATTTATACTCATAAAAAAATATATATTGAATTATAATTTCCATATATGAAATAGGATAGTTACATGAATTTTAAAATGATGGTAATACCTACACTAGAAAATATAGGATATTTCTCCCATTTAAAAACACATTTCAAACTAATTAATGTTATTAATACAATTTTAAATCTCCTCATAGTGACTTGGAAATCAACATTTCCACATGATATTTAAATTTCATATCCTCATTTTAATTACATAATATTTCCATTTTATTATCTCAATAATGTTTTGATATTACTATAAAACCCTATTTTTGGAGGCACATAACCAAGTCTCTAGGTTGGTAGACCATTGCGGCATATGAGAGCCTCCAAATAAGACAAGAGAATCTAACCAATAGTGAGGGTATTATTATGTGATAATTAAGAGACAAACCTTAGTGGTGGTGATAATAGATGTAATATGATAATTAAACACAACATAAAAATAAATTCCAAACTTGGTGGAAGAAATAATATATCATGGTAATAAAAACAACTATAAATAGTCATAAAAATTAGATAAATTGTACTTATTACAAAATCACATGGAAATAGATATGAAAATTTTCCTATGGAAAATCACATAATAAGCTAATGAAATATCAATAGAAAATTAATCTCATAAAAAAGAGCCCCCATGTTCTACCTTACATCCATCTAATACGCTAGTGTATCCCTAATATCTGTTTTTTCTGATAATGATCCCAATCTCTGACCGGATCTCAAAATGATAATGTTTTCATGCATCCCATGGGGTCTTACCAGGGTGTGAGAAGAAACTCAGTTAACCCCCACCAGTTTATCTAATATTAAATACATAATTATAAAATGTACAAAAACATAAATAAAATGCATGATTATAAAATAGAAATAAGTAACTCACTATTCTTATGAACAACCACATGTGAGTGTTTACCTACTCGAGAAAATATCAGTTCATCTCTGATTACACGCCTTGATATATATAAATATACTTTACATGATTGTAAATATATATCTACACTACATTGGAATGGGGGACTAATTTCATAGGATTCTATATAATGATATCATACCCTTAGAACCCCCAAGAATGTCCCGTGAACATATCACTACAACTTAATACCATCTGACACCTCATGTGCTACCTATGATGTAACTGGCATGCCATCACCATTACCATCAATATTTACCATGTCCTGTAGAATTCCATTTAAAATTATCCATCTACATAATGTCACTACATTCCAAGGTACAATGATATCCATACACATGAAGATAATAAACCATCATCACCTCAACCGCCGGATGTTGAAGGTACAAAAAGATACTTCCTTTATAAATCATTACCCATCTTCCTCAAATATAAACGATGAGCCATATCCTCTAAATAATTGTCTCAAACACTAACACACATGGATTTTTTTGGTTATCACTTTCTCTAAAAATGATGGTAAAAATCATCTTATATGCCACTATAACTATATAGGCCTCCTCCCCAACCAATGTTCAACACCACCACATTAAGAACTACCTATGTGCACACATATTCCAAAACAATATCAGCAAAAAATAGTGAGAGGTAGTCACCAAGATTTCTAATCCCACACAATTTGGAAACCACATTTCAACCATTGAACCTCATCTCTCATCTGCAACATATTCATCAACATCAGCCTCATCCCGATGATCATATCTCCTCAAACACAATGTTTGACACAACCCCACATATCATGGGCCACCCCCATCGCAATGAACCTCATCATTATATTCCTAGTGATCATGATCACATCAATACTTCTATATATGTCCATAGTGTTCCCAAAATACTCATGTAGTCATATAACAAGATAATTAATTTTAATAATTTTAGAAAACTGTATAACCTTACCAACCTACCACAATCCCAATACCCAACATAGGATAATATAACAGACTAGATCATTCCCATTATCATCTCATAAAAATTATAATTATGACTTTAAAATAATTATAATTTATCAAGGGTTTCACCCGAACCACCCACAACTGTGTATTTAACAATGAACCCCTTTACACATATATATATATTGAGAAATCTCGGTACCGCCTAATGTTGATTCATAGGTGTTCACTCATTTAATATCATACTCTAATATAATATTAAATGAAAAACATAAATATTTTAAAAAAACCCACAATAGAATAAAAAATAGATTTGGTGGAAATAACATTCCAAATATAAAGACGAGATAATAATGGAAGCATGCAGAATCATGGTCCTACAACTATGCTTCTAACACACATTACATTCTCCAATTGAAATCGTGGATGAAGGAGTTAAAAAAGATTCTAGGAGAGGGACAATAGGATATCTAGAGATATAGGGAGGCATAAAAATTGTATAATAAAGGAGGAATAATTATGTTTAAGGGAGTTGTATTTTTGTATGTTATCTCTCTTTAATAAATTGAACATTAATGATATAAGGTTTGGATAACCGGGTTCCAAAATTGGGATGCCACTATTCAATGAAAATTACCACTAAATATAGTGATAGGTTTTTTAATAAATTTTTTACTATTCCATGTCACAATCATGCACACCATCACCCCCTATGTGTCACTGAGAATTTAGGTTAGGATACATGGTTTTTCAAAACATTCCAATCCCATGGTGACCCTCTGTTAAAATCTCTATAAATCTCACATGGTTGTGTTACCTACCTCTCACAGTTTGTATAAATATTTTATAATTCAAATGGGATTCCTATCTTGGGATACATGTTTAGAACTAATTTTATATTAATTATGCCTCCAGAATTGTGTCTCCCAATGATTCATTCCTGAATCTTGACACTCTTGAAAATGAACCATACCTCTTAGATGCGTAACAATAATTGTATCGACTCACTACATCTTATATAGAAATTACTTTCTTATAAATATTTCATAACCACATGAAATCAAAACATAATTAACATCTATGTGCTATGTGACTGTTAAAACATACGTTTGTCACTTCTATGATTTGAATTTTAAAAATATCACATACATGGTTCTGATCAGTAAGTTATTTGGATTCTAATAAGAAAAAAATATTTTTCTATAAATAGAAACCTACCCTTATGAATAGTAAAAAACCCAATTGAGTAGTGATATAGCATAATTAATACTAAACTTACATATGATAGTATATAAATAATATTCAAGTTGGAGTATGAAATACCGATGTTTTGGAATAAATAAATAAATGTTTTAAAACTATTCTTTTTGAATAAATAATAACTTTACGTAAATGATAAATTAATAAAATTTAATTTTTTTTGGAAAAATGAACATCATTTTTGGATTCTACACGTCCAAAAATGGTTGTGGTTAATGTTTGGGATTTTTTTGAAATACATGAATTTATGATGAATAGTGAAATTCCATAATTTACAAAATAAGCTTAATACACGAATTATAGAGTCATGTATAATGTTATGTTGATGTAAGCCCAATTGATTCAGATTCACATGATAGAATTACTATTAATGGTAATGGGAGACTCACTATTCCATGTATTTTAGAGAAATAATAAATTAATGAATATAAGATTGATAAATCCCCTCTCCCATCCACTATAAAAAAACCCCCATCACTCCCTCTTCACATCACTCCTATAATTCCTTGTGACTTCTCCAAATTATGTCCAAATATCTTCCCAACCTCCTCTCCCACGTTAATCAAGCCATGATCTCACAAAAAGACCAAAACCACCCCCTTAAGTAGGCTCTCAAGGAATTTTGGTTCAATAGATAAATTCCACTTTTCAATTCATTGTTTTTCCATTAATGTTAATTTGTTTTATTTTTCATTTATTACCTCTCCTTATACAAATGTTGTGATGAATCTAGTACATTACATGTACTAGATTTTTCTCATGATAGTGGATATGTTATCATCATATATTCCTTTTACCTATTTTTATACTAGTAGCAAGAACAACATCTGATATGTGTCAATTTACTGCATTCTAGGATGATGGGGTTTTGATTTCTATAATCTTTATCAATTATAGTCATGAAACCATTATTGTTATGGTTGAAACAGATTATTATATTTTATAAATATCTTATGTAAGTTTCTTAAATATTTTTGTTCAAATGGTATTATGTTATAAAGAAAAATGAGTTCTTTGTAATCAAACCCAACAAATTAACCGAAATAGTTATCATTAAAGTTATACATAATAATTATTCCTCATGCCATGTAACAAAGTTATATAAATTACCAATAAAACATATTAATGATAATAAATAATATGAGGATTCAATTATGGAAATTTACATCCATTCCGCATGAACATTATTACTTAAGAAAAAGTGATCCAACAATGAAAATAAAGAAAACGAACACTACGTAATGACAATATTCCAATCAATAATATATAATAAATGTCATAAATGAACAAAAAATAATAATGATAAACTAAATAAATTTATAATAGGTTCTGAAATAGGTTATTATTACGAATAATTTAATATCCCATGAGTTTATATTCATGAGTGGGACACGGTCGGATTAAAGGTAAGGGTTTTTCCACCCGAACATACATTTTCAATCAGGTTAATTTTATTGTCTATTACCTCAATAAAACTCCATTTTATTATTATGTACTCAAAAAAAATTATTTTTTTTGGATTATATATATTTTCACCAACTATAATATTTCCCTATTTTTTGTATGGTTACATGTTTTAAAAGGAACTATCAAAATTGTTTCCAAAATACAAGCCTGATCTAAGAGAATTTCTATAATTCTTACTTATTTTCAAGGGTACTCTATAATCTATTTTTGGAAACCATTATCTTTATGAAATCAATAATTTTATTATTAAAATACTATATTACATTACATATACTTGTATACAAATATATTTCCAAAATAACTCTTCTGTTTGAAGTAAAAGAGTATTTATCTCATGATTTACTCGAAGATTTTATAAGAGTATCTGCATATATTTCAATACTCTTGTTGATTATTTTATATTTATTAGGATTAGTATGAAATTTTATCATATAAAATATTTAATTTAATAGGCTATTATTAATTTTTATGTAGATTTTATATCTTAAATCAATCCCCCAATTTACAGTGAATGCTTAGTGTTTATGCTCAATGTTCGGGGAAAGTTATATGCATTTCATATATTAATTTCAATATGAATGTGTATGTTGTTAATGTTTATCCCCATTCATATGAGGAATGTATTAGACATAGTAAGTTATTTGTGGGCCAGTTATATCCCCTTGGTGCATCAGTAGGTCTCATGAGACAAACTATGGTCATGGGACAAGGCCTTAACAAAATCATTACTTATTGTCGTGGCACGAATCCATGATGGTATGGTTATGTTGTCCCACATTTCGAATTCCATCATTATGAAAAAAGTATTGATGGTTCATATGGTTACTCAAATAGTAGGATACTCATGATTATGTTTTGTTATGGAAATATTTACTCAACTCATTTTTCTTGCATATTATGTTCTAGTCTATTTTTAGAGGCATGTGTTTTCAATTATTCCCCATGTCTAATATTTTTGTTATCTTCTGTTGTATTTCTTATCCTTACTGATCATTTCAGATCACAAATTTATTATGTTACATTTTCCCAAGACATGAAGTAGTTTATTATGAATGTAATACTGAAATAACCTAGGAGTTATGGATGTTGTCTAAGGAGTTTCTATGTTGTCTTTATTTTCAAGTTGTAATGTTTAACTTATAAATGAATATTTTTTCCAATAATACTAAACTAATTGGTCCCTCAGGATAGTTATTCCTTGTTTGTATGCCAATGTAATCAAATAAGGCACCAGCTCTAGGAAACTGGGGTCGGTTTCTTACAGTTGGTATCAGAGGAAGTTTAGTAGAAAACATGGAATATAGATTTAGAAATCTTAGTATAGGTAAGTGTCCCTAAAATATTTATTGATGATAAAAAAACAAGAACGTCTTGGTATTTTGGTAAGAAACAGATTATGTGGGTCTTTCAAGAAAAACATCCCTATCTGGATAGAGCAGTTAGAGGTGGCTCTAACACAGATGTACCTAGGAGTGAAATCTCTGACAAGGAGTTTTGGGCTTGACCCTGGGTAACCTGGTACACAAAAATGGGCATTTCTGCACTCTTGGTTATGACACTCCTAGGAGATATTTTTAAAACAATTCACATTTTCATTACACAAAATTATGAAGGATTTAAATATATAATTTTCTTTAATGAAACCATTTTTGTTATTATGGGTTTAGCCATGCATAAGATTACAATTAGTGATAAGTATTTTGTTAAGTTAAGATTATAAATTATGATTCATAACCTAATCTAGTGTATTCCATTATTTAGAAATGGTGTCCAGTGGACATAATGGAAATCACACCAACGAGCGTGTCCCCTATAGGGATTTCCAACCGATTCAAGATAATGATGTTGGCTCTGGTGTTGTGACTGGGGAAGAGTAAATTTTAACTATACTGGAACAAATTACTCAGGTTATGAATAATAACCTTACCCATTTGGATCATATGTGTCCACCACGCGGAGTTTTTATGATAGAATGCTTTATGTGACAAAAACATCCATTATTCAATGGGACTACAAACCTGTTTGTAGCAGAGCTATGGATATATCCCCTAGAGAAGATATTTCTTAATTTGGGATCTAACAAAAGAGAGAAAGTTGTCATAGCAGTTTATCACCTAATGTGAGATATAGATCAGTGGTGGTCATTACTCCAAAACACAAAAGGGGGAGAAATAAATAGAAGAGATGGAATAGAAGGGTTTTAAGGAAATATTCTTAGTAAATTATTTCCCTCGTGAACTGCATGCAGATATGGAGAAGCAATTATTTAATATACTGCTGATGGTGGATTAAAATGGTTCCAAGTATGAATCCAACATTATAAGGCCAGTAAGGAATTCTATAGACTACATAAGTAATCCAAGGAGAAAAATTGATAAAATATTTGATGGTTTAAAACCATTCCTCCAATGGACTCAAGTCTCCAATAATTTCCCTTCATATGAAGATGTATGTTCATGTTCTATAAAGACAAAAAAATAATTATCTATGTTTTATGACATTAAGGGAATGCAAGAGAAGATTGGGGCTACATAAAAATATGGGAAAGGAAATATATAAAAGGGGAAGAACCGAAGAGTTTAATTTCCATCATTCAGTAATTGTGGTAAGAAACAACCTGTTACCTACATGAAGAAAATGGGAGTCAATTAAAACTGTGGAGAAAAATTCCACCTATCTCAATATTGTAAGGGGAAGAATGAAGATACCAATGTTCTGTGCTATAATTGTAGGGAGATGATAAATTATGCACATTAATGTCCTAGGCATCAGGGAAATGTTTCCCAAAGAAGGAAAATCATATGCGGTCAAAACTACAAGGGTTTATGTTCCTAATGATTGTTTGGTAGGTACATTTAATGTTTCATCAATCATAGACAATGATTTATTTGATTCTGGATCATTGCATTCATTTATATCTTCCCAGTTTTCCAAGAAAATTAGACATGTCAAATTTGACTTAATAAAGTAGTTATCAGTCAAAACTCCTATTAGATGTAACATTGCAACAAAAGAATGTCGATTGTTCCCCCTTATGTCACATAAACATTCTTTAGTTGATAACCTTATTATCATACCAATTATTGACTATGATATAATACTTAGGATTAATTGGCTATCAAATTGCGATGTGATGATCAATTGCAAGAAATAGGAAGTCTGAATTTTTGATAATCAAGTAGAATCTCTTATTTTTAGAGCAGAAACCTCGCCATTTAATTCTCATATAGATCCACCCCCAATAGATTTACTGAATTAAATTATTGGTGAGTATGGTAATGAAATGAATAGGGGAGATTATAATAATTCATAGATAGAGGGTGTACCTATTGTGCAAGAATATTTTGAAGTCTTTCAAGCGAATTTACCTTGACATAATCCAGCGCATAAAATTGAGTTTTACATTGACATAATTCCTGGTTCAAGGCCCATATCATAGAACTCTTATAGAATGGCCACATTAGAGATAGTAGATGTAATGAAACCACTGGAGGAATTGAGTGACAAATGAAATATTTGAACAATTGTTTATCCATGTGGATCCCCTATCCTGTTTGTCAAGAAGAAATGTGGATTCATATGGTTGTGCATTGATTACATGGAAATAAATGCTATTACAATAATGAATAAGTATCCTCTTCCATGAATTGATGATTTATATGATCATCTTCAGCGAGCCCAATATTTATTAAATATTTATCTTCGATCTGGATATCATCAGTTTCTTGTGAGGAAGGAAAACATTCCAAAAATAGCATTTCAAACCATGTACGGGCATTATGAGCTTACAGTAATGTATATTGAACTAACTAATTCACTATTTGTTTTCATGGGTCTCATGAATAAAGTCTTCGAGGAATATCTAGATGACTTTTTAGTGGTGTTTATTGATGAAAACCATGTATACTCTAAAATCCATGAAGATCATGTAAATCACTTGTGCACTATCATGAAGACAATTTGAAGAAATAAATTATATGGTAAGTATAGAATATGTGATTTTTGGCTCCAATAAGTCTCCTTTATGGGACATATTGTCTCTATGGATGGAATTTATATATATACTGTGAAGAAAAAGGTTGTGAAAGAATAGACTACTCCAATAAACATAACTTTGGTACATAGTTTTATTGGTTTTGTAGGTTATTATTAACATTTATTCAGAACTTCTCCTGTTTAGATAACCAAATGAACAAGCTCAAATGAAAAAGGGTGAAGTTCATATGGAAAATATAATGTGAAGATGTTTTAAAAACTTAAATATTATCTTAGTTAATTCTCTGATCCTAACCCTCCGATCGAGGAATAATGGGTTTTTTTATCTATAATGATACATCAAAGAAAGGACTTGGCTGTGTCTTTATTCGGAATGATCGAGTGATTACCTATGCATCTAGAAAGATAATAATTCATGAACAAATATATACAACTCATGATCTTGACTTAGCAGTGGTAATCATTAATCTAATTATTTGAAGAAATTACCTCTATGGAGAAAAATGTGAGATATATACATATCATAAGAGTTTGAAATATATATTCTCATATAAAGAACTCAACATGGGATAAAGGAGATGGACAAAACTACACAAAAAATATGATTTCACAATATAATACCACCCCGTGAAGGAAAATAAGGTGGCAGATGCTTTGAAGAGAAATGACCACATAAATCTGAACAAGATGAGAGTTGAAAGAGATCCTATATTCCAGGACCTAGTAAAGATGGATATTGGAATTATCAAGGATGGTAAAACATCTTTATTTTTTCAAGTAGTTTACAACCCATCATTACTGTAAATGATGAAATGTTCTCAGGTTGATGATGTAGAGTTAAAAAAAATTAAAGCTGTAAATGATGGGAATGTGACTGACTTCATATCGGAAGGTGGCATTTTGAAATTCATGATGAAATATTGTGTTCCCACTATTACGGAGCTAAAGAGGGAACTATTGGATGATGCTCATAGATTCAATTTCTCTATACACCCTGGTAGCATAATGACATTTCAATATCATTGAGAAAACTTTTGGTGGGACAATATGAAAATGGATATTGCTGAATATATATCAAAGTGCCTAGTATGTCAACAAGTTAAGGCTTAGAGGAAAATGTCTAAGGGGATGATGCAGCCACCACCCATACAAAAATAGAAGTTAGGGAACATTACCATGGACTTTGTCCCCAGACATCTAAAGAAATCCAGATGAAACAATGCTATATGGGTCACTGTGGATCGTATTACAATGACAAATCACTTTATTGCGATTCAAGAGGACTTATCATTGGATCGACTTGTAGTGATTTCCATCAATAAAGTGGTAAGGTTTTATGGAGTATGACTATCTATTGTATCAGGCCATTATTCTAGAATCACATAGAAGTAATGGAAATGACTCCATCATGCTCTAAGCACTGAAATAAACATCAGTGTGAACAATCATCTTCAAACTGATGGACAATCAGAGCAGACTATTTAGACATTGGAAGACATGTTGGGAGCATGTTCTATGGAATTAAAAATATAATGTTAACAAAATCTTCCACATATTAAATTATCCTACAAAAAAAGTTTCCACTAGAGCAACAAATGATTCTATATTAATCCCTTTATGGAAAAAAGGTGAAGAACACCGGTGTGTTGGGATTAAGTTGGTGAGAGTAAGCAGCTAGGACCTGAAATGGTCAACGAAATGGTGGAAATGGTGAAAACCATTCAGTAGCATATCAAGGCACCCCAAAGTCGGCAGAAGTGTTATGTAGACAACCTTCGATGAGACCACGAATTCAATTTTGGATACTTGGTATTTCGAAGCACATCTTCATGGAAGAAGGTCACGAGGTTTGGGAAGAATGGAAAGATAAATCCCAGGTATATCAGCCACTTCGAGATCCTTGATCGAGTCAAAGTTGTGTCCTATCCACATGCACTTCTACTGACCATTTCGAATGTACATGTTGTTTTTTATGTATCCCTTTTATGGAAGTACATACCAGACCCTTCACATGTACTAACTTTAGATGTGGAACAGTTGGAAGATGATCATTCATATGAGTTACAGCCTGTGAAGATCTTTGATCATAGAGACAAAGTTCTACGCAATAATACTACTCTTTTTATCAAGGTACTATGGTGAAACCATATGTAAGAAAAGGAAACATGCGAACTGGAGGAAGTAATGAAGGAAAAGTACCCCCACCTGTTATTGTCCTAGATTGTAAAATGAAATTTCGAGGGTGATATTTATGAAGGGGGAAGAATGTAAGAAACCAATATTGTTTCAATGGAAATTCGTTTTTCATAAATATGCCATAATCACATTAAATAACAACACAATTAACTAATATGTGAAATGAAACCCTTAAAACAAATGATTTCTACTTCAGTGACGTGAATTTCGAAAATCTGACATACACAGTTGCGATCAGTATGTTATTTTGACTTCGATAAGAAAAACATATTTTTTTGTGAATAGTAACCTACCCTTATGAATAGTAATATAACCTTATGAATAGTGATATACCCTAATGAATAGTGATTTTACTTATGATAGTATATAAATAATATTCAAGTTGGAGTATGATATACCTATGTTTTAGAATAAGTAAATAAAATTTTTAAAACTGTTTTTTAGAATAAATTATGATTTTAATTAGAAATTAAATTAATATAATTTAGAAAATTATTTCTGAAAAATGGACTTCATTTTTTTATTCTACACGTCAGAAAATGGTTGGGATGAATTTTTTTGGATTTTTTTGAAATACTATAATTTTCTAAAAATAGTGAAATACCATAATTTACAAAATTAGTTAAATACACAAATTATAGAGTAATGTATGATGTTCTGCTGATGTAAGAAAAATTGTTTCAGATTCACATGATAAAATTACTATTCTCGATCATGGGAAACTCACTATTCCTTGTCTTGTGGAGAAATTATAAATTAATGAATATAAAATTGGGAAATCCCCTCTACCCTCCATTATAAAACCCTTGATCACTCCCTATTCTCTTCACTCATCTCAGGAAATGTACCTTCTCCAAATTCTATCCATATATCTTTTCAACCTCCTCTCCCACATCCATAAAGACTTAGATTTATAAAAATACCAAAATGTATCCATTAAGGAGGCTCTCAAGGATGTTTGGTTCAATAAACCTTTCAAATCATTGTTTTTCCTTTTATGTTCATTTGTTTTCTTTTTCTATTATTACCTCTCTTCATCCAAATTTTGCGATTATTCTAGTACCTTTCATGTACTTTAATGATTTCATGATAGTTTAATAAGTTATCAACATCTACTCCTTTTACTTTCATTTATACTCTTAGCAAGAATGCCATCTGAGATGTGTCAATTTAACACATTCAAGGATGACTGCCTTTAGATTTCTATTATTATTTTCAATTCTAGTCATTAAAAAATTATAGTTTTGGTTGAAACAGATTATTATATATGTAATAAAATCTATTTAATTTTATATAATCCCTTTTTACAAATGGTATTATGTTATAATGACAAATAAGATCATTGTAATCAAAAACCCAGAAAATAACTGAAACATTTATCATTAATGTTCTATATAATAATTCATCCTAATTCCATGTAACAATGTTATATAAATGAACAATAACATATATATATATTATCATAAATAATATTCTATTTCAATTCTTGATATTTACATCCATTCTATATGAAATCCAATACTTGAAAACAAGTTGACCAATTATGAAAATAAGGAAGACAAACACTGCAGAACGACAAAATTCAATATAATAACTTATCAATAATGGAATAAATAAACTAAAAATAATTATTATAAAATAAATAAATGTATAATAGGTTCTGAAATAGGTTATTAGTAAGTATAATTTTATATTCTAGGAGCATATGTTCAAGAGCAGAACATGTTCTGATTTAATGTAAGGGATTTTCCACCCAAACATTTATTTGCATTCAGGTTACTTTTATTGTCTATTACATCAATGAAGCTCTTTTTTATTATTATGAAATCTTGGAAAATTATGTTTGTGGGTTATATATATGTTTACCAAAAATATTATATCCTTATTTTATGGGTGGTTACACATTTTAAATGTATCATTCGAAATTGTTTCTGAAATACAAGCCTGATCTAAGGGAATTTCTCCAATTCTTACCAATTTTTAAGTGCACTCTATAATATGTTTTTGGAAACTGTAATCTTTATAAAATTACTAATTGTTTTTATGAAAATACTATCTAACTTCAATTCTAGTTTTAATCAAATATTTTTCCAAAAGAACTCTACTTTTCCACATTAAAGAGTATTTATCTCCAGATTTACTCGAAGCTTTTATAAGAGTATCTTTATCTATTTAAACAATATTATTGATTCTTATGTATTATTGGGATTATTATTCCATGTTATCATCTACCATATTTAATTTAATGTTTTATTATTACATTGGATGTGGATTTACTATCTTAAATCCATTCTCCAATTTTCTCCCAATGGTTAGTGTTTATGTTTAATGATCCTGGAATGTTATTTTTTAGTTCATATATTAATTTCAATATGAATGTACATGTTGTTTACATTTATCCCCATTCATATGAGGAATTAATTAGACATAG
The DNA here is from genome assembly GCA_963277665.1 of Viscum album. Lineage (NCBI taxonomy): Eukaryota > Viridiplantae > Streptophyta > Magnoliopsida > Santalales > Viscaceae > Viscum > Viscum album. The sequence goes on along the minus strand of OY728140.1, from coordinate 1,072,965,542 downwards.
TATGTTTTGGGTGGGGCTCACTATAACCCCCGGTGCATCGGTAGGTCTCATGAGACAAACAACAGTCATGGCACAATTCCTTGACAAAATGATTACATATGGTATTGGAACGAGGACTTGATGGTATAGTTATGTTGTCCCAAATTATAAATTCCATCATTATGAAAAATGTATTGATGGTTAATTTGGTTATTCAAGTAGTATAATACCCTTGATTATGTTTTGTTATGTTAATATTTACGCAACTCATTTTTCAGCCATGTTATGTTCATTTTTATTTTTAGAGGCATGTGTTTCTATTTTTCATGATGCCTAATGTTTTTGTTATCTTCTGTAGTTTTTCTTACTCTTACAGAGAATTTGAGCTCACCCCATTATTATGATTCATTTTCTCAGAACATGAAGAACTATATTATGAATTACATATTGAAATAAAGTCGGAGTTATGGATGTTGTATAAAGAGTTTCAATGTTTTATTTATTTTTAGGTTGTAATGTTTAACCTATTTATGAATATTGTTTCCAGAAATAATAAACTAATCTGTCATTTTGGATGATTATTCCTTGTTTGAATTCCAACGTAATCATGTAAGGCACTGGATCTGGGAAACTGGGGTCGGGTCCTTACAAGAATTAATCCCCATACAGAAAAAAATGTAATAAAAAATTTTAATACAAAAAAATATGATTTGGACCCTAATATGAATGTTTTATCATCGAATAAAAAAATTAAAATAATTTAGAAAAAAAAAATGTGTCCAAGAACATGGGATGTTACAATCTTTTCAAAATTACAATAGCTCATCCTCAAGCTGTGAGGCTTCAAACTGAGATGGTAAAAAAATACAGTCTCATAAACATAACCACCATCTACCTTAGTTATTCATCCATCATAAAATTATTTTTATGTAACTCCTCTTCTTGTGAATTACCTACCTAGTTATTTTCCAAACTAACCTAACATTTTAATGGTTCCCCTGACCACCCTCTATACAAAAATGTCCCCTCATGACATACCATCCATCCTATACCTCTCACATGCTAAATAATATCCATTTAATAGTTGATAACCATATTTCCTAAATCAGAATTGATGCCTAAAATCATACATAATTATTTTGCTCAGAAGTTATCCTGCATCATATATATATATGTGTGTGTGTGTGTGTGTGTGAATTCCTAGAAATTTATTGATTCCTATTCATCTCCTAAAATCATGCATCATAATCGATGCCCACATAATAACCCACACCACATTAGTTCAAATACTACAAGTTAACCTAGTGTACTTATATAATTCACAACTAAAAAAGTGTAAACTCCATTATCAATATGTACCTCTTGCTTTATTCGGCTACCCAACCACATCATACACTTCCATCTCAACAATATATATGTGTAGTGAATCCTAAATTCCCAAGGCATGGAAAATATATGAATCTATACAAGATACTATGCCCATAACCATAAAATTGGGTCTCTATCTCTCTCATCAAAAACATGCACATGCAGTATAGTTCTTATCTACTGGCTCCGTGCACCACTCTCAATCCTACAAAAGATCCTTGAGTCTGACCCAGTCCATAACTCTGAGCTACCTGATGAGTCTTCTAATATAAAAAATCCTTGTTCAGCATATTTCTACATTACCATCAATCATTCTGAGATCACTAAAAATGAGTATGAAGATTTCTTGATTGTCTTAAATAGAAGTCCACTATCAATGACCCACATGCCTATAGTCTTCCCAAATCTCTTTCCTGGCTTCTTTTCTGAGAATTCTCATGTCTAAAATGTCAATACATGAGGTTTCACTACTAGTCTCAACTAGATATATCAAATTACATATATATGTCTATTCTAATTGATTCCCTCCAGATATAAAATAATTATTTATAGAATCTTGAAATGAGATGAACCCAAGTATATTTTCATACACCTTGATGGCCAAGCTCAAGCTATCCTCAAATCATCTCACCCTTGTGATTTGATCACCTATCATAAAAGGCACAAATTAGTATAGTTATCTGAAAATTACCACATATTATATAAATGATATATATCCCTATTATATTTATTTCAACTGACACAATCATTCCTCCCCCACATATTTGGAATAAGGTGCTTGAAGAACCTGACCTTGAAATTCATTCATACCAAACCCTCATGCCTACCAGCCTATACCCATACATACAAAAAGTTATTTTCCAATCCGATGGGAATATATGTAGAAAACCTTATACTTCAACCTAGAGGTGTCTCGAGATGGTCATAAAATTTCCACACACACTCCATATATTTCTCTGTTTGTTGTGGTCCACCCACACCCTAAAATAAATGTGGGTAATGAGACTAGAACTCGTGAGTAAAATAATCCATTGAAATCATATATCACAGAACTCCTATATCAATTCAAATTTGACTCACAATAATCTATTCTTCATCTTCTCGTCTATACATGGACTAAATTATATGATCAGTTACGGTTACCCCAACTACATATGAACATGTACCCATAGATCATGATCATCTTAACCCTCAACGGCCTCATCATTACCCATAGGGGCCTCATCTTGTGAAATCTCTAAAAACCCCACTTATCCACCCTCTTGATGATCCAATATAATCTATCTAGGTGGAATCACACTAATGACCACCTAATATGGTATATATACTAATAAGAGTCATATATTTCACAAATAGGGAAACTTATATTATGTAGCACATTTATACACCCTTACACTCCCATACCAATCACTTGTCACATTTCATATGGGCTCATGGACACTTATATACCCATACAAGAGTTACATATTCCATTTTATACAGATCAAAAGTTACTATTCAAGCCTGGATAAGTAGAATTCCACCAAGAATCTATGTAGAAAAATGATGTTTATATTTTTTTCATTTTAAAAAACTCACACATTCTGTCATTCCTTTCAACCATTATCATAGCCATTACCATACATACCATATAAAAAAATCATTATATGCTACTCTCATTTGAAATAGATAACCTAGGATATCTGGGTAAAATTACACTATAAAGGCTATGCATTGAAATATAATTGATCATTTTTGTTGAGACAATAAACATTTGAACCCAACATCACATATTCCATGTTTATAATGATAATAAAATGTATATTTATAAAGAATATGATCATAAGTACCTATCGAGATGCATAAATACTCATCCCTTTTAATTCTAGGCCTGAATTCAAAATCTCATAATCCAAGAACATCAATCCCAAGTGAAGAACTCAAGTTGAAAATTAATAAACTGCAAAAGTGTTAAGCATAACATTGATTTCCCACCCCTTGAAACATGGTTTTTTCCATGTGCATGGGGTTGTAGGCACTGAAACATGATCTAATTACCTTGTTTTGACTATCATTTTTTTTAGTATACCATAAAAAAATATATAGGCTAAATAAAAAAAAATATATGATACAGTTTTTAGCACCCAATTCCCATATCCACATAACCTATACTCTGCATCAGTGCACTACTATGATATAGACACACCTCCTTCTATTCCAATGTATGTCAAATAGCATTAATAGATATATTAGTTGATTTTAGAGAGTATATACCCTAATGTGATGATAATATTAAAGGAAAAAGACAAATTAAACACTTTATAAGAATAAATAACAAATCTATGGTAGAGATAAAAAATAAAAACAACAACAATCTAAAATAATTATCCATACATATCGGATAAAGTACACATTTCTGATGATCATGTAGGAATAGACAAAAAAATATTTCCTATTGATGATCACTAAAAAACAAACTCAAATTCCAAAAAAGAAACTCCATCTCGGAGAAATTAACCACCACGGTCCGTCTTTTATCCATCAAATGAACTTTTGAATCCTTGATCACTGTTGTATGTTAGATGATTCGGGTACTTGAACTGATTTGAAAACCATAAAACTTACACGCATCCTAAGGGTAATGTTATGGGTGTTATTATAAACTCATTTGACCACTAAAAATATGTTCCTATATTAAATTTATTATTATATAGTTTATTTATAAATCAATAAATATAAATAACTCACATATAAACATAAATTAACCCCTCCATTAATGTTTAATATCAACAAGTGAGCATTTAGCATCATCAGCCAATATTGGTACATCTCTAATTACATGACACCACATAAATATATTTTTATACACATTACATGGATTTAAATATATATCTACACTGGTGAGTAATTGGAGCATAAGTCTCTGGCATCCACATAAGGATATCATACCAATAGAACCCTTAGGAATATACCATGAACATATAATCAGCATTGTGTCCCATCTGAAACCCCATGAGCCACCAATCTAGTAACTGAAATCCCATTTTCATGCTCCTCTAAATGTCCCAATACCCTTGGACCACTACTAAATGTTCAATTTGATCTCAATATGATGATATCAAGAGGTACAATGATATATTTCCTCCCATATAAAATTATCCACTATCAACTCAATAGACCAATATCAAATTCATGGAAAGATCCATACTTCTATAATCCAGACCCGTAAACCTCAAACATAAACTCAAAATCCATCGAAAAACGGATGATCTCAAATGCAATCTCTTATGGTCGTGTATGATGAGAAATACCTCTATAATTTAATGTCAACACCAACCTTTAATGATCTATAACTAATGAGTCCCCCACCCATAATTAGTTTTCAAAAAAACATCATTGTGTCCTAAATGTGTCCACCAAATTCCCATATAAATGTTTAATAATATTAATGACTAAAACATAATAAAATTACGTAATCCATGTCATGCATCAACCTTGTTTCCACCTGCAAAACTCAAAGATCATCTATATAATGAGAATCTCTATCTATGTCATCCCAATGATCACATTTGTCCAAAACATATGGTTAACACCGTCCCAAATATCTTAACCCATTTCTTCATCCAGAATGATGTCATTGTTTTAGTACTAATGATTATAATCTCCCAAATACATTGGGACATTCCAATCATGTCATCATGGAAGACATACAATAAATTTAAAATATAATTAAGTTATAGAATTAAATCAATTAACATAACATTCACATCCATCCCAAAACCCCATACCAATAATTTATTAATTTAGTAGACAAGAGAATGCTCATATGCATATCATAAATATTCATTATGATTTATAAAAACATTAATTTATGGTGGGTTTCAAACTGGAAACACACACATAAATATTTACATGCACACCACATAACAAACATATATTTAATGATAAATATAGTCCTCACATAACATAGACTCATATACATTATCTCAACGAATATCATCCTATAATCATATATGAAATATGAGAAATATGGATTTATACAAATTCCTTAATAATATGAAAAAATAGGTTGTATTGAAATAAAATTCCAAATATTGATATAGAAGAATGATGGTATATGAATCATTTTTTTAATATTATTATTACAATGCACCTTGGAACATCATAATTGGATCTCAGATAAATGAGTTTCAATTTAGGTGATGGTCAAGACGATCTCCACTATAAGAGGGATTCACCAAAATCAGAGAAGCTATAATTAAAAAGAATGAAATAGACGGAAAAAGTTTGGTATATCCTCTATCATTATTGAATCACATTGATATCCCGAAATATTTTCTAAATATTCTATAAATGTGTATTTCAATTATAAAAATGGAACCTCCTTTAAAATAGGTCTCATGGATTTCCAAAACAGTTTGTTTGGACTATGAATATGAAAACATTATACCTAACATGAACTTACCATATAGACTAGGCCAAAATAATATCAAATCCATGCATAGCCCAAGTGACGCCTCTGTTAAAATACACAATATAACATGCATGCCCATTCTCTAAACCTCACACATTTTTTTACCATGCACTAGTTAAAATGGTCTTCATGGTTTGGTCTACATGGTTATTACTAATCAAGTACCAATAGTGTGCCTAGTTTTGGGTCTCCCAAGATTTGGTTCTAAAGTCTAGATGCGCTAAAAACCAATCCAAACATCCATGAAACAAAAAGTTCCTTAAAACAAATAAAAAATATTGTTCTAAAGAAATTTATTTTTTAATATTATGTTCTTATTCACAATTTGGAATTTGGGCCATCACCCAAACATAAAATTAGAAAATATTTACTAATAATTACACATTAAAAAACTCATGATATTTACATTTTGATTTCATTATCCTCAAATGTCTTATAATATTTTTAATTACACATTTAATAAATTATATTAATTGAAACATGCACCTTGTTGTGAGATTCTTATGCACAAACATCATGAATTTCTTCTTTGTTACATAAATTCTAGATTCAAGGAACATATGTAGAAGTAGATATATCTCCATGCAGATTTAAATAATGAATTAATATACCAAATAATTAAACTTATATATTCATGATTATGAAATAAAGAAAATCCTATTTTTACATAATAACACATATATATGAGTGAAATGAAATATGGCGTCTATTATAGGGCATGTAGATCAATGATCACTACAGACCATGACATGGATAATTTAATATATGGAATAAAGCTTATAATTCATACTTTATATATTTCCTCATCTTCATATATTTTTAAATTGATAACTCTCATTCGATCACCCATGATCCCTTGATCTACCATGCAATGCATATTCCAATGGACCACTCTATATGACCCATAACAAATGAAAGTATTGAATACTAATTGATACTTGATGCGTTCAATGGATCTACTAAGAATTTTTTCAAGATATGAGTAGTGGTTAAACCATGACTTACACAGTAATAAATCATACACTAGAATTACTATAAACCAGTAATTAATGGAATTGATGATGCACAATTTTTTTTATCATTATTCAAACATCATTCAAGTCAATCAAAATGAATATAGATATTAAGCTCCATAACAATTTTGATGCAACGATTATTCATTCATGGGATAAATCCTTAACTATCATTGTCAGGAATCATTGATATTCAGATTATCTCATATGTGGAATATAAATATATTCATGGGCTTAAAAATATCATGAATTATTTGTATTGAGAACTATCGTGGGAAATCCTTCCTAAGGACATGAAATCCTAGAATAATGTGGAATATTTGAAATGAAATGTGATTATAATTATTTAGTTTGAAATAAACAACACACCAATGTAATTTAAATATTTTTGAAGAGAAATTTTTTTTTCTTGATATATGAATCAAACATAGAATTATTTCCTTGGATACCTCTTGTAAATAATACATAACATGGTTATTATTGATAAAAACATGTCGTAATGGGTGAATATAATCACATTCCAATCTACTATGACTCCCTATAAAAGAGAGGTTATGAACCCTATCCAAACACTTTCAGCATCACATGCTCCATATATCATTCATTCATGATCAACTGGACCTCTGAATCTAAATAAACATGGACCCAAGATATAAGTGGTTGTGTGGGTTTAAAAAGTCACCTCAATTTGTTATGGTTAAATGAGTTCCCAAAATTTTTCAATTGTATAAATGTTTATCCAAAACATAACAACATATCCAATATTATAAATAAAAGACTGCGATATTTTTATACACAAAAAATATATACACTTTCTATTAAATCCGTAAAAACCCTCGAATATTCATCACCAAAGAAATATTTTTCCCCCACATCATTTACCCATTAACAAAATAAGGAACTAACACATGGGATAAAAAATCCCCCCCTAATGAGTTTCATATCAATACCAAAAGATATATAAATAAATATATGTGGGTTAAAGGACTCTTTTTCTACATTAATTATTAGAGAAAAAAAATTAAATAGTGTCTCTATTCCATAGTTCACATACATGAAAATCTCTCAAAAATAATATAATGTTTCTACATTTAATGATATTAACAAAATTATTTAAAGACGTTATTGATTTAAAATATTATATGATTCTCTTGGAAAAAGACACATTAACTAAGGAACAATTTCTTTTAATGGGATAAACTATTGTATAATGTAACACCCCAACCCTAGTTACCCAGAGTCGGTGCATTATTACATAACATTGGCATGATCACAAGAAAGATCAAATCTCGAAAGACCGATTGGTTTAGTAGCCTTGGAAACACTAGATACATCCATAAGTTTTACATTACATCATAAAAAAAACATCTTGTCTTCATATCCCCTCATACTATCCCTGCAGGTCATTCATAAATTACTTCTTCATAATCCTGGAAAAAATAAAACATTGAAAGGGGTGAGCTCAGATGCTCAGTAAGGATAACATTATAGCAGAAGCTTTCATAAATAAGCATAAACACTTAAGGCAATTTATAACTAAAACAAAATCCTTTTAAACTTTAACTTCAGCATAAAATGGAAAAGGTAAAATGAAATAATGCCATTTACTTACTCACATGGATATTATACTAGTCGAATGATCACATGCAATATCAATAACCACTTTCATAATAATGGAATGCATAATGCCAGACTATCATAACCACATAGCCAAGGCCTCGTGTCAAGACTACAAATAAGATTTTTCCAAGGCCTTGTGCCAAGACACTAGTTTGTCTCATGAGACCTACCGATGCATCGAGGAGCTATAGCGGGCTCCACCCGTCACTTATTAAGTCCAATTCATTCCTCATATGAACATGTTTAAACATAACATAAACATTCGTATTAAAAATAGCATACTAAATGTCAATAATTTTACCACAAACCATGAATGGTATAAAAACAGCACATCCACAGTCAAACATAACTCATTCGATACAATATGGAAGATTGTATTGTATCACATTAACCTCAATCAAGAATAATGAAGGATGTTGACATAGACGAAAATAATCATCAAAACTATTTGAGAGAAATATCCCCCTTTTCTTGAAAACATTTAAAAGTCACACTATTTGTAAAGAAGCCATTTAAAAGTAGATTTTTGAATCAAAGTGTCCCATACCACTTTGAAACTTTTTAAAAGGAGTTTTAATTTCAAAACTTTAATGTCCATATAAATAAATCCTTAAAACCATTTTTAAAACATGGACATTAATGAGAAAAGTTTAGATGAATAAGTCTTTAAAACATTTAAAAATGGTATTTTGGTTATAGATTCTATCCAAAATAGACACTTGAATACAAATAATCGAGGTAATAAAAACTTTGTAATATCATGAGATTAAAGGGATTCATGATATACTATGTCAATGTACATTATATACACCACATAAAAGTGATTTGGTGTATATCATCAAAGAAGTCTCAATGGAATGTAAATTGAGATGAAATCTCTCATAAAGCTTGTATCCTTAGGTTAAGGATAAATCAACGACATAATTATTTGTGACAAATATAAATACACTAAATATGATTGGATATTCAGTGTAAAACAATAAAAGGGCATTCACACATATTCTTGTAAAAACAACACCAATGAATTGGATGTTTAACTCAACAAATTGAGAATGAGTTAAAATTACTCTTATCAAATTCATATCAATGACTTGAGAATTATCAATGGAGTGATTATGTGTATCAAACGTATATCCACAGGAAGGGGAGTGGAAATTATGACATAATCAAATGAATAGTGATTCCACACATAATCTTGGAGTAATATAATCAATGAAATATGCGTAAAGCCAAATGAGTGGAAATTGAAATTTCAAATTCCCTTATCGATTAGGCAACTTACGAAACATACACCCATGAAAGAAGTATCATACCCAGATGATGTAAATACACATAAATTAAATTATATTACACAATTAATACAATCATGGGCAGTACACATACACCACATGCAATAATTAAGTGGTGAATAATGGAAATATCACGAAATTAAAAGTGAGATAAGAAACCCCTTACCACGTTAATCAACCGAGTCGTATGGCCAAAAGTTAATAACCACCAAATGATTTACAGAATAAAATGAATATAAAGAGAATCATGATAATATATATCAAATGGCAGTACACAATACACCACTTTCAATAATTTAGTGGCGAACAATGGAAATCTCACGGAATTGAAAGTGAGATAAGAAAATCCCTTACCACGTTAATCAAATGAGTCGTATGGCCAAAAGTTAATAACCACCAAATTATTTAGAGAATAAAATGAATATAAAGATAATCATGATAATATATATCAAATGGCAGTACACAATACACCACTATCAATAATTTAGTGGAGAACAATGGAAATCTCACGGAATTGAAAGTGAGATAAGAAAATCCCTTACTTGTACTTTTTACTTGGTTGATGGTAGGTTAACCTCATGTATAATGGTGAAATAATTGTTATTGAATAATACAAGAATAATTTACTTTAATATGATATCATATATGATCTTTTAACATTGATTTGTTAATAATATCTTTGAATTATCGTTATTTCGGGTGTTAACGGGTTCATTTTACTTTTTATTCTTTGTTATGTGAGCCATATTCTTTATTAATGGGATGTATATTATTCATATCCATAATGATATCAAGTCCTTAGATACTATTTTTAAATCATCAAATGATAATTATACTTGAATGGATACGATGGAGAATGAATCTTATCGCGTTTGTGGAGACGGTAGTCCGTACGTACGCACGAGCGACAATATCATTCTTTTGATATTAAAATAATATATAAATGGATGTTATATCAAATATACAGAATAATTAACATGTTATATTTATTATTTACATGAGTTTCACATCATTATTATACCCATACAAATAATAATATATTGAATCACAATTACACCACGACGTGGAGACGGTAAGCCGTACGTACGCACGTATGGTGACATGTTATTCAAAGGGTGGATAGAATACTGAATATGGTTGTAACATATTTATAATAACATCACAGTATATGTGAGATACTGGAGTTATTATTTTAGAATGGTAAGAACAAAGAAAGAAGAAGTGGAAGAAGAAAGGAACTTGAAAAGGGGTGGTGAAAACATTACCTCTTCTTCGGGTTCTTCCTTTTGATTTGATCAAAAGGGCTCCTTAGGTTGGCTTCCTGATCAAACTAAGGCCTCTAGGTTGTAGTGAGGGAAGTTGGGAGAGTATTTGGGTAGGGTTTGGACGAGAAAAGTGGATTGAGAGGTGTGAGGAATGAGTAGAAGTGGTCTCCTTTTATAAGGGAGAGGAGGGGCTCTTTAGGAAAGAGTGAAAGTATTACTTTATAATATAATTATATTCGGTTTATAATGGTCCAAAAATAATTGAGGTAGAAGATAAGATGACTCATTTTCAAAATAAAATCATTCAATAAGAATTGGACAGGTATTAGATAATAATTTAATCATTATAATCTTATTTATTTAAATGATTTATTAATGAGGTAAACATTGCATCATTGTTGTGTCATTAATAATTTAAATTATTTGATGTCTAAAAATTATAAATAAAATATAATTATGTAGGAAATCTTTTTAGCTTTCTAATTAATATTTATAATCTAAAATCCAACATGTATAACCCTATGTAAAAATTGTTCTTCTAAAAGATGTAAGCTTATGCCATTTTTATTTTTATTTTAACTTTATTAATATAATGTGTCCCTACCATATACAAGTGGCTCTAAGGGGTCCCCAAATCGACCCAAGGATGTACATGGTCGGGTATGTGTCCACCAATAAGGTTAGGACACGTTTTAGGGTAATTTGTATTATTATAATTTTATTTTTTAACCCTTATTTACCGGATTTACCCTTAACCATGGTAAATAAAATATTTACCACGGTAATTATTCAAAATGTCTGAAAATAAAAGTTACCTATTTACACAATTTGGACATCCTGATTCCAAATATGGAATCCATTTTTCTAAATTCAAAACACAGAAGTGGCAGAAATTAATTTAAAATTAATTCCCGCTGTCAAAACAAAAAGCGTGTTTTTAAGAGGTAATAACTATCAAAAGATTGACACTTGTTTATGTTCGGTTTAATTGTAAAATTATGTCCAATGACCAACATTATATTAAATGGTAAAAATATATTATAAATATACTTTAAAACCACTCAAATTCACAATTTATCACTATTAATTATTTTGATTAAAAAAGTTGTTTTTAATTAAAATTTAGTAATTTTCACTATTCATCAAAATATGAAAGTTATCCGAAAAGTACCAAAATTTCACCTTAGGCTAAATTCGATATTCCGAATCAAAAAATGACGTCCATTTTAAAATATAAAATATATATAATTTCAAAATTTAGGTATTACTATTCATAACGGCTAGTTTGATTGGTTGTGGCGTGTGTTAAAACTCAAGGTTGCGTACAACACACGCTACTATTTTATTCAAAGGAAAGCATACTGTGGAAGCTTGGGATGTTTCATTTTAAATTTTTTGATGTCCCAATTTATTCAGATAGTTTAAAATATTTTATTTAAAAAGGTTTCACTATTAAAAGTTGATAAAAGTGCAATACTGAAAATGAATCTGTTCTTGCATTATGACTAAGAAACTCATAATAGGGATTCTAAAATTATAAGGATTATATAAAGTTCAAAATGTAGTTAATACTATTCATGACCTCTTGTAATGGCTTTTTTTTGTACGTCATGGTGTGATTGAACTCGGTGTTGCGTGTAGTGCAAGTTATTGAATTATTTTTAAGAAATAACACACTATGAAATCCTGGGGTGTTACATTCTCCCCTCCTTCAATAAATTGCGTCCTCGCAATTTGAAATTGTTCTTCGAAAATAAAAGGTTGAAAGTAGAAAATATATTTGTGGGAAAACCCACATCGGAAATTGGGTTACTAAAATTAAGTCTTAATATAAGGAAAAGGGAAATGAAAGGGTCACCACCAAATTATGATCTCGATTAGGAGAACATTGGTGGCAATTAGAGACATATAATTGGAGGAAAAACGTAAATATTTATAGGTAGTGATTGAGGTCATCAATCACAAACAAGTATAAAATTGAGGTCCTTAAACTCATCAATCTATGATGATTTGAAGTACCATCGGTCCAAGAAAACATAGGGTATTGGGATAACACATTTTTGACGTTTCAAAATATCTTAGTTGAAATCCCACATCGAAAAATGAATTAATGAGGCCTCTATTTAAAATAAAGAGTGGAAAGTATGAAGATTACCGAAAATAACACATACTAGGGTTCCATGTAGGAAAATATGGATATGGAAGAGAAATCTAACCATCAATTATCTGATGGAGAGTGGTAGAGAACATGGCTATGAAAATGCCAACAATCCCAAAGCCATAAATTAGTGATGATTTAATGTACCATCTAGGACAACATTTTTTTTAAAGTTACATTACATAAGGAAGATGAATTCATTTATGATATTGACTAAGAACATTTTGAGATATACTTAAATATTAAGTAGATTTTCATTCTTTAATAAATTTCCACCACTAACTCAATTTTTTTTAAACGATGAGTATTCAAGAAGACTTGGTCACACTGGAAGAACTAGAATAAACTTATATAGAATCACATGATCCATGTAGGATAAACCATATATTTACATTGTCTTTGAAGATTAATCAAAACCAAAATGGTTAGTGAATGATCTAATGATCCCCCAAAAGGATATTCATTGATATAAATATGCACTAATCTTAATTTCTAAAATTAAACCAACAATAACCCAAAGTTAAATAGATACCATTCAATAACGAATTGTCCTTACAATCCTTTAATATAATCCAAACTAATATTGAAACCCAAAAAATAGAAGTATTTGATTATGTAGTCTCCCATGATACATTGTATCTCCAAATGACATTAAATACTCTTAAAGTCACATAGTTAAAAGTGATTAACATCATCACATATTCTCTGTTATAGGTTAATCATTTTCCATAAATAACCCAAATCACTATAAATCAACAATAAAAACATAGATAAAAATCCACCATTACTCTACAAATGAAACCTCATTGTATTCTATTTTCCTTGGTCATATAGTGTTCCTAACAAAAGGAACATCTTCCAAAATAACATTTATCACTTAATCACCAAATCATTTTCCTATACCAAGGGTATTCATTTGATAATACATAAGAACCCAAATCAACTTATTATTGATCAATAAAATCATTTAACTAAAAAAAAGTCACACTAACCAGGGACTTCACATAGTCCAGTGGTAGGCGATAAATCCCAATCGCACTTTGGTTGTGGGTTCGATTCCCACAGCTTTGTCCGACGCGACGGGTTGTTACACGGTCTACGTGTTGTCCTTTTTCAAAAACTATATTTTATAATATTACCAAAATGAGATAAATTCCTCAAAATACCATAACATAATTTACCCACAAATCTTATCTCATACCTTTCATTTTCATCCCAAATTATAATAACTTATAATTTCCTCAAACCCAATGATCATGTAAGACCAAATGGTTATTTATAACTATATCTGCAACAGAAAAGATAATTCTTCCTCAAATATCATTTTTACATGATAAATTGTAGGTTTACACATACAAGAGAAAATTATTCCAAAGTAATCCCATCAATAAAGAGCACTAACACTTTTAAACATTTCACCATCCATTTATTTCCACATAGGTTTTTCATCATATGTTCCTCGGGTTCCCACATTGTCTCTTCCATCTTATGATTTCTCCATAGATCTTTTACCAGACGAGTCATCCGGTTTCGCAACACATGATCTTTGGTATGAAGAATTCTGATAGGTTCTCCACAATAAGATAGATCGGGTTCCAGTTATAATTTTTCATAGGTGAGTACATGCGTTGGGTCAGGCATGTATTTTGTCACTAGAGATATGTGGATCACAACATGAACTCTGGAGAGACTAGGCGGGTTTGGATTTTGGTAGAATGCGTTCATGTGTCACAATGGTACCTCAGGAATTTTTCAAAATCATCTACTTCATTTACCCAAAAACTCCTCATCCATTTTGGATTATATCGATGGAAGCATCGATGCATCATAAAAAAATAGGTATTTCTTATATATAATTTTGAGACATCGTCTTTAACATGTTTTTTTAGAAAAATTCTCACTAATTCACCTTCAAATATTTCAAAATAAGGTTTTGGTGAATCAGTTTTCGTATATCCCAAAAGACATAAATATATAATTTGATACATATAGGCTGGTCGAAGGTCTCCCTCTTCTGCAGCATCTAGAAAATCATTTAGTGCATCGTAATTTTGAGATAAAGTGAATAATTTGAAAAGACCCTGATGGTACTTCCCACGCTTAGCGTGGTAAGAATGTTGAGAGCGAAACATTATCCCATCGTCGGTACTTGATCCTTGAAAGAATCGTGCAATTCTAGAGGTATTGGATGTCTCATAAAGTTGTTTGCATGTAACATGGACATTTGAAAAAGTTTCAACATCGTATGCGCATGACTTCTGGATAATAATTGCAAGTAGTTCTTCAGGAAGAGAGAGAAGAGTTGTTCGTGATCTTGCTCCCTCCATGTTTCAACTAACAAAAGAAAATACAATTAGGGTTTTTGAATACTTATCTAATAAGAATGTAAAAAAAATAGATATAATAGGATAATCTTGTAATTGAAAAATATATCCTAACTTGGGGTACCCTATGTTTAAATCTAGGTTATCCACTATCTATTTTCCGACATATATTCTTAGGGGCATTTTTTTTGTATTCCCTTAATAATGGTTTATACTAATCTTGTGAATTTACCAAAGCATATCCACCGGGAGTGTCGTAACCAAGAGTGCAGCAAGGCCTGTTGTCGTGCACCAGTTCCCGTTTGAGTCTAGCTCAAAATAGTGTTTTCGGGTTTTACCCCTAGGTACATCTGTGCCAGAGCCACCTCTACCTGCTCGTATCCAGGCAGGGATGTATTTCTCGGAAAACTCACAAAATCTTCTATAATACCAAAATTCTAGGAAGTTTTTCTATAATAATCCTCAAAGTTCATCTTAGGTCTACGTGCTGTAATCAGAGGTTATCTAAATCCAGCTTCCAAGGTTTTTACTAAACTTCCTCTGACACCAACTGTATCGCCCCGACCCTAGTTACCCAGAGTCGGTGCATTATTACATAACATTGGCATGATCACATGAAAGATCAAATCTCGAAAGACCGATTGGTTTAGTAGCCTTGGAAACACTAGATACATCCATAAGTTTTACATTACATCATAAAAAAAACATCTTGTCTTCATATCCCCTCATACTATCCCTGCAGGTCATTCATAAATTACTTCTTCATAATCCTGGGAAAAATAAAACATTGAAAGGGGTGAGCTCAGATGCTCAGTAAGGATAACATTATAGCAGAAGCTTTCATAAATAAGCATAAACACTTAAGGCAATTTATAACTAAAACAAAAGCCTTTTAAACTTGAAATTCAGCATAAAATGGAAAAGGTAAAATGAAATAATGCCATTTACTTACTCACACGGATATTCTACTAGTCGAATGATCACATGCAATATCAATAACCACTTTCATAATGATGGAATGCATAATGCCAGACTATCATAACCACATAGCCAAGGCCTCGTGCCAAGACTACAAATAATATTTTGCCAAGGCCTTGTGCCAAGACACTAGTTTGTCTCATGAGACCTACCGATGCATCAAGGAGCTATAGCGGGCTCCACCCGTCACTTATTAAGTCCAATTCATTCCTCATATGAACATGTTTAAACATAACATAAACATTCGTATTAAAAATAGCATACGAAATGTCAATACTTTTACCACAAACCATGAATGGTATAAAAACAGCACATCCACAGTCAAACATAACTCATTCGATACAATATGGAAGATTGTATTGTATCAAATTAACCTCAATCAATAATAATGAAGGATGTTGACATAGATGAAAATAATCATCAAAACTATTTGAGAGAAATATCCCCCTTTTCTTGAAAACATTTAAAAGTCACACTATTTGTAAAGAAGCCATTTAAAAGTAGATTTTTGAATCAAAGTGTCCCATACCACTTTGAAACTTTTTAAAAGGATTTTTAATTTTTAAACATTAATGTCCATATAAATAAATCCTTAAAACCATTTTTAAAACATGGACATTAATGAGAAAGGTTTAGATGAATAAGTCTTTAAAACATTTAAAAATGGTATTTTGGTTAGAGATTCTAACCAAAATAGACACTTGAATACAAATAATTGAGGTAATAAAAACTTTGTAATATCATGAGAATAAAGGGATTAATGATATACTATGTCAAAGTACATTATATACACCACATAAAAGTGATTTGGTGTATATCATCAAAGAAGTCTCAATGGAATGTAAATTGAGATGAAATATCTCATAAAGGTTGTATCCTTAGGTTAAGGATAAATCAACGACATAATTATGTGTGACAAATATAAATACACTAAATATGATTGGATATTCAGTGTAAAACAATCAAAGGGCATTCACACATATTCTTGTAAAAACAACACCAACGAATTGGATGTTTAACTCAACAAATGGAGAATGAGTTAAAATTACTTTTATCAAATTCATATCAATGACTTGAGAATTATCAATGGAGTGATTATGTGTATCAAACGTATATCCACAGGAAGGGGACTGGAAATTATGACATAATCAAATGAATAGTGATTCCACACATAATCTTGGAGTAATATAATCAATGAAATATGCGTAAAGCCAAATGAGTGGAAATTGAAATTTCAAATTCCCTTATCGATTAGGCAACTTACGAAACATACACCCATGAATGAAGTATCATACCCAGATGATGTAAATTCCCATAAATTAAAGTATATTACACAATGAATACAATCATGGGCAGTACACATACACCACATGCAATAATTAAGTGGTGAATAATGGAAATATCACGAAATTAAAAGTGAGATAAGAAACCCCTTACCACATTAATCAACTGAGTCGTATTGCCAAAAGTTAATAACCACAAAATGATTTACAGAATAACATGAATATAAAGAGAATCATGATAATATATATCAAATGGCAGTACACAATACACCACTTTCAATAATTTAGTGGCGAACAATGGAAATCTCACGGAATTGAAAGTGAGATAAGAAAATCCCTTACCACGTTAATCAACTGAGTCGTATGGACAAAAGTTAATAACCACCAAAGTATTTAGAGAATAACATGAATATAAAGATAATCATGATAATATGTATCAAATGGCAGTACACAATACACCACTTTCAATAATTTAGTGGAGAACAATGGAAATCTCACGGAATTGAAAGTGAGATAAGAAAATCCCTTACTTGTACTTTTTCCTTGGTCGATGGTAGGTTTACCTCCTGTATAATTGTGAAATAATTGTTATTGAATAATACAATAATCATTTACTTTAATATGATATCATATATGATCTTTTAACATTGATTTGTTAATAATATCTTAGAATTATCGTTATTTTGGGTGTTAACGAGTTCATTTTACTTTATATTCTTTGTTATGTGAGACATATTTGTTATTAATGGGATGTATATTATTCATATACAAAATGATATCATGTCCTTAGATACTATTTTTAAATCATCAAATGATAATTATACTTGAATGGATACGATGGAGAATGAATCTTATCGCGTTTGTGGAGACGGTAGTCCGTACGTACGCACGAGCGACAATATCATTCTTTTGATATTAAAATAATATATAAATGGATGTTATATCATATATACAGAATAATTAACATTTTATATTTATTATTTACATGAGTTTCACATCATTATTATACCCATCCAAATAATAATATATTGAATAACAATTACACCACGACGTGGAGATGGTAAGCCGTACGTACGCACGTATGGTGACATGTTATTAAAAGGGTGGATAGAATACTGAATATGGTTGTAACATATTTATAATAACATCACAGTATATGTGAGATACTGGAGTTATTATTTTATAATGGTAAGAACAAAGAAAGAAGAAGTGGAAGAAGAATGGAACTTGAAAAGGGGTGGTGAAAACATTACCTCTTCTTCGGGTTCTTCCTTTTGATTTGATCAAAAGGGCTCCTTAGGTTGGCTTTCTGATCAAACTAAGGCCTCTAGGTTGTAGTGAGGGAAGTTGGGAGAGTATTTGGGTAGGTTTTGGATGAGCCAAGTGGCTTGAGAGGTGTGAGTAATGAGTAGAAGTGGTCTCCTTTTATAAGGGAGAGGAGGGGCTCTTTAGGAAAGAGTGAAAGTATTACTTTATAATATAATTATATTCAGTTTATAATGGTCCAAAAATAATTGAGGTCGAAGATAAGATGATTCCTTTTCTAAATAACATCATACAATAATAATTGGACAGGTTTTAGATAATATTTTAATCATTATAATCTTATTTATTTAAATGATTTATTAATGAGGTAAACATTGCATCATTATTGTGTCATTAATAATTTAAATTATTTGATGTCTAAAAATTATAAATAAAATATCATTATGTAAGAAATCGTTTTAGCTTTCTAATGAAGATTTATAATCGAAAATCCAACATGTATAACCCTATGTAAAAATTGGTCTTCTAAAATATGTAAGCTTACGCATTTTTATTTTTATTTTAACTTTATTAATATAATGTGTCCCTATCACATACAAGTGGCTCCAAGGGGTCCCCAAATCGACCCAAGGATGCCCATGGTCGGGTATGTGTCCACCAATAAGGTTAGGACACGTTTTAGGGTAATTTTGTATTATTATAATATTATTTTTTAACCCTTATTTACCGGATTTACCCTTAACCATGGTAAATAAAATATTTACCACAGTAATTATTCAAAATGTCTAAAAATAAAAGTTACCTATTTACACAATTTTGACATCCTGATTACAAATATGGAATCCATTTTTCTAAATTCAAAACACAGAAGTGGAAGAAATTAATTTAAAATTAATTCCCGCTGTCAAAACAAAAAGCGTGTTTTTAAGAGGTAATAACTATCAAAAGATTGACACTTGTTTATGTTCGGTTTAATTGTAAAATTATGTCCAATGACCAACATTATATTAAATGGTAAAAATATATTCTAAATATACTTTAAAACCACTCAAATTCACAATTTATCACTATTAATTATTTTCATTAAAAAAGTTGTTTTTAATTAAAATTTAGTAATTTTCACTATTCATCAAAATATGAAAGTTATCCGAAAAGTACCAAAATTTCACCTTAGGCTAAATTCGATATTCCGAATCCAAAAATGAAGTCCATTTTAAAATATAAAATATATATAATTTCAAAATTTAGGTATTACTATTCATAACGGCTAGTTTGATTGGTTGTGGCGTGTGTTAAAACTCAAGGTTACGCACAACACACGCTACTATTTTATTCAAAGGAAAGCATACCGTGGAAGCTTGGGATGTTTCATTTTAAATTTTTTGATGTCCCAATTTATTCAGATAGTTTAAAATATTTTATTTAAAAAGGTTTCACTATTAAAAGTTGATAAAAGTGCAATACTGAAAATGAATCTGTCCTTGCATTATGACTAAGAAACTCATAATAGGGATTCTAAAATTATAAGGATTATATAAAGTTCAAAATGTAGTTAATACTATTCATGACCTCTTTTAATGGCTTTTTTTTGTACGTCATGGTGTGATTGAACTCGGTGTTGCGTGTAGTGCAAGTTATTGAATTATTTTTAAGAAATAACACACTATGAAATCCTGGGGTGTTACATTTAAAACATGGGATTATATATTTAGTTGATCCTTACTTTCTATAATTTCTATTCATATGATACAATGGTAAAGAAATTATAGGAAATTGAGATCAAAGTATTCATGAAAATTTGAATCCTACCCAAAAATAAATAATCAAATGAAACAAAAAATATAAAATCATTAACTCCATTTTTTCTTATTCATTCATCAATAAATGCAACATTTTTATTAAATATGATTAATATAATAAAATATGGGGGTTGAAAGTGTTATTGACTATGTCAACCTTCAATAATTATTATTTTTACAATGAAATTATATATATTTTTTAATATAGGGTTTTCAAATCCATCTCATCATTTTTTACCCCCTTGATTTAACCCCCTTGTTCATCTTTATCATGGTATATTTAAAATAACTAAACTTCATGAAAAATTATACTCTATTCTATATTAAGGTGAAAAAATTTTCACAGTACTTCAATTCACTAAATGTTAGATAAAAATATAAAAAAAGAAGAAATTATTAAAGGACTACTTAGTTATTTTCAATGAAACATTCATGGTGATACTTCTCACTGAACATTATCTTCTTCTTCATTCCAAACTCATGACTATTATTTTATTCAAATTCCTCAATAGTTGTTTTATTCATATATCTTATATAAATTCATAATTATGTGAAACAAATTTCTTCACAATGAATGTTAATTAAACCTCATTTCTTTATGAAAGTATCATATTAATCGTTCATTCTACACATACTTGTAGGATAGTCATACTGTTCATTAAATCATGTCCATCTATCTTATATTTCTCACATGTTTTTTTTATTTTAATGAAATTACATCTAGATGATGTATCATTTTACATAATGTTCTTTTAATTATTATTAGAATATGTTTTTTCCACTATCACAATAGAAGTTGAAAATTGATCAAGAAAAAAAATTAAATTCATTATTTTAATATTTAGTTTCATTAGCCTTTTTTCTTGCCTTCAAAAACTTCAAAACCTAACATGACTTATATAACAGAGCCATGTTAATTTTATTGAATATGATCACATCACAATCTCCTCATTAATTAAGATAAGTATATAACTTGTTCAATAAATTATTATGAATAAAAATTTCTTCAAGCATCCAAAATTGAGGACCAAAATTCTATACTTATCATAAGAGTGGTATATTTACATAATGTTTAAGTCTATACAAATGAAAAGAATCGTAATTACCCAACCATCACTAAATAATCTATGACTAAATGTTCGCATGATAATGATACAAATTTGTTATGGTTTTCAAGAAATGTTTTCTTCAAACTTTACTTATGGATATTTAAAATGAAATAATCATCCCTAATATACAAAAAATATAATGTAAAACACAAGATAAATCAAATGTCTGAATAATTTTTTTAATAATTTCACTATATATTTTTTCAGCTTTCCTATGCCATTTTTTATTTCTTATAGTAGGTTATGATTTGAGAATATAATGGATGAGTTTTTGTGATTTTAAATATTTGTGGATAAAACCATAGTGTGATATAATTTCATTTCATAGATACCCATGATGGGTGGTATGAATCATGCTATAAGACAGATTGTTGTCATGTGAACCACTAAATGAATATAAATATAATGTAACTATTTTTTACTAGGAATGATATTATTCATGACTGATAGTATTGAAAATTTACCCATATTCAGACATTATGATGAATAATATTTAGTGGAATATCATTATACATTTCAATGTCAATGTCAAATGAGGAAAACATCATAGTGTGGTATTTTATAGAAATAAATATGAGTTCTTATCAATAAAATAGGTTTTAAAGGGTTATGCCATGATTTTTGGATCATTAAATAATAAGTGAAAGGATATTATAATCTTATAATGAGGCCTATTGTAACATTATGGATATAGATAAATTTACATATTTTCATAACCATCTTTATGGAATCATGATTGAATTTATTGTTTTTTTAAATGAACATGAAATTTGTTCCCAAAGAATATTTTAGGGCCTGTAATATAACCATTATGTCTTGATATAGACTATCACTCCATGGTTCTATAGAAGATTTATGGCCATATAATGAAGATAATATTATTTTAGTTATACCATCATAAACAATTTAAAGTATCATATAAAGGTGGGGACACTCCTCATTATGTGGGGTGAAATATATATGATCATGGATATATTGTTAATTCTTTGTGAGTGGGATTCGACCATTTTAATAAGATGTTGAAATAGATATTTATTTAGAGTTTCATGATAGATATAATGAAAAATAATATATATATATATATATCTATATATATCTATATAAAATTACTTCATTGTCTTTATAATTTTAAAAAACCAAAAAAAACAATAAGAGGGATAATACAATGAACTATCTTAGGCTACCACTAAACCACTACTTGATCAGACGTTCTGAAAGGAACAATGTGTGTTCTTGATCCATTCGGGTTAGAAACTAGAGACAGAGTTTCAATAATACATGATTTAAATTTATTTCAACCGTATATATGAAATATATTCTAGTAGTGTATGTCACTAATAATCCATCATTACTTATCTGTATATTGGAAATCCATTCAAATATAATAAGCAGTTTCACATTTAATAAACTCAAAAACAGGATAAAAACCCATGAAAATGTGATATAACAAATAAATATGATTACTATCAAATAAAATTACATTAATTTATCTAACATATTAATATCAATTGGAAATAATATGTCATAATATTAAAATATATATATCTATAAACAATTAATGGGGTTCAATGTGGATGATACACAATAACCTATATCTAAACTATGGATTTGAATCACTAAAAATAGATTATTGATTCAAATGGTCACTATTATACCCCAACATCTCTAACATAGAAAAATCAATCATCATGTAATAGGTTTCACACCAAATAAAATGGGGGATAACATGAAAGATGGTTCCACAACCACATATTAATGTATATATAAGGAGTGAGATGAAATTATAAATTGTGTTTCCAAAAAATTAGTTTTCTTAACTTTTATAAAACATTTATTAAATTATTGATGGAATATAATTTATAAAATATATTTTTCCTTGGTAATAATCATGAAACCACATACTACACTGAGTTTTCCTTCATCATGCATCTGACTATCTCACATATAGAAAGGGTGGAACGAAAAAATTACAATAAAATATTTTCAAATGATTTGAAAGAATCCAAATATTAATAAAAACAAAACCATATAATTTTTATTCATTTCAAAAACAAATTCTCAATTCTTTCCAATAAAATGATATCAAATATTTCATTTAAACGAGAATTTTCCTTTAAAAATGCCATTTAAAGAACAAATTTATAAATTATTTTAAAATAAAATATAGATGATAACTAAGATATAAAATTTCTTTAAAAGAGAAATGATATTAATGAATCATAAAATATTAACTGCAAACACTGTATGATTTCCAAAAAATCTTGATAATAAATGAAGGATATTAAAAATAGTTAATAAAATCACAAAAATAATCATAAATAGTAATTAGTTATCGTGGGAATATAACTAGAGTCAAATAAGAATGATAATTAGAATGGTTCATATGATCAATATATATAGAGGAACACTATATGAAATGGGAACAACCCAATATGCCTCCCAATATGGATCAGGATGAGTAAAATAAAAACCCCAAATATGGAATAAAATTCCTAGGAAACCAAGTAGAAAATAATAACAATAATGTCTTACACACATCCATTTTATCATCATTACTTCACATGGTTCTATTAATAAATAAATAATATATATAAGAATGAAGTAAAATCATAATATTAATATATGGATCAATAAAAATTTATATAATCATGATCTCTCCTTAAAAAAAATCTCAATAAATGGCCCCATTCCATAATCAATCACAAACATCATATAGAAAATAAAAATATTATTCACCCATAAAATTCAGCAATCGAGAATAAGAACCAAAACCTGATGTGATCATAAGTAAGTGTATCAGATTCATTTAGAATACTCATTTAAAAATTTCATATGGTTTATTAAAAAATATTTGGTATGTCAATATGAAATATCAACCTTTGAAACAATACTAAAGAAAACATATCATGATATCATTTTTGGAATCAATATTTTACCAAAACAACATTTTTTAGTGATTGGAATACTAATTTTTTTTGAATCAATTAAGGGGAACAAAAATAAACCCTTATTAAATCATTAAACTCTTAAAAATCATAAAATTTATTATATATAATTAAATTGTTTGCATTAACCTCTTTAAATATAAAACAAGTATTATACTCACATTCTAATAAAACAACCCCTATGAGACATCAAACACACATTTTAGAAATAAATGTTTCTCCAAACCACATTGTTATATCAAATTTAATAGATAATCTCCTTATAATTTAAAAATATGAACTATGATTTTGAAAAAATATACATGAAAATATGTACTTTAAATCTATTCCTGAAACCCTTTATTCCAATCATGTTAAACAATGAAAAGGATTTATGAACTATCTACTGGTATCATATATAATAATATATTAATAATAAATTATATTATAACCACATAAGAATATCATGAGTTGTGAAACAATGTGATTTTATATAAACACTTACATTTAAAATAGAATAATCATATCCCCTTTAATGATTAAAGAAATACTAATGCAAGATATGACCTAAATTATACCTAAACACGAAATCACAAATTTACACCCAACTGAAACCCCAATTTAATCCCCCATAGTAATGATGGTTTTTTTTGAAAATATGAACCCCTATGGAAATATATTTAATGATTTATAAGACATAATAATATGACTATACAATCCAAATATAATTAAAATCAATCAATAATGAAAATTTGAATCGAAGGAAAATAATATTGGATCTACCTTAAGCTGACTCTTAGTGGACTATGCAAGTTAGTTGATTGAATAATACGTACCAATATATATATAAGGGTAAAACTATAATATAATATGTCATAAATCAAAAAACCTGATGGAAATAGCATGAACAATATTTAAAGGTACAAAATAGCTCTTTATTATGGTGTTGTAGAACCACAAAACCGCAGAATACTGTGCGACACATGGACTAGTGGAATGATGAAAACCATAGGAACTCCTCTTATACACCAACATATTATGACTACTTTTTATGGTATACAATATAACATAATGATACTATACATTGTATTCATTGTATAAATAACAAAATAATTACAATAAAAATGATCAAAATATAGATAACCTTCACAATAGGAAAAGGGAAAACAAATAAATATACATCACCTAATATAATATGTTCAATGAAATACATGCCTCAACCTCTTCCCCATGGGAGATTAATATATTAATTAATATGTAAAAATATCCCATAAAAATTAGCAAAAAAATTCACCAACATATCATTCCCATGTCGTTCCAATTCCCATAGTAATACAGTACAATAGCAGGAAAAATGCACCCACATGAAATAAAAACATACCAATCATATATCCTTCAACCAAGAAGTTTTCTCTTTATGTACACATGTTCCATGGATACCTATGAAATGTGTGAGAAAAATTAATAGACCACCATCCATAGATTCCCTAAAATAACCATTCTATGCTAACATAGGATATAGTAATTCCAAAGGTAACAGTTATAAGAAATAGAAACAATTTTGTTTTCATACATAAATTCATAGAATAATGTCAAACCTAGAGCTAGGTTTCACCCATGTAATGGTACATACCATATTTGACTAATGTCTTATTGTATATGAACATATCGTGATTACTATTCCAACACAAACCACTCTCAGTCATGAGTAATATTCACATCCATAATAAAAATAACACCCAAGGATGATGCACTTATCATCAAGGAATAAAAATATAACTGAGGTCCATGTCCACCCCCTGATCAATTATCAATACTAGTTTCCACATGAGGTCCATGTTCACATTATTTTTAACTATAATTTAGAGGGTTCACTGGGAGCCTGTGTTCACATCTGGTCTAATCCATAAATTCTATTAGTTTTAAAAAATAGTAATCAAATTTTTGTAGTTAATAGAAAATATGACTAAAAATGTATATGATTTATCCTATGATTCCATTCCATGATAAAATTATTTCAATTAAGTGGGTTTATATAAGATTTAACATTTTAAAATACATATCATCAATCATCATCAAACAATCCTCATATATTATATTCCAATTAATAAATAATTTTTCACTTATAACCCCAATATCCATACACATTAATTCCCAACTATCAATTATGTGGTTTATTCCTATAATCCAGCAACCCTAGATTCTAGTAAATGGTGCATTATTTTAATGTATTGGCCTGATTATAAGGAATCAAATCCCAAAGGACCAGTTAGTTTAGTATTCATGGAAAATAGATTAAAAACATGATCATTACACTTCCAATAAAAAAATATTCAGCATTGATAATTCTTTTAGAATTCCATTATTCTCCCAGTTTAACCGTGCATATCAATCATAAAACACTTCATACCATTCATAGAATAAAACGAAATAATAATGGGGTGATCATAGGTGCTCAGTAAGGGTAAAAATACAATAGAAGCTTTCATAAATAAAAATAATTTTTTGAGGGAAAGTATAAAACTGAAACATGTAGATTTTTAACCTAATATCCACTATAATATGGAAATAATATATCAAAAAATTCCATTTAAACGTTTAAATGGATATTCTAATATTCAAATAATGACATGGAATATAAATAAATTATCTCATAATGAGGGAATTCATAATTTCGTACATCATAACCACACTATCAAGTCTACATGCTATGACCATACATAATCATGTAACTACCCAAACTAGTTATTTTTCCTGAGACATAATAATTTATTTAGGGGTAATATCGAGCCTCTCCTGACACATACTAAGTACAATTAATTCTATTATTAAAGGGTAAAAACAAAACCAACATAAAACATAATATTAAAATTAAAAAATCAATTTTAATACATTATTCATAAACCATGATTGTTATAAAAATAACACATCCATAATAAAATTTTTATTAATCCCATAAAGAGAATATGATATTTTTTATCATAAAAAATAAACCAAAATTATACAAAAGATCCAAAAAAGTATGTTGACGTAGATTAAAATACTCTATTAAAGTAACTAAAATTATATTGAGACAAATTCCCATTTTTGTTGAAATCGTTTCGTAAAATGTCGAGCACTTATAAAAGAAGACTTTTTAAAAAATATCATTATATCAAAGTTTCCCACACTACATTGAAACTTTGGAATCGAATTTATATTTTTAAACACTCATGTCCATAAAAAGTAATCCTTAGAGCCATTTAAAAAACATGGACATTAATTGGAATGATTTAGAAGTATAAATCATTAAAATAATTAAAATGATATTTTGGTTAAGGATTCTATTATATAAAACTATAAAACTTTAATTTTAATAAAATTAATGAAATTAACAATAGATATAAAATTTTATTTATAATTATTTATATAAATATCAATAAATATTTATGGTAGTATCGTGAATATTTATATGGAGAATGGTTAATTCTTCAAACAGTCAAAGTGTATCATACCACTTTAAAAATTTATATATTTAGCCCAATATCTTCAAATGATTTTTTAAATACACTAAGGATAAGTTATTTATGATATAAATTATAATATGGTCATTTTATATACCACACACAAGAAATAAGTGGGGGACATGGCTTATATTTTAGGAAAAATAATAGTGAGACCGAATTCCCTTACTTTAGGCCCAATACTCTCTGTACATTTCTGAAACTCCTAAAGAATTGTAACGACCATACCCCAGTTACCCAGATTCAGTGCATTATTACATAACATTGGCTTTATCAAAAGAAATATCAAGTCTCAAAAGACCAATTAGTTTAGTAGCCTTGGAATATCTAGATACATTCATATAGTTTACATTACATCATAAAGTGAAAACTACTACAAAAACATCTTGTCTTCATATCCCATCATATTATCCTTGCAAGTCATTCATAAATTACTTCTTCACATCCTAGGAAAATTAAAACATTGAAAGGGGTGAGCTCAGATGCTCAGTAAGGATAACAATATAGTGGAAGCATTAATAAATATGCATAAACATTTAAGGCAATGTATAGCTAAATCAAAAGACTTTTAAACATGAACTTCAGTATAATATTGAAAATATAAAATGAAATAATTACATTTACATATTCACATGGATATTCTACTATTCGAATAATCACATGAAATATAAATAACCACTTTCATAATGATGGAATGCATAATTCCAGACTATCATAACCACATAGCCAAGGCCTCGTGCCAAGACTACAAATAAGATTTTTTCAAGGCCTTGTTCCAAGACACTAGTTTGTCACATGAGACCTACCCATGCATCAAGGAGATATAGCCGGATCCACCTATCACATATTAAGACCAATTCCTTCCTCATATAAACATGTTTAAACATAACATAAAAATTCGCATTAAAACTAGAATACGAAATTTCAATAATTTCTCCAGAAACCATGAATGGTATCAAAATAGAACATCTATAGTCAAAAATATCATGAAACCTTCAATATAATATGTATGTTTTGTATCATAATAAATAAGCTTCAAATAATATTAAAATCCATCAAAGGATGCTGACATAGATGAAATCAAATCTATTTGAGAGAAATATCTCTTTTTTTAAATAATTTAAATTTCACACGATTATAAAATAAAACAATTACCGTGAAAGTATTATTATAAGCTTCTAAGGGAAGATTATATGATTTTACAAAGGTTGAAAATAGCCACACCCACCGTATAAGTAAAAAAAAATTCTAACCTTAATTCTATTGAAAAGGTTAAAAAGGACCTTGTTTAGAAAACGATGGAAAGATTCCTTTATAAACCTCATATAAAAAGTCGAAAAGGGTATAAATTAATTTAACTCAAATTTTATAAAATAGCAAAAAAATTTTGAAATACATTTTTAACAAACATGGATGTTGATGATAAAGAGGTCCCAGTAGATAATTATGTATAAACAACCTCGGATAATGAAGAGATTGTGAAATAAACCTTAAATTGTACTTTTCCTTTGTTGATGGTGGGTTAACCTCCTATATAATGGTGAAATAATTGTTATTAAATTATACAATAATCATATACATTAATATGATATCATATATGATCTTTTAACATTGATTTGTTAATAATATCGTAGTATTATCATGGTTTCGGGTGTTCACTTACTCGTTTTCTTTTATATGTTTTGTTACGTAAGACGTGTTTGTTATGGATAGGATGTATCTTATTCATATCCAGAATGATATCAAGTCCTTAAACATTATTTTTAATCATTAAATGATAATTAGTCTTGAATGGATACGACATGGAATGAATCTCATCGCGTTTATAAAGACAGTAGTTCGTATGTACGCACAAGCGACAATATCATTTTTTGGTATTAAAATAATATATAATTGGATGGTATATCATATATAAAGAATAAGTATCATGTTATATTTATTATTTACATTTATTACACATCATTATTATACGCATCTAAATAATAGTATATTGAATAACAATTACACCACAACGTGGAGATGGTAGGCCTTACATACGCACGTATGGTGACATGTCATTCAAGGGATGGATAGAATAATGAATTTGTTTGTTCCATAATTATAACAACATCACAGTATATATAATCTACTGGAGATATTATTTTAGAGTTGAAATAACAAGGAAGGAAGAATTTGAAGAAGAAAGGAACTTTAAAGAGGGTGGTGAAGACGTTACCTCTTTTTCGGGTTCTTCCTTTTGATTTGATCAAAAGGGCTCCATAGGTTGGATTACGGATAAAAATAAGGCCTCTAGGATGAATTAAATGAAGTTGGGAGGATATTTGGGCAGGTTTTTGCTGAGCCAAAAGGATTTGAATGTGTGAATTAGTGAGAAGGGAGAGTTCCCTTTTATAAGAGGGGTGAGGGGATCCTTTGGAAAAGCTAGAAATACTACTTTATAATAAATTCATATTCGGTTTCTAATAGCTCCAAAGTGTATTATTTAAAGTTTAAGGTGGGGATAGGTCGAAAAGCACTCATCCAATAGAATTTGGACAGGTTTGGGTCATAATAATAACCTTATCTTTTCATTTTAACTCTTAGTTAATTAGTTTGACATTTACTATGTCACATTCTATTTTTCTATTATATAGTTAATAAACTTACTATATACACCCAAGAGACCCCCAAGTGGTACATTAATGATAAACCTATCATGGTACAAGTCATTTGGCCGAACCATAGATTTTTAGGAATAGAATATAAATTAATAATATAATATTTGTTTGAAAAACTCTTTTATGTCAATTTAGACACTATTGGGTATTTTGTTTTTGATAATTTCATAACAACATTATGACTTCAAAAAAAAGATATATAACCAATCCTAATATGTCATATTAACCTATAAAATCATTATAATTCATAAAAAGTCTAAAATTAAATTTATTTTGATATTTATAATATCAATTATTTTAATATTTCATTAATTAGGTAATTACGTAATCACCATTGTGTCATAAATAAATTAAATTATTTAATGTCTAAAAATTATAAATAAAATAAAATTTTGCATGAAATCTCTTTAGATTTCTAATTAATAATTAAAATCTAATTTATCATTTGTATAAACCTATATTAATAATGTTTTAGTAAATAAAATATGATTTTAACTCTTTTAACTCTTCTTTGAATTAAATAATAATAAATGTCCTAATCTAATCAAAGTGGACCAAAATGTAAATATTTTATTCCTAAGGTTGTTTTTGGTCAAGATAAACTTTTCCCATAGAATTATGACATGTGTTATGGTAATATTAATATCATTTTTACCTTTTATTACCCTATTTACTTTTAACTGTGGTAAATAAAAGTAAAACATTACTATTCAACAAAAATTATTTTCATCCTATTGAACCAAATTTTACTCCTTGATATTAACCGTGTGTCTCGAAATTTTAAAATTCCACTCACAGAAGCAGTAAAATGATGTTTTATGTGAATTTCCAAATTTTCTTAGGAGGTGGGTAAAAGACGGTGAAAAGTTCAATAAAATTTGTATATATCTAAAATTATTCTAAACTAACTCTAATGAATTACATTGAACTTATATAGGTATTATTTATCTATTTTTAAATTAGTTAAATTTAAATAAAATAAAAAAATATTTAAATAAAAATTTGGTTTTAAACTATAACTCAGTGTTTTTTCACTATTCATCAAAAAATGAATGTTTTCATAAAAATACCAAAATTTCACCCTAGTATAATTTTGATATTCCGAATAAAAAAACCAAGTCCATTTTGAAAGATAAAACAAATTAAATTTAAAAAAGTAGGTATTACTATTCATAACGGATAGTTTGATTGGTATTGGTGTGTGTGTTAGAACTCGAAGTTGCGTACAATACACGCTAGTGTATTATTCAAAGGGAAGCGTACCATGGATGCTTGGGGTGTTACATTCTCACCTACTTTAAATATTTTCATCCTCTAAATTTCTATAATACTATCGCATGAAAAGAATCGGGTGGTTCTTCATCATAATTTCCTCAGGTTCCCACGTTGCCTCTTCCATCTTATGGTTTCTCCAGAAAGCATTTACTAGATGGGTCATCCGGTTTCTCAGTACTTGTTCTCTCATATCAAGAATCCTCATAGGCTCTTCACAATAAGAAAGATCAGGTTCCATTTTTAATTCCTCATAGTTGAGTACATGCATTGGGTCAGGCATGTATTTCCTCAACAGTGATATGTGGAAGACATCGTGAACTTTGGAGAGACTTTGAGGAATTGCCAAACAATAAGCTACAGCCCCAATTCGCTCTAGAATTTCGAAAGGTCCAATGTACCTGGGACTCAATTTACCATTCTTGCCGAAACGTATAACTCCCTTCCATATAGATAAGTTCAAGAAAACATGATCTCCTACCTAAAATTCCAAATCCTTCCTTCGGTTGTCAGCATAGCTATTCTGCCTAATTTGAGATGCTTTGATGTGGTTTTGGATTTCCATTACCTTCCCCATCGTTTCCTCCACTAGTTTTGGGCCTACAAGTTTTCTTTCACCAACGTCATCCCAACAGGATGGTGTGCAACATCTCTTTCCGTGTAACGCTTTATATGGTGTCATTTGAATACTCGTAAGGAATCTATTGTTATATGAAAATTATACCAGAGGTAAATATTGATCCCACATACCCTAGAAGTCATGTGAGCAGAATCTCAACATGTCTTTTAAGGTTTTAATAGTTCGTTCTGATTTTCCATCTATTTGAGGGTGGTAGGCAGTGCACAATTGATGTTCAGTATCCAGGGATTTCTAAATACTCTTACAGAATCATTAAGTAAAACAGGGATGCCGATCAGAAACAATTGATAGGGGTACACCATGAAGTCTCACCACTGGATTAATATATAGCCTTGCTAGATGTTCAAGTGGTAAATCATCCCTTATAACAAGAAATTGTGCTGACTAGGTAAGATGATCAACAATGACCCATATTGCATCGTTACTTCTTTGAGTCTTTGGTAGTCCCATGAAAAAGTACATCATAATATTGTCCCATTTCCACTCCAGTATGGGAAGAGGTTGCATGACTCCTCCAGGCTGTTGCCTTCCAACTTTCACTTGTTGTCAAACCATAAATCATGACACAAAATCAGCAATCTCCCTCTTTATGTTGTCCCACCAAAAATGTTCCTACAAGTCTCTATACATTTTGGTGGTCCCAGGGTGTATAGTGAAATTGGAACTATGAGCATAATTCAACAATTCCCTTTTGAGATCAGGTATTTTGGGAACAAAAAGTCTCTTCTCAAATTTCAAAATTCCATCTTCATACCCAAAGTTATTCAATCTCCCATCATTCACAGCTTTAATATTCTTTTGAAACTCTTCATCACCTGTCTAAGAACTCTTTAACCTTTATAGTAAATATGGTTTCGCTACCATTTGAAAAAGTATCGATGTCTCACCATCCATGGTAATTCCCATATCCATCTTCACTAGATCCATGAAAATAGGTTCCCTTTCAATTCTCGTCATGTTCAAAACTTCAAGATCTTTTCTGCTCAATGTATCAGCCACCTTACCTACCTTCCTCAGGTGGTAGTGTATCGTGCAATCATAATCCTTGAGTAGTTAAAGCCATCTTCTTTGCCTCATGATGAGTACTTTATGTGAGAAAATTATACTTCAAACTCTTGTGATCAGTATAAATCTCACATTTTTCACCATAGAGATAATGTCTCCATATCATCAAAGAAATGATTACCGCAGCTATCTCAAGATCATTAGTAAGCTGGTTTTTCTCATTAATTCTTAGTTGGAGTGATGCATAGGCAATAAACCTATCATTCTGCATAAGGAAACAACCAAGTCCTTTTATTTATGCATCACTAGAAATAACGAACCCATCATTCCCCGATAGTAGAGTCAATATAGGAGCATTGACTAATCATCTCTTCAGTTCTTCAAAAAAATCATCACACTCTTTTTTCCAAACAAATTTAACACCATTACGTGTGATCATTGTTAATGGGTTATACAATTAGGAAAAGTTCTAGAAGAAACATCGATAATAACTTACTAAACCAATAAAACTGCGTACCTAAGTTACACTCGTTGGTGCTGTCTATTCTTGGATTGCTCTTGTCTTTGAGGGATCAATAGAGATTCCATCCTTGGAGACAATATTGACAAGAAAAGAGATCTCTTGAAGACATAATCCACACTTTCTAAACTTCCCATATAATTCATGTCTTCTAAGATTCATCATGATAATGCACAAGTTATTTTCATGATCTTTGTATCATTTAGAGTATACCAAGATATCATCAATAAATACCATCACAAAATCATCGAGATATTCTTTGAAAACTATATTCATTAGATCCATGAATATTGAGGGTGCATTAGTCAATCCAAAAGGAATTACTGTAAACTCATAATGCTCGTACCTTGTTCGAAATGCTGTCTTCAGAATGTCTTCCTTCTTCACACACATATGATGGTATCCAAATCGAAGGTCAATCTTTGAAAAGTATTGAGCTCCATGCAATTGGTCAAACAAATCCTCAATTATAGGTAGGGGATACTTTTTCTTTATTGTTATAGCATTGGTTTCCCTATATTCGATACATAACTAAATAGATCCATCTTTCTTTTTAACAAAAAGAATAGGGGATCCCCATTATGAAACACTAGGGAGAAAAAATCCATTATTACTCAATTCCTCTAATTGTTTCTTTAGTTCAAGTAATTCCACAGTGGCCATTCTCTTAGGGATATTTGATATAGGCCTTGATCCAGGAATTAAATTAATTGAAAACATAACTTCTCGTTCTGGAGGATGTCCAGGTAAATCTAATGGAAGCACATCTACATATTCTGTCACAATAGGTACATCCTATATTTGAAAATTCCTTTCCTCACCCACAGTCTTTTCATTATCTTCCTCTTCTATAATTGAATTTAGTTGAGCTACTAGGGGTGGATCTAGATAAGAATTAGGTGGTGATGATTCCGCTCTAAAGATAAGGTGTTCCTTAACATCATCATCAAAAATAATAACCTCCTTATTCTTACAATAAATTTTTTCATCATGATCTGAAATCCAATCCATACCAAGGATTATATCAAATTAAATCATAGGTATGAAAATGAGATCAGTGGATAAAGAACATTTATGTTCTATAATGGAGACTGATTCACAAAACATTGTTGCAATGATACTTCCCTTAAGAGTTTTAACTGACAACTACCTTATTAAATCATATTGGAAATATCTAATTTTCTTAGGAAACTGGGATGATATGAAACAATGTGATGATCTAGAATAAAATAATGCATTTTCTAATCTTGAGGAAACCATTAAATTACATGACACCACGTATTTCGGAGCTTCTACCTCAGCAGTAGTGATATCATAAGCTTAGCCTTGATCCCTTGGCCTTTTTTGAGGTATGTTCCCCTAATTCTTAGGAAATTAATTTGAATAATGTCCCATCTCCATGCAATTGTACCATTGGACATTGGTAGCTTCCTTCTTCCCCTTGCAATCACGAGCCTTGTGGCCTTTTTCACCACAATTGTAATAGACTCCCATTCCTTTTAAGCAAGTACCCGGGTTTTTCATCCCACATTTACTGCAGTATGGATATTCAAATTTTCCCTTATTCCCCTTATTTCCATTCCCAGATTGATCAGCAGATCTCTTCTTCTATTTCTTTTATTTAAAGTCATAAGACTTAGAGAATTCCTTCTCTGTCTTGATAGCACATGAGACAATGTCTTCGTACAACGAGAAGGATTGTGAGACTAATTCCTGACAGAGAAATGGTTTTAACCAATCCAATAAATGATCAATCTTAATTCTTGGGATACATATATAATCTCCATCATACCTTGATAACCTTGTAAAGATAGCTTCATACATTGCAACATTCTCATCCTCCATTTGTCTCAGACTCAAGAATTTGTCTTTCCATATCTGATCGATGGTCACGAGGAATGTATTTTCCTAAAAACAGATCTTTGAACTCCCACCATTCCATAATTGATACACCATCATCTTTATTCATGTTTTGAATCAATTACCACCACTGATCATCATCGATAGTGAGGCGGTAGACCGCCATGATAACTTTTTCCCTTTCACTACTCCCCAAAGCCTGAAATATTTTCTTTAGGGAATTTATCCATTGCTCAGCTACTAATGTATTTTTACTCCCATTGAACGTTGGTGGTTGTTGCCTCATGAAGTGATCTAATATTGATCCTCCACGCTATGGATCAGGGTGCTCCATACGGGTAAGGTTATTATTCATAACCTGAGTTAGTTGTCCCAGAACTGTTATTAGTTGATTAGCACCAGTTGCACCACCAACTCCACTACAATTATCTTGAGCAGGAGGGAAATCCCTACATAGAGTGTGTCAATTGATATTGTTTCCATTTCTTCCACTAGGTGCAATTTCTAAACAATGTATTAAACTAGATCGGTTTATGAATCAAAATATATAATTCCATACTTGTAAAACAGTTAACATAAATTGAACTATTTAGGGATATAATCCATAATCATAAAAATGTTTTTTTTGA
The DNA here is from genome assembly GCA_963277665.1 of Viscum album. NCBI lineage: Eukaryota > Viridiplantae > Streptophyta > Magnoliopsida > Santalales > Viscaceae > Viscum > Viscum album. The sequence goes on along the minus strand of OY728140.1, from coordinate 1,072,928,628 downwards.
GGAAGTATATGCTCATAAACCCTTAATAATTATTTGTAATGAAAATGAGAGTTATCATAAGTATATCCCCCAGGAGTGTCGTAACCAAGAGTACAACAAGGCCCATTGTCGTGCACCAGTTCAGGTTTGAGTCTAGCTCAAAGAAGTGTTTTCAGGTTTTACCCCTAGGTACATCTATGCCAGAGCCGCCTCTACCTGCTCGTATCTAGACAGAGATGTATTTCTTGGAAAAGTCACAAAATATCTACAATACCAAAATTTTAGGGAGTTCTTCTATAATAATCCTCAAAGTCCATCTTAGATCAATGTGCTATAAATAGAGTTTATCTAAATCTAGATTCCAAGGCTTGTACTAAACTTCCTCTGATACGAACTATAACACCGCGACCCTAGTTACCCAGAGTCGGTGCATTATTAAATAATATTAGCATGATCACAAGAATGATCAAGTCTTAAAAGACTGATTAGTTTAGTAGCTTTGGAATAACTAAATACATTCATAATGTTTACATTACATCATAAAGTGAAAACAACAACAACAACATATTGTCTTCATATCCCCACATATTGTCCCTGTAGTTCATTCATAAATTACTTCGTCACATCCTGGGAAAAATAAAACATTGAAAGGGGTGAGCTCAGATGCTCAGTAAGGATAACAATATAGCGGAAACATTCATAAATAAGCATAAATAATTAAGGAATTGTATAGATAAAACAAAATCCTTTTAAACTTGAACATCAGTATAATATGGAAAAGATAAAATTAAATAATTCCATTTAATTATTCACATGGATATTCTACTAGTCGAATAATCACATGCAATATCAATAACCACTTTCATAATGATGGAATGCATAATGCCAAACTATCATAACCAGATAGCCAAGGCCTCGTGCTAAGACTACAAATAATATTTTTTCAAGGCCTTGTGCCAAGACACTAGTTTGTCTCATGAGACCTACCGATTCATTGTGGAGCTATAGCGGGCTCCATCTGTCACTTATTAAGTCCAATGCATTCCTCATATGAACAAGTTTAAACATAACATAAACATTTGTATTAAAAATAGCATACGAAATGTCGATACATTTTCCATAAACCATGAATGGTATAAAAATAGAACATCTACAGTCAAAAATATCACAAAACCATCAATACAATATGGACGTTTTGTATCATAACAAATAAACTTAAAATAAGTTTAAAATCCATCAAAGGATGTTGACATAGATGAAATCAAAACTATTTGAGAGAAATGTCTCTTTTTTAAATCATTTAAAAGTCATATGATTATAAACTAAAAAATTTACTTTGAAAGTATTTTTATATGCTTCTAAGGGAAGCTTCTAACATTTTAAAATGGTGGAAATAGCTTCCCCCACTGTATAAGTTAAGAAAACATTCTTACCTTAATTATGTCGAGGAGGTTAAAAAGGAATATGTTTGGAAAATGACGAAAATACTCATTTATAAACCTATTATAAAAAGTTAATAAGGGTATAAATGACTGTAACACATATTATATAAAATATAATGAATGTTTTGAAATTAATTTTTAAGAAATATGGATGTGGATGATAAATAGGTCCCGTTATATAATTACTTATAAATAACCTCAGATAATAAAGAGATTGTGAAATAACCCTTACCTTGTACTTTTCCATGGTTGAGGGTAGGTTAACCTCATGTATAATAGTGAAATAACTGTTACTAAATTATTCAAGAATCGTATACATTAATATGATATCATATATGATCTTTTAACATTTATTTCTTAATAATATATTAGTATTATCGTTGTTTTGGGTGTTAACTTACTCATTTTCTTTTATATTTTTTGTTACGTAAGCCATGTTTGTCAGGGATAAGTTGTATCTTATTCATATCCAAAATGATATCAAGTCCTTCAAAATTAATTTCAATCATTAAATGAGAATTAGTCTTGAATGTATACCATGGGGAATGAATCTCATCGCGTTCGTGGAGATGGTAGTCCGTACGTACGCACGAGTGACAATTTCATTCTTTTGGAATTAAAATATTATATAATTGGATGGTATATCAAATATACATAATAATTATCATGTTATATTTATTATTTACATGAATTACACATCATTACTATACCCATCTAAATAATAGTATATTGAATAACAATTACACCACAACGTGGAGACGGTAGGCCATACGTACATACATATGGTGACATGTCATTCAAGGGATGGATAGAATAATTTTTTTTTGTTCAATAATTATAAAAACATCAAGGTATATAAAAGGTACTAGAGTTATTATTTTATAATGGAAATAAAATGGAAATAAGAAGTTGAAGAAGAAAGGAACTTTAAAGAGGGTGGTGAAGATGTTACATCTTCTTCGGGTTCTTCCTTTTGATTCGATCAAAAGGGATCCTTAGGTTGGCTTTCTAATCAAACTAAGGCCTCTAAGATGAAGTGAGGGAAGTTTGGAGGATATTTGGGCATGGGTTGTCCGAGCCAAAAGGCTAAAAATGTGTGAATTAGTGAGAAGGGGGGGGGGGGTAAACTTTTATAAGAGGGGTGAGGGTCACCTTTGGAAAATCTAGAAATATTATTTTATAATAAATTAATATTCACTTTATAATGGCTCCAAAGTGGATTATATAATGGTTAAGGTGGGGATTTGTAGTTAACCACTAAACCAATATAATTTGGATAGGTTTGGGTTATTATATTTACCTTATCTTTTAGTTTTAACTCTTAGTTAATTAGTTAGACATTTACCATGTCACTTTGTATTTTTATATTAAATAGTTAATAAACATACTATATACATCCAAACGACCCCCCATGTGGTCCCTTAATGATACACCTATCATTATAAAAGTTATATGACCGAACCATAGATTTTTAGGAATATAATATTAATTAATAATATAATATTTGTTTTAAAAACTCTTTTATGTCAATTTTGACAGTATTGGGTATTTTGTTTTTTAAAATTTAATAACAGCATTATTAATTCGAAACAAATTTATATAACCAATCCTAATATGTCATATTAACCTATAAATTTAGTGTAATTCATAAAAAGTCTCAAATTAATTTTATTTTGATATTTATAATATCAATTAATTTAATATTTCATTAATTAGGTAATTACTACATCACCGTTGTGTCATAAATAAATTAAATTATTTAATGTCTAAAAATTATAAATAAAATACCATTATTTAGGAAATCTTATTATCTTTCTATTGAATATTTAAAATCGAATTTATCTTATGTATAAACCTATATTATAAATGTTTTAGTAAATAAACATTGATTTTAACTCTTTTAACTCTTCTTTGAATTAAACAATAATAAATGTCCTAATCTAATCCATGTGGACCTAAATGATAATATTATTTTCCTAAGGTTGCTTTGGTTATATATATACTTTTCCAATAGAATTAGTACATGTGTTAGGGTAATATTAATGTCATATTTACCCTTAATTACCCTATTTACTTTTAACTGTGGTAAATAAAAGTAAAAAGTTACTTTTCACCATAAATTATTTTAATCTCATTGAACCACATTTTACTCTTTTATATTAACTGTGTCTCTAAAATTTTATAAATTCCACTAACAGAAGTGGTAAAATTATGTTTTATGTGAATTTATAAATTCTCCTAGGAGATGGGTAAAAGACTGTGAAAAGTTCAATAAAATTTTTATATATCTAAAATTATTCTAAACTAACTCCAATGAATTACATTGAACTTATATAGGTATTATGTATCTATTTTGATCGTAATAAAATATAAATAAAATAATTAACTATTTAAACTAAAATTTTATTTTAAACTATAACTCGGTGTTTTTTCACTATTCAACACAAATTGTAAGTTTTCAGAAAAATACCATAATTTCACCCTAGGATAATTTGGATATTTCGAATCCAAAAATGATGTCCATTTTGAAAGATAAAATTAATAAAATTTCAGAAATTGGGTATTATTATTCATAACGGCTAGTTTGATTGATTGTGATGTGTGTGTGTTAGAACTCGAAGTTGCGTACAACACACGCTACTGTATTATTCAAAGGGTAGCATACTGTGGAATCTTAGGGTGTTACAATAATAGTTATTAAAATATTAATAACTTATACCAAAATTATAATAAAATTTATAATATCATTTAGGATTCATTTATGAAATTATATTACCTGTTTATTTATAATTTCCATGTTAACGAATTATTTTAGGTAATAATTTCTTTTTTTATCGTATGTGTTTTCTCTTGTTTTTATTGATCATATTACTTATATCATGATATAATTACATAATAAAAGTAAAAAAAGTTTAACCTATAATATATAGACAATATATAAATATTTTCATATATAAAATATATGGAATTCAATAAACCATTTATGGAGACAGTAGGTCGTACGTATGCACGAATGTTGTTTCTATTTTCTTATCATATGGAATAGAAGTAAATGCCATATATATATATATATTATTTCAGAAGAATTATTATGTCATATATTTCATAATTATTAATAATATTTATAATTTTAATCATTCTTAAATGGATAACATGGAGTATGAATCTCATCGTGTCGTGAAGACGATAAGTTGTGTGTACGCACAAGCGATAGTACCATTCCCTGTTTTATTAAAATGTATGGAATTGGATGGAATATGAATTGTAAAGAAACAATATAATATAATTTTTATTATTTAAATCATTTCTAATAATCATTATACCCATTATAAAAAGTTATTATTGAATAAAAATTACATCACAAAATGGAGACAGTAAGTTGTGTATACACATGTATGGTGAACTTGTTATTTATACGATCGATAAAAGAAGAAATAAGTTTCCACCATAATCATAATAACATATCATCATATACATGATACTTGAATTTTTATATTTTAATTTAAAAAACAAAATAAGTGGAAATAGTAGAATAAAAAAAGTGAATTGATTTGGTAAAATAATTAACTGTACATCGAGTATATCTTTTTGATTTTCACATAATGTCTTCATAGCATGGATTTATGCCCAATGTATGGACACTCAGATGAATTAAGGGATGTTTTTAGAATAAATGGGTAGGTTTTGGTGGAAATAATTTTCATTATAGGTGTGAATAACAGATAATAGAAAGTTCACTTTTATAAGAGACAGAAGGGGTACTTTAAGAAACACCAAAACTATAATTTTGTTTTAAAATTTATTTTTGATTTAAAATAGATATAAAGTTTGTTATTTGGATTTTAGGATGCTTATAGGTCTAAATCCTCCCATCCAATAAAATTTCCACATGTTTTTAATTTATTTTATACCTTATCATTTTGATTTATCCTTAATTTATCTATTTAATTTTAGTTGTGGTAATAATATTTTAAATATTATATTATTATAAATAATAAAATTAATGATATAAATTGTCTATAAATGGAAAATTTATGATATTTTAGACCATATAATTATCACTATATATATTTGGATAATGTTTTGACTATTAAATATTCTATGAAAATGATATATCAATAATATATAAATTGTGTCAATTTTGATACTATTATTTACAATGAGTGTAAATAAATTCAATACTGAAAAATAACTCCCCAAAAAAAATAATACACTCCTAATATGTCATAGCCTCCTAAAATATTCTATTACCACCATAATTAATGATAATATTTTTTCCTTTAATATTTTTAATCTTACATAATAGATATTTCTACGAATAAATTAATTACTTCTTCATTGTTGTATCAATATATATAGTAATTATCAAATATAAATAAATAATAAATTAATTAATTTGAGGTATTAAATTAAATTAAATTTCCATATACAATTTATGATCATTGTTATATCCTTTTTTTCACCTTTTTTAAAATATTATAATTATATGAAAGAAGGGTTTGACATTTTTCCACATTCTTCAATATTAAAAACATCTATGTTATTTTAATGATAAAGTGTCAATTAGATGATTCAATTAGTAACACTAGGTGATACATACCACATTATATTAGTCTAATATTTTTTTTTCAATTTTTTATATATTTTTATTTTTTATCAATTAATTTTAACCCTTTTTATAACATTTTAACTCTAAAAACGACTTATTATCTTTGTACACTATAGGGTTATTTTAATTACTATAAAATGAAAAAAAAACCCAATTTGAGAATTAATGACATATTTAAAATTACCCATGTCATTTTTATAAATCAATAAATTTTATGACATTTATATCATTTAATAGAATTTTTTTTCTTCAAAATATCCATTATGTAAATTTTGACACAATTTATAAAATGAATTTCTAAAAATTCATTAAAACATTATTCCTTCAAAAAAATACAGTAACATATCCATAAAATTTAATAGTAATATGAAAACATTATTTTCAATATATAGTATTTAAAATATAATAAATTTAGTATTTTTTTAATTTATTGGATTATTTGTTTAATAAATACATTACGACATATCCATTACGCAAAATATAAATTGAATATTTAATGACTAAATTTTATAAATAAAATAACATGATTTATTTACAAATATTATATTTATGATGAATATATATAGTTGACCATGTCACATATATAACCTCATATTAAAAAACTTTTACTTTTTATAAACAAAAGAATAATAAAAATGGATTTTCATTAAATATATTATTATATATATATTAAAGTCATCCATCTGGCTTCATGTGAGACCAAAATCAACCAAAGGATGCTTGGTCTCGAAAAAAACTTATATAAGAATATTTACGACTAGTTTTAGTTAGTTTATAAAAATTATTATATTAATTATACCTTCAAATAGTCAAACTAAACATAACCCTGTTATATAAATAAAAATTTACAAATGATATTGTTCAATAAAAAGTTTATTTTCTCCTATAAGAGAGAAAAATTCATATTAATTATAATAATGTGTATCATTTTTTCAAAATTTCATTCACTAAAGTTGTACATTTATGATTAACTCTAATGTGGTGAGAAGGTGGGTGAAAGATACGTTTAATAGTTTAGTATGTTTCAATATATAATTTTAATATAAAATATTTCCAATGACCTAAATTAAATTAATATATTTATTATTTATCAATTTTGAATTTAAAATAAACATAAAATAAAATAATGAGTAATGTAAAAATTTCAACTTTTTAACTATAAACCATTATTTTCAGTATTCATAAAAAATTGGATCTTTTCAAAAAATAACTAAAAAATCACTATAATATAATTTTGATATTATAAATAAGAAAATAAAGCCTATTTTGAGAAACTAAATTTATAAATTTCATTATGTGGTTAATATTATCCACAACCCCTTTCTAAAAGGCTAGTTTGGTAGATTATCGTATGCTCAAACATAGTGTTATGTGCAATGCAATCTATTGAATTTATTTATAAGGAAACATACCAGGAAATATTGGTTTTTTGTATTCTCCCCTCCATTAGTAAATTGTTTCCTTGTTATATTAAAATTCGAGTTCGGTAACTATGGTTTCACTATTCAAAATTTATTTATTGAAATCCCACATCAGAACAAGGTTCGATAAATTGTCCAATTAAATATAAAGAAAGGGAACTATGAAGTTTAACATAGATTACACATACAAGGGTTTCATGTACGGAATCATGGAAATGAATGAAAAAATATAACCATCATGTTCTGATGGAGAGTGATAGAGAACATGGTTTGGATAATTTTTACAATCACAATGATATAAATAGAGGATGATCCAATGGACCATTTTATTAATCCTAAAATGTACTATGATATCATTTTTTATAATGACCACAACCCAGAATACCAGAATCAACACTTAAATATTATATGTAATTTTTTTAAAAATAATAATTAAATACACAATCTTTCTTTTTCATTTCAGGATCATATTATAGCCCAGGTTTTGGAGAATTAGGATCCATAAAAACATTTAATTATAGATGTAAAAAATTTAGAAAAAATTATACAATACATCATCAGTTCATCACAAACACATTAGAAATAAATCATAGCAATTCCACTAAACCTTTAAGAATAATTTAAAATCATTGGGTGATCCCAAAATTCCCAGTTAGGTTTTTTTCAAAATAATTAATAAAAACCATTAAATATTACCTGAATTTTTTATAGAACACTTAAAATAGTTATCCAATAATACTTGGATATATATATATATAGAAAAAAAATTCACAAAAAAACAATACTTTGATATCCAACACATTCTCAATTGAAAAAATTTAATTTTTTGTTGGAGATTTACTATACATCACAATACATGACTAAAATCCCTAACATAAGGCCAGATGTCTTAACTTGGACTTAATGGTTCACTCCCCATATTGTTCATCAATTCACTCATGTCAATTTTTTAGAAAATTATTTTCCTATATTCCTGTATTTTCATCTCTATCACAAAACATTTTGAAAATAACTATATAGTATTAATTCCTTCAGAAGAGAATCACCATCATTTAAAAAATTAATATCATTTAGAGAATGCCATATGTGAAATTAATTATTTAATAGAGAACCATAATTTAAATAAACATTTATTAAGTGCTTGAATGACCTAAAAATACTTGGAATATCACATATAAGATAGTTGATGTCCATACCTATCCATTCATGTCATACTAGATGACATAAATGCAAGTTTGCACACAAAATAATAACATGAATTGAAATTAGACATAAAATGAAATGATTTATCACATGAAATTTTGTGATCAAGGTGAATTTAGGAATTTTAATCATAGATAAGAGTTTAAAAAATTGTTCTGTTGTTGATAAATACCATTTAAAATTTCTAAATAGATGAGAAAATATACAAAACATTTCATGTTTACATATACATTTTTATATATTTACTGAATATATTATTATTTTTATGGGAATACATGCATGTATATACACTTTTACATACAATATTTTCAATAAAGACCATAAGATTTTCATTAAATTACACCCTTACAAGTATAAGGTTTTTGAAATAGATAATATAAATTAATGAAAACTTATTATATATGAGAAATTAATTTAAAAGATATGATCAGATATAGAGATATATATGTGTGTGTGTGTGCTTGAATTTATTATTAAAGTACTACAACTAATAATAAGTTAATTAGATCCCTTAAAAAATATTTTTTTTATGAAAAAGTTGAAAACATAACCTCCTTACTTGATTGTGGTAACTGAAGGTGGAGGAAATCTCGTGCTCACTAAGGAATTTTAACCAATGGAGTGGTTTAGGCAAGAACCTAACTATAAGAGAGGAGTTATAATTTTTTTTAAAGAAATAAATTCTAGGAGCCTAATACTTCTGTGAGAAGATGAGTAATAGAAATTTATTTTAATATAAGATAAAACTGAAAACCGAAATCACACTTCACAATTTTTATATTTCATTATTATCAAATAAATTATAATCATAATAATAGAATATTTTTTGTCATAAATTTATTTAAAACATCCCCATGTGTCCTCATTGATTCTCATGAGTGATCATTTTCCACCTATCTCAATAGTCACTTGATTTTAATAATATATTATATTTATTTTTTAATCATTTGATTATCAGTTCTTAACTTTCCATCTCCGTTTCTTTGTTATTTTCCATACCTACATTATATATTATATCTTTTTTTCAATCGTTTTATTATCTCTTTTAAAAATCTCATTTCACTTTGTTTACCAATAAGTCACCTCTCACTCCACTCATGACACCTTTTTTTGTCAATCATGACTTTTCTTTATTTTTGATATTGTTTTTATTATTATAACTTCCCATTGATTTATTTGTTGTTTTAAATTTTTTTATTATAATTTCAATTTAACTTTTTTTTTCACCAATAATTCTTGTATTATTTATATAAATATATAAATATACATGTGTTTTTAACCTATATATAATTTGTTTTTTGTGAGATAAATATATATATTTAAAACAAATTGTGTAACTTTTTTTATGCGTATAAATTAATTATATATATTTATACACATATATATATATATCATCATTGTGTTTTTTTAATATATGTATGTTATTCATTTACTATATTAAATATAATGATTTTTTTAAAACACATGCATATATATGATGTGTGTTTTTTTTAAAAAAATCAGTAAAATTTATAAATATTATAAACTAAAAACATAAACTATTTTCATATATTTATAAAATATAATATAATTTTCTGTACAAAATTTAATCAAATAATAACAATTACAAGTATAATCATATTTTAATATATTTATCATTTAACGGGTCATATTACTTAACCACTTGATAGAAATAAATAAAATAAATTTATTTATTTATTGAAAATATTGTTTAAAAATATGAAAAATCAATAGCTGTTTTCATAAATAATATATATAGTCATGTATAAGATTTATAAATAACATATTATTAATTTCATTAAAACTCTTAATTATAGTTTTTTTAAAGTACAACATCTCAAAAAATATTATTAATTCTTTTAAATTATAATAAAAAAATATATTTATATAATAAAACTAGGATTGTAAATCATGGTATGTTACATTATACACCCCACTCAAAATAATGGTGTCCTCGCAATTCGATTGCAAACAGTGGGGAAATAATTTTACAAAAGAAGGATATTTATTAATTTTGATCTAATATTCCAAAATTAACTTCTACATTCATCTGATACAAACTATATTGACCTATTCCCAGGCTACTGGACCCATACCTTGAAAATGTTTTTTGTGGGTTTTATTTTAAAAAGTAAATAAATACATAGCATTTATTTTTCAAATCAGGATATTGTATGGGCCAGGTTTTAGAGAATTAGAATCCATAAAAACATTCAATTACAAATGTATCAAATTTTGAAATTATTGAAGAATTTATCATTAGTGAATTGATTATACTATAGAAATTCAATGTAGCACTTCCTCTAAACCATTATGAGTAATTTAAATACATTGGGTGATCACAAAATTCCTAGTAAGGGTTTTTTTTTAAAATAACACATAAAATCAATTAAATATTACATAAATATTTTTATAACCTTCCTAAAATAGTTTTCCAATAATATATGGATGTATACCTAGAAATAAACAATATTTCAATAAATAATTTTACTAAGATATCCATTGTTATTCTCCATCGAAAATATTTAATTTTATAGGGAATGTTAAAAATACTTCACTATCCATGACTAAAATCCCTAACATAAGGCCACAGGTCTTAACATGGACTTACGTGTTACATCACCATATCTTCTCTTAATTCACATGTTCAAATTTTTGAAAAAACCTCTTCTCATAGTATTTTCATTCTCATTTCTTTCCAATAACATTTTGAAAATCACTACATAGTAATAATTCCTTCCGAAGTGCATCATCGACATATTCAAAAAAGTTCCTAAAATCATTTAGATAATCCCATTCATGAAAGGAATTTATTAATCAATAACCATAATAAATAGACACATTTATTAAGTGAATTCATAATCATGAAATTCTTGTAATATCATATGTGAGATAGATGATGGCCATACATATTCATGCTTGTAATACAAGAGGATTTAGATGCAATTTTCACATAAATAATAACATGAATCATAACTACACATTAAATGATATGCTTCGTTACCGAAAATTAAGGGATCAAGGTGAATTTATGAATTTTAATCATATATAAGTGTTTAGGAAATTGTTTGGTTATTGAAAAAAACAATTTAAAATTTCAAAATAGATGTGAATGTTTACTATTCATATAATGTTTATATTTACTTGTGTAGATATGTACTGAAAATACTAAGCTATATATGGGTGTACACTTATTTATATACACATATACATGTAATTATTTGAATAAATATCATAACATGGAAATTAAATTACACCCTTACTAGTATATGGATTTTGAAATAGATACCTTAAATTAAGAAAACATATTATATATGAGAATAGAATTTAAAATATTTGATCATGTATATATGTGTGTATTTTTTAAAAAAGTAGTATAACTAATGAAAATTTTATTATAACCCTTAAAAATATATGTTTTAAAAAAATTGAAAACATAACCCCCTTACTTGATTATGGTAACTGAAGGGGTGGAATCATTATTGATTAAGAACATAAAAAAATTGAGTGTTTTATGTGATGGTTTAACCATAAAGAATGTGTTATCCAAATTTATAAGGGAAAAATTGTATGTTCCTAAATATTCCCTGAAAATATGAGTAATATAAATTAATTTTAAAATAAGAAAAAACACAAAACACAAATTAAGTATTAAATTTTTAATATCATATTATTATCTCACCAGTTATAATCACAATAATCTAATATTTTTATCATTCAATTTTTATATACATCCCAACAGTTCTTCAATGATTTCCACAGGTCATCATTTTTTCACCTTATCTAACCAATCTTGAAAGTATAATAATACATTATATTCACATTTTAATCAATTGTTTATTGGTTCTAGCTTTTCATCCCCCTTACATGGTTATTTTCCATGCATATTTTATATATTATGATCTTCTTTTTTTAATCAATTTATTATCTCTTTTCAAAATCACAATTCCCTTTGTTTACCATTAAGTAACTTCACTCTCCACTCAAGACACCTTTATTTTTGTCAATCAAGTCTTTTATTAATTTATGATTTTGTATTTATTATTATATTTTCACATTTATTATTTTTTTTGTAACTCATATTTTTATAATTTCGTTTCTAATTTCATTTAAAAAATATTCTATTATTATGTGTATATATATATATATTAGTTTTTTAAATCCTTTATAAAATGTGTGTTTTTGATGAAATAAGTATATATTTTAAAAAAAATGTGTAACTTTTTTATAAGTATAAATTCCTTATATATATATATATATTAATATAAATGTATATAATTCATTTTTTTAAGTAAAATAAATTTATTTTATTTTATTTTAAACACACACATATATAGGATGGAAATTTTTAAAAAAAATTATTAAAAATTATAAATTCCATTAAAAACATAAATTATTATCATATATTTATAAAATTTATAACATTTTTCAAATCATTAAGTGCTTCATTGGAAGAACTACTTTGGATGGAAAAGAAAAGACAATGAACAATGGAAATACGTTTCCCCTATTTGGCCGAGGTCAGAAATATCGAGAGAAATGCAGAGCGTAATAATGGTGAGAAACAGATTTCTCCCCTGTCTGTGGTTTTTTTACATCCCGAATCATCCCAAAATCTGGACAATTCGGATGGAAACACTCCACCATTTTAGTTATTTTATAAATTCCCCATATTGTCCCTTTTAATTTAAATAAATATGTTCATAATATAATTTATAAATAATAAATAATAATTTTTCTAAATTCAAATTAATTTATAAGTAATACTAACAATCAAATATAAATTTTTTTATATTGTGTATATAAATTATTTGGATTGTAACTAATTTTTTGTATATAAATAATCATAAACAATTTATAAATAATTTTTATTATAGACAATTATGATTATGAATAATTATGATTATCTTGAATTAATAGTTTATATAAATAATTTTTAAATAATTTTGAATTAATAAATATTTTGAATTAATAAATATGAATTAATAACTATTTTGAATTAGTAATTATTTTTAAATAATTATTATTTTGAATTATTAATTTTGAATTATTAATTTTGATTATATTTAATTAATAATTTTGAATTAATAAATTATATAATTAGTTTTGATTATCTTTAATTAATTATTTTAAATATTAAAATTTGTATTAACATATGTTCATAGTATAATGTCTACCTATTTTTGATGATATGAAAGATAATGATTGATTAAAATCAAAAGTATTATTTTTTTATTTTTTATAAAAAATGTAATTGAAATACATTTTTTTAAATGTTATATGTATCATTTAACATAAATTGTTGATGTTGGGCAGATATGGTGGTAGGTGTGGTGTCCGTGGGGATCTAATATATGGTTGTTTTTAATCTTGAGCGAGTATGTCCCTTTATCCCGTGTGTATGTGTTATTTTTAATAATGGTTATTTATGTCATTTGAATCAAATGTTTTTCTTTTGTTTTCCTTTAAAAGTTGTCACCAAAAATGATGAGGATAAATCCAAATCATTTATTTTCTTTTACTAAGTCTTTGATCCAAACAGGATGAGGGAAATCACAATCATTTATTTTCTTTTCATTTCTTTTATAAACTATCAAATCATTTCTTTTCTTCTACTAAAATCACACCAAACATAGAGTAATTAATCAAATAATAATAAATTTAATTATAGTCATATGTCAATATAAATAACATCTAAAGTATTTTATTACATTACCACTTGGTAAAAATAAATGTAAATTAAAAAATAATTATTTAAAATACACTTTTAAACTCTGTAAAAAACAATATTGGGTTTTATAAATATTTAGTATAATGATGTATAATCTTTATAATTAACTTATAATCAATTTCATTAAAACTCTTAATTTAAGTTATTATGTTTTTATAGTACAAAATTTCAAATATATTATTAGCTATATTAAATTATAATAAAGAATATATTTATATAATGAAACATTGTTTGGATATCATGTTATGTTACATTAATCCCCCCTTAATAGAATTGGGACCTCGCAATTTGGTCGTGCATGTAAGGGAAATAATTGTATACAAGAGGGATATTTATTAATTTCATTCTAATCATCCAAAATTAACATTTCTGTTCATCAAATAACAACTATAACGACCCGAGCTCCGGCTACCAGACTCAACCCTTGAAAATGATATGTATTTTTTAATAAAAAAACTAAATTAATAAAAAAGAATTATTTTTCATATCTGGATATTATTATGGAAAAAGATTTGGTGAATTTGAATCCATAAAGGCATTAAATTACATATATATGAAAATTTGAAAATATTAAACAAAATGTCATTAATGCCTAACTTTTACTTTATAAATACATCGTAGCACATCCACTAAACATTGAAAAATAATTTCAATACTTAGAGTGTGCACAAAATTACCAATAAGGGTTTTTTCAAAATTACTCATAAAAACCTTTATATATTACCTATAAATTTTCATAACAAGACTAAAATACTTTTTCACTAATAATTGGATATATATGTTTAATTTTTTTTTCTCAAAAAAATTATACTTGGATAACCATTAGGATTCTCCATTAAAAATATTTAATTTTATGTGGGATTTTCAGAAAACTTCACAACCTGTAACTATAATGCATAACATAAGGCCACAGGTCGTAACATGGAATTACATGTTCACTCTCAGTAATGTCCCTTAATTCACCTATTACAATTTTCAAAAAAGATATTTTCTCATTGTCTTATCTTTCTCATCTATTTCCCAAAACATTTTTAAAATAACTACACAATAATATTTCCTTTAGAACAATATCATCCACATATTTACAAAAGTTTCTAAAATAATTTTAAGAATCTCGTACTTGAAATACATTTATTAATCAATAATCATAATTTCTAGAAACATGTATGAATTGCGTGCATGGTCTCAAAATGTTTGGAATCTCACATATGAGATAGATGGTGGACATACATATTCATGCATGTCATACCAGATGATGCAGATGTAATTTTTCCCATAAAAAAATTACTTGACTTATCATGACACATAAAATGATAAGATTTATCACACTCAATTGTGTGATTAATACGAATTTTTTACTTTTAAACATACAAAAGTTTTTACAAAATAGTTTAGTGGGTGATAAAGACCATTTAAAATTTATAAATAGATTAAATAGTTTATTATACATATAGTGTTTATAATTACATGTTTAATGATGTACAAAAAATATTCTGCTATATATAGGTACAAAATATTATATATACACATATACAAGTAATTATTTGAATAACGATCATAACATGGTAAAAAATTCACTCCTCTACACGTAATGGTTTTAGAAATAGATACATTAAATTAATAAAACATATTACATATGTTAAATGAATTTAAAATCCTTGATCATATATATATATGTATGAATTTATTTGAAAAGTACTATAACTGATCTAAAATAAATTAAAACCATTTAAAAATATATGGTTTAAGAAAAAATTCAAAACATGACACCCGTACATGATTGTGGTAACTAAAGGAGGAGTAAATATCCTTCTCGCTTAGGAACATGAACCAATGGATTTTTAGGTAATGTTCTTACCATAAGGGAGGAGTCATCCAAATTTATAAAGGAAATAAATTATAGGAGCCTAATGCTTCCACGATAAGCTGAGTAACTCAAATTAATTTTAATAGAAGAGATGTCCCAAAACACAAATCAGGGTTTACATTTTTTAAATTTTAATATTTTCTCATTAATTATAATAATATTAATATAATAATTTTATTATTAATTATTTTAAACATCAGTACAGGTCTTTATTGATTTTCATGTGTCATTATTTGTTCCCCTTATCTCACCAGTCACTCAATTATTATAATATATTATATATTTTTTAATAAATTGTTTATCATTATTTTACTTTACCTATCCCTTGTTTTGTTTTTCTTCATGCCTTTATTATATATTATTATTATTTTCAATTATTTAATTATCTCTTTTCAAAATCACATTTCCCTTTTTATACAATTATGCAACCTCTCTCTCCACTCCTGACACCTTTGTTTTTTTTCAACCGAATATTATCTTTATTTATTATTTTGTTTTTATTATTATAATTTCACATTTATTGGTTTTTAGTTTTAACTAATATTTTTGTCATTTCATTTTATATTTTTTTATAAAAACCATTCTACTATTATGTATATATATTAATTTTAATGTTTTAATATTATATAGAATGTGTGTTTTTTATGAAGTAATTATATATATTTAAACAAATTGTGTAACTTTTTTTAATTACAATTTCATTACATATATATATATATAAATAATTTTCAGTGTTTTTTAATATATATATATATATAATTAATTTTTTTGATATTAATTATTCAAAAGATATGATTTTAAACACACACATAAATATGATGTCCATTTTTTATCTAAAAATATTATTCTAATTTATGAATTCTATAAAACCTAAAACATAAATTATTTTCATATATTGATACATTTTATAATGATTTTCTATTAATAATTTAATGAAATAATAATAATAATAATCGTATATTGATATAATTAACATTTAATGTATTATATTACATAACCTCTGGGTAAAAATAAATTTAATTTAAAAAAATAAATTTTGAAATTATTATTTTAAATTATGAAAAGACGATATTGGGTTTTATAAATAATAAGTATAATTATGAATAATCATTATAGTTAACTTATAATCAATCTCATTAAAAATATTAATTTCAGTTATAATTATTTTTAAGGTACATCATCTCAAAAATATTATTAGTTATTTAAAATTATAATAAAAATATATATTTATATATTAAATCAAGGTTTGGAAATCCAGGGATGTTACATTTTTTGTTTTAGGATCCTTTTTCTAGATTTGAAGAATTATATTAATAATCTGTTAACCACTTAATTGAATTATTCAGAATTCAAAAGCATAATCCCATCCTTTTTTTTACTTCGATCTATTTTCACTTCATCCCTTACCTCTAGAAATAAATTGTAAAAATTAGTTTGTCACCCTTGAATCACTTTTGATAAATCACAAGCATGCAAGAATGTTCTTTATCCAATAAATGTTTACTGAAACCAATAAGGATAGACAAATTCATCTAATAAATCATACTTTATCCACAAACAATAACATCAAATGTGAAATATAATATATTCCAATCATAATTCGGTTGAAAAAATACATTTGACAACATTAATAGTCTATAATGGTCTCTAAATTTCTAATATCATTTGTAACATAAAATTCCCCAAACAACGTAATGTTGCTATTATTGATATATGCATTTTTATCCTCAAACCCCATAATGAAATAATTCAGGCTTCTAAATAGATAATTAAGATGAACTGCAATATAATCCTTATATATCTCAATATTTATATAACCATAGAACCATTATTGTAATAATTCTTGAATCCAAATTCAGAATAACTGAAATATTTCCACCTTACACTTAAAAAATTAACTACCTTTTAAATTATTATTTCTCAATACCTCTTTCGACTAATTTTTTATTTGAAATCTCTTCGTGTCAGTAGTATGACCATTGCATGTATAACCTTGCAGATTATGTCTATCGAGCAAAACATAAATCAAAATATCCAAAACACTTATGATAGTTATATAGTCATGAGCAATCATTTATATGATCTCTAAATGATTCTATATTCTTCTCAATCAAAAAGTCCATTGGATTAAACTAGTTTATCCATTAAAAAAATTGAAGGATGATATCATATACTTAGACTTATCCTCAAAATCATTCAATGGGTCATGTTTTCTAAACATGGATTTCTAAATATAATTTCCAATGTTATTTCTAAGGTTTCTTTGATACTAACAGTAACACCCTGACAATAGATTCCTTGATCCAGGGCATTATTTCAATACAATAGCCTGATTATAAGGAATATAATCCTAAAGGATCAATTAGTTTAGCATTCATGGAAAATATAGTACATAAATTAAAATTATATTACATGTAAAACATAATATTAATCATTGATAATGCAATTATTATCTAAGCTTAACACCTCTTTTTAGTCATACTACAACTATTGGAATCCTGGGAAAATGAAATATAAGAAATTAGTGAGCTCAGATACTCATTAAGGGTCAAAAATATTACAAAAATTTCATAAATAAGAATAATAATTTATGTAATGGTACAAAACTGAAACACAATCCTTTTAAACATAATCATCAATATAATATGGGAGAAATAAATCAATTATTTCCACTTAAAAAATCACATGGATATTCTACTAGTCAAATAATCCTATGTAATATCAATACCTAATCTCATAATGATAGAATTTATAATGTTGGACATCACCACCACATCGTCAAGGCCTCATGTTAGTTCCATACATAAATGGAAAGAAAACCAAACTAGTTTGTCTCATGAGGCACACAAATACATCGAGGTGTTATGGCAAGTCATTACCAACACTTTCAATGCCTAATTCATTCCTATTATGAATGGGAAAAAAGATATCCAATATAATCATTAGTTTTAAATCTAGAATACAATATATTAATATGTTATCTATAAACCATGAATGGAATAAAAACATCAGATCAATAATCAATCAATTCCAAAACAATTAAACTGAATATGATACATTTTATCATATGAAATCAACCTCTATTAAGTATAATACCCAATAGATTATGTTGAAATATATGAAAATACTCTATTAAAATCATTAAAAATATCTTGACACAAATACCCCTTTTTCATGGATATCATTTATTCAAAAGAAATACATTTATAAAAGAATAAATTTCAAAAGAGATTTTTGAATCAAACTATCTCATACCGCTTAGAAAAACATTTAAAAGAATGAGAATTTTAGAACATTCATGTATATATAAATAAATCCATCAAACTATTTTGAAGTAATAATCATTAATGTGATTGATTTAAATATAAAAAGCTTTAAAAAATATAAAATTATGTTTTTGTTAATGGTTCGTTACATAAAAAATTAAAAATATTCCATTATAAAGCATTTAAATGAAATAATAAATAGACATAAAATTTTCATTATATTATTTTATACTCATAAAAATAAATATATATGTTAATATAAAAAATATTGATATAGATAAATAATTAATTATTGTAACATTCAAAGTGTTCCATACTCTATGAATATAAAAATTATAATCCCAATATCATTATATGAATCATTAAATACCATGAATGTAAATTTATTTAAGATATCAAATATATTAGGGGCTTAAAAACACCTCAAAAAATATATATGTGGTGAACATGGCTTATATCTAATAAAAGTTAAACATGAGACATAAATTCGTTACCTTAGGTATGATACACTTTGTATGTGTCTGAAACTCATGTATAATGGATTTTAATATGTTTTTATCTTATAAAATAAAAATAATAATATTTATTAAATCATATATAATTCATTATTAAATTTATATTATCCATTTTTTAATAATATCTATGTTAAGGAAACATTTCAGGTAATAATTACTTTTTTATCATATTGGTATTCACCAGTTATTCTTGATCATATTACGTAAATAATTTTTTATTTACATCCATAATTTAAAACAACATTTATATATAATATATAATCATTATTAAAATATATATTTATTTATAAATTATATAGAATATAATATATTGTTCATGGATAAATTTTTTCAAACATACGCACAAATGATGTTTCTATTTTCTTATCATATTGAATGGAAACAAGAAAATGATGTGTGTGTATATATTATTCCTATATAATTATTCTGTCATATATTTCAAACACATTCATGATGTTTATTTTTATAATCATTATTGAATTGTTAATGTGGAGGATGAATCTCATAGTCTCATGGAAATGGTAAGTCGTACATACACATGAGCGATGATATCATTACCCTAATAGTTAGACACTATGAAATTGGATTGAATATGAATTATAAAAGAAAAATTATCATGTCATATTTATTATTTTAATCCTTTATACTCATTATGATACCCATAAAAATAAATTAGTGTTCAATAACATATTATACAATGGTGTGGATATGGTATGTTGTATGTATACAAGAATGGTGATATAATTATTCTTAGGATGGATAAAACAAGTAAAATGGTTGTCCCATTATCATAATATTCTATAAACATGTAGTTGATACTATATTTATTACTTTAGTATGTAAACAAAATAGGAAGGGGAAGTAGATGGATAAAAGAAATTTAATTAAATTTGTAAAATAATTACATCTTCTTCGAGTATATAATATTGATTTGCACAAAATGACTTCTTTTGTTAGCGTTCTGCCCAATTTATGGCATATATGATGAATTGAGTGATATTTTGGGGATAAAATTTTAGTTTTTTGCGAACTAATGTGTAAAGACCCGGAAATTTCAACGAATTTTTTTTCTTATTTTCTTTGGAATTTTGCGAGTGCACGGTTTCTGACGGCACCTGATTCTATGGCCCGATGTGCCCAGAATCAATTTTCAAAATTTAGCTCGGGTACGTTTAGTGAACAAACGAGCAGGTTTTTCTAACTTTTGAACCGGTGCTCGGAATCAAAATCCGAGGGAACCGATGAACTCAAAGCGCCGGTAATTTCTTAAGAAGACCCTTTCTGGAGTTGCGTATGCTCAAGAGGAGTTTTTAAAAAAAGAGCGAGTAATAAAAATATAATTGTTTTACAATTTTATTTTTATTTCTTACTACGTGGTTTAAGTGTTGTGTCACAACACCTTTTCACTCTCTAATGTGGTTTAACTCCTTGGTTTGGGAGTTGGAGTGGGACATGTTGGGTTTCTAACTTCCCTTGGGAGAATAAAGGATAGGTGGGGCCCACACGAGCCCCACCCCTTCACTTTTTCCGTAACTCCTCACCTCCCTCTTAAATTTTGTAAACTCATCTTAATTAAGTAACACACCCGCACCACTTTTAAATGCTAAGTCAACTCTCATAATTAATTGGTCAATGCACATTATTTGATTGTGATATTTTGAATTTTTAAGGGGTTGTCATAAGTAATAAAATAAGGGAAACCTTATTTTATTATTGTTGCTTTGTTGTGCGAGAAGTTTTGGAAGAGGAGAACTCTAGTCTTGAAGAATGTTATTCCTCTTTGTAGAATGCGAAGAATGACAAAGAACGCCTACTTTTGATGAAAGACGACGAAGAACGCTAGTTCCTCAGAGATCAATGACGCAATGCCATGTACAGTGACACCGACGATCCTCTTCTCCGTGACGCCGTGTACCGCGATGCCAATGATGCTTACAGAGCCTCGTTCTGCGACATCGTCTTCCATGATGACCTTTTCCTGCAACGATCCTCATTCGACATCTTCGTTGAGGTAGGGTTTTTATTTATGTATAATTTAATTCCCTTGTTTCATTCATTCAAAAAGAAAACAAAGAATGCGGATCAACTTGTTGTCATGTTGATCCGCGAATGTTTAAATTGCGGGTTGTGAGTTTTGGTATGCTTCAATTTTTTTGAGGGATCATGGAATGGTTTGATTATATTTTATTTAAATAATATTGATTATTCATTATTTTTAAAACCCTGTCTAATCTTGGATATTTCATAACTCCTAACGAAGAGGGCGCGGGTCGAACAGACATTGCCCGACAACCCTCCGCAGATTTTTGTTGGTGCGCGGATTGATGGCGATGATGGAACGGGACCTCAATAGTGATTTGAGGCCTTCACAGAAATGTATGGGACCCGGGATGAACACCTGCGCCAACATAATTGAAAATGGACCACCGGGGAAACTCCAAGGGCCCACGGACATCACTGGTGGCGCGGGTCGCCGGCGATCGGCACCGTCCCGCTGCCCGGAGGAGGCGGTGCCCCGGCGCGCCGCTAGGAGGAACTGCCGCGGGTGAAGCCACGGTGGAAGGAGGCTAGAACCCACAGACGCGCGGGATCCGGTGGATCAAGACGCGGCGCTCGCCACGTCTGGGGAGCGGAAAGGCCGCGGGGGATCGCGTCCCCCGCTCGGCTTGCTAGTCGAGCCTGCCTGCCACCCGTCCGGGCCGGGCCGGGTTGCACGGACCGGACTAGGCCCCGCCTATCCGGGCTGGGCCGCGCCCCGCCGGGTCAGACCTGGAACTGGGTCGGGTCGACCCGGTTCGGGCCGACCTCTGGGGGGTGGGGGGGGGGGTTGTGCTGGGACGGACCGGGCCCAGACCCCCCATTTTCGGATCACTTCCGGTCTTTAGCCCATATCATGCGCTACAGACCTCCAATCTACGCACCGTCAGTTGCGTAGAGATCCTTGGATCGCGAAGATAGTTTTGGTATATTATACTCAAGTTTTAGGAAAACTTTGGTTATGGCCGGGTTGGTTCGAACACGAAACCAACCAGACCCTCGGAGCGGGAACGTTTATAACTTGAGCTCTGGAAGTCCGATTGACATGCCGCCGACTTTTTTGTATTCCTCTTGATGATACAGAACGTTTGGAATACTTCACCTAAGGTTTGGATGTAGTTGGAGTAAGGCCGGGTTGGATTGTACCCGAAATCCAACCAAGCCCCTAGAACTGAAAAACTGATAACTTTCAGACCAGATGACCGTTTGATGAACCGTCAGCATTGTTGCTAATCATGTTGAGAAACAATCCCCATGAGTATAGCCTATGAGAGTTCGGGAAATAGTTGAGATGCAGCCGGGTTGGTTCGTACATGAAACCATCTGGGCCCCTGGGATGAAAAAGATGATAACTCACAGATCGGGTGCCCGATTGACATGTCATCTGTTGCGTTGAAACCCCTATGATGAGGCGGTCATTTGATACCAATTTGTGATGACCCGTCCTCGGGGCCCATGCTGTGACTTCCCCAAGCCCGCCTTCCATAAGACATGGGCTGGAGAATAGCACCAAAGGGATAATTCTCAATAACTGGGAAGGCATTGCCTTTATAAAAGTAAACAAAACACCACAGAGTAAAAGAGGAAGTAATACACTAAGTAAAAAAGATAGTTCTGAAAAGTAAATGGGACATAACACAAACCCAACATAATTACAGCTACAACTGGAGATACCTTGGGAGGAGACTAGATAATAACACTTACGCCGACAGTGTGGTCTGACCCTCGTGGCGAGAGTTTCAGTTGAATCTCTTGGTGGAAACGTCGAGGCCTAACGACATTGGTCCCGGTATGGATTGGATTCATAGTTCATGCTCAGATTGAATATATTAGTAAAAATGATTGTGGTCTAAATACATTGTCGGGATGGGTTTTCTTTGGTCGGCGAAAAGGAAACCCCAGGCAGTGGAGGATAAACTCATACATAGGAGGGCTTGGCTGATCACTTTTGGGTCGACCAACCTTACCGTCGTGGCAACATGAGTTTTGAGTTTTAGTTCTAATAAGGAAATGGAGGCCTCTAGAGTTCAAGGATGGAGATCACGTCCTTATATTGGTCTCACCTTGATGAGGTTTACAGAGATTTGGCCGACGCGACAAGTTATCTCTGAGGTTCAACGGAAATTTCTAGGTCCTCAGCATGTTAAGCGAGGTGGTTTACCAGTTGACCTTTCCACCTCAGTTGCACCAGGTACATAATGTCATCCACGTATCTCAACTGAGGAGATACGTGCATGATCCTTCACACATCATCGACGTCAGGAAGTTAGACGTTGATGGAAGGGCGACATTCACAGAGGTTCTAGTGGGGATCGAGGATCGACAGGAGTGGATACTATGTAGACGGTCAATTACTCGGTTTCACTTTCAATGGCAGTACGAGAACCTCCAGGTGAACACATGGGAGTGGAAGGCTCATATGCATACTCAGTACCACTTTTATTTCCCTAGTTTGTGTTATAGCTTTACGGGGACGTAAAGCCCTGAGGTGGGGGTAATGTAAAGACCCGGAAATTTTAAGGAAATTTTTTTCATATTTTTTTTTGAATTTTCTGAGTGCGCGGTTTCTGAAGGAACCTGATTCTGAGGCCCGGTGTGCCTGGAATCAATTTCTGAAGTTTAGCTCGGGTACATTCAGTGAATGAAAAATCGAGTTTTTCTATCTTTTGAACCGTTGCTCAGAATCGAAATTTGATGGCACCGATGAACACGCAGTGACAGTAATTTCTTAAGAAGACCCTTTCTGGAGTTGTGTTTTCTCGGGAGAGTTGTCAAAAAAAGGGTGAGGAATAAAAATATAATTGTTTTACAATTTTATTTTTATTTCTTACTAAGTGGTTTAAGTGTTGTGTCACAACACTTTTTCCTTCTCTTATATTGTTTAACTCCTTGGTGTGGGAGTTGGAGAGGGACCCGTTGGGTTGATAACTTCCCTTGGGAGAATAAAGGAGAGGTGGGTCCCTCCCGAGCCCCACCCCTTTACTTTTCCCATAACTCCTCACCTCCCTCTTAACTTTTGTAAGCTCATCTTAATTGAGTAACACACTCGCACCCATTTTTAATGCCAAGTCAACTCTCACAATCAATTGGTCAACGCACGTTAATTGATTGTGATATTTTGAATTTTGAAAGGGTTGGCATAATTAATAAAATAAGGGAAGCCTTATTTTATTATTTTTGTTTTGTTTTGTGTAAAGTTTTGGAAGAGGAGAACTCTAGTCTTGAAGAACGTTCTTTCTCATTGAAGAACGTGAAGAACGATGAAGAATGCCGACCTACGATGAAAGATGACGAAGAACGCTAGTTCCTCGGAGATCGACGACGTGACGCCATGTACCATGACACCAACGATCCTCTTCTCCGCAATGCCGTGTATCGGGACGCCGATGATGCTTAAAGAGCCTCGTTCCATGATGCCATCTTCCGCCACAACCTTTTCCCCCAACGATCATCATTCGACGACTTCATCGAGGTAGGGTCTTTATTTATGTATAATTTAATTCCCTTGTTTCTTTCATTCAAAAAGAAAACAAAGAATGCGGATCAACTTGTTGTCATGTTGATTCGCGAATGTTGAAATTGTGGGTTAGGAATTTTGGTATGCTTCAATTTTGTTTGAGGGATCGTGGAATGGTTTTATTTAATTTTATTTAAATAAAATTGATAATTTGTTCTTCGTAAAACCCTGACTAATATTGGATATTTGATAACACCTAAAGTGGAGGGCATAGGCCGAACAAACACGGCCCGACAATGCTCCACAGATTGTTGTTGGTGTGCGGATTGACGACGATGATGGAACAAGACCTCAACTGTGATTTGAGGCCTTCACAGTAATGTATGGGATCCGAGATGAACATTGGCGCAGTATGAATTGAAAACAGACCACCGGAGCAACTCCAGTGGCCCATGGACATCACTGGTGGCAGCGCACCGCTAGGAGGAACCGCCGCGGCTTCAGCCGCGGCCGTAGGCAGCCGGATCCCGTGGTCTCGCAAGATCCGGGGGAGTAGGATGCGGTGTGCACCGCGTTCGCATAGCGCAAATCCCGTGGGGGACCGCTTCCCCCGATCGGCTCACTGGCCGAGCGCGCGTGCCACCCGGCCGAGCCGGCCCGGACCAGGCCGTGCCCATCCGGGGCGGGCCGACCAGGGGGGGGGGGGGGTTTGGCCGGGGCAGACCGGGCCCAGACCCCCCATTTTCGGATCACTTCCGGTGCTTTTCCCATATCATTGGCTATAGACCTATGATCTATGTGTCGTCAGTTGCGTAGCGATCCTTGGATCGAGGCAGTCATTTTGGTATATTCTACTGAAGGTTTCAGAGAACTTTGAGTACGTCCGGGTTGGTTTGAACACGAAACTAACCGGGACCTCGGAGCGGAAACGTTTATAACTTGATCTTCGGACGTTCGATTGACGTGCCATTGACTTTGATGGATTCCTCATGATGAGACGGAACTTTCGGCATACTTAACCTGAGGTTTGGACGTAGTTGGAATAAGGCCGGGTTGGATTGTACCCGAAATCCAACCGGGCCCCTGGAACAGAAAAGCTGATATCATTCAGACCAGAAGACCGTTTGATGAACCATCACGTCGTTGGTAATCACATTGAGAAATAGTCCCTATGAGTATACCCTTTGAGAGTTCGGGGTATTGTTGAGATGTGGCCAGGTTGGTTCATACACAAAACCAACCGGGCCCCTGGGACAAAAAAGCTGATAACTCACAGACCAGGCGCCCGATTGATGCGTCGTCTATTGTATTGAGACCCCTATGACGAGGCGGTCCTTTGAGATACTTATTCATTGGAATTTTTGATACATGGAGTATCGACCTGTAGCTCGTGGATCAGACCCTCTCGGAGACGAGCGTACGAAGTTCAGAGACCGTGTAGCCAGCTGAGAACTGACGACTGTTTGACCGACTCGACTTGGAGGGAGTCGACTAGCCCATTGGATAGAGCACTACTGCGTTTTGGTGTAGACCCGTAGTACACAATAGAAGGATTACCTCTGCAGGCTATTAGGGGGGGAGGGTGGGTGCACTATTGTGTTTGGGTGGCAGACCCCGGCAGGAAGCACTACTGTGTTTGGGTGGCTGACCCGCAGTACTCGACAGGAGGAGTACCTCAGTAGTCTTAGGTTAGTGATCAGTACCTCAGAGTCGTGACAGGATCCCTATACTCATCAGAGACGAAGCTCTTCACCAGTTACGGTTTCGATAATGAAAATCCTGGTTTGAGCTGAGTCTATGACCTTTGTGTTTACCTCATGATTGAGATGGGTTACTTGATAACTTAGGTATATGTATGGGCATATACCTAAGTAGTGGTTATCCGTTGATTTCATAACCTTTGTGTTTCCTCGTGTTTGAGATGGGTTACTTGATAACTTATGTATAAGAATGGTCTTATACCTAAGTATGTGTTATCTATTTAGATCTTTATTTGTGGTTATCCTTGTTGGCTTTAGTGAGACCTCGAGGGTCTCGGGGTCCTTACTGAGTATCATATACTCACCCTTGCATGGGATATACCCGCACCTCGTTGTGTTGGTTACAGACGACGGGCAGCACTGACAGAGGCCGAGTGTTCAAGGACTGGACGGTACCCAGAGGTGGACCTCGCGACGAGTCAATAACCGGAGGTGGACTTCACGATGAGACGATACTCGGAAGAGGTTGACAGGTGAGAGCATTGTGGATGCTATATGTACCTACCCTTCAGGGTGGGTCCGTGGTGGATGATGCAGGAGCTGCACTATCTGTACCTACCATTCAGGTAGGATCTGAGGTGGATGACCTGGGAGCTGCTTCTATTCTCCCAGCTGCTTGTCTATTCTGTTGTACATTCATTCTGTTATAGCTTTACTTCAGATGGGTTTTTATTTTGGACCATTTACTTTTCAAAACTTTCTTTTGTTCTTAGTGTATTACTTCCTCTTTACTATGTGGTGTTTTTTTTACTTTTATAAAGGCAATGACTTCACTATTGTGTCATTATACATGCTAATTATTTAATAAGAAAAAAAATTCTTATGAGGTATAAAATAACATTTTATTTCAAATTATATTTATGATAGAAGATATATCGAAGTTATCCATATATTTGAATTATTATACTTATATGAAATAAGAATTTGACATTTTGTCACATTCTTTGATATTAATAATATCAATGTCATTTTCATGGAAAAGTGTCCATTAACTGATTTAAAATCAAAAATTAGGTGATAAAATTATTATTTTATACATATAATAATGTTGTCCAATTTTCTATTGTGTTTTTATTATTTATCTATTTGTTTTATCCCATATGTAAATGGGTTGACACCTATAGTGACTACTTGTCTATTTTACACTATAGGGTTAATATAGATACTATAAAATTACTAAAGAACACAATTTGGTAAATTTAAGACATATTTAACAATATCATGGTTATATGCATGAAATATATATTTTTAGAAATATTATATCACTTAATAAATTTTTATTTATTTTAATATTTGGTTTACGTCAATTTTGATTGTATTTATTGTTTTATTTTTTATAAAATCATTATATATTGTATACTTCTTAAAAACAAAATAAAATATTTCCAAAAATGTCATATTAATCTAAAAAATTAGTTTTTCCATATAATAATTCAAATTATTTTTATTTAAATAATATTTATAATATTTATTTTATTCTTCCTTTAATTAATTGATTAATTCATCACCATCTTATCACATTTTAATTAATATATTTAATGTATAAAAATTATAAATAAATTATAAATATGTTGATAAAAAACATAACTTTATAATGAATATTTATAGTCATTCATATCAGTTATATAACCTCATATTAAAAATAAATTTCTTGTTACAAACATAAGTATAACAAAATTGGATTTTCCTTAAATATAATATTATAAATATATTGAAGTAATCCACGTGATTCCTAATGGTCCCATAATATACCCAAGGATGATTCTGGTTAAAAAAACTTAACCAATGTAATTAGTTCAACACATAGGATAATATATAATTAACATGATATTAATTTTACATTCAATTCCCAAATTTACCCATAAACATGGTAAATAAAAAAATTAACTTTATTATTTAAAAAATTTATTAAAAGACAAAAAAATTTATTCAAATTACAACTATGTCTATATGTTTTAATTAATTTCATTCCTTATAGTGGTAGAATTATTTTTAACACTAATGTGGGAAAGGTGGGTAATAGAGACGTTTAGGGTTTTCAAAAATTTCTATATCTATTTTTGAATTAAAATATCTACAATTACCTAAATTGGATTAATATATTTATTATTTATCTATTAAGACATTAAAATAAATTTTACTTAAAATATTTATATAAATGAAAACGTCTGCCTTTTAACAATAATTCATTTATTCTCACAATTCTTTAAAAATTGAAACTTTGTAGAAATACACAAAAAAATCACCCTAAGATAATTTTGATATTAAAAATTTAGAAATGAAGTCATTTTTGAATAATAAAATATATAAATTTAATAATTTGGTTAATATTATTCATAAACACATTTTGAATGGTTAATTTGATAGATTATTGTTCCCTTGAACTAATTATTGCGGGAAACACATGCTATTAAAATTATTTAATAGGAAACGTGCCATGTATTCTTGGTGTTTTTTAATTCATTTTTCTAAAAAATTCTTCCTAAAAATTATTTATAATTTCTATAAAACCACAAGTTAATAAAACTCATAATTTATAAAATATTAACTATATCAAGAACCATTTAGTGATTAATGATTATATGTTACAAAATAAATTCTAAATCACTGTTATTTTTCAAAATATGTTTCCAATTTCTAATTTAAAAATTCAAGAGTCTATTGTATTACACATTATGAAATGATTTCAAAATTTCATTTCATAATAATCAGTTCCCAGATTTATCCCCATTTTTGAATAATTGGAATGTGGCTCAACAGTTTAATAATTACTATGGAAGATAATGAAAATTATCACATATAACGGTATACTAACCAAGATAAAACCAAATTTAAAACCAATGCTTAAAATAAAATATTTATACATGAAGAAGATGTGACACTACACAAAATATAAACCAAAAACTAAATAAAGACAATGGGTTAAATTGAGATACCACATGTGTTTACCTTATATGAGTCCACATAGCAAGTATCAAGGACTAATTCAACTTAAATTGAGTGATAATAAAGGACCATTAAAACACCATGAAAATAGGACATATTTGATAAAAAATATAGAACACCACTTAATAGAATTAGAATATTAAAATTGTTGGAGACAGAGAGTTAAAATTACTTATATCATCAATTGTCAAGTCAAAAAGTTCCAAATCACCCTGAACCAAGGGTGCCCCCACGTAGAGAATGTGATGAAGAGGATGAAGGTTTGGGGTTGCTGTTAGATTTAATGAGAGATATAATCACCTAGAGGATTCCTAATTAAAAAAGGAAGAATAAATCCATTTCCATAATTTTGAAAGAATATATTAATATATGTCTATCTAGGCACTAGGATCCCACTTACTATGTAGTGTTATAAGTAGGATAAATGGGATACTAGTATATCCATTTTATCACTAGTAGAGATGTCCCAGTTTTTTGGACAATCTGAAGCAGTATAATATAACGCCTAGATATCCCTGAACACCTTATAATTCTCATCGAATTCTTCCATCCAATATTTTAGATTTATAAAAAGTAAATTATCAACTTGTTTCAGTACCCAACCTTTGTATTTTCGAATCCGAATCTCAGTTCAAAAATCAAACCTTACATAAAAAAGAATTCTAGCACCTCATTAGAAAATATTAACCCCTGGTTAACATCCAAAATTGAGAAGGGATGGCGTTTTACAACCTCCAAACCATCATATATATAATCCCAAAATATTCATTAAGTTCATCCAATATTATCCCCTAATCTACATCAATCCTCAATTTTATTCCAATTATATTTGTTTCACTTATCTATGCCCATTGTATTCCCATAATGGAGTTCAATGTGAACACAAAAAGTAACCCAATCCAATGAAAATGACTATCTTATCATTTATTCACTTATAAAATTTTCCATAACATTTTTCCACTCCAATAAACCTATGATTCATAATTATATTGATTACCTAGTCTATGGTTCTCCTCATAATATGACTTATCTCACAAGGAACTCACTAAAACAGGACACTCTACCATATGAACCACCAACTGTAAAACTATTTAATGATTCAAATGATGGGTTAGGTTTGGCCGCCAACATGCCCCACTTGATCACTTCTAGTAATTCTGGTCTAACCCTAGTCTTTATCCTCCATAAAAAACCGACTCTAATATGAGAATACATCAACTATTCATGAACAACATGAAAGTGATGAATTATTATAAAGGCCCAACCAAGCCCAAAAAATACCTATCATGCCCAAATACTCATAAGGTTTCATTTACAACACACCACATCCAAACTATTCAATGAGATATCAATCATCACTGCTCAAAATGGCCTATCTCGTAAATGATAGACTTAAATCCCCATGGCATGTTAACCACTTAATCATGATTCCTGGATGACCAGAGGAATCCCAAAACACTATATTTATCATATATGGGTTCTAATCATTACTATCTAGTGATTTTAAATGATTTAATAAGTGAAAACTCACACTATTAACTATTCATCAACTCATGATCCAAGAATCCACCAAACTCAAAAGACCTGATCACATCATTTCATATCATGCCTGAAGAACCACTCACACTCACAGATGATCTGTTTTACAACTTATATCTATCATTAATCAAGTAATCTATATTATGTTGTAACTATAAGGTAACTAGAATCTATTTCTATCATGTCCATCTAAATAATTGTATTCCACATCATTAACAATTTTATGAGAAAGGAAACAAACCGCAACTAGAATAAAGCTCCACAATATATGAGTGTCTTTTTTATTTCACTACTAGTTTTAGACATGATCATAGAATCTCAAGTCTAATAACTCACTACACATGTAGGAAGGATTTAGTTTTCCTACTCACATCGATGGCCGATGAAAAAATAAACCAAAGTTCACCGGTTCCTAGCTTATAAGTGTTATATCACTAGAATTCATGGAAAATTGAATCCCAATGTGGTTTATTCCCTCTCATATCCAATAGTTATCTTCCCACCATATATATTGAATCAAACCACTCATTTATCATGTCTTTAATGGATGCCTCCAATTTGGATTGTTTTCTTCTCAAATTAAGTATCTACCCACAAATATTATATTTCACCTCCATCAAGGTGTTGTGGAAATAATCCATTCCATAGAGTTCTGATCCATTGAAAGAACCAATCCATTACCATGGAGACCATATAGACATTCTAAAACCATCGATCTACCGTGAACATAAGTATCAACCAAACCATGGTCGTCTCACTTTTATAGGGACCTATCCATTGAAACTCACTAGGGATCCAGGACCCTCCAAATATTTTTTTGGAAACCAAAAATAATTATGACGTAACCAATATTATAAATTTCAAGATTCCCTAAGCCCATATTTTTTAAATAAAACATTGAATGTAATATTCTACCAACCCTAGAATAATAGGACCCACAAGAACTATCTTTATTCTAATATAAAATAATAGGTTCTCACATTTTAAGGATACAAACATACAAAAACCTAGGGGTCACATGGTCCATGATTACAAATTTATAAAAACCTCAATCATCAACCTATGAGTCATGATTTCATGATTAGGCTCATGCACCCAAAAAAATCATAGACCAGACATCTAGAATTAATCTCAAATGACTTGCCAAATTATTTAAGCCTCCATATAACAGGCCTTACACCATTCATGTTTCAATAAAATATATAACCACAAGTCATCATACATGTCCATTAAAGGATTCTAAAATTCTTAACCACAAGGACACAATATATAGGAAACACCCCTAGACCTGATAAGTGAAAGAATATAAAGAATAAAATTCTTATAAACAATTAAATTTCCAAGGAACTAGTATAAATGGTTCAATCTTGAAAATATGACCCCACATAGTAGCACCAAACATTCATCAAAAGCATATACCAAATCATGTTGTTAATCCATATATCATGGAGTAAATTCAAATGAAATGGTGAATACCATAATGGGGTACCCTAAATTATACATATGAAATTACCCATTAACGTTTTTGATCCACATATGAAGGGTCACAAGGTCCTCCCATATATTCCATCAATCGAGGTCCCACAACAGGCATAGATTGTGTCATATCACCTGATACCTTGTCAAGGTAACATGGATCTACAAGTGAAGAAAATAATTGTAATGAACTAACATTATTCCAATTAAGATTCCATTATTATTATTTTTCCTTATTTTAAAAATATCATAAAATCACATATCATATGAAAAATAAACATTTTCAATAAAGCATGATTGAAATAAGAGTATTTCAAGAAGTTCTGCAACATATACCAATGTAATATTAACATGACCTTTGGAATAGTAAAGTGATCCTTATTAATTGTAAACCATCCAATAAAATAAAAACCTCACCTATGAAATTATAATTATAATTTTGGTATCATATGCATAAAAATATGATATATCAATATATTAGAATTATTTAGTAGATGTTTGAGAAATGATAAATTATGTGATGAGATTTTTTTACAAAATAAAAATTTTATTTCAATTTTATTATTAACATAATTATTTAAAATAAAATTTATTTTCATAAAATATATTGAAAATTTTATATTTTTTGTCTTATGATTATAAGATAATTTTATGATGCCTTTATTAATTATTCAATGTGTTATAAAATTAGTTATAATTTTTAACTCTGTATTTTTTAAGTAAATGATGAGTTTAATAAAAAATAAAAATTCCAACATGTAGGAACTTACTTTCATAAAATGGATTTCATTTTTTAATTCTAAAAACATAGACATAGTTAGGGTGGATTTTTTGGATTTTTCGAAAATAGTTGAATTTTTTGTCAATAGTAAAATATGATAACTTTAATAAAAAATAAATACTTCATTTATTGAGTCATAGTTGACATATTGATGATGTATTCCAAAAATATATAAAAATATATTATATTAATATATTCATTGACAGTTCTAAAAAAATTCATAGACATTATCTAAGATAATAAACTATGGAATAAAATAATGAAGAAACACCCCTCTCCACCACTCTAAATACTACCCTTACCACCTATTCACCTAAAAAATATGAAGATTTGAACCCTATCTAAATTCTACTAAATACTCTTCAAAATCCCTTCTACTATCTTCAATATCCCTTGGTCTCATCCAGATATTGAACCCTTTTCCTAAAGATTTTTCTCATGAAGAGAAATTCAAGAGATAAAATCCTCATTATTT
The DNA here is from genome assembly GCA_963277665.1 of Viscum album. Classification (NCBI taxonomy): domain Eukaryota; kingdom Viridiplantae; phylum Streptophyta; class Magnoliopsida; order Santalales; family Viscaceae; genus Viscum; species Viscum album. Next base: position 1,072,894,124 of record OY728140.1, on the reverse strand, counting down.
GTTTTTTCTTTTCAATTTAATTAATTTAATTATCCCCTCCTCACCTCCACTTATCCAGGTAGCATGATAATACTATTATATATTCTTTAATTTTATTTTATTTTTTTAATTGTATAATTCATCCCCAAATATATTCCCATTTTTGTTTTATTTTAAAAATGAAAGTATCACCCGTCATGTGTCGATTTGTCTCTATCGTGGATGATGAATTTTAATATATCACTAATGAAATCATGGATAGTCATAAAACCGTAATTATTATTAAATAATATTTTATTTTAAATATTATGAATTATATAATGTTTTAGAATAATTACATTAACATTATATTTAGTATAATGATATGCGTTCTTGATGGTAACAAATTCCACAAAATAAATTAAATTATTTTCATTGACTCATACTTTAATTATTTCTTTTCATTCCATAAAAAAATTATATTTAAGATAATTCAATCTAACGTAAGTTCATTAATAACATATAATTTCAATTATATAATTTCAATCATTTTAATCAAAAATATTTACTCATATACAACAAACCGATACTGAAAATAAAAAATAAACAAACACTCCTAACTGATAAAATTTAACTCAATAACCCATTTAAATGTCCATAAAAGATAGTTTAAAAACAATAATGTATCAAATTAATAAGGGTTAAGTTATGTCTATATTTCATGTATGTTATAGGTTTTCTACGTGATAATGTAAATGTTAAGTTGTGACAGGTGAACCTGGAAATATATAGCTCATATAAATGTTAACATGTGAGAGGTGTGGCCTAAATTATATAGTTAAATAATACAATAGGTAATTTAATGTATATAATCAGAAAAATTGAAATATTCATGAACGTTATTCTAGTTATCATCCGAACTATGTGTTTTATTTGACAACTAAGATATGTTGTTCCATTTTTACTCAGTTTCACATTTCATTCCTTTATCTAACTCTTTTACTCTTGATTACAATGATGATGGTATTCTCACACAAGTTATATTAATTATTGTTCATATTTATCCTCCTACTTAAATTTTAACTCACCCTATTTTTTGATGTATATACTATAACATCACTAGCCTATTTCACATATCATTATACGAATTCATGCATAATTGACTGTCGAATTATAAGAGAAGGATCACAATGTCCTGTGTCTTTTGAATATTATGTTAAAAATTTTAAAATATGAAAAAACAAGTACAATATTATTTTATTTAATCTCTTGATATGGATCCTAACATCCTTTTGGGATCTTACTCATGTATAGGGTAACCTGGGGAATACACAGACAAAAGGGATGATCTAGAACCCCATGTTAGTGAATAATTATAGAAATAAACACGACATGTCAGTTAGAATAAATAAAATGATAACATAAAAATCATGAAAAATTAATAAAATTAATGAATAATAAATTTTATAAGATTTTATATTATAACAATTACATTATATGAATTTGGATAGTGTATATTATATAATAGATTCGTGATTCATGGCAAACTTCCATGACATGGTGGACAAAGTTTCATTAAGGAATCATGTTCACTCCTTGTCCCAAAATGACGTCTCATGAGACTGAAAATTACCCAATTAATTGGATTCATATTTAGGATAACCCATCATAATTTTTTTATTTTTATGTGTCCCATAATAATATTCATACAAAATGAATCAAACATAAATATATGGCATAACCATGGAAATAATTTAGTATCTTAAACATGACAAAAACACATAACAAAATTTAATATAATTAATGATTCAATGAAATGCCAGATTTAAATCATACATATATATTAATAATGATGTCTAGGAATATATCATATTATGTGATGTAAAACATGAGTGAAATCATGAAAAATAATGTTTAAGAGACATTACAAAAGAAAATTTTTATTGCAGTTTAAGAAAATTATTAAAGAGTGTTTTAAGATGAAAATGAATATTCCTTTTTATAAAACAAAAAATTATACAGTATATTTTTTCAAGATAAAGGCAGTGATTTTATAAAAAAATTGTGGATTAACTCATATTATGTAGTGAACTTGAAATGTGGTATGAAATTGGTAATTCCCTTCAATCACACTTGCTTATGAGAAACAATTGAGAAAGGGACCTATTTAAAAAAAATTATTTCTTCATATAATAAAGATGATATGATCTATATAAATGATTTTGAATCACATAAATATAATTTATAATATTTACATAAATTTAAATAATAAATATATGGGGTAATTATACATGAAGAATATCATGAAGGAAAAAATGATGGTTCGAAATGAATCCCATTCCTTATATCTAAAAGGGTTATACACTTAGTCTTAATGTCCTAGATAATAAAATTAATAACATTAATAAATAAATACCAATACATATATAAATATATATTATTTATTATAATTTTTTATGTTCATTTATGCCTTTTTTCATGAGTTATAATATGTAAATTCTTTATTCAGGAGTGTTCATTTCTGTGGATTTCATAATCAGAACATTTTATACATATATGATAGATCATTTAGAATGAGATTAAATATACAAAATTGAAGTTATATGTTATTAATGAACATATATAAGTTAAAATAGTTAATAATTTATTTTATAATATAGGATGGGTATGATCCACTGGATAAAACATTAATGGTAATCATTTTATTGATTTGGATATTTTTAAATCATCACAAACTAGTATTGTTTAATTATTTAATATCATATATATATATAATCATTAAAAAACATTAAAAATGTTTTAATAAATGTATTATAATATGGTTTAAGCAGATACATGGTTCTTTTAGTAGTCAATAAGTATGTAATGAAAACATAAAACTCATCAACCTTGAATGCAAAAAATTGACACTTCATAGACAATGTTTTCATTTTAGTAAAAAAGTAGGGGAGGGGATGGAAATGATGATGGATTATTCCATTATCATAATAAAATTAAATTATATATAAGTAACTCATGTTATCTTGTGCGTTGATGAGTTTAGGGTAGGAGATAAATAAAAAATAAAAGAACATGTAAAGATGTTAAATGAATAGAAAGTGGATTTCACCTATGGAATCCTTCTTCTTGAGAACCCAATTAAGGGATTTGTTTTGGTATTTTGTTGATAAAAAATGATAACGGAAATGTATGTGGGATTGGGATGAGTTTTGAGTAGAATTATGGAAATTCTCAAAGCATTTGAGGTGTGAGGAGCAGATATGGTGAGGATGATATTTATAGTATAAGAGATATAATGCTGCTAGGTTCTCAATCATCACATGTGCATATTATTGAAGTGCATTGACCATATTAACTGTCTCATATTAATATCCATCATTGTGAATATATATTTTGAGAAAATTATAATCAGTATATATCACACATATCTCCTCATATAGATAATAACGCTATGTTATCAATGTTAAGATCACTATCGATAAGACTAGATCATACATGAGATATTTTTTACTCACAAATTTTCAAATTTCATATGGAAAGTAAAATCAAATTATCATTTTACATCAATAAAAAAACTATGAACCTCATTTATGAGTCATTTTAAAACACAATTACTTATCATATTTTTGGATTATTATGTACTGGTGTAGTGATAAGACTCTTCTACAACTCATTAAATAAGTATTGACATTAATTAGTCCATAACAAATTGTATCCCTTCCATGTCAGCTTGGATAGTGGGTATGAATATCTTGAGTTTTTATTAAGATGTCATTTGTAATAACTTGATAGATATAGGAAACTATGAATCTCTGTTATACATTTTAGACAATGCCATTCTTCAAGTTACATTTTCTTTTAAGTGTCCAAAGATATCCCTTTTTTAGTGACTACATGACCCATGAATCAAACTTCATTCATTTAGAAGACATATTTACTATACGTTTAATAAATTTTAACTCATTGAAATACCTTCTAAATATAATTTAAATAATCATAATTATCCTCCTTGAATTTTGAAATTATCTGAATATCACTGATAAAAAATATAACAATTTTTTGAGGCATTCTTTAAAGACTCTATTCATTAAATAAATGGATGTTTCTTGAGCATTTGTGAGTCTGAATGGAATCACTGTGAACTCCTAGATTCCATTAATTATTTAGATGGTATTTTTTTAATACCATTCTTCATCACCTTTGATTAGTGATATCCCTTTTGATGGTCCACCATATAGAAATAATTTGCCCCACATAGCTAATCAAAAAAAAGCATCTATTCGTGGCAGAGGATGATTATTCATTATCATGATTTTGTAGAGATCATATTATTTAATGAATAGATGCATTGACCCATCATTATTAATGATGAAGAGGACTGTTTCATCCCATAGTGATGAACATGTTAATATAAACCCCTTTTTAGATTATCATGTATCTATTGATTCAATTATACTAGCTCAATGGTGGCCATTTTGTATGTTTTATTTAATATTTGTATAGATGTAAGTATATGTACAATTGAGAACTCAAATACATGATCATAAGGAAGAAAATGAAATTATTAATGTAATACAAAATATTATTCCGGAAAAATGGACATGTCTTGAAGCATAATTTTCTATTTTATCAATAACTCAATCTTGATATTATTTATCCTAAGGAAATAGTTTCCACAATTGAGATAATTATTCTAATGGAGATTCTATCCTTCTATATACACTTTTAAAACATTGTAGTATGCTTTAGGATGTGAATAGTTTTCTCACTTTCCCTACTATTGATGTTTTATTTATATAAATACATCTAATACGTGCCTAATATAAAATCAAAATACACCAAAGGATGTAAGATTAAATTTTCCATGAGGATTACTCCACATAATTTAATCTTATATCAGTTATATACTTTTAATGAAATAATATACAAATTAATTGATATCAATGATAGATCAACCACTATATTTTGAGGTTGTGTTTGGATATTTATACTAAACATAAATGATATTAAATAAAGTGTATAACAAGAATCAAATAATACGTTTGTTATTCTTGAATTAAAAACTAGAATACCTTTCACAAAATTATTTTCCAGTTCCAAATAAGAATTAGTTATAGCATAATCCCTTCCATATTGACATGGAGGATAATGTTATTGAATTACTCCTATAACCCTTGGTTTAGGGAGATGGATTTTATAATTGGAATGCTCCATAGAGTTGAAACACTGCACTACAGGCTGAGTGTTGATCAAAACCATCAACGTTTTTCTACTAAATTTGTGCGATTCATCATATCTTTTTTGGAATTTACTATCCATATGTCATTGTATTCATTATATAAATAATCTCTTTGCAACCATTTATTATTTTCCAGGAATCTTCTTTCCATACTTTTGATATATAGGATATAGGGACTTCTTTAAATCATTGGATTTATCACCAATATTAAACGCCATTTTACACTTTTTTTATAAGGACCATGAGACCATTGAGAGTACTCAACATTCATTTCATCCTTAAGGGAAAAACAAGAAATATCTTCATAGTTGTAATTATTTGGAATCATAATCCATTATCAAAATATTGTATTTATTTTTCTAAATAAGTGATCGACATTGATTTTCATGTTCACGACCAAGAATGATGCATATAATGAATTCCTTGTGCTGATTGCTTAATATTCCATGATATTCTCATCATCTATTTTCATAAGAAGAAGGAACTCGATTTCTATCATAATATTGAAGGAATGATGAAAACATTTATTGGAAATTATTTACTTTAAATCTTCCCATTAAATTTAATAATTTTTCCTTTAAAATTTTGTATTCTTGATCAACATCCACCACTGATCTGATTCCCCTTCATAACGATTATATCAAATCACAATATTATCTTCTTCTAATAATTGGAGGTTGGAAAATATCACAAAAATGTAGTTAATCCATTGATCTTTGGGGATGGTTTTAGAATATCCAAAAAAAGTGAGTGACCAATTCTATATAAAATATTGAAGCAAAACATTATCTCTCTTAGTAAAGGGATGCATTTCATTAAAATTCATTTTTATTATTTACAATTTGATCTAGTTGAGAATGTAATTTCATAATTATTTGAGCACCAATTCCCACCATGTTTGGCCTTTGATTAGGGTAATCATTATATTTCATATAACATTCATTTATGGCACATGTTCTACTATTTCCAGCCTCTAAATATAAAAAATAATGTACAATTAAGTACTTGAATACATAGTAAATAATTATAATAAAAATGAAATTTAAACGTAAATGGATAAACATATTGAAGAAAATTATATACTATATTGTGATTCCCTAGGTTTCAATATAAGTTATCTGCGATCTTTTTACTACCATATATTCATATATTCATTTTTTTGTTCCCATTATAATGGGTTTTAAGGGTAATCTTCAATTTACCAATGCATATCCCATCAGAGTTCCTAACCAGGCGCCTAGTAAGGCGCGTTGTCATGTACAAGTTCGCACCGTGTCACCAATGGATCTCCATGTTGGATTTGTTACTCATAGGTATAACTTTTATATAACCACATACACTTGTATTATCTAGACATGGATTTATTTTCATGATATACATCATAATCTATTCTAACCAAAATTTAGGAATGCTTTCTCATTAAGATAATTTTCAATATTGATTTCATCATAGTTTTCTAATCCTATTACAAAAAATAACTATACATTTCCAATGCTTCAAATTATAAATTTAGAATAATTTTTCATATATCATTACTTAATTTTAAGTATTATCAACCATAAAATTACAATCAATAGATTGTGAAGACTAGTTCATTTTTAATTTTAGGTACATAATTTGAAAAATTCAAAACAAAATAATAAATTTATTTATTTATACTACATAAAGGGATCCAAAATTATTTTTTGGAACTTATTAATGTAAATTATATCCTAGGGAATACATGCACAAAATGGATGACCTAAAAATCCTAGTATGGGAATAAGATTTGGAATAATCATAGGACATGGTTGAGAAGACATAACGTGATGAAATAAATGGAATGGAACATGACTAATAATAATGAATAATAACATGTATAACAAGGTAGATTATAAGAATGGAATCTTAGGAATATGGAAACCAAAAATAAAATGACATAACATGAGTCAAGGATAACTTCCAAGACATGGGGGATGGATTCCCATAAAGGAATCAGGTTCACTCCATATGCCAACATGATTTCGCATGAGACTAAACATTACCCAATGTGTTATAGGTCTATCTATGTTCCCCAATTATAATATGTTAATGAATATATTTTCGACATGAATATTTAAATATAAATAATATAAAATTAACATAAAGATTACCTATGGAAATAATTTGGTATCTTAATCATTTCCAAAATAAATACAAAAGGGGGTATCAAAAAGGTTTCCATGAAAGAAAGTAATTAAATAAAAAATGATCATTAATAAGGGAAAATATGAATATATCATGATAATTGATGAAAAATAGAGTGAAAACATGTAAATGTGTGTTTAATTGACATTACAAAAGAAACATTTTGGTGCAGTTAAAGGAAAATAATAAAGACTGTTTAAAGAAAAAGATGACATATTTGTTTTCATAAAACAAGAAATGAAACAAGATATTTTTATGTGATTCAAATATTATTTTTATAAAGGTGACTCTGTTTAAAAAATACTATGTATTTATGTAGAAAATTTTGTAAGAAATTGGGATGTTACCTTTAATCAGGATTTCTTATCAAGATGAATTGAGATAGAAATAGTTTAAAATATGTATTTCTCATTTAGAGAAGGATAATATGATCTATATTCTTGATATTTGACCACATAATGATAATTAATAAGAGGTAAAATAAATTTAATAAAAAATAAATTGGGTTAATGATATAGAAAGTGTAACCCAATTAAAAAACTAGAGCTTTAGAATAAATCCCTTTGATTATCTTTGAAATTAGTCTCCACCTGATCTTAATTACATGGATAATAAAATTAAATAAATTAATTAAAAATGAAAAAATATTTTTGAAAATATTTTATTTATTATAATTTCATTACGTTAATTATTTTTGATGAGTTATGAGATGCAATTTCATCATTAAAATTTGTCCATTTACTTGGGTTTAATGATCAGTACATTTGTATAAGTGTATGATAGTAGATATAGAATGAGAATAAATATCTAGAATTGAATTTATATGTCATTAATGAACGTAAAAAATATAAAATTGTTATATGAGTAATTTTTTATATATTATAATTACAAATCATTAGATAAAACATTACTGATAATAATTTGGTGGTTTTTCAATAACTACTAATTAGGTTTTATGATTATTTAATATCATGTATATATACATTTCCTATAATATTTAATTGGATATAATAAATGTTTCATAAATTTTTTTAACAATAAAAATGGTTTTATGAGTTTTAATTAATATAGTAATGGAAATTGAAAACTCATTGTCAATACAATAAATTAAAACATCATATGAAATGTTTTCATTTTTTACAAAATGATCTAAGGGGAATGAAATCATGATGGATTGTTTCATTAGAATAACAAACTTACAGAAAATGTATGTTTCATAAGTTATAATAAAATTTTTACGAGGATATGTGATGAGAGTATAAGAAATGAAATGAACTTGAAATTAAATTAGAATAAAAGAATGAATATTTTACATCATGAATCATTCATCCTGAGAACCTCCGTAGGAGATTGTTTTTTTATTTTGATAATAAACAATAACCAAGACAAGTGGGGGGGGTTTATTTTAAATATATTTTAGATGAATTTTGACAATTTTTAATGATTGAGAGTTGTGGGGGGAAGTGTTGGTGCGGGGTGGTATTGACAGTGGAGGATAGTTGTGTTTTTTGATTTTTTTATTCTTTAGTTTATTATTTTGGATCAAGAATATAGGTAGTCTTAGAATTATCACCTAATATATTAAAATTAAAATGGAGATTTCATTATTGTTTTCTCAAAAAATCTATAAATAATTTATGACTCCATGGTTAATGTATTTTACCTTTTCATAAATTATCATATTTTAGAATTCAAAAGTGAGAAACTATTTTAGAAAAATTAAAAAAATACCCACCAACCATTTTTGGAGGTGTAAAACTCAAAAATTAAATCCATTTTTATAAAATAATTTTATAAATGTGAGAATGTAAATTTTTAAATATTTTTTTTCTTGAAAATACCAATTTTAACATTATAATTGATTTTATAATTATTTGGAAATCTAATTACGGGATTAAAAAATTTTCATATATTAATAAGAAAAAAACTATATTATGAATAAATTTTATTAAAATATTTCTTTAAAATAATTATATTAATTATAAAGTTTTAATTTGATATTTGTAACTGAACAACATACCAACACTCTATTTATCATTTCTAAAAAATTTATTTACTTATTAAAATTTATAGTTTTATAAAATATTAATTTATAGGATAAACAATTATAATTAATAATTTTAAAGTTAATGTCAATAATCTATTGGACGATTTACTATTCATAAGTTTAACATTACTATACCAAATTTTAACTTCCTTTTCTTCTGGTATAAGAAAGGTTACTTCAAAAAATACCACTTAATTAATTAATTATTCATTTATAATGATCTTTTATGTTCTTAATGTGATTATATGTTATTATACTATAAAAAATATTTATAAAAATTGTAATTTTTATTGATATAATTTTGCGTCATTACATATCTCCAGGTGAATACTTTTACTCTAGAGAACACAAGGGCCAATAAGAAGATAGAGAAGAATTAAATAAATAAACATTTATGTATTTTTTGCGAAATTTATCTATGGTCCTAATTTTTTCCTGACACTAAGACTTTTTATCTAGTTTTTGTAGAACTTTTTAGTTGGTTATCATTAAAATGATGTAATAGTCGTGTGAGATATAGGTAGGGTCATCATACCACTCCATGGTCCTAATATAAGAATGTGTCAAACAATTATACCTGCCCTATGGTCAGGGAAAAAATAGTCTAACTCAACCAATGTCACAAAAGGTGTAATATATACTTTAAAATACACCATTCATCCAAAGGGGATCCATAAATATACTCTCTCAAGACCCAAACCACCAGTATAGGGGTCAATACTATACAAAACAGATGTCCACCACACCTATAGTGTAAATAGGAATAGAAATCAACCAAACGATCACAATATTTTTATGAAATTAACCCATATGTTAAAGAGTATGAAGATTTTAATAACATAATCATTTACTCCTTCAAATGGATTTCTCACTTCCCTAAACTATAAAAAAATCTTTTTAAATAGATTCACATTTATATTCATCCAAATATACAAACATTAAAAAATTCATATTTTAAATGTTTTTAGAACCCACAAATTAAAAAAATGAAATTAATTAGATTCTTATGAGGATCGTAATATTATGTTCTCAACTACCTCATGTTTCACAACTAAGCAATTATAGTTTCATATAATTAAAACATCTAAAAATAATTTACAATCAAGGAATTTAAAAAACACATTATTTCTTAGATAAATAGAATATAATTCACATGGAATAAATGAATATAATATATAGGTTGGTTACTGGAAAATTATATAAAAAAATGACATATTGGATGAAATTTATATGATCCATTACGTCATGGGGACATCATATGAATTTTCACAAATTAATATTACACCAAAGCCTTATATGGAAATTCATTATAACTAATTTTTTTGATAAATTAAATGAACAACCCCCTTTTATAGATTAATAGTCCCAACCAATAGTTGATTTAAATTAAATATATATTATAACATGTTAATATAATTTATAGGCAGCATGTAGTTGACATATAAAACTTATTTTCACAGAATATTGAATGTATCGTTAATCCATACATACCAAAAATAATTCATGAATGATCCCAGACCATCATTCCTTATAGGAAGAAGAGTATAAATCCCATAATCCAATAACTATAAAAAATATCTGTATCACTAAGATTAAAAAAAACAACCTTAACTAGAGAAATCCATGAAAAAAATTATCATCCCTAGAAACCATTGTTTTCCCTACTACATGAGTTTATCAGTCCTACGAATGAGATAATTATCAATCCCCAACATATTTCTAGCAAAATATGAACCATAAAAAATAATAATACAAAAACAAATCTGATATTACATTTTAATGCCTCTATACCCATTGACTAGTGACCGGTAACCAGGATAGTGGAATGTTTTACCAATATGGTGTAGATCATTGTATACCAAAGCATACAGAGTAGCAGTGAGGGTATATAAGATACCATAGTGATAATAAAACCTATAATAATAGTAAAAAACACATTAGAAATAAAATAAATAGGGAAAAAATATAGATAATCATCACAATAAGGAAAAGGGAAAAAATTGAAAAATACATCACAAGCTATAAAATGTGGAATTGAACACATTTCTCAACAAGTCCCCCATATATGGATTGTGTACCAATAATTATAAACAAATAAAAATAAAAATAAAATATAATTTCATCGCCAATATTGTCATAAGTATTTCCTATTCTAATCACTGTAAAACACTATAGCATGAACAAAATCTGCTCATTCTATATTCCCTAGCTTAATCTAGTAACCACTGACAAAAAGAATCAATGAATGGGGCCAGAACATGGGTACTTGAAATAAATATGAAAATTTTCTTACACAAAAACAAATTAGTGTGTACTCATAATGGGAGAAAAAAAATGCCCCATAATATTTCACCAAAGATAATATACAATTTATTTCATAAAACATTTCACAAAATATCATATGAATATAAATTGTAAAATAGATTTTTCCCAAGATAGAAAAAATAATCCACGTAAAATTCCATGTTTTCATTTATAAAACGTTCATCAATCTCACATAAAAAATGGTGAATCAAAAAAATGCTAAGATATTTTTTAAACTATAGTAAGATTTTATCAATAATTATTCTAAAAAAACTGTAAAATTCTATATATTTTTTTTAAAAACAATCACATGTACTTATAATGAAATAATTTCACAAATTTAACATAAACCTGCACCTTAAAATTTACATTTTAAAAATAATGTTGTAAATCGTTTTTATAGAATACCAAAACCATAATTGATAAGGAAAAGATAATTATAGCTATGTAGTAAATGGTGAGGCTAATACAATTTATTTAATTGAATCTAAGAAAAAGGAAAATAATAAGAATGGGGTCATACCAGAAAATCGCCCATCATTTAATATAAAAAAATAAAGATAAACACGAGTAATCAAAGTCAATTTGTTTATAATTGTCATAATCGTTGTCAAAATCATATTCCAATGGAATAAAATAATTACCTTGACCCTTTATCAGACTATATATTGATCAAGTTTTCATGGTTGTCTTTATATGTGAATGGTACTTTTTCTGTGTCTTATTCATAGTGGCTGGTGAAAATAATTATTTGTTTACCAAATTACCTTTTTCATTGGAATATCAATAAGATATACTCTTTGAAGATTCATTATTCTCAAGGTCTGGCCAATTTTCCCTGAAATTATTTGAGCTCCAATATTTATTATGTTCTTATGTGATCTATGTACTTGTAGTATTAAAGTCACAAACATCTAGGTTAATAGTTTTCACCTATGCTTATCCATATCATAGACCCCCTTTTAAACCTTCAGAAACAATACAGCAATTATATTATCTGTAGTGATTAACTATCTCTAGTATTGATTCTTTATTCTACCATTTATCTCAAGAGGACATATAAAGTGATTAATCAAGATCATTCTATCAATAGCTCCTTTCAATATTTCCAAAAATCCACTTAGCCTAATAGCGAGTCTTATCTTACATATAATTTAGATTTTTTATTAGTTAAACAGTATTCTCTTTCAATTCATTACCAGATCTAATAGTATCATTTTCTTGCAAACTTTCATTCACATCAGTATCTTTTTAATGTCCCACAACTGAGAAATTATGAGTATTTCATTCATGATTAGTGGATGAGGATATATCTATTTCCTATAATTTGTAATCCACACCTAAACTCTTGTGTCCTTAACAGAGAAAGGGTCTTGTTGGATGTACCACTATTTGATGGTGACCATTCCCAACCTCATAAAAATGAAACTGGACACCCATTATCTATGTTTATTCTTCTTAGTCGAAAATATAATATAATTAACCTTACAAATCATAGTACACCTATATTTTGAAATATCCTAAAACATAGTGAATCTTAGTATAAGATCACCTGCATTTAATGGATTCAGCCTAATCTGCAAAATCATTATAGGAGGAATTAGAAAATAATAGTTCCTAAACCTATGAGAAATATTTTTATCATTCGATATAATCCAAGTGATCATAAATTTTGGGAATTGTTTTTATGATAGGATTCATTAAGTGATGAAAAATGAATCCTACTTGTGTTGTTAAGATTTTTGATCTCATCATATATTGAAAGTGATTTTGTGGAATGATCTAAGGAATGAACACCCATACCACATAATTTTGGATGATTCTAAAATATTTGGGAAACTAATTTCTCAGTGATGAACCCTAAACAAAATCATTGTCACTATAAATGTTCCAAAACCCACCTCCAATCCTCCAAAAAACAACATAGATTTCATCACAGAATTATAAAACAAACTTTTACCAAGTTACTAGGTCTAAATAGTCATTTTATATTCTACGAAATATAAACAATTGTATAATTTAATCATATAAATAATCCAACATCTAAACTAGGAATAATGGGAAAATAACTATGTTGTACCTTGAATAATAATGGACTATGCTTTTTCAGAAAACTCTCCCTTGGGGACCCCTATCTTAAATATAGACATGTTATTGGGACTCTATACTTGGGTCATACCATGTACAATAAAAATCTCTAGTAGGACACAACTTTCATAGGGAACATGAAATCTTACACAAAAAAACTATTCTAACATACAATAACTTCCTTTACAATAGCTACACAATGTTACCATTATAATTCTTTAAATGGAGGCGATGATGTTGAAAATTCACAATATTAATAGATGAATCAAATATAAAATAAATAATTATTATAAAAAATAAATCTTCCACTTATGAGATAGACCGATTACATATACCTATATTGGCATAACATAATGATATAAAAATATAAAACATCTCCCACTGGTCTAAAATCCACCTCATTCCCCATAAAACAAAGTGATCACAACTGACAGTATCACACTAATATGTAAAAGCATTTTATAAAGTGATAAATGGACCTTTCTAAAAAAAATCGGATTCCAAGCCACATTACCAAATTTGGAAACCAAATTCATAAAAACATATGCTAAAATATATATGGAATTCTATATTTTACATTAATATCATATTATCATTATGAAATCACTAACATGTATTATAAATGATAAAAATAACACAACAAATTCTTTTTTAAATATTCCAACTCTTAATAATCATAAATTTATTTTTATATAGAGAAACTAGTGTTAGGAATCTATTTAAATATTGAACTCATTACAAACACATCATTTTTAGGAAAAACCCTCCTTTTATCATTTAACACCCATTAAAAATGAAAAATTGATGCACTTATCTATTATTTCAAATTCATATGAAAATATCATTAATCATTAGAAATAATCCCCCAACATACCCAAACATTCATGTGAAAATCAATGGTAGAAAAGTGTTTTTAATTCCATTTTAAGAAAGCACATAAAACATTTAAAATGTTTGTTAATCCGAATATGGGTATTATATATAATAATATGTTCTTAATAAATTATTTTGAAAACAGCAAATAATCTGATGACATGAAATCAAAGGATTTTATATAAATACCTACCACTAACTAAGGAAAAACCAATAACCATTAGGGTGAAAAAAATTAAATGTAGAATATAGCCTCTAAATTCTCTATAATTATTAATCCACATGTTTTATTTAACCGAGAAACAAAATTCAACCCACATGGAAAATATTTTTTTTTAAATTGAACCAAGTTGGAAAATGAATGATTGAAATGCAGGAAAGAGAAAAAAATTAATAAAACATCCAAATATGGTTGAAAACAATGAATAATGGGGATTTAATCAAATATGAATAATTTTGAAGCCCTATTGAGACTACTATTGTATTATTTATATTAGTGATTTGATAGAAATGGATAAAACACCGTCATTTATAATTTTTATAAACATGAAATGCATAAATCATAAACCAATGAACAAGCATGTTAGAGTACAACTGATTTGTCACAACATGAAACACCTCCTCACCGTGGCATGGGTTTCCACATCATGACATGAAGGACCATGGGAAAATATATTATTACTATAAAAATGAATTACATTTTATTTCCCTCAATATGTTATAGTGAAAATGAAATCCCAGAAAAATAATCCCACTTTCTACGCATTGTCACGGAATCACTTCAACTCATTGTTTCACTGTGCACCCCACTGAAAAAATGAATCATCTTCCTAAATAGTTTCACTTTGTGTAAGTTTATCAATTTTTCAAAACCACTACCTTATAATTTACTCTTTCTATGGGGTCATTTATTTATTTTATTTATAATTTATTATTTAATATAATTTAATTTTTTCTACCCATAAATAAGATCACATCCATGAATATAGGTCAATTATTTAACTTTTATATAGAAAGTGTTGGTCTACTATATGAACGTATACAATATTTTAGTCTCTAATATAATGGTAGGTACCCTAGTTTGTATAGGTAATATATGTTTTTTATGTTCAATTCAATTCTTTAATGAAGGCATCATTTCACATTAGGCTGATATAGTCTCATGTTAGGAATATAGTACGAGAATGTAGTTATCACACAATAGAATATCTAAATCACGTATAGGTTATTTTAGGTTCAATAAATAATCATATTATTCTCAAAAAATTAAAAATATATATCATGTATGGTGATGTGACCAGATGTAGTCACAGAAATAAAAATAATATTTATAACTCCTACACTAGCACAGTAGTGTTAGGTCGAACCCTAGGGAAGACAAGTGTGAAAATTCTAATATTTAAAAATTAAAATACCTCACTATTTTCAGCAATGAAGAAAACATCATTATTATTTTTTATGATTTTAAACTATTTAATTTTTTTAATATTTTTTTATGAAGACAATGATATGAATTATACAAAGAAACTAAATATTCAACTAAGTAATGATTAACTAATGGATAACAGTGAAATAATTCATAGTAGTAAGACAAGGATCTCAAATCATAGGAATTACTCGGGAATTCCTTGTTCTAGTAAAAATGGATGTTTTCTCCATAGGTACAATGAAATCACGCCTTAGGGAAGAGTAAAAAAATTCCCTCACGGGGAAATTTCACAGGAAGAGGATTAGTCATTGGAGTTCGCCACACCAAAACATAATTGAACAACTTGAAACATGATAAATTTCAATAATTGGAACTAAACTCACCGAAAATTTACAATGTTGTTGACTGTAAAAGCATCGATAAATGTTTTCAATATTTACATCAACACATGATATTGAATAAATGTGTTTGAAAAAATATAAACTGTGGTGTGAATAATTAAACATAAAATCAAAAATCAATCTCGCTGATGGATTATGATATTGAAATATTGAAACAAATGTGAAAAAATAAAAAGAAAAATCTGGTAGCATCAAATTACCGAGTTGATAACATAATAACTAATGATCATATTGATTTCAGTACTAGAATAACACGAAAAAAGAGTAAAATATCTTAGGACATAAGGAAGAAGAACTCCCCTAGCGATGCTCTGCTCCTTGACTCCTTTGTCTCCTCCTCTGCACATTTGTTTCTCCTAGAAGTCATTGCTCTCGAAAAATGTTGTGTAGAATCAAAATGAGAGTCTGCTATTTTTGTCTCCTCACCATGTTTTACTGCTACATCATATATATTTTTATTCTATTTTCATGATCTACTTTTTAAACAATCTTTCATCTGCTTCTTGTCACCGAACATCTTCCACCAACATAGTCTGTTTGTTTAGTGTACACCATAGATGTGTGTTTTTTTATAATGACACATTTCACTAACATTAACCTTGTAACTAACATCAGGTGAATTAGTTGAATGTTTTTTGACAAGTTTATATATCTTGAATGATCCTGCCAATTAGAAAAATAGTTAAAATACGATGGAAATAAATAAATAATAATTAATAAGATAAATCATTAACATAGTTGTTAAAAGAGTCAATAAGTTTGTAACATATATATTTTTTAAATAGTTATTCAATTAATATTATTAATGACTATTAATTCTATTTAATTTTAGATTATTATTAATTTCATATAAAATTATGAAGTTTATTATTATTTCAAAAATTAAATTATTTACTATTTTAAATTAATTATTATTTTATTTTAATTTTTTTAATAAGTTATTATTAGGATTTATCTATCTTATTAATATATAAGTATATGTATTTAACAAGCACAATATAATTAATGGTTTTATTAAAATAAAAGAAAATTAAATTAATTTAAATACTTAGATTAACTAAAATGGTGTTTTATTTATTTAATTTAATAGTTATGTTTAATTAAAATTAATAATATTATAGTTGTTATTAATTTATAATTTTTATTTTTTAATATATATATTCATTTCCTTATTCTTCGTATTTATTTTTGTTTTATTTTATTTTATTTTATTTTCTTAATAACATATTATTCCACCCCCCCCCCCCAATCTGTGTAACCCTAGAGGGGGGGGGGGGGATTTGTTGGTGCAAAAAAACCGCCACTATAGCAGCTGATTCCATCCATTGGAAGGCAGAGGTGGACCTTCTTTAGCGTGAATAGGTTTGGTGGCGACCTCCTCTGAACTCGGCGTGTCTCCAAGCGATGGAATTGCTCTGACCTTCAACTCACATGAGGTTTCACCTCAACTATATCCCAGATCTATTATGATTTTTCCTTTCAATGTTGGTGGGATTTACTGGTGGCATCAAGAATTCATCTCTAGTCTCAGTTCATGTTGGTGGCGGTGACAAGGAGCTTCAATCATGGAAAACGTTACTCCACAGTCCAACAGAAATGTCAGATTACCTAATAACTTCCAAACCAGGACTAATGGCTCATAGTGATGGCTTCGGTTGATCCAAATCATCATTTTTTGTGTTGAAATTTTTTGATTTAGTGTGGAGGTGTTTATGGATCATGGTGTATGAGGCAGAAGGGAATAAACTAATGTAGGATAAAGGAATCAGCCTAGCTAACATAGTTTTAGTGGCACAACATTTGGAAGAATTGGTGGCAGCAAGAAGGGGTGACGAGGATAATAGTGCCACAAGTCTGATACAGAATGATGCCACCATTTTTGTGTGAGCAATGGTGAGTGAAACAAGAGATTGGGGAAGTCAAGAATCGGTGAGTTAAGGATAAAGCTATCTGTGTGTTCAGCGACTCACTGAATGAAGGATGACATCACCAAGACAATGACTCACCGATAGAAGGATAGAAAGGGTGGAAAAAAGTGAACTTTTTGTTAGTGTGTGAAATTTCAACGCGTCAGTGTAAGAAAATGTAATGGTAATGAGTATCGGTGTGTGCCAGAAACACAGATGGAATAAAAAAATAACTCATCGATAGTCAAAATAAAATGATACCCCAATAGTTTTAAAAACAAATAAAACTACAAGCCTGCAATAGAGAAAAACATTAATCGTTGTGATGTGAAATCGATGAGATAAAATGAACAGTGAGTCAATTACTCACCAAAAACAAAAATGCATCATCGTTAGTTTAAAAAATAATAATTAACAATATTTAAATAACATATATGACCCTGGTATCCAAAAAAATAAGTCATTGATAGTCAAAACAATTGGCCGAAGCAGATGCGAAGTGATCAGTGAGTCAAGGAAAAGAGGATCAGTTACTCAAGGGGATTGGTGCATCGTGAAATCATCTAGTCATGACATCAGTGCGTCACGAAATCAGTGTGTCGCGACATCGATGAGTCATGGAATCATTGAGTCGACTCATCAATAGAAAAATTAAAATGTTAATAATAAAAAATTAATTTTAAAAAGATAATAAAATAAATAAAAATTCTACAAAACAAATTATTTCTAAATAATTATCCTTAACTAAAATCCCAACAAATTATTAAATAAGATAATAATAAAAGTGAATTAATTATTAACTAAGAATTTAACAATTAAGAATAATTAATTAAATATCAAAATATATGCGAAAACAACCAATGAAATAACCGCAAACATGAAGTTAAAATTATCAAAATTTAATAAATATTTTAAACACCTAAGTTAATTAATCAATAGAAAAAATGAAAACTTAAAATTAAGAACACAATATTTTAATAAACTTAAATTTAAATTTTTACATAACTAAAAAATAGAATAATTAGACTAGTTAATAATTAAATTAAATGTATTATAATTTATTTGAGTAAATATTTAAATTAAAAACTAATTTAGACTAATAAAAATAAAAATGAACAATTGGGTAAATAATAAACATTTAATATTATTAAAACATTAACCAAATTAAGATTATTAAACATGGAAGTATCTTATAATAATTATAATAATTTGAATGAATAAATTAACTATTGTAATACTAAAAGCACTTTTTTAATTATAAAAAATAACGAATTAATATATTTATTGATAAAAATAAATAAGTGTCGTTATTTATTAAAAATTGTTTAAAAATATAATTTAATTGTTAAAAATTAAATAATAGATATGGAAAAACAATGAAAAAATAGTGTCGCATCAAATTCTCCCACACATAAGCATTTTTTCCTCAAACAATCCCATGTTTTATTATCTTTGAAAAATAGTAATTTTTTTTATTATTTTTCTCAAAATGCAACATGTCCATCATTCTCAAAATAGTGGACTAACAACTGTGTTTAGGCTCAAGAAAAGAAATTTTCAAATCAAGTCCTACCTAGAACAAATACTCAAAGTGTAATTAAGAAGGCACTAATCATCCATCAAACAAGTTTTCCTACCTCCTATTTGATACTAATTAACGACTTATTTAAATCCAGGATTAGGTCTAAAGTCCTAGTGTGACAAGAGTTAAAATTTATATGGAATTTAGAACATAACAGAGGAACCATTTACTTCGAATCATTATCTTGGATCCAACAATAATTTTTTTTTGAATCACTTTATTAATAAAACAATAATTATTCCTATATAAACAATTTCCCCCCTTTTCATTCATCGTTCATCATTTATCTCACTTTAATGAACTTGTTTTTGACCCTGGAAACATTATTTTATTATTCCCTATCCATATATCATGTGTCAATCACTGTGCAATGCCCTTATTCAAGGTGAACAGAGGGCTTATATTAAATAGCAATGTAACCGACACCTAGGGTCTCAAAAATACATCGTGGGATTCCTGATGCCCAAACAACTCCAGTTTCATAATATTTATATCTAAAATCATTTAAATTGGATCGTTAAAGTGAATAGATAAATAATAATAATAAAGTGTGTCCCCAGTGATCAAAATCAAACTTCTAGTTACAAGGGTTATGATCATAACTCCACTAACATGTTACCCATATCACTCTCAAAAATAGTTCTTAAAATAGTCTCCATTAAAGAAATAAGTATATATAACTTAGCAATCATCCATTATCATTAATTTCCGGCTCATAGCATTTCTCAACTACCAATAAAGCATATTCCAAAGACAACACCCATTTGTGAAACAGTGTAAAGCCTAAAATTATGATTGAATTGTGAAAAAATTTAGCCATTTTTAAAAAATTATTGAAGTTGCAGAAAGAATTGATGGTCTTGCATTAAATAATAGGTTACCACATTAATGAATTGATCCCCCTCCCCCAAACATAAAACTCAACGTTGTCCGCAATGTTGACGTCTAAATTTGGAGAAGAACAATTTTACAGTTTATAATTAAAATAGATTTTCAATATAGTAGATTTACGACATGTTAAAAGGGACTCTTTGAAGTTCAACATAATGTTGTTTTCAAAAATGAATAAGTTTAATGCAGTTTCATTAAAAAATACATGAAATAACATTTATAGCAATAATTATCTTCATGAAATTTCAAAAAACAGCATGTAACTTGTGTGTGTATAGTGGATAGGGTGTATGAAATTTGATAATGTATGATTAAAATGAATGAAAAATATAGAAGAAAGATTCATACTAAGACCCCTTAGCTAAGAAGTTTCAATGAAAAACAAAAGAACCAATAAGCATGTACACCCCCCCCCCCCCCAATACACACTTAGTTTCAAGCAGTGAAATGATTTTAACAAAATTGAAATTCAAATTTTTTCAGAATAGACAAAAAATTATTATGATTTTATTAAAAAAACTAACATGCATCAAAAAAAAATTTAGTAAGAAAGATACACAACATATTTTTCAAAAAACTTTTAGTATAATTTCTTATATAAAAATTTTAAAGCAGCAACATATAAATAAGAATTCTTCATGAAAAATATTCAACCGATATTTTTCTAAATCATTATGAAGCAGAAAAAAAGAAACAAAATTTAAATGTAAGGTACTTTCCTGACAAAAGGTTTTTCATTAGTCTTCCAACTAGGGAATTACTTTTCTCCCTGAAACCAACAACAACATCCTGAAAATCAAAACATGTAATCCAAGTACAAAAAAATAGCCGAGACAAAGCATACAAAAGGCAACAAAACAAAACATTATTCAAAGTACAAAAAGAAAAGAACAAAAGTAAACATAAAAAATAATCATGGATTGACTCCCATGAAGCATTGAAATTAAATAATTTAATTAGAGTTTATTTAATTAAATTCAATGTTTTCTTAAATAATACCATGAGTTTCCTATCATATAGGTCAAGGTTTGTAGTCCCTACCTAGACACAACTAGCAACTAACCATAGTAACTATGTGGATGTGGTTTCCTTAATAGGAACCACCACATATTATTGGCCCAATTTTATTTAACATAGAAATGAAATTTTTGGGCACCAAAACTTATGAAAATTGAACATAAACTCTCATAGCCAGTAAAAACCCCCATGAAACACCCTTTAACAATAGTGAGCATAGAGTTATCCACATCTATATTGTATTTAGATTTGTCACAAATGACATTATTATGAAGGGACATCAATGAAATAAGTTCATCAATTGTTATTTCATTGTCCTCATTACTATATTTCTCAACATCAATATTAACAGACTCAAATTTAATGATTCTTATGGGTGAATTTTTATTAGTAGGTTCAATAAAGGATTCAATAGAGTGCTGAAAAGAATCATTTACATTGTAGCTTAGGTGTAATTTCCCCTCTAGACTACTATCATCATCACAAGATGATTTAGTACCCAATTCAATTGAAGATAGAAGAGACAAATATGGATGATAATTTATTTTATCACAAACAGATTTAGGTCTAAAAATGTTGTAAATCACTTCTAAAAGATCATCATCTATGAATGAACACTCAACATCTACTACTTCTAATGAATCAATTTTTCCCTGATCCAATATGTGTTCAATATCTACATCATGTTCATGTTCAAAATACTGACTCTATAAATCAATGTATGTAGTGTGTTACAGATATTTCATGTTAGGGGTAATAATGTTCAATTCAACTTCAATAAATTGAAATTACAAATTTTTCAATTCCCAAGAGTTTTCCCCAAAAACGACAACACTACTTTCCATGTCATTGTACAATGTTTTAGAAAATTTATTACTATGATAATAGGAAAATGGAAACTCATCAGTTAGTCTTTCTCAAATATCATTCCCTCATCCTCATCATCTAAAAAAAATTCATTAATTTATTAGTTTGAACATTCCAAACACAGAAGAGTGGTCTTCAACATAAGCTCAAAAATTACACATTTCAAGTTTTCTTGTTCAATGTCTTCTTGTAACTTATTTCCCAGATCATGTTCTGGATCATTGTTCCGAATTTTAAATATTCTGGGTGAAGAATTTTTATCCTTTAAAATTTTATTCTCTATTTTATCTTCAACCCCAGTGACTTTATTCTCTGAAATTATAAAATAGTTATTTTTCTCAAATGTATGAATTATAAATAGAACTAGGTAATCCTTTTCAATCTGTTTGAAATAATTTTCAAAATTTTCCAATTCAACTCCATTAAATTTCATTATTGGATTTTCAATGTTGTTTTCTTTTTTTAATGAGTTGGTTATTTCATGATTTTGTTAAACAATTTCATATTCTTTAAAGAGAATAGTTTCATTCAAAGTTTCACATTCACTTTTCTATTCAATTTTATTTTCAATTTTTTTATAAAAAATTTCATTTTCATTTTCGTCGAATTATTCTTGTTCATTAACCCTTTGATGTAAATCAAATTGAATGTGTTACAGTCTTTTCATTATTTGAACTTTCACTTAATTGTATTTAGCTTGAATTTCAATGGTTTTATTTAACTTAGTACTCCAATTTTTTTTGCTAGATTCCAATTTGTTTTAATTTAATTAATGTGTAGCTAGGAATTGAGGATTGGATTCAATGTTACCATCTTCTTCTATGTAAACAACATGTTGTGGTTGATTATAGATACACTTCCTGGCAGTGTGACCATAACTGTCCCATCATACATAGTGAGGTCCAAATTAATTCAAGTTCTTATGAAATTCTATTTATATTATAGAATGAGATTACACACACAACAGTTCACAAGGAAGTTGATTTTTTTGAAAAACCACTCATGCAACAGAAACAATTCATAGATTTTTTAATGTAGATTATTGTTTGTTTGTTCTTTTAAATTAAAAACCTAGACTCTCAACTCGTGCCTTCCCATGATACATCACCAAATTTTGATATGCCCGAAGGTCTTAATGACCCTCAAAATATTATTTATAACTCCTATACTAGCATAGTGGTGTAGTGTCGAACCCAAGGAGAGATAGGTGAGAAAATTCTATGGTTTAAAAATTAAAAAACCACACTACTGATAGAAATTGGGTAAACATCTTTATAATTTTTTTAGCCTTTAATATTTTTACTTTTTTAATATTTTTTTCTAAAGACAATGATTATTAAAAATTGATTTCCACTAAGAATATAAATCTTAAACTAATTAAAGATGAACTAAAGGAAAACAATGAATCAATGCATAACAACAAGACAAGGAGCTCAGATCACATGAAGTACTTGAGAATTCCAACTACTAGTAAAAATGGATGATCTCTCCACAATAATTATTGAATCACACCTAAGGGAAGAATAAAAATTTCCCTCACAAGTAAATTCAACAGGAAGAGGAATAAGCATTGGATGTCACCACCCCATAACATAATTTAACTGTTTGAATGTTGAAAAATGACAAAAATTGGAAATAAACTCATAGTAAATTTCCACTACTATTGATAATAAAAGCATCTATAAGTGTATTCAAAATATTCTACCCCGAATGGTCTTGAATTAGCGAGTTTGAAAAAAATAGAAATTGAGGTGGGAGGAATTAAACAGAGTCAAAAATCAAGCTCACTGATTGATTATTATTATGAAATTTTAAAAAATTGTGAAAAAATTAAGAAGAAATTCTAGTAGCATCCAATTCTGAAGCTGAGAAAATATAAATTTATGATCACATTGATTTCAACACTGAAGACACTTGAAAAGAGAGTACAAAATCTATTAACAGAGGGAATAAGATCTCCCAAAAACTACTCTACTCTCTTACTCCTTCGTCTCCTACTCTCCACATGTGCTTCTCATGGAAGTCATCACTCTCAAAAAAATGTTGCATGGAATCATAATGAGAATATCCTATTTGCGTCTCCTCACTAGGTTCTACTGAAAAATCAAATTTTTTTAATTTTGTTTTCATGCTCTACTTTTTAAAGCTTCTTTCATCTACTACTTTTCACTGACCATCTTCCACCAATATAGACTGTTTCTTTAATGCGCACTGCACACGTCTTTTTTTTCATGACTAACACGTCGCCCAAACATCCCCCTTGTAACTTACTTCAGGTGAGTTAGTTGCATGTTCTTGGATGTGATTCTGTATCTCGAATGAACCTTCCCAAGAAAAACAAACAAATTAGTTAAAATATGAAGGAAATAAATAATGTATAACCATTAACATAAATTATTAACAACGTCTTTAAAAGAATAAATATGTTTTTAAATTATATATTATTTAATTATTTATTCAGTTAATATTATTAATAACTTGTAATTATATTTAAAATTAGATTATTTTTAAATTAAAATTAAAATTTTATGTTTATTATTATTTAGAAAACTAAATTAGTAACTATTTTAATTAATTAGATAAGTTTATTTTAATCTTATTAGTAAGTTATTATTATTATTTATATATCATATTATTTAATATATATAATTATTTAATAAGTAAAATATAATTAAAGTGTTTATTAACGTTCAATTAATTCATTTTAATTTAAATATTTAGTTCAACTAAAATTTTATTTTAGTTGTTTAATTTAATAATTATGTTTCATTAAAATTAATAATCATATATTTGTTATTTATTTACAGTTAATATTGTTTATTATTTTAATTAGTTAATTGTTTTGTTTTTATTTCAGTTTTATTTTAATTTAATTTATTATTTTAATAACATATTCTTATCCCCTAAAAATCGGCACTACCCAAGCTGGGGGTGGAAAGATTCTTGCGCATAAAAAAACAGCCGCTGTAGCAGCTAGTTCTACCCAGTGGTAGGTGGAGGCCGGTCTTCCTCGGCGCGAACAGGTTCAGTGGTGACCTCTTATGAATGCAGCGTGACTCTAGGTGACGAATGAGCTCCGACCTTCTCCTTGCAGGCATCTTCACCTCGACTATAGCCCAGATCTGCTACGATTCTTCCTTACAATGGGGGTGAAAATCAGTGGCATCATCATGAATTCTTCTCTAGTTTCAGTTCATAATGGCGGCGGCGAGAAGGATCTTCAATCACAGCGAATGTTCTTCCTCTGTCCAGTAGCAATGTCATATTTCTTACAACAGCAGCACCGGGACCAGCGGCCCACAATGATGGCTTCAGTTGATCCAGATTTGCGTTTTTGTGTTAAACTGGTTTGATTTATTGTGGCGGTGTTGATGGCTAATGGTGGATGATGTAGAGAAGGATAAATTGAAGCAGGGTAAAGGAAGCGACACCGATGATAGGGTTTATGCGGAATAACTTTTGGATGAATCGGTCGTAGCAGGAAGGGGTGGTGAGGATAATGGTGCCATAGGGATGAGACGGACCAACGCCACCGTTTTATTGTGGGAAAAGGTGTGTGAAATAGGATATTCAGGGAGTGTAAAATCCGTGTGTTAAGAATAAAGCTATTGGTTTGTGTAGAATCTCACCGAAAGAAGGATGGAATTAGTGAGTCACTGATAGAATGATAGAAAGGGTGGAAAAAACTGTGAACTGAGTGCATGAAATTTCAATGTGTCGGTGTGAGAAAATAAATGAGTATCAGTGTGCGACATAATAGGAAAAGAAGTCACTGATTGTTAAAATAAAATAATACACCAATAGTTTTAAAAGCAAATAAAGCTCGGAGCCATTAACAGATAAAAATAATAATCACTGGCACAAGAAACCGATTAGATGAAATGAACATTGAGTCATTGACACATCGAAAACAAAAAAAATTGAAGCATTTTTAGTTAAAAAAAACAAATGAAAGATAGTTAAAAAAATATATAAGACACTGGTATCAAAAAAAATAAGTTAACGATAATAAAAAAATAGATTGATGTCAGTGTAATGTGATCAGTAAGTTGAGGGCAAAAGGATAAGTGAGTCAAGGTGATCAGTGTGTCGCGACATCGGTGAGTTGTGACATTAGTGTGTCGCAACATCAGTGAGTCTCGACATCGGTGAGTGGACTCACAGATAGAACAAATTGAAATGTTAACAATAAAAATTGATTTTAAATAGATAATAAATCAATTAAAAATTAAACTAAACTAATAAATACTAAATAATTATCCATAAAAAAATCTAATAAAAATTTTAAATAAGCTAAAAAAAGTGACTTAATTTTTAACATGGAATATAAATATTAAAAATAATTAATTAAATATATAAATATATGGGAAACACATACAATGAATTAACCACAAACGTGAAGTTAATAAAATAAAAATCAACTGAAGATTTTAATCAAATAAGTAATTTAACTAAAAGACAAAATAAAATCATAAAATTAAGAACACATTATTTTATTTAACATTAACTTAAATTTTATTTCATAACTAATAAATATAATAATTAGACTAGTCAATAAATAAAGTAAATTTATTTTAATTTAATGGTGTAAATATTTAAATTAGGAACTAAATTTGTTTAATGCAACAAAAATAAAAAAATATTTAAATAATAAACATTTAAAATTATTAAAACATTCTCCAGATAAAGATTACTAAAATGGAAAGTATTTTAAAATAAATATAATGACTAGAATGATTAAATTAACTATTAAAAGACTGAAAACAAATATTTAATTTTAAAAATGATTAACTAAGAGATTTTTTCATAAAAATAAAAAAGTTTCATAATTTATTAAAAAAAATTAAAATATATATTTCAATTGATAAAAATTAAATAAATGATGTGGCCAAACTATGTAAAAATAGAGTCACATCATATGGGTTAACACATCTTTATATAAATATATTTCCCCCACATTAGTGCCTTTTCATACTTCTTTAAAAGTATTTGGAATATATCATTTGGGTACATTTGACTTATTGTTAGGTATCAAACCATTATCAAATATATATAGAAATTTTTACATAAGAATCCCATATTTTATTTTGAAATAGTTCATCAATGTTTTTTTTATAAAATACTTAAAATAATAAATACAATCAAATGATTTAAAATACTCCACAAGGGGAGTGAATATAATATATGGATTTATAAATTTTATGATGTTGAAATGGGTCATGTGAATGAAAATAATAAATGAAATAATTAAAATTTTAATTTAAAATGTTTTTAAAAAATGGTTCTACATGTTTTATGGATTTTCTAGGTAATATAATAACGTTACATTTTCATATTTTTATAGGGGCTTTCCTCATTTTATTTTTATAATTTCACAAAAACATGGATGACCATATCTATTTCATTCATCCTAATTGGTTCATATCAGTTTGGGCATGAGCCCATTTATGATTCTCCTATTATAACAACCACATATTTTAGGATATATTTCTCTTTAGTTTCTTTCTTTTATATGTTTCTATACACTAAACACAAGTATTAAGCATGTCATGATATAATATATAAATATTATTATTCCATGTTATTTTTATTGACAAAA
The DNA here is from genome assembly GCA_963277665.1 of Viscum album. Classification (NCBI taxonomy): domain Eukaryota; kingdom Viridiplantae; phylum Streptophyta; class Magnoliopsida; order Santalales; family Viscaceae; genus Viscum; species Viscum album. The sequence continues at coordinate 1,072,865,756 of OY728140.1, read as the reverse complement.
AATTGGATTGGAAGGCATGAATGGAACTAACAAAAATATGAAAAAGTTATTTTTATAAAAATGTGTTAAAATATTTCATTGGTTTTAAATTTTATAAAAATTAAATATAAGAATTGGAAAGCTGAAAGGTGATATTTTTATGAAAATAGTATTTATGCATGTAATGTATTTTTATTTTAATAAATTATATCAATCAATATTTTTCATTGATTTTAATTAAATGTGTAGATAATGTATTGAAACAGAAAGTTTTATTCATCTAATGGTTTTTAATAGGGACTCTATAAAATGGGATTCATTCTGCTATCCCCACTTATTATAATTTTTTTTAAATTAATTGAAATGTAATATAATAATATTATTTCTATATTTTCAGTTAACTTTTTAAAATTTATTAATTCGTAATATTTCATGTTTTGGGCATTAGGAGTAGTATCCGTCTAAAAAATTCATTACTATGGTAAAGGTTAAATTTGGTTATGAGGGGATAAAATAAAGATATCAGAGTGAAAATGACCCATAAATTCATAAAATAGTATTATTTATGTGTATATATACCCACAATTATCATATATTATATTGGTTCCTATTTTGGTGACCACTGATATTGAATAGAATTTTGTTATATTTAAATTTTTATGTAATTACATGAGTTCTTCTCCCCTCACATATAATAGGGAAACTCCTCAACACACTTATCCCCAACACATTTCCATTTATCTTGAACAATTATTTCTGAAACACTATAGTAACACCGTTATCCATGACCGTGTTGTTAAATATTTTCTATAATACCCATCCAAGAGTCATTATGGTGTATTTGAATGGAGAAGAATTTTAGAATAGTTTTATGTGGTTTCCTATATTTTTCAGGTTTAATTATTATTAAAAATATTATAAATTATCCCTAAAAATATATAAATTATGAAATATGAATATTTTATATACTGAAATGTTTTAATGATAACCATAGCGAAATATTTTATCACCGAACAATCTGTTTTAAAGTGAATCAATGCTCATTCATACTTGTGGACTACCACCTCCTTGAGGAGATATTATATTTTTCATTCCATATTTACATGAAATCTCATAATGAAACATTTAATGTGTATATATATATATATGATATTTATGTTATTATTATGATTTTATAATGGCCAAATATTATTTATGTTTATTTCATTCCATCAATCGATAAGCGAGAAAATTACTCGTCTATACGAATGAACTACCATATATGAGAAGTGATGTAATTAATTTTTCATCACGGGATTATATGAATGATTATAAAATTCTGTATAGTGAATAAATCTTATTCATCTTACATTATTTAAATTAATAATATAATTAAACTATAGGAAAGGTTTATGGATAAAAAATGATGAACTAAAGTTGTACGGAAAATGGAATAGTTTTCACAAGAATGTTCATTTTAATAATTAAATACTAGTAAAACTTTAATTAGAAATTAGAAATTAAATATAAATATAAATTTATATTTGAATATGGTAATATAATAGAATTATAATTAATATATATTTATTACATTTGAGGTTATAACATGAATAAAGAAATTACAGTGCTGGAGTAAGGGTTTATATTTCCATCTCATTTAATTACATGATTGTCTAAGAAAAATTATCATTGAGGGAATTTAAATCAATAATATACATTAGAGTATATATATATTTTCATATTATCTTTTTCTTTCAATAATTGTAATGTAATTGTAAACATATCATCTATTTGGGATATAAAATAATTTATTTTTATTAAATCCAACCATATTTTTCTATAGGTAAGAAAATTTATTATTCCTTATCGCGATATTTAAAATGCTTTCAATAATGTACTTTTCTATGAATAAATTATCTTTTAAATGAATTTTGAACCTTAATTTACGTTTCAACTAAATTTTATAAAATTATTATTTTGATCATTTTCCAAACAATATACTTTTGAATTTTAAACAAAATTTTTAATTGAAGTGTTTAATTTAACCTTTAATAAATGAACAACATTTTCCATCATCATAACTATCGATTTCATTGAAGAACAATTTTAATGTTTACATTGTTTTTTCATAAAATATTATTTTCACATTTTTGGGGATTTTTAAGATATTAAAGATATTGCAATATAATGGTATTTTTCCAATTTAATATGAAATGATAAAATTATTCTATAAAGGTATTTGTTATCTATGAAAACATACTTTGTGGATTATGAAACGTCCCTTGGGATATTATCAGATTATACTATCTAAGTTCATTCTATGTACATCATATAATGATTATATTATATGAATGAGAATATTAAATTGGTAACATTACCATTATTTAATAATGTTATGAAGAAATAATGAATATTTTATAACACAATTGACTTCCATTTCTTAGATGAATAAGATTATGTGGTGATAAAATTTTTATTCAACCTATTTGTTTTCAATTTCTCATGATATTATAATATTAGAAATGTTTTTGTCGTCATTTGGAATATGTATGTATAGTTCTCATTAGGTGATGGGTGGATCCAAAATCATATATTCCTATAATTCCTTTGTTAAATGATTATTTCTAAAGAGATAATATGGAATTAAATAGTGAAAAAACCTGCATTATTAAGAGACTTTATACACAATTATGGTCTTGGGGGTGAACCTTTATAAGGAAATAATATTTGAGAGTGAACCAATTCGAAGAATGAATATACGATGGGGAGTGAATCCTTTCCAATAATGATTAAAAGATGCATAGTGATCCAATTAGAATAATGAAAAGTGTTTAGGGTATAAACCCAATTCACTATTGTTTTATCCACTATGATTGTCATGTAAGTGATCCTTGTCAAAGGAAATAATCATATATTTTATTTTTATTCCAAAAACATATTTGTTTTGATTATGACATGTTGTCATGGATGATAATTGATTATTGATGATTCCAAACCCTTATTAATTTTTTATTTTATTAAAATCCATATTTTATAATTAAAGATTTATGGTATTGGATTTATTAGATATTAAATTCATAATATTGGATCATATAATCATACCCATGTCATTATCTAATGTCCATTTCTGATCATAAATTGATATCACCAATGTTCACCTATACTGATCAGATTATTTCAACTTTTATAATGTTTTCATTTTTTCTAGGTTATCATGATTTGAATAAAGTAGTATTTTTTTAATAAAGTTTCTATTTGAGAATAAAATTTCCAGATTCATTAATTATTTTTCACAATATAATTTTATTTTGTATCTAGTGTCCAAAAACACAAAACCCTTAGGGATTTGGGGAATTCATTAGTATGATATTTAGTGACATTCAAAAACATTCCATACAATTAATGTATGTAATGATTGGTCCTCCTAAATAATTTTTTGTAAAAATATTAGTTATATTTAGAAATAATTATTAGAAGTATTTGGTCGACTTAATATGAATATATCTACGTACATAATAATGATAATAAATTTTTGTAAGGTAATGATTATGTGGTTTCTTATAAATTAAATCCTTTTGTAGATACTTGAATTTTAATTAGCTATAACATAAATGATCATAGGGGTAATCACCATGAAAATGGTTTTTTAGTATCAACATGATCATTAATCAATGAATTATTGGTGGGACTAATATAGTACACCTAAATAGACACTCTAGAGCGATATGCATTGGTTAATTTACATTATAATTATGAACAATTATTATAAAGGGAAGGATATAAGATATGATTACCAAGGATATCCCATCATGATATTATTTTAACAATTCATTTTCATTGGATAAAATAATGCTCCCTAATTTATGATATCATAAGAATTTATTTCAAAATAAAAATAATGTTTACTCTAAATATATATATTTGATACTCAGTATATAATTTTTGTGTTTAATTAAATGATTAGAACCACGAAGAATCATATATATAATGAATGTCTTGTCCAAAGACATTAAAAGGCCCATGAGGATACAAATTAAAATGGATATGGAATATGAACCATTTTGATTATTAATAATTATCAATATTAAATTATTACATTCAATCGGAACAAATGTAATTTTATGAATGCACTAAATATTTGAAAATAGAATTTATGTAATGTTCAGTTGATGAAGAAGAAATAGATATGAAGATATAATATCCAATATCTCAAAAATTTTGGAAAATCGACTAGGGAAAAATATCAATTTAATATAAACCATGGTTGGTTCTATGTTATTACAATATCTGAAGTATATCATGATTATTAAAAATACTTATCCTCCACTCCAGGGGTAGAGATTTCATGTTGGAATTTATTATATTTTTCAATATTATAATCTTATAAATAATATTTTTTTGTGATTTTATGTGATTTTGATAAATTGATTTGATTTGTAAAAAATTAGGAAAATTAAATTTATATAATAATGAAATAACATTTTCTATATTGAGTCATCATATGGTAATAGTTTTGTGTGAGGATGAATATGAAATTCTAATTAAAATTACTTCCATTGTATGGTATTTACTACCTATTCTTGATAGATATTTATCCCAAATGGTTGGGAAGAAAATACACATTGATGATATTCCTATTTTTGCTGATATGATGATGTATTTTATAAATAAATTCACAGTCTTCCACCCAAATCATGATGATTGGATTTTCATATAACTCATGCTTGGTGGTACACCTCTTTTAATTAATATATATAAAATATCTATTACTATTTTGAGAAAACTTATGAATCAAATCAATGATAGTATAGATAATGGATTCATATTCCTTATTTGATCCAAATGGGTGAACCTATAATTTTATTATAAAGATATATGGTTCAATTGGCCTCTTGATTGATTATTGGGAGCATAAAAATATCATGATCATGAAAAAGTATCTTCTAATATGTATTGATAAAATGTTTGATCACCATCATGGATATCAATACATTAAAAATATTTACCTTCATTTAGGATATAACAAATTGATGTCTAAAAGGAGTATATACATAATAAATCCTTCTATATGAGGTAAAATCATTATGAATGTATAGTCATTCCCTGTAGACATTCCAAGGACCCTTATATATTTATGGATATAATTAATAGTGTCATTATGGATTACCCTGAACAGTTTGTGATAATTATTATGAACGGTATCCTTATATATTCACAATTATACAAAGAGCATGAATATTACATGAGGAATGTGTTGAAAAACATTAAGAATTACATGTTTTATGAAAAATTTATCATGTGATAATACTACAAAAAATTTTTAATTCATGTTCATATAATATAATGTAAGGGAATATCGGTTGGTCCATTAAACAATGAATTTTTTCAAAAATAATCCATTTTACAAATTATTAAATAGATATATAGATTCTTTAGAAAATAAATACCTTTTTTGAGATATTTATAATGTATGTCAGATAAAATAACCTAATGTACTTAGAATGGATCAATGATTCTTTAGACCAATAAATATGAACAAAATTTCATGGAAAGTGTATGGATGTTGTTCACTTCACCTATTCCCACACTATCATATAGTATAGAATTGTTTTGATCAATATTTATGATTCACAGAAGGTACTGGAATGTTTTATCATATAGATAGACATGGTGATAGATTATGCCTCATTCCAATATAAAAATTATGTGTAATATTACCCTAAACATAGTTTGGAGTAAGATGTGGTATAGTATTCAATAACAATATTGAATAACTATCATTATAGTGAATGGTATGGTATATATACTTATGATACAATATTTAACTATATATTAACACAATAATTTTTGAATACTCACCAAATGAGATAAATGGAGTTGAATAAAGATTGTGAGTCCTCAATTTAAAACTAATGTTGGAAACAAAATATGGTAGATGATACACTATGTCAGAATCACCGTAATAGTTTTCCCATGATGAGGAATGAAATATACAAGTATTTATGGTTTTTAGATGTTGGATATTCAAATCGTGAAAAATATTGATTGATCATATCTCTCTCAGATGAATTTCTAATCATTCAATTATGTTAAGAATAATGAGGTGCATAAGGATGATAAGTTACTAAAAGATAATGTGAGGAATTATTCAATGTTCATCCATGAATGTGATGAAATGTTAAGGTTGTTTAACATAGTGTGTCGTTCATAGATACTAGAATAAAAGAATGATCTATTAGATGAAATTCATTTCTCATTATTTTTAACCTACATGGAATTAGGATGATTTATAAAGATATAATTAGGGGTTTTTCTAATTCCATTAAATGTGAAATTTAATAATATATAACCCAATTTCTAATATGTGATGAAGTTAAAGAATATTGAAAAAATAATAAATGGGTGTTATTACTACTTCACATTCCATAAAAAATGTGAAAAACACACCATTGATTTCATAATTAGAAATGATAAAAATATATAAAGTCAATAATTCTATTTGAGTTGTTTGTTTTCACCTTAATAATTCATCACATTTTCATGAAATTGGATTAAAAATTATATCTTTAAATATGTATATGTAATTAATTTAGGTAGTGGTCAGGAATTATAGTGTTCAACATTATATTATATCTAATTATGATCTATTGTATTCCTTGATGATCCTAGAATATATCAGCAATATTTCAAAATAGAGAAAAACATTAGCACAACATATAATAATTTGAAATTTAATTAGTATAAGAGGACTATTAAAACCTTATTGGATATGAGAGAAATTGTTTTAGGGATTCTAAATGTCTTATGCTCAGCACTATTCTCATTCCATGTTTTTAGAAAACAATAGCTTTCAATCAATGATTCAGATGGCTCATTATGAATCCCCCGATGGTTGGAAGTGAAGAGATATAAATTATACGGATTTTTTGGAGAATTAAAGATATTTGGAATTGAGATAGTTGAGGTTATGAAATAGAATGTTAGAATTATTCATTTTCAAATCAAGGAAGGCTGATGTCAATATAAAAGTTCTGTGGAAAATCTTATTTGGGATCTATAGTTCTATGTTACAAAAATGTATTCAAAAAACATTATTCCTGGAAGAGGTTATATTATTTATAAAAATAAGATATTTAATAACAATATATATCAATCACTTTTAAATTATTTATCATATATGAATAGTTTCAAATCACATAGATCATCCATAGAATCGATCTCAGGTTCATGATTTGTTAAATATATCTCTCTCATAAAAGTACATAAATGTTCATTTAAAGGTAATAAACATGAGGATATGATGTTATATATGTATACTAATACGTTTTTTCAGAGTTATAGAATTTTGATTTGGAAATTGTGATAATGGGGGTATAATATAATAACAAAAATTCCTAATATATTTATCTGTAAATGAATTTTATGTCGTTGATGGAATTATTTTAAACACTGAGAATAAAGGAACAATGATAAACTACTAAAATATTATTATTACCTTATATATTCATATCATATTCATTTTATTATAGTATATGAATAATAACTAAATAAATTATACAAAATTATTTTTTTCATATGTAGAGAATTAATTGAAATCTTATCAATTTGTGAGAAATGAAAATTAATCATTGAATTTAGAGAAGAGATATTTTTTCTGAAAAATTTTATATATGTGTGCAATGTGTGTTTATAATAATGAATTATATAAATCCAAATTTATGAATTATTTTAATTATATTGTTATAAATAATATTTAATAACTTATTTTAATATTTTTCTATTTTTCATTACTATTAATTTACTAATAATAATATCAGTTGTATACGTAAAATTACATTTTTCTGAAACTCGTGATGGTATATTTTTGATTAAATATTTTAAAATTAATTTATTCTAATTTTAGAAATTCAATATAATAAAATGGTTTCTATATATAAATCTTAATTTTAATAAATTAAAGAGTAAAATTACCTTTTTTTCATTATTAATATAAATTGAGGTGAATAACATTATTAAGAAAAAGGTTATAGGTAAAAATGAGGGGTTAACCTAAAATTAATAGTAGTTAATGAATTTAAAAAATCATTTATAAATTCAATTAGTTAATTTGATACAATAAAACTATATCATATCATTTAAATTCATTATTTCGGTTCCACTTATACATGAATATGACTTTATAATAATTTAATGTTTCGTGTATTGTCATGAGTTCCACTCCCTCACTTATGAAATAGAATATCCTCTCTAATATAATCTTCACCAATTGAGCCATTTGGTTCATAAATATCTACAAAAATAATCGATTTACATAATTGTAAATGATATTGAGGTTTGGTTCCACACAAAAGACCCATTAAAGAATCCTTAAAGTGATTTTCAAAGAAAGATACTCGAAGAGGATGTTTATGTTATTACAAATATATTTCAAGTTTATTTCTTCTTAATCCTCCTAAAACTATTATAAACCCATATAATAATATGGAATAATACTATTTAATTTAATAATATTTTTTTTATTTTAATTGTATATTAAATTTAAATCTCATTCTCACTAATATAAAAATGATAATGTCGTACATGTGTACGTGCGTACTACCACATATAAGAAGCGATGCGAGTTGTTTTAATTTATTCATTAAATAGTAGGTTATATGGATAGATTAAATTAGTAAATATTACATTTATCATATATATATATTTTTATTTAAGTATGAATTATTCATTACGTTTCTTTTCTTTCCTTAAATAAAAATGTAGAATCATTACTCATGAATTTCTATGGACTACCCTCTCCACAAAGTCATGTAATTAATTTTTCATAAAATCTTTATGTAAATATTTAAAAAAAATTATATAGTGAATAATTATAATACTTATAAAATTATTAATATTATATATTTATTCAAATCATGACAATGTTATAGGAATATTAATGGTTCGATCGAAACATGCATGGAAAATATGCCACTTTTACCCAAAATGATACTTTTAATAAAGAATTATTAATAAGAATAATAATTTGAAATTATAATAGAATGATATATAGTTACATAAATATTGATATTTTTTGTAATATATTTATAATAAATATATTTATCATATAATTGTTTTGTAGATTAATTTATATTGGAGTTACTTGAGTTAAGGGTTTGAATAACAATATCACTTCATTTCAGGATTGGATATGCAAAATTCATAGTATGGGAAATTATATAGTTATTAAACAATCAAATAAATATACTATTTTATTATTATATGATTCGAAAATGATTTAGTTAATATTAAAAAATTTCATTCTTTTTCCCATAAAATAATTAAGAAAAGATATTAATAAATTCCATCCTTTTTTCTATATTCGTCGAAAATATTGTTATTCCATGTCCATTAAAAAACGATTTGAATAATTTTATTTTAAAAGATAAAATGATTAACCTTATTCATTTTAATCCATATTTGAAATTTCTTTCAATATATAAATGGAATCCTCATGCCATTTTTTGAACGAGATACTTTTGATTTTTGAACGACAAAGTCAAAAGAATGTTTGTTATATCATGTATTGATTTAATATGTTATCCATAAATTATAAATGTTATTTTATGTAATGATTTATTAACATTTTACATGGTTACTTTAAATAATTTAATTTTGTAAATTTTTTTAGGGATTTTATTTTTCTATCTATACCCAATTAAAATGTTATTTTCCAAGATTTCAATGAAATGTTTAATTTCTCACATATAGTTATTTACTACTATGTAAATATAAATTATGAATTTTCATTCCTGAGAGATATGATATTATGATATCATCTATATCATATCTCTACATAGTATATAATGGTTGTGTTTTAAGAAAGATTCTCTGAAACCTGTCTATTTCCCACATTTTAATTAGGCTATAATTAAATAATGAATGTTAGTGATACAATACTCATCCTTTATCTAGATAAAAATTATTAAACTAAGAATAAATATTTATGAAATCTTTTTTATTTTCCATGGGTTATAATGTGATGAAATGATGAAATTTTAATTTTTTTCTCACCCACATATATAGTTTTTATTATGATAATTATGGTCCTAAAATTATATAACCCTCCAATTCATTGGGTAATGAATGACATATCATTCGGAAAAATGGATTGGAAAGAGAGTGAACCAATTTTAGTAAGGAATAATCACCACTATGATATATTGGGGTGTTTTTCTTGACCATGAAAATTATAGAATTGGTATCAAAACCCTTCCAAAAATTAAATGGTTAAAGTAGTGAACCTAATGAACTATGAGATATTTTGGACTGTGATTCTCTTGGCGGTGATCCATGAATAAGGAAATGAATTTATATATTTATATATATTCCAGAATCCTATTTCATATTCATATTATTTGTTCTGATGTATCCTTATTTAATATTTATTATCAAAAACTATTATAACTTATTTAATTTATGAAAAATCATATAAACATGAGTCTTGATTAATGATTCTTGACGTATTAATTATTATTTTTGCAATTTTTTTTCATTTAATAAAACCATTATTCATTTAATTTTTTCATGTAAAATCATTGATTGTTGTCTCATATTCTCACCATTATTGATAAATTTAAATCACTCATTTCAATTTTGATATTTTCCACATATTATAAATAATTTTATCAATCAATGCGTATAAAAAAGGGTACTATGAGAGGGGAAAATTGTGTGATATGTTTATGATCTATCATCAAATAAGTTTACTATATATATTTTACCAAAATAAACTAATATTTTGAAGTTATTGGGGTTTTTATCAGATGTCTTGATTATTTTTTTAATAATTATATTGTATTTATTTATTAAATGTTTGGGTCACCCATCATGTGCCTAGTAAAAGGATTTTTAGGTCGTTTTCATCTATCTCCCACCATTTATTTTGTATGGTATAATGTGAATATTATATCTAGTTAGGGTATTCATTTCTTCTATTTATTTAATATATATTGTATTCTTATAATTCTATAATATTTTGGGTAATAATATATTTAATTTTACATATATATTAATACTTTAGTTATTTAATTTTATGTGGTTAATGGAAATTATGAATACATTTTCTTTTATCCCTATTAATTAATTTCTCTTTGAATTATTAAATGGTTTTATTTTATCTTACTATGATGATTATTTTTATTATCTTGATCAACGTGCATGTAATTTGTTCAACTACATATATTTAAAATAATGTAATTATTGTTGAAATATGTTTGAAAATTTACTTATGTAATTCTTAATAATTGTTGTAATTTTATAAGTAGTTAAATAAATGTTTCTAAATTTATTTAACTGATATTTAGCCACTAAAATTATGAAATATTTCTTATAAATGTTTTGTAATATAATAACGAGTTCATGATTTTAATGTAATGGTTTTTGTTAAGAATAAATATTTAGGGCTGATCAAACCCGTCATTATTAATAAAATAATAGATGTGTATATAATATGTCCTAAATAGACCCCTGAATCACTGTGTTAAAAATACATTTTATTTATATATTTTCATTCTCTATGTTATTAGTAACATGATTTGATTATTTTTAACATAGTATTGCCTTAAAATTTGGGGTCCAATTAGATAGGTTAGTTTGCACCAATGTGGTGATTATTTATTGAAATATTTGGATTGAATGGGTAGTAAAAAATGGTGTCAGTAATGACAACGGTGTGGTCATAAAATGTTGTCTAAAGAAATTTTTAATTTATTATATAGATGTAGTTTTATTTTAAATTATTATTATATGGTTGATTATTTTGAATCATAAGTTCTTTTTGTATATTCATTTATTCAAATTGAGTGAATTGTCTTTATATAAGCATAGAATGAGTGTAAAATTATAAAAAAATTTGAGTGGTTAATGAATTTGTTATTAAATCATAATATATGTCAATGATTATAGATTATTACATAACAATTGAATATTGTTAATCATAAATAAGAAATTATGGTGATAAATCCACCTATCATGTATTATTAATGTATTAAATATAGAAATTATATGATTTATACTGCTTAATGTATTTAATAGAATTGGAATGGATAAAATAAGATTGATGATTATTTAATAAAAACCGTTGAATATTTTTATCGATTTGTGAAAGAATAAAATTAAAATTATTAATATGATTTGGTTAATAATGTGGAACCTTAATACTTATGGAGTTATATTAGATCTTGTTTTTATGAAAAACTGGTGGAATTCAGTTGACATAAGAGATAATACCTATAATAGATTATGGTGATAGTTATCTTACACTAAAATGGTTGTGTGTAGTATATCATATATTTTATTATTTCATATAATTCAACCTTTATTTTATATTTTAAATTCATGTAACTAATATTGATGAATAGAAAACTCCCCTTAAGCATGGTAGTCCATTTTTTTATTATGAATGGACTTGATTGATTTTGAAATAGAGGTTATCTTTGAGTGATTGAGGAGATCAATTTATGTTCAAAAACCATTATATTATGAGGTATTTTGATTAAAAATATTAGGATATTTGTGAGGATGCTATTTCTAATTATCTAGGATAAGAAGGATATTCCATAACTAGGGGAGAAAAGGGAGAAAATGACGGGGAAGAGAAAAAATGCTACTTGATAGGATTATTGATTTTGAAATATAATTATTATTTGTATTTTAATGATGTATAATAAGATTGGGTTTTATTTTACATAAGATATTATATTTTATCATTTAATATAAAGTTGTTAGTTAGTCTAATGGAAATAGAAAATGTGATACCATGAAGATAATTGACTATAATTTTAGTTAAATTATAAAAAAATATCTATATATAGAAGAAAAAATATAGACAACAGAATGATTATGATTAGGTAAAGGGTTTCTAGTTATCTATTACATGACATGGTCAGATAGCTTCTTGATAAAATACAATAGATAAAGAACTTATAAGAGAAAACCTGAGAGGTATATATCATTCATATAAACTAGTTTCTATATTTTGGTTTAAGATAATAATTAAATCACCCTTATATCATATTTATATTTATTGGAATGGATCATTTACAATCACATGACTATTATATGTTTTTAAAACCATTTTTATGATAATGTAAGGAATAATCTGGTCGAAGATGTCTTGAGATAATGAAAATTGACATAATTAAAAAGAGCTTCAGTTGATAGGGAGTACTATTTTAGATTCATTATATCTATTAAATTCCATATGTTTCTCATGATTTTTAATATTTTTAATTGTCATGAAGTATTTATATTTCTAGTTCTACTTTTCAGTAATAATGTAAATATTTTATTGAACACCCCCAAAAAATGTCAGAAATGTAATTTTTATGGAAATAAATTAGAAATATTTTGGATGGGATTGGTGTGACATCCCAAACATGGCTTCCACATAACCCATTCCTTGATCTCGGTTGGCTAAATGACCACTGGCACATCTTCCCATAAGATAGGGTGGCCTAATAGTAGTGGGGGTGTAAAGGTGAGACATTGAGGAGACTATACTATAATGTGAGAGCAAACATCAGGTGTAAGAACAACATACAATAGGGGAAGAAAAAAAATTATAATGAAAATAGTGAAAGTCTAAATAATATAACAAGAATCTTCATAGGCCATGTCGGGTATATATATGCATGCATGGAATTATAATACAATAAGGAAAGAGAATAGGAATTAGGAATACAAGTATAAGATAAAAAATTAAACAGACTTCAAAAGCTGCTGCATAGCATCATGGACCTATGCTCAGTCCTCTATTCCTGAGATCCATCTAAAGAGAATGAATCAACTTCAAATAGAGTGATGCTTACCCCTATGGAAAACTGTAGGAAAAAAATATTCTAGGGTTATAAAGGAATACCATATAGTTTTTGAGATAAATCTCAGTAAACCACCACAAATGGTGTCTACATGTAAACAAAGTAAGCACCCATATGTAAACAATGTGAAGGTAACATGAAATGTAAAAAAAGTTGAATTAATGAATAACCACCAGCTCATCTTCCAAATGGACACCTACTGGGTCTACCTGCATCAGCTAAAGGATTGTATGTATGACCATGTCACCAGACACACACACACACACACACACACAAATATATAGTATAGGTAGGTGTATATATATATTCGGATGGATTGGGAAGTAAATATCAGCCATCTAATACCATTGTATCTCTCTGTGTCTAACACCTAGAACAACTCCGAGGGATCTAATAGCCTCATGGAAACACATTAGTGAGCTATAATGTTGTTTCCTTCCTCAAGGATCCCATGGTCCTTGGATCCATATGTAGAAACTCACATGGTCTTCTGCAGTATAAAGATCTCACATTCTTTCATTCCAAATTTAGAATCATACATGTTCTTCTACACCTCAAGGCTCTCATGGTCCTTAGATACACAGCCATAGGGAAAAACATTAATATTATACAATGTAAGGAAAACAATATTACATCATTTCTATTTAAACATTATAACCAATATACAATCTTGTTATAAAAAATTCATGTAAGTTAAAATCCATTCAATCCATTTAAACCATTTCATTTGATATCAATTCAACATTTATGTTTATGCCATATTATCCAAGAAAATTTATACAGATTTCCCCATACTGAAATTCCATTCCAAGGTAATGTGTCAAGTCTCATGTGTCATGTTAAATCATCACATGTCAAAGTTTAAATTTCCAATTCAAGGTATCCAAATAATCCTTGAGAAACCTTTATATAAGCCAGATACATACGGGACATGGGTCAATTAAATTTAAACCCAAGTCTAGAGCAGAAACCATAATTCACCTTTTTGTAAAATTGTTATAGAATGGAAAATTTAGGTGGAACATCCCATGTTAGTCTAATAGAGAGAAATGGTGATAACCAAACCCATAATCAGAAGTCTATTAACCGATTTCATCACACTACATTCAATTTTACATGATGGAGCCAAAAAACTATGGAGATCTACAATGGTTGACTCATGGAACAACAATAATAAATATGAAATGGTCAAAAATCAAATGGAAAACTACATGACCACCTACCTTAGGGTCATACATAATGACATGATGAGTATCAACATCATATTTAAAATAAGATGGAGTATATATGATTTTTATTCCAACGACCAAAAAATTTGAAGATTCATCTTGTATCTAAATAGTTCAATATATCATAATATTTAGAGAGGATATATGAGCACAAAGAGTTATCCAAACCTCATGGGATCCAATTCCACTAATAAACTAAATATCGGACACTGGGAAGAGGAGTTATAGGTGAATGCAAAATGAAATGTCTTGAGAGCTCAAGGGGAGTAACATAGGGATGTTGTGTGCACAAATAAAAGGATAACTGAAATTAGAACATAAGAGGTGATATTGAAAAATGGTCAATTGCCTTAAAAAGTGGCTCGCACGGTGTCTGCTCATTTTTTGGGCAATCTGTGGGCACATCGTGCATACCATACTACTTCATTGTTCCCACCACATGAATAATGTGAACAATTTCAATAATTATTTATAGACTGTAATGATGTGATCCAGATCCCCCTACAGCAGCCGCATGGCCCTGTACCTAGTATCATAGTTGCATGAAAACCATGCAACCTAGTCTAATTTCCCTATTTCAGAGTTGCGAGATTTGGTTGATCTCAACACGATCTCATGAACTCCTTAGAATGATTAGTTGACATCCTTAAGACCATTTTAGAAATTCAAAAAAAAAATAATGATTAGTACCTTATTCAATGTGTCGGGTCATTACAACCTCCCCTATTTATAGCAACTCATCCTTGAGTTTTCTTTATAAGGGTAAACATGTACTATTTGAAATGAGTTCCAAACACTAATATCGTATATCATCTTCCCTCTACCACGTCTTGTCTAGTACCAAGTCTTTCTACCATAACACTCACACAAGGGGAACAATCATTCCTCAGAGTGTCTCCATGCTCCAATCAATAATACGAATTGATTAGTATTTGAAAGAAGCATCTATATACATCTCATCTTCATCAAGCTGCAATTTGTGAAATGGGTTGGGATAATATCGGCGAAGATGAGATACATTAATGAAATATTTCATTGATTGGTATCTTTGAGTAAGTTCCAACCCGTAATCCAGTTGTCTAATCCACCTTACAACCACAATGGTTCTAATGAATCTCAATGATATCTTACCTTGATTTAAAATATGTATATTCCCTAATATGGGAGAGATATTCAAGAAAATATGGTCTTCGACATCAAAGTATAAAGGTTGACAGAACCTGTTGATGTTGGAATGCTATCTTGACTGAGCTATCAGAATATGCTTCGGGATTAGCTATACCTTATCTGCAATCACCGACACAAGATTAGGCCAAAGCACAGATGGTTCACCTGCCTCTAACCAACACATAGGGTAGTGAAAATTCATACTATACAAGGCATCATAGAGATCCATATCTATGGTATATTTGAAATAGTTTTAATAAGATAACATTATCAAAAGAATGAGTTTCTCCTAGAATCCCCCAAATATGAGCAAGAAAGAATGAATAATATCCTAAAGAACATGTATTTGACACATCATCTTCCCATCGGTCTGAGGGTGATAAGTAGTTCTAAAAAGTACAGGCGTACCCAAGGCCTTTTTCAACACATTCCATAACCCTATGTTGATGCAATAACCTCTATTGGAAACAACAAAATGAGGTGATCCATGAATATGTACCACCTCTTTAATATACAAACTTCCCATATTATACACTTATTATTTCTCTTGCACTGATAAAATGTGTGTGACCATCCTAAAAAAATCAATGGAACCCACACTGTGTCGTTTCCATGAGGTTATCTAGGTTAACCAGTCATGAATTCTATTGAAATATCATCCCATTTTCACTGAATGGTGGACAACGGATGAAGAATCCCTTCCATATGCAACTGTTCCTCCTTCAGATACTTATAGGTGGGGCATAGCATACCGAAACTAGTTATCTTATATTAAATGTTGGGACATTAATACTAATATCATAGTTCATGATCCATTTTGGTGACTCCTATGTGAATTTTCAATGTTGAGGCATTGAAATCCCCCATATTCCCCTTTATTATGTTTTCTGGGACCCATACACGCTCATAGAATGAAATAGTATCATCTCTATCAATAGTCGAACCAGAAGATTTATCATCACCTGAGATACTTCCCTGTTGGTAAATTCACTCAATATCATATTGTTATCTCGACCGTACTCATTCCAAAGGATTGGATGTCACTATTATGATTGGGAAAATATTCATACTAAAATCCCCTTGAACCTCAACATGTATATCTATGAATATGTGAATAATAATAAATTCATCACCAGGATCTTGAAAATCCAATGTCTATGTAATTTGGCTCGGATCATTGGCTAATGAATTCCCAATAAAAGAGTGTAGGCATGTTCAAAATCAAAAAATTGCAAGTACTCAACCCATATACGATGCATGAGTATCTGATCCCACTAATTGAAGATATATTTGAGGATATTTTGGTTTATGAACACCACAAAAATCTCCCCAAATAATTAATGTCTCTAACAATATATGGGATGAACAACTGAAGCGTCCTCGAGGTCATGTGTCGGGTAATTTCACTCATGATGCCTCAGTTAAAGAGAAACATTTGTGACAACGTTATCACCTTGCATCAAAACAGATCCAATGTCGATACCTGATGTGTCACAATAGACTTTATAGGGACTTAGTGGATTTGTAAAAATTAGTATCAATTTTAATGTAATTCTTCCCTTCAAATTTTAAGAGGCTGCTTCACAGGCTTCTAAAAATTCAAATTTCATCCCCTTCCTCCTCAGACTTGTATGTTGTGCTGCAAGGTGTACGAAATATTAAATGAATCATATGTAGTATTCTAAAACCCTAATAACCTCCTAATATCAATGATGTTCTAGGGATTCACCAATGGAACCACAACCCACACATTCTTTGGGTAAATAAAAAATCCAAAATCTAAGATGATGTGACCTTGGATGTAAACTTTATCGATCCAAATTTGGAATTTGTTGAGCTTAGCATAGTATTGATGATATTTCAGTTTATTCATCATGATAATAATATGTTTTCAGGGTCTTTCCTCCAATGAAAACACATAAAGTTATCATCTACGAAGACTACCACTAATGAATCCAGATATGGATGGAAGACCTAATTCATAAGTTCCATGAATGACACATGTGAGTTCATGAGTCAAAATTGAAGAACCAGGTACTCTTATAAATCATACCTACTCCAGAATGATATTTGAGGTATGTATGAAGTCCATACACTCAGCTAATGATATCCTAACAAAAAATATGTCATTGAAAACCACATTTCTCATCAAAGATGATCAAATAGGCCATCTATTATAGGCAATGGATACCATTTATTGATATTTAGATAATTCAACCTATAGTAATCCACGAAAATCCTAAGTGTACTATCCACCATATTCGAAAAGTGGATAGGTGAATCCCTAAGAGGAGTTCTTGGACATGTAGAAAATTTCACCTCAAAATCCTCGGACAGATTCATTATCTCCAAAAACTCCTTAGGTGCCATCATATATAGAGGAAAGGTCACAAGTTCCACTCCTAGCATAAGCTATGTAGTAAAATCAACCTATCGTTCCAATGGTAGAACATATAAGTCACTAGAATAAATGTCTCTAAAACATACCAATATTGGAGGAAAATAGCATGCTTCA
Source organism: Viscum album (assembly GCA_963277665.1). Lineage (NCBI taxonomy): Eukaryota > Viridiplantae > Streptophyta > Magnoliopsida > Santalales > Viscaceae > Viscum > Viscum album. The sequence goes on along the minus strand of OY728140.1, from coordinate 1,072,847,031 downwards.
ACCCCTAGTCTTCATGTTAATAACATGAAATCTGTGTCGTAACACTATCAAGCCTCTACTATTTGTTTTCTTCTTATGTCACACAAACATACCATTATCCTCTATGCATTTTCTTAACACCCTATGACAATGGATACAACACCCTCTAACCATAGTAGTCAATATGGTATCTATCTAGAACTAAATTTTCCATCGCCAAGATTACATTAAAACCCATCATGGATAGAACATACAAGTTCAATTTGAATAGGTAACCACCTATCTCTAGGGGGATGTTTTGAAAACTGATAACACCCTCTGAATGAATACCTAGGGGTGTATGTAGCATCATAAATCCATGATAAAACACATCATCAAGACGTAGAATCTTAGTGATATCCTCATATATGAATGGTTGAGAAGATCATGTATGAAAAATGTAGATACTAAAGTAGAGCTTACTAGAATAGTACCTCATACAGTAGACGATATGGTGTCCTTCTCCTGTTGTGTAGACTGAACAATATGCAACTTTCCAGCATCGCGGTCCTATGTCACTACCTAGATACCTTGAGCTAGGCCACTTTACTTGTGCTGAGAATCATATGTTTGGTTGCCTCTGCCTCCACCACCCCCTCGTCCTAATTGACCATTTGTATTCAAGCAGCATGACTTTCGTGATCATGCTAACCACGCTACTCCTTGTGAAGTAAGTGTAGATCTTTTCTCACTAGGAAAATGGGGGATGGTTCTATAGAAATGGTTTAGGTGACCAATCCTACCACAACCTATACTCTCAAATGGATTTTGTGGACACTGATATATTAGGTTCATTGTCTTCTCGCACTTGAAATGTGCATTATAATTATCATTACCTGGAGCCTGACTTCTGCTTCCTCTATGAGAGAACTCAATGATTCCTTTCCACCCAGTAGATGATCCACTAGGGGCTTTAGGATCTGAATCACCCTAGGTCACACCATCTACATCCATTATATTTTTCATTATAATTAGGATTTGGTTTAAAATTTATGAAATGGTGGTCAACATGAAAATGTTGACATGTGACTGGATGGTGTAATATAGCCAATCCTCAAATTTCATCATATCCATAAGATCATCAGTGGCTAGATAAGTTGAAAATAATTGTAGCTCATTGAAGGGGGAAGAATAGTCCACATCTAACATGGTCCCTAGCTGTATATTCTTGAACTCTCTAGATCTACTAGACCTTATATTCTGGGGAAATAAGTATTCATTAAACTCAGTCTGGAATTTAACCCAAATAATCTCTCTATGATGTCATGCTTTAGTTATGACAACCCACCACCTTTTGGATAATTCACATAACATGTAGGATTCTAGCTTTAACCTCTTCCTTAGAGGAGCCTCTATGTGCTCATAGATAGAAAGGGTAGACTCGATCCAAGACTCCGGAGAAAAAAGTCCACCATCCCTTGATAAAGTAGGAGTATGTTGCTGAAAAATATCATAGAACACTCTTCCTTGATCTGGTATGGTTTCACTCTACCATGCATATTCTACATCATCTATATGAATCCCTATTGAATCTAGGTATCAGTTCCCAATTATGGTATAGTAGGAGGAAACACATTTGGATCATCTGAAAAAAAAAACAGATGACAAAAGGCTCGCCACCTCAGGAACATGATCATCACTTCCTTCAAGGTGTGTGCCTCAAGGAAATTTTAGATTCTTGATAGTAAAATTCCAAAAAAAATTTATAAGGGATTGAATCAATTTGGAGTATCACATTAGAAAAATAGGATAGGTACTAGAGCCTTTCTATGAGAATGAAAATACCTATCTTCCTAATTCTAATGCTCGGACTAGACGATACTACTAACATTAATAGGAAAAATAATGAATAACACTCAGTTACAACTACCATGGTTGGGTTCAGGCCAATTTTCTATATTAGGAATATGTTCAAGGTCATTCTTAAATTATATGTTACTTTAAACAGATGAATCCGATGATATGCCATTTTCCTACCAAAAAGGGACCATACACCTTATGATTATAATGATGACACTCACATAGATGCCATTTCCAATTAAAATTAAACATATCCATGTGATTATATCATTTCTCAAATGGATGATCTAGTTTGAATGTTATTTTATGATCCATAAGGGTCCATACACCTTATGAATCAAATAGTGTCACCTAATAACACATATCATTGAATAATTGAAATCCTACTGGAATGTGTCATCATAATATCATATATGTAAAATAATGGAAAACAATATGATATAGGCAATTCTCACTAAATATTTACACATGACATGAAAAAATGCATGGCCTATTCATATTTTGCCTACATGATTAATTTTCTACACATAATCTTCATTGCATCAGGTCAACCAATGAAATCGTGATTTCTAATATAAAAAATTCCAATAACATCACAAAACATTATAAGCACCCAATGATGACATGATGCTAACAATAATACCAGAATCACTAAAACAATTAATTCAAGAAACATGGCCCTTACCCCGTACATCAGTTCACGAAGCCCAAGAATGAATTGTTACTATGTCCCATGTGTTTCTTATCTCCATTATATTGTTTCAAAATAGTAAATAAATAATTTAACTACACTTTGATACCACATTTTGATGTACCAAATCTGGATTCCGTTTAATCTAATCCCCGAGCCCTACAAGAAACATGGCCCCTAGCACGTCTCCCCATAAGCCAGGGGATTCAGACTAGGAGTGGGGGTGTAATGGTGAATAATTAGAAAGGATATACCCCCCATGTCAGAATAAAAAACTGTTGTAAAAACAATATTAAATATTAGAAAAAATACAAAGATAAAGATCATGTAAATATGGGATGACTAGATATTATAACAAAAAGGATCATAGAAAGTGTCTGATAAGGATATGCAAAAATGGAATGCCCATAAAAATAGAAATTGAATAGGAAGTAGGAAAACCTGTACAAGATACCAAAGTAAAAAAAATTAAAAGCTCCATATAATCTCATACCTAAGACCGATCATCTACTCCAAATCTCTATCAAATAAGAAAGCATCAATATCCAGATGAGTGATGCTTTCCCTTATACCTACCTGTAGGAAAATAATTTTCTTGAGTACGAAAGGAGGATCAAAAATGGTTTGATATAAATCAATGTTGGACACAACAAATGGTGTGTACATATAAACTGAGTTGGTGCTTCTAATTAAAAAGTATGAAGGTATGAAAAAATTTAACAATGTAGAATTAATGAACAACCACCACCTCATGTTCTTAAAGGACACCTAGATGGTCTACCCACTTAAGCTGAAGGATGGTATATATAACCAAGTCACTGAACACACTCACACACACACACAGACATATCTATATATAGTATAGGTAGGAATATATATATATATATATATATATATATATATATATATACATATATGTTGGGACAGATAGGGACATAAATCTCAGATATCCCATATCAGGGTAGTTCTAAAGGTCCAACCCCTGACCAGCTCTAAGACTATTCTTGGTATCTTGGAAATATAGAAGTGAGATCTCGCATTCTTCCCTGCATTATGATTCTCACCTTCCTTGGGTCCACATCTAGAATCTCACGCAGTCTTCTTCACATCAATTATCTCATGGTTCTTAGGTCTACAACTAGAGGATCACACGATCTTCTGAACCAAAATTCTCTCAAGGTCCAACGGCCCATAGCTATAAGGAAAAACATTTATATTATATAACTTAAGGAAAACCATATTATATCACTTTAATTTATAAATGAAAACCAATATACAATTACTTAATAAATAATTCTAGTCAATGTTAACTTCATGTTGTTATGTGAAACCATTTCATTTGATATCAATACAATATTTAGGTTTTGTCCATCTCATCCAAGCAAACCAATAAATGTTTTCACACATAGAAATTTCAAACCACTGTAATGTGTAAAGGCTTAGGTGTCATTTCAAATACTCAGATGGTAAATTTTTGAATTCCAATTTAAAGGATCCAAATATCCTTGGGACACCATTATATAAGTCAAATATACATGGGACATGGGTTAATTCAATTTAAAACCAATTATATATGTATACACCATAATTGAAAATGATGGAAAATTGGCATAAAAGGGAAAATTTTGGTGGAACACCACTCGATAGTCCATAGAGAGAATGGGTGATAACAAAAATAATAAACATGAGCCTATTAACCTATTTTATGAAATTATGTTCAATTAGACATGATTGAACCAACACAATATAGAATCTTTACAAAAGTTAGCTCATGGAACACCATAATTAAATATGAAACTGAAAAAATTCAAATGGAAAACTTTTTGATCACCTACTTTAAGGACAAAGATGTTGACTCAATGAGTATCTACCACATATTTGGAGTAGGTTGGAGTAGATCTTAGTTTCTATCCAATACCCTAAAAATTGGTCGAATGAGCCTACATCAAAATAGCACAATAAATGGGATGATTAAGCATGAAAAGAAGATAATGCTTGTTATTCCTTACCACAAGGGTTCCAACAACACCTATAGATTGAATATTTAAAACTAGATAGAATTTTTTTGGTGATTCAATAATAAGAAGGATTGACTGGTTATGGGAAGGAATTTATGGGTATCTTACACACAATTCAATGAATTAATGAAATTAGAACATATTATGGGAGAGAAGAAATGATCATTCTTACTTAAAAACTAGCTTGCACGGTTTCTGAACATAATTTGTCCAAATTATACACACACCATGAACAGTTCACTACTTCACTGGGCACACTGCATGACCTCTGTGCATGGTTTCACAAACCGTATGTAGTCTAGGAAGAAGGGATTTTGACTCCCACTACACCAGGCAGACAACTATGCAACTGGGTCGCACGGTTGAAGAAAATATCTACGACCCATTCGGATTTCCCCATTTGGGAGTTTCATGCCCTTGTTGAACCCCAGACACTCCTGTGACCTCTTGAACATGATTAGGTGACATAATAAAGACCATATTAGGCATTAAATGATAAATACTATTATTATTTACCTTTACCAATGACTCGGGTAATTACAATTGGTAAATATAAGAAAGATACAATTGATTGGATGAATATTGATTTAGATGACTTATTTATTTATGTAAATGAGATTCCTCAATAATAATATGTTTTGATTTCCTAAGGACCATGTCTCTTGATGATGATTATTATTCAAGATAGGATGGACCATCCAATATTATTTTTCCCATTATCTGGAGGTCATACAAAAAAAATATTAATTTACTTTTCATTTCATTATTCATATGAAATTATTTGAAATTGTGAGGGATAAAAATGATTCCATGGATATATATATTTAATAATTTATTATAAATCATGGCTTATGGAATTTAAAAAATAGAATGTGTGGGAAATAAACAGTAATAAACCGCAATCCATTATCACATATCATAAGAATATGACATACATTATTTGGATTACATATAAGTGTATAAATTCAAGATATTAGCCAAGAATCACTGCCAAGACCATCTTATTAGATTTGTTTCACTCACCATTAGATCATTTCCTTAGTCACTATTCACACTAATGTCTATGATAGTAGATAAAGTCCATTACATGCCATGTTTCACTCTCCATTATAGTCCTTACTCTCGTATAAGATATCCATTTTTACGCAATGCATTAGAGGGCTATATGATTTTCAGCCCACATGTCACATAATTAAGTTCATAAAACTATGAACCCAAAAAAGAATAAAGTATTGAACATATCATTGTATCAAAACCCAAAAAAATATAAATGTGTTTCATAAACATCTTATCATTTCACCATAACATAAATCATTTATAAAATTTGTTTCATAAGGGTTTCATTATAGATTTACTATCCAATGTAAAGGAATCTTGTTTCATAGAATCATCATTAAATAAATATCATCATAAGACATCAAGATAATGAAATTATATGGTATCATAAAATCATATTCCTGATGAGGCATAAAATCACATAATAGATATTAACATCAATGAAAAATACTATACAAATAACACATTGAAATTTCTTTGAATAATAGAGAATAATATACAATTCCTTTGATAAAATATTTAGTATAATTCCTAGAATATGATGCATTTTTTGTCTTTGTAAATTAAATGGTTAAAATATTAAAATAATCATCGATGAAAATAATGTTCATGTTGGGGGGATCCATTAATTCCATATACGGTAAACTATATAATTATTTTCACCCATATAAACAAAATTAAATGTTTTCTTCATTAGAAATTTATTAATTAAAAATATTACTTTTAAAAATATATAAATATTGTAATACATAATGAAATTAAAATTTATTAAATAGTATCCTTAGATAGTTAATTAATTATATAGTAATAATTCATGTTTATGTGTTTTAATAATTTTTATGAATTATAGATGTTATATATTATTATAGAAAATTTGAAAAAACATTCCATAGTATTGAATCGACTATGAATAAAAATAAGATATACTACAAATTGTTAATCTGGAGAAGCCAAATTTCAAGATGTACTAAATTGACCAGAGGAAGTATCCGTCATCGGTATGATGAATTATGTAACATCTTGATTTAGAAATGTACATGGTGGGATTGCATGATAAATTAAAAACCATATGCCTCCCAGATTGTCCATGATGAAATATTCTTTAAGGGATTATGATACCGGAAGAAAAATCAAGATAATGCACATTATAATTCAAAGTGAAAACAAATATTGATTTCTACAAAGGGTTGTATTGACCATATAGAATGTGGATCAACCAAAAACCTATTGGATCAACTGTGGAATATCTCACTAAATCATTGATAGACTACTTGAAATCCCATATCAAAGCCCACATTGAAGCCACCGCGTGGTTTGACGATCTCTTAGGTTTCATGAAGGTCATATAGTTACCATATGATGAAGTCATGTAGTTGTATGTTAAGTTAAATCAACCACATATATATGTAGTTTTTTCACATGTTCTAAAACTAGAATGTGTAATGTTTTAAATTTTTGGATAGAATATAAGGAAAATAAAATCGATGGAATGACCATTTCAAGGAATCAAATCATGTTTTGTTCACAAAGTGGTAGGTATTCCATGTAATAGCTAACATAGATCCCCTTAAACTGCCTTGTATAAAATTATGTACTTCCAATAAAATCCACAAAATTTAATTCAACAATAGAAGTATTAATTTCTCTTGGATTTAATGAAGATTATGGAAATTTAAAATGATACATTTCCAATTAATTTTTAAAAGGAAGTATTCCTTTTATAGAAATATGATGAAAAATATTATGAACACATAAATCAAAAAATAGAATGTTTTTTAATATTAATAATTTGTACTACATGATATACTATTTTGATCTTGAAATCATCTTACGATTTGAGAACATGAATATGTATTTATATATATGTTTATAACCTGAAGAAAAAATTGAGAATATGAGAAACATCAATTGAAGATCAAATCATCAATCATATTCATTATCAAATTATTTATTCTACTCTTTATCTCTATATTTTATTATATTAGAGATGTGATTCTATTAGATAAAATTTTTATTTATATATTCTCCTACATTATATTAGATGGAATGATATACTCTCTTTTATTTATTCAATAGATATTTACTCCCACCATAATTGTGGAAGAGGATACATATAACCTAACAACCTGGTGTGTTTTTTTCTAAGACCTTATTTAGGTTGGGGATATATATATATTAATAAACACCCATTATAAGGGGTGAAACTAATTATAGGGTATTTGGTTTTGGATTGATATTAAGCCTATTTTTTTAATTCTAATTTTTATTTTGAATTTTTTCATCATCTATTTTAAAATAGTTCTAAAATTTGTTATATCAAAATATACTTTAATAGTTAGTTTATTCATGTGACAATTCAACTTATTAGTGGTAGTATATTGTTCTTAGAAAATTTGAATAGTATTAATAATATCCTAGCTGTGTTTTTTATTAATAATTGAGTTATTAAGTATATCCTAGTTCATAACATGGATGTGTTTAAAAATGGGGGATTGAGTTTAAATTATTTATAAATATAAACTTTAATCCTAAACTCATATCACCATCATTTTGAGATGTCCATATTAACCAACATTAGGTTTCAATTTCTCTCATTCTTACATATTGTTTCATATACTTAACATTAATAAGGTTTTTACCAAGTTCTTATTTTCTAATAGTCATTTAATATATATTTATGGAATCTAAATGTTACTATAATTATACAAATATACATTATTATTATAATGGTCAATGTTATGGCCACTGGAGAAAAATTAAAATCCATTTTGATTGTATGGTATTTTATAAATTTTGATCTATTATTCATAAATATAAAATACCTATGATTTTTATAATTGATTTAGGATATCCTACCAATGAAAATTTTAATTCAAACTATAATTAAATGAAGGGCTAAATATAATATTTATGAGAATAAAAATTTAATAATGAAGGAATAAGTTATTTTATTGAAATGGGATCAAATAATTATACTATTAAATAGGAAACATTCAAAACTAATCAAGATGAAACAATCTATGAAATTCCTCTTATGATCAATTAAATCCTATATATTATGGTTATACTTGGATAAAGGATAAATGAATATCATAATTTATTTAAATTTTGATATTTCTACCGAATCGATGGAAATGAATAGTTATTTCAATCTAAGAGTCATGGGACATTCGAAAACTACCCGTCAATAAAATTATTAGAATGATGATGATGTGTGATGAAGATCTCAACTTAAAAAATAAATAGTAAAAATTGAAGAATATGTTTATTTCTTAAAATTAATTCCATTTGAAATATAAATAAGCAACCAAAGTAGACAGTCCATGTAGATTTGGAGATGATACTGAATGTGATGATAAAATGGATCTCTAATCCGAATGATTAAGTAATATTGTTAGAAAATAGAATTATTTCATATTTCAAATTTCAATTGAAAATATAAAAAATGATTAAATTGGATGAAATAGTTCATGAAAGATGATTTAACAAATGAGATCCAATTTATAGAATTTCAAAGAAAAGGAATCATTAATGGGACATTAATAAAGTCAAATATGAGAAAATATATGATAATATTTTCAAAAAGTCCAATGAATGTGAAAAATTCCACTTGGACTGTATCTAAGAATAACTATAGGGAGTCAAATTCCATCAAAGAAAATATATTGAATTTTTTTTATTATTTATGGACACTAATTCTGAGGTTCCCACTACTAATTCAACTATTATTTTTGATGATTCAGAAATGTATAATGATGATTTAGATGTTTAATTGGATATTATTTAAGACACAATGAATGAATAATAAGATAAATACATAAATTATAAAAATATTAAAAATTTATGTGATCTAGAAAAAATTAGATATTAGTATATAAATACAAGTGAATGAAAATTTACTAAACTAAAATACAGATATGAAATTGTAAAATTAAAAACATAAATATTATTTAGAAAAAAATAATTAAAAGTGGAAAAATTTTTAATATCATATAAGGTCAAAACCAAAATAAAAAATCCCAAATTTTAATTGATTTTGGTTCAAGATACCAAATTAATATGTACAAAAAAAATATTCACAGTTCTAAAAAACATTTCATTTAGGAAATATACTAACATAAGAATCATTACAAAAAAATTCTAATTAAAAAGTTTTTTATATCTAAATAATTTTTAAACAATAATTTAAAACAAATGTGGATGACTATGGTTTTCTTATTACATTTTAGGACCCATGAATATCTATAAACCAAAACCATTTCTTGTTTCATTGTATTTGTCTTTTTTTAAGAGGTCAAATTAAAATATATGGTTTCATGAAACTGGTTGTTTCTAATATATAATCATGACTATTAAATATTATATAGTATATAAAAAGAAATCAAATATTTTATATGAACTTATAAATTTATCTTTTTAAGAAAAAAATCTTTAAAAAATTAATCCAACTATATTAAATCATGATGATGATATGGAAAATCCAAATATATATATATATAATTAGAAAAATAAATCAAATCATTCAATTGAATTCCATGACAAATATCCCTCAAATAGACTATCAAATCAATTATAGACTTGAATATTACATTAAATAGTAATGTTAGTCATCCCCATGAACTATTAAACCCCAAATGAACCATCACTTTGATAATGCAGGGGGTACAAAATATGAAGGTGATCAAACATGAGTTTCACTATGAAACCTATGTGAACATAAATCCTTTTTGTTAATTTCATAAATGAAGTAGTTAATGATGATAATTGGGTAAAATTTATTCAAGGATAAATTTATCAATTAGAATGAAATAAATTCTATGAATTAATAGATACTCCTAAATACTACATAGCTTTTATCACTAAGTGGGTGTACCAAAAAAAGTATGATGAACATAGCATAATAATTTGAAACAAAAATAAGATAGGTTTCAAGGGGTTGTTGTAAATAAGATGTGGTTCAAATTGAATATTCCTTCACACCAATAGCTAGACTCAAAAACATCAGAATATATCTTTCTTAGGTGGCGAATCAAAATTTCATATTATAACAATTGTATATTTATAGTGAATTCATGAATGGTTATATTATTAAGGATTGTTTTAGTTGAATACCACCTATATTTTTATATATTTTATATAAGTCTTCATTCTATATAAAAAAATATTTTTTTATGATTTATAACATGTTTCTAAATTATGGTACGATGGGATCCACAATTCTATTATTTCAAATAGATTATCAAAAGGTGTTATTGATCGTACCATATTTTTTAAAAAAATTAAAAATTATATTTTAGTAGTAGAAATATTTTTTTGATGAAATTATCTTTGGGTAAAAAAAGTATGTATTTTACTTTGAAATATTTTTCAAAATGAATTGAAAATGTGTTTTCAGGGTGATATAAGGTTTTCTCTTAGTTTTTAAAGTATTCAAAACATTTATAGAGCCATTTTAAATCAACTAATTTATATAATTTATCATTTAAATTATTTTTTCCTAGATAACTAAAAATTAAATTGAACTCCAATTAGTACCACCTATGAAATGGATGATGAGAAAACTGATAAGTTCATTGGTCAGACCACATAAACAGGTATGATAGGGAGCTTACATTATTAAATATTTTACTAGAAATTTTTTTAGGTCGTAATAATTTTAAGACACACAAGAATGGGATATTTTTTTCCATTTAAAAATCATGACCAAATTTTTTTCCCAATTGGTGTATTGAAAATTTTGAACAATTATTTTTTAAAATGATTTATGAAGATGAAAATAGAGAAGAATAAGACAATAATATTTATTCTGGTTTGGGCCCCAAATATCCTCTAGTCCACTCAACTAATTCTCTCTCAATAAAAATTTTTTCACTAAAGAGGTGATCTTATCCTTATACCTCTATAAATTAGTACATGTATATGAATGATTAAAATAAGACAAGTTATTTTATATGAAACCTCTCAATCCAAAACTATCAATGAGAAGTTAAAAATCTACAACAACATAGTACTAGAAGCGAAAACACTATGAAAAAAAATATTTTGTGATTTCTTTTGTATCAAATTAATCTCATAGTTTCTATTGTAAATAATTGATAAAGTATCTTTTCTATTAGAAAAAAATCTTTATGATTTAAAATATCCATTGATATACTAGATATATATTATCATCAATGAAATAATGAAATAGAAAGATGTACATGTTAATAATAATAGGACAAGCTCTAAGTGGATTGTGAACAAGTATGTATCAAAATTATTACTCACATATACTCCATCCCAAGATGATATAAAATATTATAAATGATATATATATTTTGTGGTAGGATGAGCATATTTTTTTGGGATAAGGCATGTATGTCTCCAATTATTATCTCTTTAAAAAGTTAAAGGAATTTCAAAAATATAATTTTCAATATCTCTTTACAATAAAAGAATAAATCTCACAGTATTTATCATGAATATTCTTGTAATTTTGGTAAAAAAGATCCAAAAATGTAATAAGATAAAATAAAATAATAGAATAAATCATTGTGATTTGAAATTTAGTTTTTAACAACTAGAGAAAAATTGTATATTTCCATAGAAATAAGAAATAGTAAATCAATTGAACAAGTTTCTTTGAATTTTTCATCAATAATTTTAAAACTGATTAATTCAATAAAAACCATTGACAAAATCACACGAATTATCATGAATTGAAATTATATTTATTATTGATTGAAATATACGGTAGAGTACATTTGGTATTTTCCAAATTATAGATAACAATATACGGTTTTCTTTATAATTTTGAGTTAATGATCCTTAAGATCATTCCACAAAAATGGGGTTGATTTCAAAAGTATTGAAAAAGATCCATATATTCACTATATGGTTCGATAACTGATTCTTACATTTACTCCAAATATATGGTTCAAAATTAAGGTTCCTAATTTAATTTATTTTTCACTAACCATATGTTTGGTGTAAAATATTTTTTATCTAAATTGAATCCACTCATTTAAAAAACATAGAGAATAAATTAAATAAAACATTAACCTGAAATGACTATAGAGTGATAATTTTTTTCATAAAATATAATATTAAAAAAATTCTTATTGTAGTTTCATTATTAAAACAAAAATGGCTATTTTTTAGCATCAAAATTAAAAATTCATCAAATACTAGTCTTAAAACAACACCTTCTCAAAAATCAACTAACTTTTGATGACCATTATGTCCATATAATAAAAATTAGAGAATATTTATAAAATTTAGATATGATAAATTATTAGTATAGATAAAAAAATATTTCTTATTTAATGTATTACAAACCAAAAATGAACAAATAATTTTTTTTACATTAAATGATTTCTGAAATAAAGAGAGTTATTTATTTGAATATTAAAAATATAAAAATTTATAAAAATTTATTAATGAATTAATTATGTTTCTAATTAATTAAATTTCAATTATGGATTTCACTAAACACACACCATGTGAAGCCTGTGTTCCACTCAACACCATGTTAGCTTGCATTAAATGTGATACTAATTATTAACAAAATAATTATGTATTTATAATAATATTTAAAAATAGTAGTTATCACATAGTCATTAAACATAGGGATGTGAATTGTTATAATTAATTTTTAAATTTTATCTACAATGAGTTTATTGAAATAAAAAAATATTTATTAAAAAAATACATAATTTTTGGCAAAATCTTGATATGTTTCAAAAATTCTATTTCTTTAAATTTTTTTCTATTTTCGGTGCAATAAAATATTAATAAATTTTGAATATTTTAAAGAATGAATCTGATAAAATAAAAATTAAAAATAATATTGAAATTTATAAATTACAATAATATAAAATTTTGAGATTTTTCTTAGATGTTTAATTTTTTGATGAATTGGGAAAAACATGGAATTTTAATTAAAATAATTATTGTTTAAATTTTTATATAATCCTAAATTATATTATTAATTGTTTTTTAATGTCTATTATTATATAAATTTAAATTAATTTAGTAAATTTTTTTTAATCAATTTCATACTGAATATTAATATAAAAAATTATGCATTTGATCATTTTTATCGACAAACCTTGTTTTCTAATCACATCATTGAGATTAATATAAAATAATATTTTGTGTAATTATGTGAATTACATTTTTAAAAATTTATTCCATAATCATAATCATCAAACAAAATATTATCTATTAAGGTCAACATAATTTTAATAAAAATTAATAGTGAATGAATTAAAAATTAGGTGCAATCATTAAGGTAAACATGGGTTTACATAAGGGGTCAGAATGAAATGATAATGGTAAAAATAAGCAATAAAAATTACTAAAGACTATTTTGTGGAAATATTTTAATAACCAATCCTCTAATATTCATTTTTTATAAATATTTCACAAATTTTGGATTATAAAAATGTGGGATCCCTCAATTATTTTCAATAATACCAAGCGTATCATATACTCCACATAAAAAAATTCAATCCATATCTTTTTATATTAAAACTATAAAACCCATTTTTCTTTAAATAAATACCAAAAAAACATTTAAAATTCACTTGCCTCTTCCTAGAATCCATATTTTTTGTATAAACTCATCAATGAAAAGGAGGATCTCCAGGGAATAGGTAACGTTCATCAACATGTGTTTTTGTTTTATTTCATCCTTTTTCTCATTTATTTTTTCTTACAAAATGATTATATAATAACATCAATATATTTATTAGTCCAGTGGGTTTACATATTAATTTTATTACCATCAATTTACTCCACTACCATCAAATGGGTTGGGAAATCATCGTTCGTGTATACGTCGAACACCACCCCACAAACAGATGTCGTTCATTTTTTCCATTACAACCTCCCATTGTTTTTTTAAATAATAAATTTATATATTATTTGTTATATTTATTTAATATATGTTTTTATTATAAAATTTAAATTTTTATATCACTTACACCATACATATTTAATTTTTTTGGTAATACTATAATATCACTGATGTGTACAATAGACTACTACCCCGCGAAGTGATGTAATTAATTCACATATTACATTAGAATGTATTAATGATGGGTTTAAAAAAACTATTTGATATATCTAAAATATAAATTATTAAGAATTTATAAAATTAAAAATCTACTTTTCATTCTTTCAAACTGATAAAAAATAAAAAAATCATTCATGTCTACATTATTAGACCGTCTTCATAAACAACGATTTTCATTTCCTATCACTAGATTTTATGGATTACCAATAATATTTATATAATGAATATATATATTATATTTAAATCATTTTTAAAATACTAGATATTTTGGAACCATAACCCTTGTAATATGATAGAAATATTAAAATTCGAAACATATATGGAAAACAAAGAGATTATAACTAGAATCATATCTTTATCAATGAATTGTTAATAAATGGGTCAAAATAAGTAATAATAAAATAATAATTTCTATTATGTATATATTAATAATTTTATTTAATAGGATTATAATAAAATTATATTTATAATACATGAGTTATAAATGTGTGCGATATAAGTCAGGACATGGGGTATGAGATTTTTGTCACAATTTTCGTTTTTAGGCATAAATTATATTATACATGTATATAATTTCATGAGGCGTATATAAAACCCATTTTAAAATTAAAATAATTAATTTATTAATACTCATGATAATTTATGATTCATTCTATGTGATTACTTCATTGTTCATATTATGCAATTATATGAAATTGGGAATGATTTTATGCTGTAGTTTAATCATTTATCGGTATTGTTTATGATCAAGACTATAATGTAGAAATATAATGATCAACCTCTGAATAATATTAATTAATTAACTTCTACTCTTGTTATTCATGATATATCCATTTAATTTTACTTTGTTTATACTATTTTATAATATAGATAATTAAGAATTCATGTTTATGAAAATTTGTCTTTATTTTTCCTTTAAGTCGAGAATTTTTTTTCATCTAATACCATTTTTTCTAAAAATGTTTACAAAATTGTATTATTACATTTTGTGACTTTTAAATGTTAAATTTATCAATGTTTTAATTTTTTTATAAAATATTCATAGTAATACTCATTTCACTTTCAAACCAATGTCATTTTCAATTTTATAGAAAATGTAAAAGGAATCTTTATTTTAATGTGTACGACATGAATAGATTATTATGACAACATGAACAATCAATTATTCAAATATTCCTCTATAATTTTTCAATATTAATTTAAAATATAAATGTTTTATATATTTTTTAACGTTTAAAAAATATTTTTTTATCATAGATGAAATGATATTTTCTTCATTAAATAATTGAAATGATCATTTAGAATTATTTTCCATCTATAATGACATTAGTTGGAGTAACATTTGTCCTACTAGGGAAATACCAAATGTTATTATTCTTATTAATTATCTAAATGGTTTATGTTTTTATGTTATGACGTTTACAACAAATATTTTTCTTTCACATGATATATCTTGAGAAAATATTTATATAACCGTCTACTTTTCATGGGTTATTCATTAATGAAATTATTATTAAATGTATCTCTTCTAGATTGGTCATGATATGATAATTTTTTTTTATAACCATTTCATTTAATTGGTTATGATATGATGAAACTTTCTGATAATGTGGAACACATAAATGTAATATACATTATATGACGAATTTGACCTCTATCACAATGCATTGTATTGCGTAACGATTTATATCCTAAGATATAGATAGAGGTGGAATAGGGAGTAAACACAGTTTAGTAAGATATGGATGGAATAGGGAGTGAGCACATTTTAAAATGTAATGGTTGGGATGGTGAGAGAACCCAATTCTATAATGAATTTTGTCAACTATAATGGCCTTGGAAATAATCACGAGCTAATATGGTATTGATTTTCAATTCTTATTTTTATGCAACTAAATCCATGTCAAATTATAATATTATGTTCTTATGTATCAGGCACATTTATTTCCATATTATTCATGTCTTATGAACTACTAATTATTCCCCTTAATCATGATTATTATCATTGATATACAACTTACGGCTATTAAAATGTTATGATCATGTTCTCATACCATAAATTTCATATTTTTCTTACGTATCTTCCATTTATACCCTTACTAATCATCTAAGATCACACATTCTTATTTTTTAGTTGCACTATTTATGAATATATGAGATATGCATGATATGTCTAATAAGGGTTCTATTTGTGAGTAAATTAGTGGGAGATGATGAAGCTCACTTATAGAGCTATGTTTATGTTTCCTTGTTTCCAAAGGTAATAAACTATTATGGTCCGCCTGAATGTTTTTGTGTAATATGAGGAATATTATTTGAAAAGTACATTAATATTATATTAATAAACCCCGTTTATGGGATAAGGGTTAAACAAAAAATACGTCAATTATTAATTCCAAAACCAAACCTCTAGAGTCAAGTATTACAAGGTAAAAATAAATAATTATTGGAAAATGGAATATAATATAATTAATACTTCATGAGACTCTATGTGAATGATTTTCTAATGTAAGTAACAATAATTAATTTATAGTTAGAAGGTTTGGAAATATAACATATAACAAATTTATAATAATGAATATAATTTCACTAAATATTTCATATATTACAAGAAATATTTTTTATAAAAACGCCAATGTTCTGGATGGGATAAGGGTGGAGACCCTTATACATTTGTGTATTTTGATGAAAATGAATCACAAAAAGTTTGATTAAAATTATATAGCTTTTCCATAACTAAATAAGAATTATTATTTAACATCTTGTCCCACTATTTCGTAAAAAACATGGAATCTTATCCCATTTTGTAATCTCTATGAAAAATAACTTTCAGAAATTATATAAAACATTCAAATGCCTATATAATATTTTTCACAGTTTCACTCAACTGATTTATATAGTTTTTAATACACAACCCATCAACTATAAATCTCACTATATGATCCTTTTAATTATCCTAAAGTGTGATACATGTAATAATATCACATTATAGGTTTTTAGTATATAAATTTATTGTAAATGAAATAGAAATAATAAATTAAAATTGATTAATTGAATCTAGAGGAGTTAGATAAATAGATTTAGAATTTAATAAAGTAATAAATTTTGGAATTATTTCACCTATTTATATAACTATAAACATCATCCAATAATAAACATAATCGAACAGATAACCACAACCAAATAAGGTAAAAAAAATTTCAGATTCAATTTTTTTTAACATTAACGAAAATAAAAAAGTACTATAATTGAATGGGAACAAAAATAACTATCCCAAATTCTATATCCAACCATTGGGGAATCACCCTCAAGACACCACCATCAAAACCTATGAAATATGGAATAGTATAAACCATGTCCACCATCATATTCACAAGATATCTATTCTTTTCCAAGGTCATACATAACAATGGCTATACACACACAAAGGTGTATATAAGATGTGATCCAAATCCTTGTAATAAGACACCTAAGAGAAATTATTCCTATATATAAACTTTGATGAAAAATTAACATATAAAATTTCACAATAAAATTTGAAATCATATTAATGAATCCATTTTTAATGAAAATGTTACCAATGAAACAATTTTAAGGGAAACCATATTTCAAATAAGAAATCATTAAAATTGAATGTATATAAGGTCCATAGTATACTGATATCTACCACCACATCACATAATAATCATTTTATATGAGGTAACCATGGGGAAAATACGTAAAGGTAACTAGAACATATGTGAGTCTATAAACATCAATGCATGGTGATTAAGATCCTCTAATGCAACTA
Source organism: Viscum album (assembly GCA_963277665.1). NCBI lineage: Eukaryota > Viridiplantae > Streptophyta > Magnoliopsida > Santalales > Viscaceae > Viscum > Viscum album. Next base: position 1,072,828,600 of record OY728140.1, on the reverse strand, counting down.
CCAAAATCATTCTTGTGAATTATCCACAAGAGGAGAAATTCTCCCAAAATTCATGTGGTCTCCAAATCAAAATCAATTTCCAACAATAACCCCATGAATAATCTACTAGAGTGGTTTCCATCCCAAAATTCTAGTTTTCTATGAAAATATCACATGTTTTGTTAGTGTTGTAGAGTCAATAATGCTAGATGATTCTGGGCCTTAGCCACTTCTTAGTCAATAATCATACTAGTTCATGTTTTCAAACCTAGAATATTATAGTTTCCTTTTGTTTAAAATTCCATTTCACTTATCACTTAAATCAACTCTCTCAAATAGAAATTCCATGGTTCATAATCACTCTAAGAAATCACTACTTTCACATTTATTTAATGATTAAACTCTCTCATTGAAACCACAATTTTACAAAAATCAAACCAATTTAAATTTTAGTTTCACACCAGAACAATTTGGAAAAACATTTCTCATGAATCCCAAAATTTATGGATACCATTTGAATACATAATAAGAATAGAACATATCGATTCCATCAATTTTAATTGTAAATTTCCCTTTTAAATTCATACTCACATCAATACTATTTTTTAAGATGCTTTGTAATTCTATCACAATACAATGACTCATTTATGGTGCATAATAAATAAGCTATCATGAATTGAAAACACATTATTCTAGGAAAATCATCTTTATACACATTTAATGCTTTAAGACTCTTTGAAATAACATTTCACACCATTAACTCAAGGATTTAACATATTTATGAATAACCACAACAAAACACATAGGAAACACAAACTCTTTCCCTAAGAAAACCCATGTTCACAACATTTGCATCTCAAATTCCTTCAAAAATAGATTTTTCACCAAAAAAATAATCTATAAATTACATTTCTGCAACCATTAAAGCATATAAAAATCATATAATAATTTAAATCATTGAACCATCTACCTCCCACTAAAAATAATTCGTAAATCGGTTCCAAAACACAAAAATAATAGCGAAAGACTATCTAAAGAAATGACCTAATAGTAAAAATACGTATTTCCACCAATAACACATATTTGAACCCTTTCTAGTTCAAATAACCCACAATTAAAGAAAACCCAAAGAAATTGGGAAGAAAAACCCTAGATTGAGGGAGACACCAATACAGGGAGGAACTTATTTGAAGATTACTGAAAATATAACACCAAACCAACCACAAAATTGATGTTCCAATAGAGTACGGAGAGGGGGATGGGGTGCCTATGGTGAGGAATCCCTACTAGGGAATATAGGGGAGGAAACGAGGTAAATTTTAATAATGGAATATAGGTAAATTTTAAAATTTTAATAACCTGGATAGTTCAAATGAGTTTCTAAATATAGTAGAAATATTGAATCCCTTACTATCCAAAAGTAAAAGGATGCACTGATATCCCACAAATTTTTCCCAACCATCAACCAACCATGTAGTTTCCACTCTCCAAAATGAACATATACAACATAGTTTCATGGCTGAGGGTTCATAGTTTCTTCTAATAGTGATCCAACTTTTTTCAAGATGAAAATATCTTTTTTCACCATAAAATAAAGGGGAAACCATGGGATGAATATAAAGAGTAAAAATAGATAGTAGAATACCTCACTATAAAATCATGGATGTGAGAATTATCTACAATATGAAAGGATTCGACCCCAAATAAGTAAACTAATATATTGACTAGACAAAAAAAATACCACACGTAAATCAAATATATCCACTACCACATGTAATGTGTATTAATAAGAGGATAAAAAAATACTCATACCATTGTAATTTACTTATCATGAAACACTTTCTATTGAGAATCCTCAATCTGTATAGACTATTCAAACATAGACAAATAAGGCTCCACTTTAAAATCTCCCCAGACAGATTTATGATTTTCTTTTTTAGTCGAGATATATGGGACACTTCATGAATTGATGTCAAATAATAATGAAAATCTGACTATTACTCCACCTTAAGAATCCTCTAAGCAATCTCAAATTGTTTAACAAAACAAGTCATTAGCTTCCCTTTCATACCTAGATGTTGGTGACCCTTCTCAGGTATAAAATTTAAGAATAATTAGTCCCCAATATAATACTATAATGATATGATCTAATAATAGGAAAAAGACATGTGATGAATCTATTCCATCAACAACAATTTCCTAATAAACATAACTTTTTCAAATGTTTAATTCACAAGGCTCGGTCCAAGAAACTAGGTTTCGCCCACTCATCCCAACACAAAGGCGACCAAAACAACTAACCATAATGTGCCTCCAACGGATCCATTCAAATTAAAAATTGGTATCTATTTTAATTGATAAACACAACCAACCACAAATTTTAATCCCACAAACCTCCAAAATCCAATACACATTCTAGTGAATTTCATCCAAAATATGATTCACCTACTCTATCTGGCCATCCGTTTTGGGATGTATGGTCTTCTCAACTTTTTTAGAATCACCATCACATTCTAAAGGCCTTCCCAAAACCACATGTAAAAATTGGTGTCCCTGTATGAATCTAATCCTAATAGCACACCATGGAGCCTCATAGCCTCCTTATCATACACCCGACCCCCCTTATCCACCTTGAATGAATCCCTTACTATAATGTAAAGGGATGATTTGGTTATACAATCAATCAGTAACCCAATGAGTTTCCTCCCCCACGGTGTACCAGCTATGCAAAAAACAATGTCCATGGTGATGTTTTCCAACATCCATTTCAAAATTGGTAGCAGTTGATGAAAAATGGAGGTCCATTGGTGATCTTATTTTACCTACTGACCTTTGTACCATTATGATACATATAAATAAAAATAACTTAATATGTTTCCATAAGAATTTCCTATTCACATCATATTACACCTTGTTACCACTAGGATTAATGTCCCATTGACACTAGTATTTATCATGCACCACTACCTTCTTTAATGAAAACATCACCATGAAGAGACCATTGAAGAACAAAACTACATCATTAGAAATTAACCACCCATTGGGAACCTCCACAAAATTTATAAACATCTCAAACTATTGGTAAAAATAATCACTCAAATTGTCATGCAAAATAAACTCCAGAAGATATGGTGTCAACTGCACCCTAGTCAATAACACACTATCATTGTGATCCATAGTCTCCAGGTGCATCTGACCACAAACACAAATCTATATCAACTCATCACTATAACATCTATATTCATGAACTAAAAAATTCCTAATCAAATAATCTCATGCTTTATTTCATTTTTATGGGGTTTAGAATATATCAAAATTGAACAATTAAGATAATTAACCAAATAATGCTACCGAAAATTCAAATCCATCTTGGAGAAAATGTATGTTATACTCTTATGTTCCAAATAAACTAAAAAAATCATATAAAAGATAACAGATCAACATATTTAAGACATGTGTAATTGAAAATAAATCTAGGTCATGGGTTGGGTAATTTTTTTAAATTGGTCGGAGCTAGAGAAAAACATAAGACATCACATGTTTATCCTGGATCAACACACACCATTGACCCATAACATAAGAATCAAAATAGACCACATAACCATTTCTATATTCTATAATGATCTTGCAAGATGATGTGTTCAGACTCTACTTTAGCACCTCATAGGATGCTCAACATTCTTAGAATCATTCAAACATCATCCCCATCTTGGTGAGTACTTTTAAGGACGAAGCAAGTAAAGATAAATCTAGAACAACAATCTGATAAAACCATGACAGTCTTAACTGCTTCTAATAAAAAAATCACTTGTTCCTATGAATTCACAACTAGGATCTTATCATGGCCCATTGATTCCCATTAATCTTGGATTACACGATACAAAAAACACATTCCTGATCTAAAATACGCACATAAAAAACATTGCATAGAGAAATGTTTCCCAATGGTTATTTGGCACAATTCTCAAATGATTCTCATGATCCTCTTCAATCCTGTATTATTCCAAGATATTATTCATAAATTCCTGGAAAACTGAGTTGAGATATTAATCAAGCATCTAATTCATAAGTTACTGAAATACCACTGGATAATGAATCAATAAAAATGTCATATCTAAATACTAATAATGGATGTACATGATTGATATATTAGTTTTTGGAACATCCGCCTCTCTAACTCCCACATGATGATACATAGAATGCATGTCAATCTTGCAAAACCAAATTTCCACCATATAATGATAAAAAGTTCATCAATACGGGGAAATGGGAATTGTTTATTAATTTATATCTTATTCATATTCTTGTAATTGATACAGAGTTTTAGATATCCATCGACTATCTTCTAAAATAGAATTGTGGTGGAATATTGTGATATGCTTGGGTGAATGATTACATAGGATTCAAAATCATACAAAAGTACCTTTAATTGCCTAAATGTGGTAGGGTCCCTATGGAATGTGGGAAGATATGTTAGATTATTCCTAGAACAAAAGGGATGGATTACTCCACATCAGGCTCTCGAGGAAAACTTGAGAAACCATCTGAAAAACCTAGGGGAACTCATTAACAACAGTAGGTAATACACCCTTAGGTGAAACATCATCATACTCTTATGTCTGTGACGAGACATGATGAAGAATATTTCCTATTTCTAAAATTTGAGGTCTGATATGTCATGACTGAGGATCCTAGTTGCCACTAAAAATTGGGCAATTCTATCATATTCCAAAATACATAGTCGTCATCTCCACCCCTAACAAGGTGAGATCACAAGATAGACACGTGAAACTATACTCTTACTTCTTACAATGTGGTGTTACCTACTCCATAACATAAATCATAAGCTTAGAGGGAAAATTTAACACATTCAAAAGATGGGAAAAAATATATTGAAGCACTAATATCAAAAAATTACCAATTAATGTTTGTACAATAAGAAAAGTACATAGAATTTCCATTGGATATGGGTCCAATTCCATTGTTTCCCAATCAACCAAATGAATCTTCCTTATCTAATCCTTATCTTGAGAGTGACCGTATAATATCCTCAAATTGATTCTATTCATATTCAATTGATCGAATATAGAAGTTAAAAAATTTACAGGGTCAAGGAAAAATCTGGTATATTTTAAAATAATATTGTAAAAACTCCACATTATTTACCTTTGAATAGACTAAATAGTCAGTGTCTCTGAAGAAAAACTATATGAGTTAATAAAAAAATTCATTACTATTGAAAACATATTTTGTATATTTAAACTTGAAAAAAATTTAATCCTTTAAAATATATGGTTTGATATAACAATTGATTTTCCTTAAACTTCCACACAAAATAGATAAACATTTTCTGAAGGGCTTGTAATTTAGATCATAATGAATGTTGGCATTTATATTCATTGATACTACCTTCATTTGTTCACCGTATCTTCTCAATTATTGAAATATTAAATGTTTGAGTTTTATATTTTCATTTTTACGTGAAATAGAGAGCACTAAATGATGAAAGTGTGCGAGATTGAGGGTTGTGAAGAGAGGAGAAACTATCATATATTTCAAACTATTGGTTTAACTTCTCAAGAAAAAATAACTAGAGTAATCATTTTATAATATATGTTTTATTAGGGTGTGTTTCAAAAAAATAATAAACTCATAATTTATTTTAAATATAATTATAAATTATCAATAATATCTCAATATTCATTAAAAAATATAAATTAAAACTCATAGAATATGTTACATAAATAATAACTATTACCATTATAATTTTAAATAAAACAAAATTTTGAGATTTAGTTAATAAAAAATATTCACATAAAAATTAATATACATATCCATTGTAAATAAATAAAAAATAGTAGTGTCATGTGGTTTATAAAAAAATCACCAATTTGATATTAATTTTTAAAAATTTCCATTGGTATATTAGATAACTCCTCATGTTTTTTGAATGAAAACTATGTTAGACAGCGTTTGGGATATGCAATGATGACCACAATAAAACATTAATTACTTAAATTAGAATGTTATAATATATATAATATATTCTAGGCCATTAATATGACCAAATATTTATGAAATATATATAAATCAAAAAAATTATGATAAATTCTTATTTAATAATCAATAAATTAATAGTAATATAATTTTTTCATCAATAAATATGATTTCTTAAGATGTTTTTTTAATTATTATAATTATTTTTTATCACATTTAGAAAAATGTTTTCATAAAATGAACTCTATTTTTGAAATCAACATATCAAAATTAACTTACGATGAAAATTTTGTATTTTTCTAAGAATATAGAATTTTCATTAAATAGTAAAATATAGAGTTTTTATGTTAAAAATTAATTTCATTTTTAAAATGAATTAATTAAAATGTAAAAATATGATTTTAATTTTATTTAAATATAACATAATTTTAACTTACATTTATTTAATTAAATTAATAATATTTATATAGGACTTTAATAATGTTTTATATTTTTGGATTATGTAATCCATTTTTCTAAGAAATTTTTTAATGTATATAATAATTATCCACTATAATTAATTAAATTAAAACATAATGAGAAAAAAATTAAATTAAAATTTAAAATTAAATATATATTTTTTAGAAGTTTAACTATATATAATGAAGAGTTCTAGTTATATAGTGAAAAGAAAATCTTATTTCCCTTTAAATTTTTTTCCAGAATACTTTTTTCCATCATGCATACGTGTATTATATTAAAAAAAATTATTCTACATAACTGAATTTAATTTTTAATAATTTATTCCATTTTTGGATCACCCTAATTAATATTTTCGATTAAGATCAATTGAATTTTTATAAAATATAAATAATAAATATAGAAAGTCTTAATTACAATGGTAAAATAAAAATATGCTAATGAAGGGTAAAAATAATTCAACAAATACTAGAAACAATGTTACCCTAATAGTATTAATAAATTTATTCCCCTTTCTTTAAAATCAATATTATATTTATTCCTAATATTGTTACATTATAATAGACTAAGTATTCAATTTAACAAAAAATATTTACTAATAAAATAAAAAACAAATTGAATTTTTGAGTAATAAGAAATTTCAATTAACACATTCATTTTGGTGATTTTTTTTGTAAATAAATAATTTTTGATATAATCATATAGTTTTTATAAAATCAATATTAATTTTTATATGGGTTCCAAAATTATTATTTTCCACAAATTCATAATTTTCAATAATCATTGGTTATTATTTTAAAATTTAACATTCAGGTATATAGAATATTGTTTATATAAAATGAATAATATTTCTGGAATCTGGATGTCGAAATTATCAATAGTTAATTTTTCATAATTTTCTAGGACTGTCCAATTTTTTAATACAACATAAATACCATATCAATATACATTGTGTATTATGAAATCATAATGACCATAAAATAATGTAATAAACACTATAAATTGGATTATTGAAAAAATATACGTTTTATATTTGAAATAATGTAATTTTATTTTTATCATATTTATATTATACATCTATTGTGAATCCTCTAAAACATGTATTATATATTTATGTTTCAAAATTCATTCATTAATTTTTTAGACAACTAAATATCCCCAATGAAAATATATTAATAATTTAGTCCCTTTTAGTGTGAAAATAAATCAATCCACATCTATTTAGATGAAACCAAGGGAAAAACCCAAGAATGGTTTGTAGTTTTGGATATTTTGTTATGTAAGGACTAAAAAATAATAATAAATAAATCCCCTAAATTTATTATATAATACCAAAATGTAAAAAATTTATGTTCACTAAAAATACTTTAATCACATACATAATCTTGATTCCTCTCTCAATATTCCTCTCAAAGCTCCACCATTCTTGAAACAATTCCTTCTAAAGCCACCAGAATTACACAGTCATGTAAAGGGTATTCCACTCTATTAATTTATCAAGAACTCATTTTTTATGTCATTTAATTTCCAATTTATATATTGGGAGATGTGTTTAAATATTTAAAATAAATTAACTTTCATTTATAAACTATAAGGTCACATATTACTATCATTTACCCCTCCTATGGACCATTATGTACAGTAGTTACCTTTCTGAATTTTTTTATGGGACCTCCCTCTCCCTAATTCAAATTCAAGAATATTTTAGGAAGATGGTTCATGTATGTTAAAATATATTTATTTTCATTTATTTAAAATAATTAACTTAATTCCAATTTCATGTTATTTTAATGATTAATCATTTAACCTCCCTCATTTGTACTCCTACCTAACGCATTACTATGCCAAAATTCTATAAGAGATCATCAAACTCTCTTCTTCATTCAAGTTTGTTTATAAAATTATGCATTCTATTTCCATTTACTAATGTTGTAACATGTAAATTAATTACCACATTACATAAAATTTTACATTTAAATGATGAGATACCCCATTCTCTCTCATTGAACATTTTTATGCATTTTCATGTTATGTCGTTATGAATATGAAATTACCCCATGATTTTCCATGCTAAAAAAATTGTGTAGTGAATACCATACAAAGTTACCTATCACGGTTTTTCACCATTACTCTAAAATATGTATTTATTAGTTTCAAACTTATAAGTAATCATTACTCTATAATAATGGTATATATTATAATGATCAATGAACCCATATTGTATGATATATATGGACAACTTTAGTATGTGAAGAAAATATATGTGATTGGTACACCCAGATATCAAATCAATGCATTGGGTAATGTTTTGTATCATGGTAAGTCACATTGGGATAGTTATAGAATGTGATTCTAACATGGTACTTTTTTCTCCAATATGTCTTGGCAAGTTTAGCATAAACCTATTATAATGATCCAATGTTTTATGTTGTTTCCTCATTTTTTATGTTTTAATAATCATGTTATATAAAGAAATATTATTAACGAAACATATATTCCCCATTGATATTCCCTTTTTCTAACATGTATTATATTCAAAATGTTGTTCTTTGTTTATTCCCTCAAATATCATTACAAATAACAACATTCTTATGGGTTTCCCCAAAATATCCCATGTAGTTTTATGTACAGCCATGCTTGAGATGTTTTCAAAAATGATTATAGTTTCTTGTTTAATTAGTTATGTAATGTATCTAATTCACAAATACACTAGGTATATTGAGATTTGTGGTTTTTTAAGTTTACTTTAATGTGATAAATCATGTATTAATTTGATACATGGAGAGTTATTGTTATATCTTGTATCAGATCAAATGTCTATTCATTTTGGTGATTAGGATTTGAGGACTCCATAAAAATCCCTATGGATAAGAATTTTAATAAGAAAACATTACTACATTTTTACGGTATAGATTAAGCTATTTATCATGAAAATAAATCCATTTATGGATACTATAATGGATATGGTTCTATAGAAGATGTACATAGGTGTAAAAAATCTCACAAAGTATCCCATTATAGACTCTAGGTAACATGATACATTAAAACAAGCCATACTATGCACATGTTTTGACAATCTCAGTGTTTATTCTTTAATAAATTAATAATCTCATTATGAACAATTATTATTTGAAAAAATACCCATAAGAATATATGTTAGGAAATAGATCATGCATAACATATATTGAATCCTAGAAATTCATTGTTTAATAAAATAAATGTAATTTATAATTTATTATTTTAATGTCATTGGATTACCCTTTATGTGTTTAATATTTTAAGAGCAATCATCCCTAATTCTTTAGTTATTCTATATAAGAGCTAGAAATAATAGGAACTGTCTGAATTCCCTAATCAAAGGGTTAACCCATAGACAAAATAACGAAAAAAATATATGACAAAAATTTTGTTTATGTATTATTGTGTTTATGTGTTGGTGTTATATCAATGAAATTATAGACCATGAAACATATTCCTGAATATTTTTCATTTATACATTTTAATAATATGATTAAGCGTTCCTAAAATCCTATAAAACCGATTTAGTGATAATGTTGTATTTTAAATAATACATTATTTAGGGATCGATAAATTTAGTGTGTGTTTAATGTTGGGAAAAACCAAAAGAGTTTTGTGTTGGAATAACTAATGATAATCATAAAATTAAAATAATTGAAACCAATATTGATAATTTATGTAATGATGATTAATTGGGAATATTGATATTTATATAAATGGATTATAGGTTCATGCATTCCTTAATTTGAGGTGATTAACCATATTTAATGTTATGTTTTGTTTGTAGTGATGTGTATATGAAAATTAATTTTAATGGAAATAATAATTTGATTATAAATCTATTATCTTAATTTGTTGGTGTATTTTAAAAGGTTTGGTAAAAATACCGATGTTAAAACATACTTTAATATTGAGGTTATTAGTTTTATTTAACATATAAGGGTATTTATTTATTGAATGGACTTTGTTAAACCATTTTTTATAATTTTGGAGACTAATGTGATACGGTATGATCTCGATTTATGATAACCATTATGTATTTATTGAAATCAATAGGGATAACTTGTTATGATTTTGTGGATTATGTGATTTTTTGAAGATTATTATAGTGATCTGAGTATTCAAAAACTCCATCTTTCCTCATTTTTTCTAGAATAAGCGAGTTACACTTCAATTTTAATATTAATTTTCATGAATGTGTATGTATTTAAATTCTTAGTCTAGATGATAATGTCATTCCAATACCCTAGGAAAATATCTTGAATAATTTTTTTCCTCATTTTATTGATATTTTCGAAGAATTTATGGTCATTTATACAATATATATTATTGGTATTGTGGTAATTGAACTTGTCATGACATTGTTCTCATGCACACTCAACTAGTTCACAAATTTTAGTTTTCATTTTAATTTCTATGATTTCATTTCCAAATTTTGTTCTCCTATATATAATTATAGTTATGTGAGGTCCTTCATATGTATTTTTATTAATTTTTTGTATGATATATTATAAGTCCTTTTTCAATGTGGGATTTAAATAAATATATTTTCATGTTTCATAAAATTTATTTCTGAGACAATGACTAGATTGTGAGGAATAAATTTACAATTGTTGGAATAATTTAATTCCCCAAAATATTTTAAAAGAAAATAATATTTAATAGAGTATGTAATACACACTGATGAACAAAAACAAACCATAATTACTTAATCAAGAATGGTATAACATGTCATTAATATTCTTGGTAACAAATAAATCTAAATAAATTTCGAAATATATATATTTACAAAATGATTTGTAGAATTATTGTTAAATAATTGATCAATTTATACTAATTTTATTTTTTCTATGAAAATATGTTTTCTTATAAAATTAAAAAAACATTATAATAATTTTATAGTATGTTTGGATAATTTATTTCATAAATTTAACTCTATTTTTGATATCATCATATCAAAATTTACTTAGGGATATTTTTTTTTTAATTTTTTCCCAAAAATATATATTCCATTGGATAGTGAAAATTGTATTATAAAGTAAATTTCTCATTTCTCATGATAAATGAGTTAAATTGAAAATAAATTTTTTATTATAATTTATATAGTGGTAATGATTTATAATTTTGACATATTTAATACAATTAATCGTATTTATATTAGACTTTTATGAAAATTATTTGTAGTATTATAAATGAATTTCCTTATGTATTTATTCAAAATGCATAATATTTATCTAATATAATTTACAAAATTAACCCCAATTGTGAAATTATTATAAATAAATGTTTAAATTAAAATTTTAATATTTTGTGAATTTAAATTCTTTTAATAATTATTAATTGTATGTAGTTAACATAAAAACATTTTCCCCTTATATATTCTTTTTAGGAAAACTTATTCCCATCATTCTAATAGGTATTATATAAAATCAAATAACACCACATCTATAAATTCATTTTGATAAAATGTATTCCATATTTGGAATCCTAATTATTAATATATTTTATCATGTTCATCTAATTTGTTTTACAATATGAATAGTTAATGTATAAAATAATAATTACCTCTGTATAATGAAAATAAGTTAATTAAGGGAAATAATAATATAATAATGACTAGATAAAATTTATCCCCCAAAATATGAATATTTCACTTCTATTTTCATTAAAATTAATATTATATTTATTTCATATATTTTATATTTTAAATGATTATATAGCGTGTTTGTTAAAAAATATATTTTGAAAAATAAAACAAAAATTATATTTCTATGTAATATTAAATTTCAATTAATACATTAATTTCGATGATTTAATTTATTTTTTTGAATATAAACTATTTTAATAAAATATTTTTATTTAATAATTATTGTTATATATAAATTATCATATAATTGTTATGATATCAATAGAATCTTTTATAAGTGTTCAAATACAATTATTATCAAAAATACTGCATTTTCAATAAATATCAGTTATTATTTTAAAAGAGAAAATTATTATATTTATCAATTTTTTATGTAAAATGACTTTTATTTTTAGTATTATAATTTCAAAAAATTTCCAATGGTGAATGTTTCCAACATTTATGCGACAATCGAATTTTGAGGTAAATTTTACATACCATATAAAATGTTCTATGTTTATTAAAACATCATAATGACCCAAAAGTGATGTAATAAATATTATAGATGATATCCATGAAACAATATATGTCTTATATTTAAAATAATTTAATTTTTAGTAAATTTTAATTAATTTTTAGATCTATTGTGGATTATCCAAAACATTTAATATATTATAACGTTTTAAAATGTATTCTTTAAAAGTAAGACTCATCTCCCATCACCAAAGATAATATTTTAATATTTTCAGACGATTTTACTCAAAAATATTTTTAAGTAGTCCCATTTGGAAAAAAACATGATCAAAAACTAAGGAATGGTTTGTGCTTTTGGATATTTAATTATGTAGATTCTGAAACAAAAATAATAACTAAATCTACATCTATTCATATAAAAACCCAAAAAATACCACATTTTCCTTCATTAAAAATACATGAAAGACATACCTAATCATACATATACTCTCTATAGTTCTAGTATGGTTCCCCATGCTCTCAAGATTCACTTCCCATAAATTTAGAGTCACACATTGATGAAAGGGGTCTTATACATTAATCGTTTATGAAGCACTCATTTAATATGCATTTTCATATGTGGTATATATTGTTTCATATTTATTCTATTTTCAATTTCATACATAAATTATTATATACCCTTTCACTCAAATTTATCCCTCTTATAGAAATTTCTGTACACATGTGACTATGCCAAAATTTAGTAAGGGACCTTCTCCTCCTAAAACAATCATGAATATTATTTGAAATTAGTCATATAATTTTAAAATGGTTATATATTTATTCATTTATAATCATTAATTTAGTACCCCTAGTTTTTGGAATTTAACCCTTACTTGATACATTTCATGGTTATAATGTTTCTCGGTGATGAATGGAAGAGTTGGGAGAACTTTGGAAGTAGTTTTAATGAAAAATTGAAGTAGCACAGGTGGTGCATGGTTTTTCAAATCATGTAGCTAAACCATTCATTTTTTTCCTATTGAAGAAGTGGCTCTAGAGAAGTTGGAGAATTTTTAGAGAGGCTATGCATGGAAACAATGTGGGGATATGCCTAGGAAGTAGCAAACACGTGGTTAGTGCACAGTTTTTCTAATAGTGCGAACTAACCATACAGATTGTTTATGTGAGATCCTAAAAAAGGAATCACACATGTTTTTTCCATTAATTGTATCCTTTTGGGTCTTAAGCTACTATAACTTGGGACTACTCTTAATTGAAGGTAGTATAACCTCTCCGAATCATTTTAGTGGTGATCTAAATGCTACTCTTGGGGAATCAAAGCCTAATTCGTGAGGTCTGTGATAGTTTATCTTCATCTATGATCGGTTTCATAGATCTACTTTGATATACTTCTCCTATTCTCCCAATTTCATATATATATATACACTTGTTATTGGTAGATCTGTTTGTGTGGATCCCAAATATTTTGATATTTGGTCTTGTTCTTGCTAGGAGAAGAGATTTAAGGCGAGTTATTGCAAAATCATCCCTGTTTTTCTTGTGCATACCTCTCATATTGTGTCACGGTATTCACCTCAGTATATTATTCTACTATTTCAGCTAGTTTTTCTTCTTTCTTCATTTTCTTATAGAACACTCACAATTCCTTTACATGTGACCTTTTTTTACACTCCCATCATAAAAAATATCCTCTTGGTCTTGATTGACTTCAATATCTCCTACTCCCTGAACCATTCCTTCATTCTATCGACCTTCCTTCATAGTAACATCAACCAGTCACCGTAAAGAGACCACTATTACCTAATGATCCATCATCATTGGTCTTTCATCGTGTCTCGTCTATTAGCAATGATGAAATAACATCATCCAGTTTTAGATTGTCTTTTCCAAATTACATTGTGGTGATGAGATTATCATATGAATCTAGAAACGAACCTAACAAGAGAAAATCCTTGTCCTTTTCTTCCATTTACATGGGCACCATGTTGCCTTTATCATCAGTTCTGATCACCATAAAAGACAATTCTATCAAGAGTCTGGTGATCTTGTCTAAATGGATTCCCAAATCACTGTTTTTGATATTCACAGACGATACAATCGTTTAATCAATTGGTGCAACAATCTATGCTCCACTCCGTGCTTTATTTCAACCGCCTCCGTGATCTCAGGTTCCCCTCTCTACTTGCATCCATTTCATGCATTGTACACCACTACTCTTTTTCTCGAAATTGTGAATACATCAACACCCCACTCCAATATTCATTCATTGTAGTTTCCATCAAAACCTTTTAGGTATGAGGCTTCTTCGTCAACTCCACATAGTGGAATTGATAATCTCTCATTAAAATTGAATATGTGTTGTGAAATTATATTTATTTTTTTGTTTAACACTTATTATAATCCTTCTTGAGTTATGGTTTTGAAATTTGGAAAATCTAGTGTTTGAGAAAAAATCCTTTTCCCCTGGTTTTAATATATGGATTTTAATGAGCGGTTTTCTAGACTGTTAGAACATGAATTAGATTGGATATTTTCAATAAAAGGGATGTTTTATTTAAATGAAATGATTCTTTGAAATTGGTGGTGCTTTAGTTTTCTATAAATGTTTAGTTTTATCGGAATGGTTTGTTTTAGATATTGAAATATTGGGAATAAATGGTGTTTGTGTGAGTACATGCCTAATAGGCTCTTAATAAGGGATGAGTACCATAGGGGAAAAGTTGATGTGACCCTTGATCAGGAGTATGTGTCTTTGAGACACATGGTAATTTGGAATAGATACTACTCATGATTATCGAACTGTCAAATGAAGCATGCATGTGTGGGTGTGTTCTGACCTATGGAATGGGTATGTGAAAAGAAAAAGAAGAATTGGTTTAAATTCATGGAATAAGTTATTTTTTTGGAAAAATAACTTGCAAGAAACTGGTTTATTTTGGTATTCCTTTCACATGGTTGAAAACATTTTTTGAAACTTGTTTATATTTTGTTATAAACTATTTTGTTAGTGTGTTTTATATAAATAGCTTTATATAATATGGATAACTATTCAATCCTTCTGGTGCATTTTGGGAAGTAATTTGGTAAACCATCTGAGTTTTATAATCCCCACTAATTTGAAACATTGGTTCTTTTGCAGATAATATTTTCTGAGATATGAGAAAAGGTAACGTTTCCCATGTTTTTAGAGCTACCTTGTGATATTTGGGATGTTCGGTGAGTGTGGAGCTTAAATTTGGTATATCATGGTGTATTCTGGTGTCTTGAGAGTCTTTAGTAGTTTATACAATATTTCCTTTGATATTGGTTTGGTCTTTTTCAATTTCACACATTGATGTTGTTTTGAGATACATGATGTTGTTGAGTTGTATTTTATTATTCATGAATCATATAGTTAGTGTTTGGTTATGGTTTGTTGGTTTATGGGTTTATTTCAAAAAGGTTAAATCATCCTTCAATTAAATTTGAAATCATTGGGAATTTATTGACTACCTTTGGCATCTTAGGGATGTCACTTAAGTGAATTGGTAGTGGAGTTGGAGGATCTGGAAATAAAGGGTTTCATTCGACCAAGTACATCTCTGTGGGAAACACCGGTCAAGTTCGTGAATAAAAAAGATATAACTCTTCAGATATGGTTTAATTATCATAAGCTTAACCATGTTACGATAATGAATAGATATCCTCTTCCACGCATTGATGATCTGTTTGATTAATTAACGGTATCTCAGTAGTTCTGCAAGATTTACTTGCATTCTAGATATCACCAATTCTGTGTTCGAATGGAGGATATTACAAAGACAACTATGAGAAGCATATATGGACACTATGAATATGTATTCATGCCTTTTGGTCTACCTAATGCACTAGTGGTATTTATTTCTCTGGTGAATCATATATTTATGTGATATTTGGATTCTTTTGTTGTGGTGTTTTTGGATGAAATCTTGGTGTACTCAAATACCTTGGTCGATAATGAGGAGAACCTGGAAACAAACGTACAAATCATGAAAGATCACTATTTAGATGAAAAATTATAAATGTATGATTCTTGGATATAGGAAGTACTTTTTATTGGCCATGTAATTTATGAAAAAGTTATTTCATTCGATCCTGAAAAATTGGAAGTTGTTATCTCGTGGAAACAACTGGAGAATGTATCAGAGATAAGAATTTTTCTTAGTCTCTATGGTTACTACCGACATATTGTCTGTGATTTCTGTTAAATACATCCACCAATTATAACTCTGTAAATGAAGAATGATCTATTCCAATTAACATAGGGATTATAGAATTCATTCCAGGAGTTGAATGTCAGGCTTACATTGGAACCTATCTTGATTTTTGTAGGATTCGGGTAGGGGTATGTGCTGTACCATGATTCATCGGGGTAAGGATTGGGTTGTGTTCTATTGAAAGGTTACCATGTGGTTTCTTATTGTTCGAGGTTGTTGATGATGCATGAGAAAAATTACCCAACACACGATTTGGAGTTAGCTTCCGTCATCCATGCCTTAAAGACATGGAGACACTATCAATTTGGTGATAAATTCACTGTGTACACGGACCACAATAGCTGGAAACAAATTTTCTCATTGCAATTCTTGAATCTGAGTAAAAGGAGATGGATGGAGTACTTCCATCTTTTTTACATTGACGTGATGTATACACAAGTGGAAGGGAAATATATGGCAGATGCATTGAGAAGAAATTCAAATGATCAGTTGGAAAAAGAAGATTTAGATGAATGAAAGATGATGTTGGTATTAGTTGACATGCATGTGGAATGTGAAGGCTGAAGTGATGTTGTGGTTTCCTTCTCATCTATGCTTGTTCCTGATTGGTTAAATATGGTTAAAGAATTACAAGCATATGATGCAGAATGTAAGGTGATGAGTTTAAAACTTAATGGTGAAGAGACCATTGAGGGATGGAAACATGATGGTAGTTCAGTTATGTTCTTTACAGATAGGATGGTTGTACATATTTCTTGTTAGGAACAACTCTTTCATGTTTACCACCATTGAAGAGTGGTTGTACATCTATGTACACATATGATGAATAAAGCATTGAAGGTGCAGTTTTAGTGGAGCATCATCAAAAGGAATGTGGATGAGTTCCGCTCACAGTGCTTAACTTGTAAGCAGGTTAAAGAAGAGCATCAATGACCAGCTAGTATATTGAAATAATTTTTCATTCTAGTTATAAAATTGGAATAAATGGCTATGGATTTTGTTACTGGTGTTCCAAGAACGATTCAAAAACAAGATTCCAAATGGGTGACAGTTGATCATCTTACCAAGTCATCCTAGTTCATCCATATTTTTGAAACTCATACGGTGTAGGATGTGTCAAGAATCTACACTGTATAAGTGATAAAGAGGCCCAACATTCCTTTCTTAGTAGTCTTAGATAGATATCTGAGGTTCATGTATTGTTTCTGTAAATCTGTAAAACATGATCTTGGGTCTTAGTTGACTATGAGCACAACATATCATCCTCAGGCAGATGGTAAATCCTAACTAATGATACAGACATTAGAAGACATGTGGAGGGTACATGTAATGGATTATAGTGTCTCATGGGAGGATCATATATCATTTTTTGGGTTCTAATACAATAATCTCTATCAAGACTCGATACATATGGCATTGTTTGGATCATTATATGAGTTTCCTTGTCGTTCTCTACTTTGTTGGGAGGAAACAAGAGATACATCATTAGTTGGCCCGAGCATTGTCTAAGAAATAATAGAGAAGATCCAGTTTATCATAATGGGAATATAGATGGCTTAGTGCCACCATAAATCTTATGCAGATCACCATCAAAGGCCATTGTCGTTTTCCTTGAGTTACCATATTTCATTTAGGATCTCTCTAAGACATGGAGATTGTAATTTTGGGAAGATGAGAAAGCTATATCTTAGATAAATATCACCTTTCTAGATAATGGAAGTGGTTGGAGAGGTGGAATATCAGTTTGAATTACCACCATGATTCAGTTCAGTGCATAATGTGTTTCATGTATCTCAGTTGAAAATCTATCTGCCTGATAATGACCATGTGATCATATGGGATTATGTTAACCTATAGATTGATGCACCATTGTTACATATCACAGTATCAATTGTGAATAAGCAATATAAAGTCTTGTGTGGAGAATGAATTAGTGTAGTGAGGGTTCAATAGAATCATGGACAAATTTTGGAAGAGACTTGGGAATGCAAGAAGGAAATGAAAGAGTAGTTGACAGAACTCTTTCAGGACATCAAATGTTTTCTACTTTCTAAGGATGGAAATACCTATGGTGGGTAGAATGTAGAACCCCTAGTTAATAGGTTGTAAACATTTTTTTATTATTTTAATGGTTATAAGGTTTTAGGGTTATTAATGGGTGAGTTGGAAGAACATTGGATATACTTATAATAAAAATTGAAGTCTCATGGGCGGTGGATAGTTTGTCTAACTATGCATCCAGACAATGTGTTTTTAGTGTTCTTGAGGCAGTGACTCCTGTACGGTCATAGAATGGATAGGGAGACCATGTGGTGAAACTTTTTGAGGGTCTGTCAATGTAGTAGCTAATGCAAAGTTATCCCACATGTTTTCTAACCATTCAAATGGTTTATCTGAGATCTAAAAAAAGTAAATCTCACAAAATTTGTCCTTTAAGTATGTTTTTTATCCTATGTGTCCATAAATCAGGATTACTCAACATTTATGGTATGATAACCACTCCAAAGAGTTTTGTAGGTGATCTGAAGGCTTCTATTAGTGAATCGAAACTAAATTCTTGTGGTATGTGATCGTTCAACTTATTTATTGATTGGTTTTGTAAATCTACATAGAACTATTTCTCCTATTATCAAAATTTTATAGATATACCCCTGTTATGGGTAGATATAGGTGTGTGGTTTCCATATATTATGTTATTTGGTCTTGTTCTATCTAGGAGAGGAGACCAAAGGCAGGTTCATGGAAAAACCACCCATTTCTTCTTGTGCGTTATTCGTTCGTTGTGGTTTTCGTCAAAACCTTCCAGGCATGAGGATTCTTTCTTGATTCCACTTATTAGAATTGTATATCTTGATTTAAAATTCAAATTGTGATTTTAATTGATTGTGATTTGGTTTTTAACACTTATTGGAATCCCCCTTATGTTATGGTTGTGAAATCAAGAAAATTGTGTGTTTGAGAAAAATTCTTTTGATATTGGATTTAAAATTTGTATTTTTAAAAGGGTATTTACTAGATTGTTGGAACATGAATTGGATTGGATGTTTTCAATAAAACCAATGTTTTATTGAAATGAAATGTTCCTTTGAAATTGGTTGTTCTTTGGATTACAATAAAAGATCAGTTTTAATGGAATGGTTTCTTTTAGAAATGGTAATTTTTTTATGTGGTGTTGGTTTGAGTTAATGATTAACAGTCCCTAAATAAGTGATGAGTATGATTGGGGTATAAGTTACATAACCCTAGATCATGGGCGTGTGTCATCAGGACACAAGGTAATTACAATGAGAGACCACTCATGAGTATGAAACTATGAAACGAAGCATGATTTTGTGGTTGTGTTGTGAAATATGGAATGGGTATTCCAAATAATAAGAAAAATTCGTTTTAATGTTTGTAAATAGTTATTTTTCATGAAAAATAACTTACTAGAAATTGGTTTTTTCTATTATTGTTTTTACATTATTGTAAATGGTTTTTGAAACATGATTATATTTGGTTACAAACTTTTTTGGTAATGTGTTTTATATAAAATCCTTTTATATGAATGTGGGTAACTTTTTTATCCTAATGGTGAGTGTAGGGGGGTCATTGGGGAAACCTACTTAATTTTATACTCACCCATGTTTTGGAACTTTGGTTCATTAGCATAATCAATTTTCTACAACAGCGGAAAAGGTAACATTTCCCATGTGTTTAGCACTACCTCATGATATTACATCTTTTCAGTGATTTTGGATCTTGAATCTTGTGGCTAATGGAGTCTTTTGGTCTCATGAGTGTCTTTAGTATTTTACTCGATTTTAATTTGATACTGATTTTGTCTACCGCTGTTGCACACTTTGATGTGGATTTGAGAAACATGAAGTTATTGAGTTGTCTTTCATTATTCATGCATAATATGATGAATGCAAGGTTATGTATTGTTGGTTTATTGGTTTATTTCTTAAGGGTTAATTCATACCCCAACTTTATTTGTAACCCAATAGAATTTATATTCAACTTTTGGAGTCTTGGGGAGGTCACTTATGGCCATGTAATGACTCATTGTGCTCTAAAAAAATGAGAATGAGCGGGTCATTACAATTCCATTATTATCCAATTAATTTTATTGGAACTAGGGATCATCTATACTCCCCCATTTAGAGCCATAACTAAGTCTTTATTATGACAAAACTCCATAAGGGATCTACACATTCTCTTCTTCAATCAAGTTTATTTACAGACATTTGCATTCTTTTTCAATTTACTAATGTTGGAAAATGTACTTACATGTCAATATTACTACCAATTTTATTTTTAAATGATGATAGAATAATTTATTTTACATCGTCCATATAAATGAATTTTTATGTAACATCATTATGTTAATGAAATTTCACCATGATTTTTAATTCCAAAATAATTTTGTATGAAATATCATACCCATTTATATATCGATTGTATACACCTTCATACACATATAATTATTTTTTAGCGAAATAATAGATTGTATTCTACATAACATGATATTTGAATAAATATTGATGATGAATAAACTTATTTTTTATGATCTATGGTGTTCCGTTAAGAAAGGGAGTGAAATTAATCTGATTGGTGAGCCTAGATAGAACTCCAATGCATTGTATTTTGTTTAGTATCCCATTACAAGATGTCTGTAATAGGATAGAAATTCATTTGTTATTGGTACTTTTTCCACCATGATGTATTGGCTGGTCAATCCATGACAGATGTTTAAGATTCAATGTTTTATATTGATTGTACATATTTCATTTAGTTATTATCATGCTATATCAAGACTTATTATTAATTTTAATTTTAAACCCCATTTATATTCTATTTATATGACATGTATTATCTTCCTCATGTTATTACTTTTAAATTCCCATACTTGGATTTATATATCACCCTTTTCTTATGTTTCTACACATGTTATCCCATGCAGTTTTATATACGAGCATTTTGGGGATGTTTTCCAAAGTGCACTGTGTTGAATTTGTTGTCAATGAAGCATGATGTTGTCATAAGATGAATGGATGTCAAGGAATGTCAAGATGTGAATGACAAAGGATGTGATGGTGTTGGTGAGGAAAGGAGAATGGCCATGGTACTAAGATGCATGTCACTTAGGAGATTCACTAAGTGACATAGGATGTTGTGGTTGAAACATTCTCATACTATATCAGACCATTGTAGAACTGATCTTAATGTTTCAATACATGTATCGAGGTGATACTAAGTTACAACACTTCAAGAATGAATGATTATGGAGCATCATCATATCTGACGATTGATGAGCTGATCTTTAAGTTCCAAGAACTTGTATCAAGTGGATACAATGTCACAACAATGTTAGAAGACCATGCATTGTCTTCACAATGCATGAGGAGTTGAAGATGATCCATCCACATGTTCTAAGTGGATGAAGTGGTTTAATGAAGTCCATGCACTATCACTTAGTGCATGTGAATCTGAAGTTGATCCAACTTGATCTCTGATTGGATCAATGAAGAACATTGAAGATTTATTTGATTCCGGAGCTTCAGTTGAAGGAAGAACCTTCTACATTTCCCTCCTAAGTGAAGATTATTTGTTGAGAAGGATTGATGAATTCAAATGAAGAAGAAGATGAGAAGAAATGAAGAGGAAGGATGGCTTAAGTGGCATTTAGAATTTTATATTGGGAGTACTTTTTTTCTTAACAAAATCCTTATTCATTTCCTTTGTCAAAAAAATCGGCCACCAAGGAGGCCAACCAAGGGTCATCACCCAAGGCACATGTGGGACTCAAGGTCGCCACGCCCATGGGGAACCCTCAAGGCCAAGGCAGCAGCCCTGCGGTAGGGGCGCACCCACAGGACACATCGTAGGCGCCATGGGCACGCCCGGAGGAGTGCATGGTGGGCGCATAGCGCGCCTGTGTGTGCATAGTGGGCACCAGTGGTGCGCCCGCAGGGAGCAGGGGAGGGCGCAAGAGCGCACCCGCTAAGAGAACACGGTGCGGGGCGGCACCGTGGAGGGGGAAGTTCAACTGGCCGTCTCTGGGAGAGGCTGGTTGATAAACCGCGGAAAATCCGCTTGGCGATTCGATGTGGGACGTGGGATTTTTCCGGGGAGCGAATCCTGGCCGCCCGATCGATCGCGTGCCAGATCTCGACCGCACGATCGATCCCGCACGAGATCTTCTGATCGCGGCCGTCCGATGTATTTCAAACTCTTGATCCGACGGCTTCCGCATCATCCCCTTCCTCGAGCTTGGCCGAGGCACCTCCCGTGACGCCGCCTGAACGAGTGGCCCTCCGAGCAAGCCAAATCGAGCTCCCGGTCACTGTTGATCAAACCGAAGGCTCCATTCGGTTCATCTGGCCACACTGAACATATCCATGCATAAAAATGGGCATGCATGCAGCGTATGGAAGAATTCGAGGTTGGCCGAAGCAACCGAAGGTGCGAGGCCATGATGGTTTATGTTTTGTATGGATTATCCTAAAAAGAAGTCCATGCATGCGTTCTAAGTCGCATGCACGTGAAGGAAACCGGAAAAGAAGGAAGAAGCCTGCGTGAACCGAGGATAGAAACCAGATTTGAAAGATTTTTAAAGATCCGAAATCTTCGGGATTTTGAAGTTAAACCATGCGGTTGTTTTGAGGCATTTCTCTGCCTATATAAAGAGAGCCCGAAGCATAGAGAAGTCTTGCTGATCCTTTGCTGAAAAATTCGAGAGAAGTCCCATGAGTGCCTTTGTGCCTCGCGAAGTAGAAGCCCCACGCAGACTTGCGCGGCTGAAGTTCCGGTGCCACCCGAGGCCCGATGGTTCCCTGCGCGCACCCCTTGCGCGACAGGAAGAGCCCTCACTGCCAGTGAACTTGCGTGGCAGGAGGAGCTTTGCACAGCCAAGGTGTTTCACGGCTTGCTCCCCCTGCGGCCAGTGCACCTTGCACGTCCTTGTGCACCAAGGACCTTGCGCGCCACCTTGTTGGTTGAGGCTTGCGCGGCCCTTGCGGCTTGGTACCTTGCGCGGCAGTGTTGAGGAAGATAGGCCGCACACCTTGCGCGCCTTCATATTCGAAGGAGGTTCGGGTGATGTGAATTACACACCTTGTGTGTGTGTTCTTAAGGATAATAAACCCTAGCCAAGTGAGTGCACACCTACGGGTTGTGTGCAAGAAGGAGTGTAAGGCCACCACAATTGTGTGTGTGCTAAACAAGAGGAAGGCCGAGGCCTTTGTTCCTTGTGTGCAAAGTGAACAAGAGGAGGTCGTAGCCCTTGTGGGTGCACACTTTAAAGAACGAACGAAAAGAACACTAAAGTGTGTGTGTGCAACAAGAAGAGGAGGAGGCCAACTCACTTGTGTGCTAAAGTGAAAGAAGTGTGTGCAAAGAGAAAAGAGGCCGAACCTAGTGTGTGTGCACTAAGTGAAGTGAACACACCTAGAAGAAGGAAGAAAGAGAGGACATCCACACTAAAGTACAACACACTTTTAAGTGTGTGAACAAAAAGAACAAAGTGTGTGAAGGAAGTATGAAGGTGTGTGATGAAAAGGATTACACCCTTTTGTGGGTTTATTTCACCAAGATGAGAAGAAGGGGAGTGCATGCATGCATGCATGCACGTGCACACGTGAACAAAGCTAAATCAGGCTGTGTGCATCTGAGTTGTCCAAGACCAAGAGTTCTTGAAGAAAATTAAGAGGCCATGCAGTCAATGCATGAGGAAGCAGAGATACCATGCACTCAGTGCATGAAGTTGATGTGAAGTCAGACTGAAGCCAGACTGAAGTTAGAGATATCAGTTGTCTGAGTTTTCAGTAATTGAGAAGTGTATGATCAACTGAAGTGATCAGAAGTGCTGAGCAAGACCAACAGACCTTTTCAGAGGCTGTTGAAGATTCTTGAAGAGAGAGGCCAGGTCATCCATATAAGAAAGGAGATAAATCCTGAGCAAGACGAGAAGACATGTTCATCACAAGTGATCAGAGGTACAGAGCAAGGCCAGCAGTCTTTATCCCAGACTGCTGAAGATACTCGTAGAAGATTAAAGTGAAGAAGAGCTACTCATGTGACTCGAGGAGCCAGGAGAAGCCCCCTGTGAGACTCAGGGTGGAAGAAGTATTCAGTGGGATTCTGGAGCAGGCCAGTGGGACTCTGGTAACACTGTGGGATGCAGTATAAAGACCCTCCTGTGGGACTCAGGAGAGATACAGTGGGACTCTGTATCGACCATTGTAATTTTAACAGGTTATAATGGAGAAACCATGTTGGGGCGTGTAACCAACATGGCAAGGACGTAGGCCTTTGGTGCCGAAGCTTGTAAATCCTTGTGTCCTGTGCCTTTATATTTACTACATCATTCGAGGAAAGGTGAGAGATACAAGAAGAGTGGATCGAGGCTTTAACCAGCCATAGAGGTTTAATTGATAAGAATCAATTAGTAAAATGTTTTAAGGGATCACTGATTCACCCCTCCCCCTCTCAGTGATTCACACTGATCTGGACACTTCAATTGGTATCAGAGGGAAGGTTACCTCTAAAAGATCCAAGGGAGTCTTTATGAAGTGCAGATTTGAGGAAATGAGTGACCAGCCTCAAATGGATATATCTGCCAAGACTCAGAAAAATAGAAAGAAGAAACAGGCCAAGAAGATAAAGAAAGCCTGTTCTAGCTATGATGAAGTTGGAATAATTAATGATCTTAAAAATGCAATCAAATATCTTCAGAAGACAGTCCCCAAGGAAGTGGCAATGTGTATAGCTACAAGCATCCTTGATCTTCAAGAAGAAAAATCACAGATAGAAGAAGAAGCCAATGAAATGGAAGATCAATTGGCAAAAAGGGTTGGCATAACCAACACTCTCAGAAAGCTGGTGAAGGAAAAATATGAAACCGTTTCTCTTTGCAATGAAAGATATGAAGACACTGCTGAAGAATTGCAAAGAAGCCTTTCTGAGAAAGAATTATTTAAAGTAATAATCAAAGATGTTTACCATGCACTGGAGAAGAGGCATAGAGTATCAATGGTTGTTAAAGATGCTCAAATTGAAGAAAAAGTAAAAAGGGTGAAGGAGATTGACAACTCATTGCTTGAAATGAATAAGGTGCATGAAGACCAGATGAAACAGCTGGAAGAGAAATGGGAAGGAAAGCTAAGAACTGTTGAGGATGAGAAGAACCCCCTTAACATGAAGTGTTTAGAATTAGAGGTGATATTGAAAAATCAGCAATCACCCAAAGCCAAAGCCTCCCAGACAGCTGGAAGAAGAAATGTTGCCACTCAAGTGAGAATTGAGCAGGATGATTCTAAAAGAAAGAAATCCTCTAATAAAAGGGAAACATCTTCTAGAAAGAAGGTACCATCCATACCATCTTGTACTCATGATTTTAAAAGTGTTTCCACAAAAAGTATAGGATGGAAGAATAATTCCAAACAAGTATGGATGAGGAAAATGAAGAATGAAAGCTCTCCTAAAACAACACAGCAGTTCAAGAAAAGTACCCTACAATCAGAAGGACTCAAGAGGTCATGATTTGTGGGTCAATGTTGGTGTTGTAGCAAGCATGGGCATTGTGCAAAAGATTGTTGGTACAATCCTCTGAATGAAAAAGCACAATGGAAGCCCATGCCAAGGGGGAGCAAGCCAGAAGAAAAGAAGCAACATCCACAGGTCCAGAAACATCTGTTTACTGCTAACAGATTTGTATTGCTTGATAACATCTGGGATGTTTGCGAAAGTGGTCAAAATGATGCATGTAAATCTCCAGCTGTATCCAAAGCTCAAAATAAGAGAAGATCACAGAACCTGGCTAAGAGAGATTCCTTGGGAAGCAAGCAGAAGAAAGTTGAAGATGCTCCCAAGAAGGTTTTGAAAAAGGAAATGAAGTCCTTGGAATCTAAATCCAAGAAGGGTGATGCATCCAGAAGGACCACCAAGAAGAAAACATGCTTCTACTGTGGAAAGAAAGGACACATCATGGATCTTTGTAAAGAAGCCATGAAATTCAATAGAGGAAGACTTGACTCAAACAGACAATCAATCCAGAAGAAGTAGAAGGGATTGATTGAAAACAGGTTGCCTAAGAAAGGTAGCTTGACATCATCAAAAGAACCATGTGGAACTTCCAGAACTGAGGCCACACTTCCAAACGATTTGTTAGTCATATGGCCAAATCAGTTGCAACTTGCCAAAGATCTACAAAGAGCTGAAGATGAAGTTCTGGCAATTGCTAAAGCAAAAAGGGAAGAAGAAGATTTCACATGAAGATGTATTGAGATCCACACCAGCACAAACATCATTGAAGATCAAATGTGCAAGTGTGAAGAATGGTGAAAATGGGACATCTCGGTTGAGAGAATCTTCTCAACCTTGTTGTTCACATTGATGAACCAAGGAGGTTCCATATTATTCCCTAATCACTTGTATTTACATGTGCTAACATTACAGGGAATTGAAGATGATGATCATTCTCAACTGGAGGATGGTTTGGACAGAATGGAGTGCACCCCTTGAGGGGGATCCAATCTGAAGATGATGGGATTCTGAGATTTAATACCATCTTGAGAAAAGCTGAAGGTATTCCAATCATACTTTCATCCCTTAATTCTTAATTGTATTCATCATGACAATTAAGGGGGAGTATTGACTGAAGACAAATTGATGAAAGGGGGAGCTTTATATTTGCACTTGAACTTTCTAATGAGTTTTGTGGTGTATGTGCAGGATTTGGCAATTCATTGATATATCTGAAAAAATTTCAAACCCCTGAAGCATGATCTCACATGTACAGTGAATGATGGATAGCATTGAGTTCCTTGGTTACATCACTCTTGTTTTCTACAATGGGTTAGCCCAAGTAGACTTAGAGATAATTTACTAAAGGTTCTTTGCTAAAGAGAACATGTGACATCATCCCTCTCTTAGTAATTTTCAAAAAGATGCTATTCAAAGGGAGGAATAAATATTTTGAAGAGAACCACACCACACCTTTTCATTTGATTGCCAATAAGGGGGAGAAAATTTTGGCACACATATTGACCCATTCATATGTGCTGAAGAAGTGCATTGACAACAAATACAAAGGGGGAGATTGAAGTGCACTGTGTTGTATTTGTTGTCAATGAGGCATGATGTTGTCATAAGATGAATGGATGTCAAGGAATGTCAAGATATGAATGAAAAAGGATGTGATGGTGTTGGTGAGGAAAGGAGAATGGCCATGGTACTAAGATGCATGTCACTTTGGAGATTCACTAAGTGACATAGGATGTTGTGGTTGAAACATTCTCATACTATATCAGATGATTGTAGAACTGATCTTAATGTTTCAATACTTGTATCAAGGTGATACTAAGTTACAACACTTCAAGAATGAATGATGATGGAGCATAATCATATCTGACGATTGATGAGCTGATATTTAAGTTCCAAGAACTTGTATCAAGTAGATACAATGTCACAACAATGTTAGAAGACCATGCATTGTCTTCACAATGCATGAGGAGTTGAAGATGATCCATCCACATGTTCTAAGTGGATGAAGTGGTTTAATGAAGTCCATGCACTATCACTTAGTGCATGTGAATTTGAATTTGATTCAACTTGATCTCTGATTAGATCAATGAAGAACATTGAAGATTTGTTTGATTCTGGAGCTTCGGTTGAAGGAAGAACCTTCTACATTTCCCTCCTAAGTGAAGATTATTTGTTGAGAAGGATTGAGGAATTCAAATTAAGAAGAAGATGAGAAGAAATGAAGAGGAAGGATGGATTAAGTGGCATTTTGCTTTTTATATTGGGAGTACTTTGTTTCTTAACAAAGTCCTTATTCATTTCCTTTGTCAAAAAAATAGGCCACCAAGGAGGCCAGCCGAGGGTCATCACCCAAGGCACATGTGGGACTCAAGGTCGCCATGCCCATGGGGAACCCTCAATGCCAAGGCAGCAGCCCTGAGGCAGGGGCGCACCCACAGGACACAGCGTAGGCGCCTGGGGCACGCCCGGCGGAGCGCATGGTGGGCGCATAGCGCGCCTGTGTGTGCATAGTGGGCACCAGTGGCGCGCCCGCAGGGAGCAGGGGTGGGGGCAAGAGTGCACCCGCTAAGAGGACACGGTGCGGGGCGGCACCGTGGAGGGAGAAGTTCAACTGGCCGTCTCTAGGAGCGGCTGGTTGATAAACCGTGTAAAATCCGCTCGGCGATTCGATGAGGGATGCAGGATTTTTCCGCGGAGCGAATCCTGGCCGCCCGATCGATCGCACGCCAGATTTCGACCGCACGATCGTTCCCGCGCGAGATCTTCTGATTGCGGCCGTCCGATGTATTTCAAACTCCTGATCCGACGACTGCCACATCATCCCCTTCCTCGAGCTTGGCCGAGGCACCTCCCGCGACGCCGCCTGAACCAGTGGCCCTCCGAGAAAGCCAAATCGAGCTCCCGGCCACTACTGATCAAACCGAAGGATCCATTCGGTTCGTCTGGCCACACTGAACATATCCATGCATAAAAATGGGCATGCATGCTACGTATGGGAGAATTCGAGGTTGGCCGAAGCAACCGAAGGTGCGAGGCCATGATGGTTTATTTTTTGTATGGATTATCCTAAATAGAAGTCCATGCATGCGTTCTAAGTCGCATGCACGTGAAGGAAACCGGAAAAGAAGGGAGAAGCCCGCGTGAACCGAGGATAGAAACCAGATTTGAAAGATTTTTAAAGATCCAAAATCTTTGGGATTTTGAAGTTAAACCACACGGATGTTTTGAGGAATTTCTATGACGATATAAAGAGAGCCCGAAGAACAGAGAAGTCTTGCTGATCATTTGCTGAAAAATTCGAGAGAAGTCCCGTGAGTGCCTTTGTGCCTCGCGAAGTAGAAGCCCCGCGCACACTTGTGCGACTGAAGTCCCGGTGCCACCCGAGGCCTGAAGGTTCCCTGCGCGCACCCCTTGCACGACAGGAAGAGCCCTCACTGCTAGCGAACTTGCGCGGCAGGAGGAGATTTGCGCAGCCAAGGTGTTTCACGGCTTGCGCCCCCCGCGGCCAGTGCACCTTGCACGCCCTTGTGCACAAAAGACCTTGCGCGCCACCTTGTTGGTTGAGGCTTGCGCGGCCCTTGCTGCTTGGTACCTTGCGCGGCAGTGTTGAGGAAGATAGGGCTCACACCTTGAGCGCCTTCATATTGGAAGGAGGTTCGGGTGATGTGAATTACACACCTTGTGTGTGTGTGCTTAAGGATAATACACCCTAGCCAAGTGAGTGCACACCTACGGGTTGTGTGCAAGAAGGAGTGGAAGGCCACCACAATTGTGTGTGTGCTAAACAAGAGGAAGGCAGAGGCCTTTATGCCTTGTGTGCAAAGTGAACAAGAGGAGGCCGTAGCCCTTGTGGGTGCACACTTTGAAGAACAAACTAAAAGAACACTAATGTGTGTGTGTGAAACAAGAAGAGGAGGAGGCCAACTCACTTGTGTGCTAAAGTGAATGAAGTGTGTGCAAAGAGAAAAGAGGCCGAACCTAGTGTGTGTGCACTAAGTGAAGTGAACACACCTAGAAGAAGGAAGAAAGAGAGGACATCCACACTAAAGTACAACACACATTTAAGTGTGTGAAAAAAAAGAACAAAGTGTGTGAAGGAAGTAAGAAGGTGTGTGCTGAAAAGGATTACACCCTTTTGTGGGTTTATTGCACCAAGAGGAGAAGAAGGGGAGTGCATGAATGCATGCATGCACGTGCACACGTGAACAAAGCTAAATCAGGCTGTGTGAATTTGAGTTGTCCAAGACCAAGAGTTCTTGAAGATAATTAAGAGGCTATGCAGTCAATGCATGAGGAAGAAGAGATACCATGCACTCAGTGCATGAAGTTGATGTGAAGTCAGACTGAAGCCAGACTGAAGTTAGAGATATCAGTTGTCTGAGTTTTCAGTAATTGAGAAGAGTCTGATCAACTGAAGTGATCAGAAGTGCTGAGCAAGACCAACAGACCTTTTCAGAGGCTATTGAAGATTCTTGAAGAAAGAGGCTAGGTCATCCTTAGAAGAAAGGAGATAAATCCGGAGCAAGACGAGAAGACATGTTCATCACAAGTGAGCAGAGGTACAGAGCAAGGCCAGAAGTCTTTATCCCAGACTGCTGAAGATACTTGAAGAAGCTTAATGTGAAGAAGAGCTACTCGTGTGACTCGAGGAGCCAGGAGAAGCCCCCTGTGAGACTCAGGGTGGAAGAAGTCTTCAGTGGGATTCTGGAGCAGGCCAGTGGGACTCTGGTAACACTGTGGGACGCAGTATAAAGACCCTCCTGTGGGACTCAGGAGAGATACAGTTGGACTTTGTATCGACCATTGTAATTTTAACAGGTTATAATGGAGAAACCATGTTGGGGCGTATAACCAACATGGCAAGGATGTAGGCCTTTGGTGCCGAACCTTGTAAATCCTTGTGTCCTGTGCCTTTATATTTACTGCATCATTCGAGGAAAGGTGAGAGATACAAGAAGAGTGGATCGAGGATTTAACCAGCCATAGAGGTTTAATTGATAAGAATCAATTAGTAAAAAGTTTTAAGGGATCACTGATTCACCCCCTCCCCCTCTCAGTGATTCACACTGATCTGGGCACTTCATTTTCAATAAAGATGATTAGTTTCGTAATTATTTTATAATGTAATGTACGTAATTCAAAAATACACTGTAAATATTTTTATTTTGGGTTTTATTAAGATTAATTTTATTTAATAAATCATGTATTAAATTTATGTAAAGATAAGCGTGGTTCTGTATACCATTTTATGTCAGGATCTTTGAGAAAATGATGCATTGTATCAATATAAATAGTTCTTGAGTGACTCATATGATTTTTAAAATTATTAATTTCAGTTTTATTGTCACATAAATAAGAGTATTTTTAAAATTTAATCCCTTGAATATAAGTGTTTGTTTCATCCCTGAAACATCTACACATCAACTTCTGATATAAATATATTCAACCATATTTGTTTAAAATGAATTTGAATGTTGTTTCTTACTAGACCATAAAACATAGAAATTTCTCTAAATGTGATATGTTACTTATGTAATATTTCTATATATCCTAGAATATAAAAAAGAACATTTGAATATGATATTAAGTTAAAATTATAATTTCTTTTGATAATGTTTTGATAGAAAAATTAGTTCCTCTTAAATATTGAAAAAACATTTTTACAATAGTAATATGGTATTCTTTGCGATTTAATTGAAATCTCGTGAAAATAAATATACAAAAAATAATTTATTTCTTATTGGAAATATGATATAGAAAACATCCAATCATAACACAATATTATATTCCATAAGATCCTTCCCCAGCTTCATCCAAATCATGTTTTATATTAGTTGACAATGGAGTTGTATAAGACATACTGATTTCATTTGAAAATTGATTAAATAAATAAATAATATTTTTTTATTTTATTTTAAAATATTTCTGTAATCTTTTTTATTTATTTGAAAACCAATAATGTAATTTAATTCTCTCATCATACTCATTACTTTTTTATATGTTTCGAAAAATCATTACAATTATTTTTATTATTTGACGTAAAGGTAACATAGTTTAGATAAATTTGATATCATAAAATATTAGAAAAAATAGGTTTCATAAAGATAATAAGAACTACCTAATGTATATAAAAGTAATTTTAATAATAAAATAACTAACTCTTTCATAAGACACTCTTGGTTCTTGTGGAAATCCATATATAGATTAGGAATGGTTGAAAAAAATGGGAGATGTCGATTTTCAAAACCTAGAGGTTATTCAGCAATGAAATTTTCACTAAATATGAATCTGAATAAGATATTTCAAATTAATCATCTATTATTTAAAAGTCATATAAAATAAATAATATAAAATTATTCTAATTTATTCTCTCTAAATAATAGTGGTAGTGATTTCATCACAATCTATCCCTTCTTCCTGAATATATCCTTTCGCTGCTAATATTGATTTATTTATTGTAGTATACCTTGTTCATCGTTATTATTTCTAAAACTGCATTTGGTATATATTACAAAATGAATTGATGACCTATAATCTAATTCTAAAACATTATTTTTTATACTATTTTAGGTCATATTGCTTAGATATTATCCACCATTCATCATCTAAAAATTCTTATTTGTTTTTATGTTTTGAATTATATCAGAATTAAGATAATTTGGCTAGGATTCCAAAAATCCTCCTACTCCAAACTATTATATCAACATATCATATAATAGATTCTAAATTTTTTTCCATTATGGGTCTTGGTTCTCATAGAAACAAACATTTATGTTCACCAGTTTAATGTCCCACCTGAATGTTTTTAAATTTCAACATATTCTAATTTATTTTTATAATCAACCATAAGAGATTCTATTATCATGTTTTTTTAAATAATTGGAAACATCATTATATTTATTATTTCTATGATCAAAAGGATCTCTTTAATCAAACACCACATGAATAGATTCATCATCCATCATTGAATATTTATTATACACTCTATAAGATTTTCATGTAGCAAAATATATTAGAAATATTCATTCAACTAAATTGGATTATATTTTCCATGTTTTTTTTAGTATTCAAGATATACACATTGAGTCCCAAAACATTGACGTATACATAATTATTTTCTATATTATTCAATAAGTCATAGGGTTTTTTAAATAAAGGGTCACAGTAAATCACAATTCATGTTGTGGAATGTTGTATTAAAATATGATATCTAAATATAGGTAGGAAGTCTATGTAAATTTAATATAACACATTTAATATCTTGAATATTCGTTTTCCATTTATCTATAATTCCTTTTTTTGAGATTTTATTCATGTAAAAATGATATGATTAATACACAGGTCTGATCAATTAAAATTGTATTTATGATTATTATACTCTTATCCATCGTCACTTCTCAATGAAAATACATTAAATATTTTTAATTTTGAAGTTTTTTACAAAATTATGCAAAAAACAGGGAAAAAAACCTTTATATTATATAAAATAAACACATACAAATAAATAATACTAATCAAATTAAAAAACATATGATATTATATACAAACCCAATATTTTAAATGATCCAAACAACGCCATGATGATAAGTTCTAATTCTATAAATGTAGTAACCTTTTTAATAGATTTGAATGATTAATTATATTGTGTGACTATTTGGAATGGAAAGTAAAATCTATCTTTATCAAACATAAGACTTCAGAAATTGGAAAATAATTGTTTATTAGACTATTTTATATGGGAAACTAATTAAGATGTCTAAGACCTTTCTTACAAATCAAGAATTCATTTTTATCATCAGTTAAAAAATTCACTTTGTATCACATGGATCTGAGATCCAAATATAAGTGTTTTGAGTTTTGGGTTTTCTATACCTAATAAGATGATATTGTAAAATGAATCCATCATTTTTACAATATGGAACATAAAAACCATCATCATAGTTTTTGGAGATACATATCAATTTTTTTTAGAACCCTTAACATTTAGGAATTTGAGAATCAAAACAGATTCTTGATCCCCAACTCATCCAAATATGATTTTTTTTCAATTTTCATAATCACTAATAGAAATTAGGAATCCATATAATATTTCCATTGTTTGAAAATTTAATGAGTCTCCACTCTTGTTACATCAGAATCCACTATCCATAAATCATTCAAACAATTATTCTTTCCGTTCATAGATAAAACTTTAAATAATTTTTTTAACCCATATGCTCTTGGGTTAAGCTATCTCTACCAGAGAGGATATATGTAACAAAAAATTAATTATTTACCAATACATTAAAAAAATAAACATAAAACATAGTTCTACAAAATAATTTTTTATTCCAATGATTATTGGTTTTTTCAAAGATTATTAATTAGTATATTGGACTTTAATTATATAATAAAAATATATTTCACTTTTCATTATATTATTTTGTGTACTAGTTAAAAATTAATTTATTTACCATTTCAATTTTTCTCTTTTGAATTTTATTTCATATTTCTACTAATTATAACCATTTTTACCCATAATCATATTTAAATATTTTTTCATTCATATTCAATATTCAAGAAGTATTATTGATGAAATTAAATTCATCCTGAAGAACATTATTTATATATTCATGTTCATTGTAGTTTGTTAAATATTTCAAAAAAATAATTAAACACTATGTCTTTAATGATCATGAAATATTTTTCAATTAAGATAATATTATAAATATTATGTAGTAATTTATTCTATATTAATATAGATTCATTCATTTATTCAATCATTGAATAGTACATATTTGATTTACTATAAGAGATACTTTCAGAGTTAGGGGTAAAAGAATAATAATATGGAAACTATTCTTCCACATTAACTAATTTTTTTTCTTTTTTATTGGAAAATTATTTTTTAATCATATTTAGAAGAGCATCCAATGTCCTTAGAAAAACTCAAATTAGCTTTAATAAATTTTATATCTTTTCACTAAAAAAATTCCACCTCTTAGTTCCTTTATTTATTTTCCATATTCCTTTTTTCCTCTTTTAGTTGTGGGAAATATGGTCTGATATAAACCATTATCTTCCATTAATAGAACTTATATTATTTAAGTCCTTAGTTAAATTTCATGACATTATTAAAATACTTTTTGAGACATTTTTTCTTCTTAGAAAATTTATTTATATTCTAGCCAGATGAGCTAGTTCCTTCTATAATTTGATCATTCTGAGTAATTTGAGGAAATATATTCCTACATTAAATTCTTTTCATAATATTTTGAAGTAACATTAAGGTTAGTAATTTTAGTTTTTATCATTCCATGATCTTACACTCCCTCTTTCATTTCTAATTCTGACATCATTATTTTTACAATTTGTTCTTACATTGTTAGATATTTTACAAGATTATATTTTCTAATTGAAAAACATGTTCCCTTCCATTTTTGGTTTAGTAATAATATAATATTTAATGCATGATCAGGATGGTTAATTGAATCTCCCATGTTTGAAACTCCATTGAATATTTTAGTACTTAATCTATTCACCTAAGTGATACATTTACAATAAAAAATTATGATGATGTAGAGTTTTAGATTTGTAGTGTTATTCCTTGATTTCCGGACATTACCAATTCCTTCATAAGTAACAGTGATTGTTGTCTACATATCATAAGCAATTTCACTTTAAAAAAATGATTTCATTCATGTTTACCTATTCCATATATAATATCATTAATGAACCTTGAATTTATATCACAATCTTTATCCTTAGTTTCATCCCACAACTCTTATTTTTTAGTAATTTAATTATATTTGATAATATTTCTATATAATTTTAAACAAAAAAGTATCTAAATAGATATTCAGTCATTTATTCCAAAAAATATAATTTTAACCATTATAGTATGTGTCTTAGATCATGTACATTCATTTTATAATTATTCAATAGAATGAGACATTCATTGAAATCTCCATCTCGATCTTTTTATAGATTATCATAATTCAATAAAAATATTTCCATTTATACCAATTGGGAGATCGAATAAATAAAAAGATACCCAATAAGGGTTGGATTATTTCATCCTAAAAATCATGACCAAATCCAAATTTATCCCAAATAATTATTTGAAATGTTTGGAAAATTTAATTTCACTAAAAAAAATTCTAAAGATAAAAAGGGAAGAAAAAAAAAATTGCAGTGTTTTGGGAAATAAAAACCCCATAGTAGAATCTACCAAGCACTATTTAAGAGATTTGTGATTTTCACTAAATATTTCATCATATAATTATCTAACTACAACATAATTTTTTCATATGTTACAATAAAGTAAGATAAGTTCTATTATAGAAAACCAATCAATACATATATTAGTGTGACATGATTACTCTCAATTAGGAATGAGTACAAGTAACTGATACTCAATGAAAACAACACACGTTGATTTTTTAGTCATAAAATCATTTCGTAATTGTAGTAACAACTTATAAATTATGGATCTTATTATTTTTAAATAAAATTATTTAAAAAATAGAATCTATAATGAGATCCAAGTTGTAGATGAGATTCAATGAAATAACACCATTGAATGAATAAATCGTTATGAATAACAGAGAAAAAACATAGATGATTAAGAACATGTTTGTATCCCAATTATAGCCATGATAGATTATTTTTCTCTACATTATAAAAGTATTAAAAAGGGGATTAAATATTATTAGTTGCTCGATTAAACATGAAAGGATGAAAAAAC
This sequence comes from Viscum album, assembly GCA_963277665.1. NCBI lineage: Eukaryota > Viridiplantae > Streptophyta > Magnoliopsida > Santalales > Viscaceae > Viscum > Viscum album. The sequence continues at coordinate 1,072,791,555 of OY728140.1, read as the reverse complement.
ATATATATCTAATGTGTTTGACTTTAAAGTATTATAGACCATGTCATTATATTATTTTTTAAAGAAACAAAAAAGAAAAAAAATCATCCCATTATTTATCAAGATTCTTGATTTCCATGTTATCAAATAGATCTAGATATATTTCAAGATAATACATGATAATAAAACCAACAGTCATGATTTTAAATTTTACATCAAACCCCTAGAGAAAATCTTAACTTCCCATTGAAATAAGAATGATTTTATCCATTGAATAATCACATTTTTATTTTTATTTAAGAAAATTTACATGATATATTCATTATGATGAATACATTATCGAAATCGTGTGAATTTTATTGAATTTAAACTACAAAGATAAATTACTCAATTTTTGGGTAGACTATATTGGGTATATTAAAAAGCATGATTGATAAAAAAAGGTTGGATTCAATCCATTGGGTATAGGAACCATAAGATAATTAATAAATTATTGTTCTGATATCGATTTTTTGGTTCCTAATCAATACATTCACCATAGTGTGGGGACCCAGACCCATACATTTAATCCAAATTCATGGTATAAAAAATTTATGCTTTACAAAATTAGTGTTCACAAAGAATATAGTTCCATAAAAACTAGGAAATAAATAGTTTTACTATACTTCTGAAAAAATAAATCAAGAATAAATTAGATAATACATTTAACTAAAATAAATATAAAACAATTTAAATTTCTCCAAAAAATATAATCATGAAAACAAATAATTTAGTTTCATTAGTAAAAACCAGTGGTATTTATGAACATAAAAATTAATGTGAATATAAAGAATATTTTTAGATCAAAACATGCCAGTAATATATTTATTATTTTTTGGATATGTTCTATTTTTTCATAAAACCCTATGAAAAATATTTAAATTTAGTTAAATAATTTTCCATTAACCATAAAATTAAAAGCAGGGTATGATTGTACTATTTTAAAGGGAATGATTTTGGTCTAGTTACTCACATTGATGACTATTTTTGTTGTTAGAAGTTTTATTGAAAAATAAACTATAGAACATGGAATATTATTTTCAATTTTTGAGTTACATGGTACATTAATAACTATAAATATATGGAATTATTTTTTATTTATGATCAATACATACCTATAGGCAGTTATTGGAAAAATAAATAATTCTGTATAAAAACACATTACTGGATTATGAATATTAGATTAGACATTACTCTATAAATTATAATAATACATGTGAAATTAACATAGTTAAATATACTTTGTCTCATGCGAGTAAAAATATCATTGTTTTATGAATTTTTTTAGTGGTCATTCTAAAAAATAGATATCACTCTTGAATTCATTTGGATAACACGTCAACTAAAAGAAAAATATACAAATCCACTGAATTAAGAAACATTAAATTATATCTGACATGATTAATGGAATATTATATTTGTCTAAGTTATTTCATGTTTTTACTATTTAACTCGTATATCATTATATAAAAAACACTTTCATGAAATATTAATCTTCTAAGGAATTTTTTCATGAAAGGATACTACATGTATATTAATTATATTTTTCCTTATTTCTCATTTATTAATGTATAATAGATAAATAAATGATTCTAATATTCTGAACTATAATCCAAATCATCATTTATCTATTCAAACTTGAACATAGAACTTTCCTTGAACATTTTATACAAAATACATATACTTAAAAACATGGCAATTCTGTCATGACTTGTGCGATAAAGTGATATATTGAAGAATATGATCTTGAATATTATAATTCTTAAATGTGTACAAATTCAATCTTTTTTGGATAATTATGTCACTCAAAAAAACATTTATTATTTATTGAAATAATCCATTAGAATGAATTCAATATAAAATGGTTTAGTATAATTTATTCAATAATTAAAATAGTAGTACTATGTCAATGATGGAATGAGTGGTTTTTGATAATGAACATACTATTTATCCTTACATAGTGAAATATTTTTACATAAATATCACTCTTGAACTTGGATATGTAGCTGATATATTAGTAACCATAGTTGATAGTCATGAATTTGAGTTAACCTTGGATTTTTTGGAAATTGTTTTTAATGCACTACATCAAGTGGAATATGATTACTACAAAAAAGAATGTCATATAAACTATCCTCATTTTGAGTGTGGAAATTCATTGAAATAGTTAATATCTTACAGTACCCACTGATAAACTTGTACTATAAAATTTAATACAGAATATAAGATACATTTTATGTTTATGAAGCTTGATATCTTCCATTTAAATGTATATTTTCACTATTATAAACAAATTAATTTTCCTCCTTTAACAAATGATTCACGATATTAATATAAGCCTACAAATTTTTTTATTAGGAATACATAAGATCATTGGATACCACTATGAGGTTTAATACCTTCTATTATCTTATGTTTATTTCTGATAATTTTGTATTTAAATGACTAGTTATTAATGGAGTAAGAAATTCAACATATTCGGTTGGTTATTTCATGAATCAAACAATAGGAATAAGGTGGAAAAACAATTAGAATGTTTAAAATAAAATTTGGTTAGGCAATAAATATAATCAATATGAGTGGTTCAATCATATATAGAACTAAACCAGACCCAAAGATGGAATTTATTGAAGCATAAATCCTAATTAGATAGTTAGGTAAAACTATATATCTGATAAATATAGTTATCAAACAATAGAATATGTAATTAATGATTAAAAAATATTATAAAGATAAAATGAGATCTCATACTTTGTATATTTTTAAAAAACTAGATTTTTATGTTGAGGTTGAACATAAAAGATTATTAGTAACTATTAGGGATGTCAGAATATCCAGATCTCTATTGTTTTGACTAATACATATAGATTCAAATAGTTATTCAGATCTTAATCCTATTGAATTTATTCCTCTAATGTTTTTGAAAGGATGATCCACATTCCTTGATTCCACACCTCGTAGGGTTGATTATTTCCTGCGTAATACATTCTTCAATCTGAATCTATATGATCTCACTATACATGGTGATAAAAATGGTGATTATGTTCTTTATGATAATACACATATTCGAGAAGATCCTTATTTTCCGATTATTTTTAAAATTCCATATATATTTTTTTAAAAATAGTTCCTCACCAGTTAAAGATGAATAAAATAGGATTTATCCCTCTTGGAATCTTTTTAAACATCATGATGCATATTACAGTCCAAAACATTGTAGATGATGTCTTTAGAGGGAATCTATTATATGATTCTTCTCCAAGAATAGATGTAGTGGTTATGGAATAATATGACTTTTCTCGGCAAGAAGCTGAAATAACTCAATGTCTCTTTTCATGTAATGAATGATCTTTTAAGAGAACATTATAGTACGAGATCAAACTATCAATTTATACATAATAACATAAGGATTATAATTATCTAACACATTCAATTCTACAAAAATATTCTTCTACTTTTTCCCACTTCGGTGATAACTTATTCTTACTATATTTAATTTATGAATGACCACCAAGAGGTTTTGAAACTACAATTTCTATGTTTAAAAATATATAATGACTATGATATGAAAGAAGAATTTTCTTATACCACCGAAATTATTTTATATCATATATAGATAAATTTTTTCTCTTTAATTCTCACATTTCTCATGATATTGGGATCATCAAAATGAAATTGATCATTTTAAATTTCATATAAAAACTATTATAACTTATTTGTAAGATATGTGATCAAGAATGGATTGATTTTATATTTCAGTGAATATAAGTCCTTAAATACAATACACTTATTCTTCTCTGTCTATTTTTAAAGATTACTTTCTTATTTAATGGATTTCATCTGAGTAAGTTCATATCATGGAAGATAATGAGAAGGATATCAGATATAATGGTACAAATGGTTATGGCATACCATAGAGAGAATCTGTATTATATTTTTAAATCAAAATTTATTAATTTTACCAAAGATAAGTTTATAATTTTGGTATATAAAATAATTATATATATTTTATTTCTAGTAATGATGAATTGAAAACAATGTTTCTATTATTATATAGAATCCTAATGATTCCCCATCTAACGATGATTTTTGGTACATTTTTTATAATGATAACCATATTAGATCAATTAATCTCATATATAGATGAATTTTAATAGATTATTTATCAATGGTATAAATATGTAAAAAATATTATTATAATTCTTGATCATTACATGTATATTACAAATTATCCAATTCTGAAACCTTTGGTTCTACTTATACCTATCATATTTCTACATCCAATAGGGGATTTAGATTCATTGTCTAGAACTGCCTATACTCATGTTTACTATGATCATATTGTTGCACCTCTTATCATACCCTTTATTGTTTCCCTTCTACACACTCATAGTTATGTTAGCCCTTTTTATATATCAAAATTTATAAATTTAGTTGATCCTACACCTCATCTTGCTTATCGTCCTCCTTTTATAATTATAAAAGTAAAATACCAAATTGATCTCTCAATCCTTCCAAATTAAAATTAATATTCATATTATGATTCTTATTAGGATTTATACTAACATATTTTTAATTATCAATGATTTGTTTTTTTTAATTTTTTCATTTATTCATATAAAGTGGTGATGAATAATGAATTACATCGATCCATGGAGGATGTAGTCAACATGCGTACACAAGATACATTATTATGTTCCAATGGAAAGAATGGTATGAAGGGAGATAAAATATTATAACTATACAGGAAGAATTATTTCATAAATATAACATATAAATATTAAAAATATTATAATAACCAACAATATTTGGAAGTGATAGAAAATTATTCAAATTTCTATGTTGTTGTCATAGTCCACAAGTATGCACGAGTGATAATATAATTTAAATTTTGATCATAAGTTAGTGGAAAATGGATGTCCCATAATAATATTAACATATAATTATATTTATGTTACAATATTTATTAATTGAGGATAGATAAAATATATTAATAATATCTATAAAATGTATTAAACATGAAAAATATAGTCATGAACATATACCATTTCTTTGAGAAACATCCATTAAATATATTCTTTAGTACAATAGGATATTCTTTTAATGTATGAAAGAAAATTATTTATATGGATAATTATGTTTATAAGATACATTTTTTTTATTTGGTAGATAATGTGATCATTAAGTGTGTAAAAGAGAATAGTTGGGTTCCCTTTTATAAGTGATGGGATTGGAAAACCTATAATAATTATGAATATTTAAATATTATTAGTTAACTCCCAATGGGAAGGTGGAAAAAATAAGATCCTTATTTATTAAGGAATGGTGTAGAATAAAAATTTAAAAATATAATATTGTTAAGATAATTTTTAGGACATTTTAAACCTTATCTTTTAAGTTTAATACCATTAATCAATAACCATAGTTAAAATGTATTACCACATTTACAAATCGTAATGAAAAAATAATGTTTAAATTATTAAATATTATTATTAATAGTGATTCCAAATATGGGATCCATTTTAAAATATTAAATTTCTATAATTGGATTATTTTTATTTAAAATTGAGTTTGTAAATAAAACAAAAATGAATTTAAGAAAATGCGTTTTGAAGCATAAAACTTGGTTTATAATAAATCATTTCCATGTGAACAATATTTGATAAATGAAAAATTATTTTAATTAATATAATATATAAATATTTAACTAAAATAATTCATCAATAGATCGTAAATTATTTAGTTTTAAAAAAAATTCCTTGTGCACTAAAAAAATAACCATTTAGAAAAACTTCACTTTTACCATCGAATACATTTATTTAAATTAATAAAAAAAATAAAACTACTAAATAAATTATATATATATGTTATTAAAATTGTCATAAATTATTTATTCTTATTAATACCCACCAATAAAAAATCTTGGAAATAACTTCTACATTAAATATTAATTATTCAATAGTGTATCATGTTTTGTTTAATGTTGGTGTTGTAGGTAAAGGAATTCATCAAAACAAATAAAATTAATGTGAAGAGACATACATTATGGAATACAAATATGTTAAATTATACCTATTTTATAATAATTATAACCGTGAAATTATATAACTATAATATAATCAACTGGGTATACTTTAGAATCATCGAAATTTCAGTCTCCCTTATAGCCTCATCAAATTTATAGTTTCACAACACAAAAATCGACAATGTGAGTGATCTTGTTTCTTAGATAATTATCTCTTGAATCAATAATATCTACTAATTAGTCCTAAAAATATAGATCATCCACTAGTTTTTTTACCTCTAATATCATTATATTTTAAAGATCACACATGAACTCTCTTGGGAGAGATACATAGAACACATCAGGTACATGTGAGCAATTCATATTAAGTTTCAAGTGGTATGAAACTATAATAATATGATCAATAATTTTTAAGGAAAAAATGTATCTATGGATAATATTTCCCTTATTTCTAAATTATCATAATATTTTTCCAGTGTGATATTAATTGAAATATATTCTGACCAACATCAAAGTCTAGGTCTGGATGTCACGACCTGTCCTAGTGGGGCCCGCGACGCGACTCACCCGGCCCACCTCCAATAGGCTAGGGGTTGGTGACAAGCACTGAGTTGGCATATTAATATCATGGGAGGAATTACATAAGAACCTGTACAGACACACACATCTCCAAGCCCACAAATACTGAAAAGTAAAAACCACTAAGGAACAAAATGCATGCATACACTTAATGATAACCAATATATTACGACAAAAAGTAAAGTGTTGAAAGTAAACTGGGTCAGAATACAAGCTCACCCAAACAAGAGTATGAAAACTAAAAAGTCTAACATGTAACCCAATGAGGTACTGGGACTGCTTCTCATAGTCGTAGGAACACCTCATCCTGTGAGGAACTTATAAAACTCAGTCATGTCCTGGTTATCCCTGGACTCTATCAAAAGGCTGCTCGTCTTCACAAGACATGACACGTGCGGCCAAAGGCCATGTAGGGGTGAGTATAACAATACTCAGTAGAGGACCTTGAAAACCACAAATAAAATACACAAAATAAGGGAATAGTAAGCTCTACAGAGTATTTTTCTAATGAAAATATAACAGGGGAACACAATCCATATATACCCAAAACAAAGACCCATAGTCTAGAGACAGGTCACACAACTGCATACCCCCACTAAGAATTCAGTCAGAATATCCCACAAAGCACTCGTTCCGAGAGGACTAACTCCACGAGTCTAGTAGCTCTGATGACGTTCGTCTGAGAACTATTGTTCGTCAGGAAAAGTCACGAGAGATAGATACACTCATTATGGGAGAACACACTATTGAGTGGAAAGATCATGATAAAAGGATGAGGATCAATACTAGGGCCTTGGTGGATACCTCATCTCATCTGGATTCAGCTGTTATATAGGGGATCAATTCCTGGTGGAGTTGTTCACGACGATGCCTGACTCTCTATAGAGTCATTAATGGATAGAGGATCATGCTCCGGGCCTCTGGGAGAGATGCATGACTTTATCACATGAATTCCTGGTGAAGGGATCCTATTCAAAAAGAAGGAAACGATACCTGACCTTTGGGGGAACGAGAAAAAAGGGCACTAACCCAAAAAAAACATGTCCATGATACGGTGGAAAAAATAATCAAGCCATGTATAGAAATGTACACGATGTTTAGAAAGGTCACATGCCCTATCCTCTTACATATGGTACTTCCCATGTACAATGGCCTGTGTCGCATGGATGGTTAGTAAAAAGAAATACACGACGTGTAAAAGATAACATCCCATGTCTACGAATCTTGGATCTACCCTGTGTATACTGGCCACATGCCCGTACATGGTCGTAACCCATGTACGCCAACCCGTGTAACTTATATGTGCGGTGACCCATGCCACTGGCCTCGCCTGGCCATGTGGTGGAGTACATGGCCATGTACTGTATCCTGTGTCTGTGTATATCCCGAGATACACATGGAGTCCCATGTAGCTTCCTCTTCCATGTTTCATAGAGAGTACAAATTTTTTCACGAAGACATGTCGTTCTCCTCATGTATGTGTATCGCCCAAGATACACGTCGAGCTTTGGGGAAGGTCCAACACACGGTGTGACTAGGGTCACATGCCATGTGATACCTATCTGACCCCCGAAACCCTAGACGCCACCGCTGGTACTATACGGAGTGTTATTCATATGTACACGCCGTGTATTCCGAAACTTTTCAGAATCGACGCTTCTCACTAGTGCACCTCTCGTGATGCATTGATCTTCATTATGACATTCTAATCACAAAGAAACACTAGATTCTAGGTCACCCTGACATCTCAAAATCGTCTATGATGTTCTTGGGCCTCCGATTTGCCCTGATAATGCGTTTCGATCCTCCCGTGCGAAGAAAGCTTGAAGAATGGTCTCTTACTATCCGAGCTAGTTCATTTTCCGCCATGACAATCAAACCTATATAGGGTCATTGCGATGTCATATTTCTAGTTTGGGATCATTGTGTTGCAAGACTAGTGCACAACGTTCTGTTGTTCATCTCCCCATGAAGAACGCAGTGAACGACTGGGAAAATAAAGGGGAAAGAAACCCAATAGAAAATCTCGGAACGAACCTCTACAGTCGTTTGTCACAACATTTCTTCTCTCCCATTAATTGGATCAAATGGAGTAGAATCAAACAATAATTTAACATGTATTAATTCCCCGAGATCAACCCTAATGATACCCTCCCGAATGAATGCACGAATCCATGGATCAACTTGTTCATGGTTGGTTACTATTCATCATTTAAATTCAGAAAATGAGAATGGAGAATTGAAATAACAACCCCTAACTCAAGGAGGGATCAATCACTGATGAAGGGGAAGTGCTGCTGACATCGTCGAGATCCTTCAACTTTGTTGGCACAATGATTCATGGCTTTGATTCGTCGACGATCATCACTGATAGTTCTCTCCAAGGTTCCAAGATTCCACCAGAGTTTTCTCTCATCCTTTTCCAATGTGAAACATACGACTAACCCATTATAGGATAAACACATTTTAAAATACTATCATGATGAGAAATTAATGAGTCGGCGTTGCTGTTTCAATGTAATTATGTCCTGACCTTAATTATTGAATTAGATTCCCCATCACTGTTCTATAGAGGATGTTTCCAATTAAAATAAAATAATCTTTGAGAATTTATATTATTTTATTTTACTAAAAATTCATGGAAATTAACTTTTCCCTTGACCCATGCCGATGAGGTTTGAATCACTCTTAGCTAATGTCATTGTCCTGGATCCAACGCTGACCTCAAATTTTTAATCTGGGCATCCATTGGGAAATTGCCACAACAACTCACATACGACGACATACATAACATAAAAAAATATCAAACCACAATTTTGGGATCACCGGACCACAAAATGATGTGTCTTCTCTATGACTGGTCTTGTAATAATATAATATAGTATTTAAAAATATAAAAAAAATACAAGATATTAAATTCTCCCCTCTTTAGGCCTTTGCGTCCCCAAAAAGCCAAAACAAAGACAACTAAAAAATATATGGGTATTGGGAACAAATTTGAGCCTCCCACTCTTACATTCTATCTTAAAGATTCCCATGCTGCCACTAAATGTGCACCAAGAGAATTGATCACCCACAAAGAATCCTCTCCTACCGATCATTGATCTCCACCGGTTACTTTGCAATGGACACCCTATCCTCCATGTCTATCATTCCCCATTCGATGATGTGAGATGTTTCATGAATGTACCTCCTCATCTACGACACATGGAAGACATGGGGTATCAGTGCAACTACGGAAGTAGAGTTAGGTGGTACTCTACCTCACCGACTCTATGTAGTATCTGATAATGTCCGATGAACCTCATAGATAGCTTGTTGCCTCGGTCAAACCTCTGTAAACCTCAATGAAGTGAGACCAAAAGAAATCTGTGGTCTCCCTCATCAAACACCAGGGGTCTCTATCATCTCTCAACATAAGACTTCTACTGGATTTGTGCAGTATTCATCCACTCTCTGATAACCTGCACCTTCTCGTTGGTAGCACGCACCAACTCTGGGCTGATGAGTGCTAACTCTCTTTGGTCTTTACAACAAAGCGGTTAATAGAAGGGTCTCCCATACAAGTCCATGAATGGAGAAATACTAATGGTGGTGTGATAGCTATTATTATACACAGACTCCACTAGTGGTAGGTGGTCCTCCCAACAGTGACCAAAGTCCATGATATAGGCCCACAACATATCCTCCAGAACCTGAATGGTTTTCTCCATCTGAACATCAGTCTGGGGATGGAACACCATGCTCAAGCTTAGTTGAGTCACAAAATCCTCCTGATATCCCTTCCACAACCGAGATGTGAAGTAGGTGTCTCAATCCGAGACTATTGTCGAAAGGAATCCATAATGTTGGACTATCTCTTGCACTTAGTGGCATCCCAAGCTCTCTACGGAACTCTGGTCCCTGATATATAGGAAGTGGGCTGACATGGTGAGTTGATCATTAGTCTCCCAGATGAAATCACACACCTTGTAAATTCATGGTAAGCATTTCATGATGTCCATTGATATTCCATCCCACATCCACTCTGTAACCTCTAGGGGGTGAGTTAATCCCACTAGAACCTGGTGCTCAGCATTCACCTACTGGAATTTAAGGTATCGAGAAATGTACTCTACTAATGTCTTCTTCTTGCCTGACCACTAGAACTGTCATCAGATATCTTGGTACACCATTTCTACTCTAGGATATACTACCAAAGGGTCATGTATGAAACACCCCCAGGACATCTTCTGTCAATTCCACTGGTATAACAGTGTATCCTCTAAAAATAATTATATTCTCCCCACCTTGGGAATATCCATGGTGAGCATGTCATGTGGATAATAGAGAACCTAAAGCCTCATAGTCATCATCCCAAAGCTGCGCCTCCCAAACTCATTGTATGAGTGGAGTGGTTGAAACCATCAACTGTAGGTAAGTTGTATCCTCTCCATCCACGAAGGATAACTACAGCGTGGCTAACTACTTTTCCTCTTCACTCAACAACAGGGAGCTCGACCTTCTACTAAGAGAATCTTCCACCTTGTACTCCTTCCCATGAGTATAGATGATCTATAAATCATGATCCATGAGGAACTTTATCCAATGACTCTATCTCAAATTCAGATCCTTCTGTGAGAATTTGTACTTGATGCTCTTGTGGTCAGAGTTGACGATGAACTGCTCGCCCATAAGGTAGTTTTTCCACATCCTCAATGTGGAGACTAACACTACCAACTCAAGATCATGGGTCACATTATTCTACTCATATGGAATAAGTGGGAATGAACCCTAATAAATCACTTCCTATCTCTGCATCAAGACATAGTGAGGCCCATTCGTTGTTGGGTCATACAAAACCATGTACTCAACACCCTCCCTCGCTATTCTCAAGATTGGAGCACTCGTAAAACTCAGTTTCAACTGCCCGAAAGCCTGATGGAACTTACCAATCCATATGAAGAGTTTCCCCTTATTAGATAATGCTCACATTGGAGCTGATATTCCATAGAAATCAAGAATGAATTAATAGTAATATCCTTCCATCCCAAGGAATATTCGCACCTTCGTCGTGCTCTGAGGTGGTTCCCATGCTAACACTGCCTCCACCGTGGTTGGGAACATAGCTACTCCATCTGGTGAGATGAAATGTACTAGAAAGGGGACTCTTGAATACAAAACTGGAACTTTGAAATCTTCACATAAAGATAGTGATATCAGAGTAAATCTAGAAGCATCTGCAGGTGTCTTGCGTGCTCCTCCTATGATGTCGAGTATATAAGGATGTTATCGACGAAGACCACTATTATCCGGTCAATGTACGACTAGATGATCTGTTTCATCAGTCCCATTAAAACTATGGGGGAGTTTGTCATGCTGAAAGGAATCATCAAGTACTCATAATGATTGTAGCGGCATTTGAAATCCATCTTCGATATATCCTCACTCCGTACTAATAATTGGTGATAACCTGATTGAATGTTAAACATCGAGAACCACTATTCCCCCACATAGCAGATCAAAGAGGTAGTCAATTATCAGCAGTGGATACTTGATCATCACCATTACCTTATTCAGGCACTGGTAATCCATGTACAACATCAATCTCATATTTTCCTTCTTGGAAAAAAATACTGGGGCCTCCCAAGGTGAAACGCTGGGTCTCACGAAACCCATGCTCTACAAATCCTCCAAATGAACGATCATCTTGCAATGAACTGTAGGAGCCATCTGATATTCTGATGAAGTAATTGATGTCATCCCAAGGTGTAAATCGATGTTGAATTAAATTTCTTTATGGTGAGGTAGTCCCAGAACTTCTTCAGGAATGATGTCCTCATACTCCGCCACTAATTCTAGGAACTAGGAGCTCATCACATCGACGACTCCATGGGAAAGGCTAGATAACTCATGAGTGGCTGACTATACCCTTCTATTCATGATCTCATTCTATGCTGCATGGGTCTCATTTTTTCCAATAAAAGAAAAATTCTTCCCATCATTGCAGACACTCCACACTCTTTGCCTAAAACAATCAATCTAGCCATGGACCGATGATAATAAATCCATACCACGAATGATGTTGTATGGCCTCGATTCTAACACCAAGGGGTTCCAACTGAAACTGTCTCCTCCAAGGTAAAGATCACACTGCCTATAAAGGTGTGTGATCGTCAAGGCACCTCTTATTGGTGTCTTTAAGAATAAGGATTGAGTCAAAGTCTCTACCATAATTTTAGGGTTATGCACAAGAAATGTGGAAATAAAGGAAATACTGGAAACTGTGTCTATAAGTATGGAAGCTAAGGTAGAGAAGACACATATCGTACCTCAGATCATCTCAAGATCCCATGTGTCATACTCATTAACCGCATGCAGCTATCCCTGCCCCTATCCCCAGCTCCCTGATCCTAGTGTGGATCTCTTGGGGGTGGTGTTAGAAGTAAGTCGAAGAATATACCACTAACTATAACTCTCCCAACTCCAATCACACAACCGCCACCTAGCGGGTCTGCCTGATCCACCGCCTTCCTCTGCCTCAGTGGTCCATCCACCGCATCCCTATCAATAGTTCGACATGTCGAATAGTCCCTAGCCAGATGTCCCCTCCCATCGCATGAGTAGCACCACTTCTCCCTAGGATGATTGGATCCAGCATAGTAGCCCTTGACTGTCGACTACCTATCCTGGGGTTCGAATGATGTCTCCCACATCTTGATCCCTGTGTCTGACATCGACTCCCTGCATCCAAGGTCTCCAGACCTATCTTCCTACTGCTAACTATCATCGGCTGTCTCTGTTCTTCCAAAAATCTCTCGACCACTGAGGCCCGCTCAAGTATCCCATCATAATTCAAAATGCATAGAGGCTTGACAGTAGCTCAGATGTCCCCTCATAGACCTCACTCATAGGTCTGTGATCTAATGTACTGATCCCTAATCATATCCATCAAGTACCTAGCGTGGTTGGTGAACCTCTTTGAATAGTTATCTACCATCATACCGGCCTACTAGAGCTAAAAAAGCTCCTGGATGCATACTTCTATTTGCGTAACTGGAGATAACTCCACCATTAATAGTATCTCAAACTCCATCCATGATAGTGTCTCATTGCCACGAGTCTGTGTGGTCAGACTCCACCATTGTCCTGCCAAACCTTGAAGAAGGATCGCTCCTAAGATCCCCATCTGATCTGCTTGTGTCCTATCTAGGTTGAAAACTCTAGACACTGCATCAAGACAGTCCACAACCACCTGAGGGTCGGGCTTGCCCCGGAAACTGAGGGTTATCAGTTTCTATAACTCATGGAGTGCACTCACCATGCGCTCCTCATCGTTCAGTACGGCAGGTACCACAGGCTGCTCCACTAGAAGTGGTATAGTAGGTGCACCACCTGGTGGCAACACATGGGGAACTGGTCCCGGTATTGAAGCCTCTCCCTTGAGGGTGTCATCCTCATGATCGTGCTACTGAATCCTAGCGGGTTTGTATCATCAAGGAATTATTTAATGAAACAAGATGTACCTTTTTTAATGAGTATATATGGATAGGTGACACAAAGGATATGGAAAACATAGCCCCTTCCAATATAATTCATGTAATAATCTTTTATTTCCCATCAACTACAGTTTTTATATACCGAGTCGAAAAGCAGGTTATTAGAGTCCTGCAGTATGAATACGTCCACCACCCACACCATCACTGGAGTCTTTGGCCAGAAAGCCAAGCTCGAAACACTTAACACTATTTCCGCGAACCAATATCACAGACTCATGGTCCTAAGGTAGATCTAACCAACTGTAATTCTACTCTGTCATAACCCATCAATGTGGGGCCCACACTGTGACTCCCGAAGCCCGCCTCAAATAGGCCAATGGCTGGTGACTAGCACCGAGTAGGCATATTACTAACATGGGAGGCATTGCCTAATAACCTATACACACACACACACATCTCCAATCCAAAAAGTATGAAATGTAAAAACCACTAAGAAACAAAATGGATGCATACAACTAAACAAAACCAATATAGTTCAATAGAAAGTAAAGTGTTGAAAGGATACAGGGCCAGAATACAAGCCCACAAAAACAAGAAATTGAAATCTACAAAGTCCAACATGTAAAAAAATGAGGTACTGGGACTACTGATTGTATCCATAAGAACACCTCTTCCTTTAAGGAACTCAGAATGCTCAGTCATGTGCTTGTCCACCCTAGACTCTGTCAAAAGCCAGATTGTTTGCAAAAGACACCACATGTGGGGGGAAATCCTGTGCATGGGAGAGTATTATAATACTCAGTAGAAGACCCCTCAAAACACAAAGAATATACACAAAATAAGGGCATATTCTTCTTTACACATTATATGTCTACTGAACATATAATAGGAGAACACTATCCAGATATACTCAAAACCTAGACCCACAGTCTAGAAAAAGTCAAACAATTGCATACCCCCACTGGGAAATCCATCCAATGATCCCACGAAGCACTCATTCTGGGAGAAATCACTCCATGACTCTGATATCTCTGATTATATCTGTCGAAGAAGTATTTTTCGTTGGGAAAAAGTAACGCTAGATAAATACTATCATTTCAGAAGAAAACACTCTTGAGAGGAAAGATCATGATACATGGATCATGATCACTATCAGGGCCATGGTGGATACCACAACTCATCAAGATTCACCTGCTAGGTAGGGGATCAATGATCGGTGGTGTTGTTCATATCGATGCCTGACTCTACCTAGTATCCTGAATAGATAAATGATC
Source organism: Viscum album (assembly GCA_963277665.1). NCBI lineage: Eukaryota > Viridiplantae > Streptophyta > Magnoliopsida > Santalales > Viscaceae > Viscum > Viscum album. The sequence continues at coordinate 1,072,776,181 of OY728140.1, read as the reverse complement.
TCACTCTGGGCCTCTCGGAGAGATTCACGACTCTGTCATAGAAAGTCCTACTGAAGGGATCATACTCCTGTAGAAGTAAATAATAGATGACCTTCATGGGAATGAGAGAAAGGGACAATAACCCAATTGAAACATCTCCATGACATAGTGGTAAAAATGATCAATACATGTACAAAAAAGTACACGGTGTATAGAAAGGTCACATATCCTATCACCTGACCCCGAGTACTGTCCTTGTACAACAGACCATGTCGTAAGGATATTCATCAAAAATGAAACTACATAGTGCATAAAAGATAACATGTCATGTCTAAGCATCTGGGGTCCGCTCTATGTATGCTGGCCATGTGCACATACAAGGTGTCAACCCATGTATGCCAACCTGTGTACCAAGTATGTGAGGTGAATCCCACCACTTGCCTCGCCTGGTAGACTAGTGGAGTACAAAACTATTTACCTTATCTCGTGTCTGTGTATCGCCCGAGATACATGCCAAGTCCCACGTAGCAACCTCTACCATGCGAGAAAAGAAGGGGGAATGATACATAATAGGAAATCTTGGAATGAACCTCCACTATAGTTCGTCACGGAGTTGATCCTATCCCGTTAGTAGGATCAAATGGATCTGAATCAAAAAATAATTTAATATGGACTAATTCCATGAGATCAACCCGATGAAATTCTCCTGCAAGAACACACGTATCCGCAGATCAACTTGTTCGTGGTTAATACACGTTCATCATTTATTTTCATAAACTCGGAAAGGAGAATCAAAATAAAAACCCCTACATCATGGATGGATCGATCTCTGATGAATGGGTCATGCTTTCATCATTGTCTATATCCTTTAACATTGTTGTTTCAGTGATTCATGGCTTTGATTCTTCGTCGTTCATCTTTAAGAGTTCTCTCCACATTTATAAGATTCCACCATAGTTTTCTTTAATCCTTTTCCAATGAGAAAAATACGATTAACCCATTAAAGAGAAATGAATTTCATAATTCCATCATGATGTGGTATTAATGAGTCAGTGTTGCTATTTCAGAGTGATTATGGAATGGCATTAATTAATGAAATAGCTTCCCCATCGCTGCTCTACAACATATTTATCCAAATAAAATAAAATAAACATTGAAAATTTATTTTGTTTTATTTTTCTACAAAAATCTGAAAAATAACATTTTCCCTCGAACCGCACATGTCTAGGTTAGACTAGTTTGTAGGTAATGTTGTTGTCTTGGACCCAATGGTGGCCTAAAATTTTTAACCGGGCATCCGTTGGGAAACTGATAAAACTGCACAAATAGGCAGACTCACTATACTTTAAAAAAATTTCAAACCACCATTCAGGGTTCAACATGCCTTGGAATGATGTGCTGTCTCTGTGCCTGACCACATAACAATTCCATATAATCTTTAAAAATAAAACACGGAAAATCTGAGACAATACACTTGATGAAAAATCCAAACATAAATTTTCTATAAACTCTATGATTCCCTAATTTCACACTAAATTGATCTATCCTTAACATCCATATACTGGGGTTTCTAATGTAATTATATCCTTATTTAGCTAAATTAATATATATACATTGGGGTTAATTACTTATATCCATTGAGAGGTTCATAGAGAGCCATCCGAATGCTCGAGGGAATTAAAATATTAAATGAAAATTATTCAAATAGAAGGTTTTTATAGAAAAAATCTCCAAAATACATATAATTTGATCATAGTGTATCCTCAAGGATTTAAATGGGCCTCCAATAAATACTATATGTTTTTTGATGATTTATATTGGTGAATTTTAACTTCATATTCAACTTTTTTTAACTAATTCTCATAAAATTTAATTTAATCATCATATCATGATCATAAAAAAAATAATCGGGTACAATATAAATCATTACCATTTTTTGATACATATCTAAGAATGTTAATAAATTTAGAAATATTTTATAATGGTCATTAAATGAATTTATTTCATATGATGGTTGAATAAAACACAATTAATATTTTTCTCTTTAGATATTTTCAAGATCCCGATGATGAAATATGTAGTTATGTTTTCCCATTAACATCATGGTATGGTTAATGGAGGTACCATACCCTTAAAATTTTTTCTATCATTCTTAAATTTCGGGCATATCCTGAATCGATATACATAATCTTCAATATACCTTTTCTGTTAACAAACTATAAATACACTTTTTGATCTATATATATCTTTATTATTCTAGGATGAATTTAGAATGATGAGCTATGAGAATTATCTGAAAACAATTTATTTACACTTATTATTGGTAGAACATATACAATTTTCATAAACCATTCCATTCAATAATAATCATGATTAAAAATAGGAAAACCTCTATCCATCTTTTGCAGGTCTACATCTTCTTTTTCTTACTCATTAAGCCTCATAATGACCGTTGGTAGAATGTTCATTGAATAGTCATAAAATATATCTGTAAAAATCATGTTATAAATATCAATATTAAATTAATCTATAAATATTGTATCTCATTCAATTCTCATCATAGAAAAACTAGAATTATAATTTTTGGCTCAGGGAAACATCTACATTGTTTGCCTTCCCTGAGTTGTAATGTATTGAGTATTGATAATCATCAATAAAATCCAACCATCTCATGTGGAATATATTTAAATAACATTATTTTAAAATACACTTTAATATTATTTTATCATAATTTATATAACATAATACAATATAATGATAATTAATAAATTTTTTTCATAAAAAATTAATTTACCAATTTCAAATCAAGAGTCCGGTAATTTTGATTATGAATTTTTAACTTGAAAGATCCACTAGATACCAGCATGTCTTTCCAAATGAGGATTCATACAGGTACCTTATTTAATGTGTTTTTATATTTTACAAAACCATCTCCACTACAGTGTAGTGTACACACACTTGCATTATCCATCATACTTTTAACTATTTTATATTTTATAACATTCTTTTGTATAAAAAATATCCCTTCAAAGTATACATAGTTATTTCATTACATATCCATGATAAATCCCTCAAATATAATTTCTAGTATCCATCTAATGTAAAAATATTATAGATATTAGATAACATTATTGGAATAATAAATTCCTAAATAACTTTTACCCTTTATAGTCCTCTGATATACCATTGATTTTAATTATAATCCCACATAATGAGACTATATATAAGAAGTATATTCAAATTATAAATTTCATCATGTTATTTTGCATATTCTTAATATGATCTTTATGATCTTATTTTCACTTTAAATATATATGTTAATATAATCTATAAATACAACAAATAATTGATTTAGGTAATCTATAACAAATATATTCATTGGATCGATAATGATACTGGGAGGATTGGTGTGTATAAAAGGTATCAAAATATATTCATAATGCCCACACCTCATAAGAAATGTTGTCTTGGGTATATCATCCTTTCTGACACACATTTTATGATATAAATAATGATGTTCCTTCATAGAAATTATTTCACCTCTAAAAATTTTACCTATCAAGTCATCATTATGGGGTAATAGATGCTTGATATTTGTAATGATATCATTATGTTTTTTCTAATAAAATAAAGGACACAATTTTTCATCATTCATATTATAATAAGGATCATTTTCACTGCATGGGGGTCTGCAATGGTGTAAGAATAACTTATCAAGATTATCTTGGGGTTTCTTCATCAATTATAATAACTCTATCAGGTTCATTTTAATATAAGTATTTGAATGATTTATAGAAAAAATATGATTTATATAGAAAACTCAAAATCATGATTCAGAGGTAGCATAAGAATGTATTAAAAAAATATATCATCATAATACCAAACAATATTAATATCTTCTATTTTAATTTTATCTTAGCCACATGTGATAAATATACCACATTAATAGGTTGTTTGAAATATTCAATAGATGTATAATAAATTAGAATTATATATTAATCCATGTTGTAAAATAAGATCAAAGGATGATATGTAATTTGAAATGTGAATTATCATATTTAGATTTTGATATGGTCTTCATATTGTTAAATAAAATTCATTACATAACAAAATAAAATTCTACTAGATGGCGAGTCACAATATTTATAGAAAAAAATTCCCAAAAATTTCTATCATATAAGTTCTATATACGTGAGATCTAATCATTTTTACATTATAAGTTTTTACTAATAATAAAACATATAATCATTTAGTTGTTGAAAATATAACCTTATAATGTTCTTCACTTATAAAATTGTGGGTATATCCCAAATCAAATCTAAAATTCATATTTCAATGGTGGGTAGTATGTCTACAATTCTCTAATTAATTTTTATTACCACATTAGTAGTTTTGATTTCAGGATATTTACCTTTTTTGACATGGATTACGAGGATGGTGATTCTGATATTAATTATTAACCCTCAGATTCAAAAATTAATTTGGGTATGTATTTACTCCTTTCAATTATAACATTGGAATATTCGTGTCTTATTTGGTTGATAATTTTTTAATAATTCTAACATTGTATATCCAGATCCCATGAGTTTGAAATTATTTTTCTCTATGTCTAGATATTCCACACATAAAACATTTTCAAACCACATATGTTGATCTTCTCTATGAATCACACCACTCTTCTATCATGATGGAAGATTAATTTTATTTCTTCTATGTGTATTGTTATTATAAGTTCCTAAAAATGATATCTTTATTTTTTAACCCTAAAAAATGAGACAATTAAAATTTTATAATTTTCATTTCCATATTATGATAAAGTTAAATTATTTCTTCATGGTTAAAAACAACATGTAACTAATAAATTTTGGAGAATTTGTCTCAATCCACTAAAGAATCAAACGATTTCTCTAGAATGGTTGATGAAAAAACCCAATGTATACCTCCCACTTATGCTAAAATTTTTATTATATGTAATAATGGATCTATTATACTTCTATTTCTATTAGATTAATTCCCTTTTCAATTTCTTGTAATTTTCAAGGGAAATTCCAATTCCCAAATACCTTCACAAACTCTTCCCATGTTATTGTATACATTTCCCCCCCACTTTCCTCATATTCTTGATTATAGTAAACCCTATATCAGCTTCAGCTTTAGAACAATATGTGGAAAAAAACATTCTCATGGTTTTACCATTAATGAATAAAGAATATATTTTCTAATGAATTGATCCATTTTTTTGTAATAACTAGATAAGAAAAACCACATAAGGATGGTCAAAATTTCTGTATAAAACACTTAATAAAGTGTGGTTCCTTCCTTTTTTCCATCATTAAAATCATTGTGATTCATGATAAAATTAATTTATTGAGATATTAGGTTTATAATAAATATAATATTTTGTATCCTAGATTAACTTTTATTCATTTTCTCATAAAAATTTTCATTTTAAATCCCATATAATTAATCATTAACATGATTCCCCCTATGACTATCCAATTACTAAAACCAAAAAGCACAATGGGATAAACAATAATCATAGTGAGTAATCATATAATAATGAAAAAACATTCACATAATGTATAAATCAAGAATCATTGCTTTCAATATATGACAAATTATGTTTATCATATTTTATTTATTGTCATCATCTTTAAAAATCCTTCACAATGGTTATCAAATAAAATTTAAATTTACCTAATAAAATATTTCAGGATTTTATAGAAATGTATGAAATTTTAATCCAACTCATCATACACTATTTTTGACTGAGTTAATACCCAATCACCCCTTTCAAAGACATTATCCCTTAGTGAACCAATGCCCCAACCAAAAACACATTATAGTATCCAGATAGGGAAGTACTTTCTTAGAAATCTACACATTCTATATATTTCAAAAGCATTAGGATGTTATCCTATACGTATACTTATCCCCATGGTTTTCAATAAAGTTATCTAATATTAATTTCTATAAATAAAAAACACTTCTCTAATGCAATATAATGCGACCTGAAAATTTTTTATGCATATATTACATCATTTTCTTTGAATATTCAATAATTTTTATAATAATATGATCCCTATAATTGTAAATGTTCAATATCATTGTAAACTCTAAAAATAATCATATTATTTCCCGAATTATATTTAATATTTCCCAAAAAGTAAATCTCACATGGTACACTTCATTTGCATCCCAACATAAGACCATTCATTATGACCTGGGGAAATGAATCATTAGAATGGGTGAGTTTAGATGCTTTGTATGTATCAAATATGATATACCAATCAATGATCATGACTGAGCTCATTATAATCATAGGGGTATTAGAATATTACATAACATTAAACAATCATAACCAATTACTAAAAGATGATTAATAAAAAATAATGATATAATTAATTATCACAATAAAATAAAAAATTGTGAAAAATAAGTAATAATCAACTATATTCCATGAGAACATTTCATAGTCATAAAATATAATTTTTTATCATCATCATTATCATATAATATAATTTATGTTGTTATGGATCACATTTGAGACTATATAATGCATTGGGTTTACCCCGTATTCTATCATTTCAATAATAAAGATTCACTTTTAAGACTATCATATTTGAAAGATTACCTTATTATACTATAATAACTCCCCATTCAAGTTTATATTATCTCTCGATATATATATATATATATATATATCAATACCTAATATATATTAAGGATTTATAATTATAACCCCACCAATAAATATATGAAAATATTAAATATATTTTCCACAAGATCACCCAACCTACATAATATCATCATTTTATATCCTATTTATTTGAAGTGGGATTCATAATTATTTAATTATTTCATCATAAAATAACCGATAGAAAATAAATGGGTTTTTAATGGTTTCATTATGACATAATTAACCCATTGAAAATAAAAAGGCATCAAATAATCATCATTAAATTATCATGATCATTATCAACAATACAATGAAAGAAACTGGATTTTATCATAGTATCATATCCCCAACGATTCATAAAATTATTTAAAGTATTTTTGAATAGATGAAAAATACCAATGAAATAATATTCAAACTATTCTTTGGAAACATTAGAAAAATGTCTTTTTCTTATGATGACATTATAAATAATAATTAACTAAAATATAGGGGAACCTATTTTCTTTAAGAAATTGAAAATTTTAATGGAATCTTTAAATAAAATAATATTCATGAGGGGTGTAATTTTTTTTCATAATATATATCTAAATGGATGTCATTTTTTCGCACCTTTAAAAATAATCAAAAAAAAAATATTTGAATTTTTTTATTATTCATTTAAACATTTATAAATAATGTAAAAACTAAATAAAATGAAAATTTTAATCTTTCATAATGTGTAGGTAGATGATACAATAAAACAATTTTGAAGATCATCGTTAGGGACGAAAATGTTCACTGGACAAAGAGGAAATAAGGTTAAAATTCCATTAAGCATAGTTTCTCTCTTTATTTGATATACCAAAGAGATGAAAATGGTTCTATATTATAACAATTATAGCATATATATTGAATATATACATATGGGTCTAATATTATATTATCTATATAATCTCCCTAAATAAAAATTTAGCATTGACCATCCTGAAAAATAATGACATTGTAATGTAAACCCTTACCTAATAAACTATCATGCTTCGTATGATTTAAAATATATTATATAATAAATATATACTTAATATACATATATATATATATATATTACATAACTATATTCATAAAAAATTACCTTTTGTCATTCCTTTATTTTTTAATTATTATTTCATTAAAAGTTTCTTCATGAACATGATCATTTGGGTGAAACTGGTCCATTTTCAACGAAATATTTCAATTCGATAGTTCTGATACATGCACCTTAGTCATGTTATCATCTTCTAAAAAATATTAATATTCAGCTAAGTATCATATTTTTAAATAATATAATATATTATAACTATCTATATATATCTATGATGAAAAAAATCACATCTCTTTCTGGAGGTGGCAGTCCACATGTACGTAGGTGCGACGTTATCGCTTTCAAAAATATAGAAATTTAAAAAGTTAGATAAGTACTTAACACTACAGAATCATAATAATTTCATAAATTTAATATATAATCATTAAATCTACCATTATAATAAAATATGAACTATGGTAAGGGAAAATTAATAATTTTACAATTTGGAGATGGTAGCCGACACATACACATGGGTGAAACATTCATTTCCAATTTGATGTAAGAATTTAGATAATGGTTGTCCATAAAACATATTAAAATCTCAATTCCAATTTTTAGATACAGTAATCATGTTTGTATAGATAGAAAAAATTTAATGAATGGTTAATATGAATGAAACATGACAAAAAATATGTAAAAACACATACTTGTTCTTTAAGAAACATCCATTGAATCATATACAATGAACCATTGTGTTGGTTATTAAATAGATAAAAACATCTAAGATATTTATAGGAAATTTTAGATGTTACTTTCGTAGAGTTTTTCTTAATAAATTTCTCATGTGTTTTGTATAAAATAGGATAGTTGGTTCCATTTTATATATGATGGGAGTGGTAAACCCCATATTAACCTTATTAACCCTTACAATAGAAATGAATTTTTACCTCAATTTCTATTAATAATGAACAGAATATTGGTTGAATTTATCACATAATATCAATTTTGTTGGTTCCAAATATGTTATCCATTTTTTAAATTAAATATTCTATAAGTGGAATAAATTCATTTTAAAATATTTTTCCTAAACTCAATAACATTTTTTTTGTAAAAAATAATTTTCATGAAATAAAATTATATTTACATTCATTTAATACCATGTATAAAATGATAGAATAATGAAAACATAAATTTTATATAATATATTATCTAAATATCTAATTAAAATAATGAATCATGTGATATTAATTCAATTAATTAATATAAATACATGTTGTTCACAAAAAAACATATATTTTCTCCACAAAAGATTTTATTTCAATTCCAAAACATTAAAAAAAAGAATTATGTCATATATATTTAAATAATAATTTTTCAATACTTAGATTTTACTTTTCTTAAAAACCAATCCAACATTTCATTGATAACTATTACGTTAAATAGTAGAAATATAATAGTATGTTCTAGTTTATTTAGTCTCAGTGATGTGTGTAAAAAAAGAAATATTGATGTCCAATAAATTTAAAAAAATAATTAAATCATGGGGTGTTAAAATATGGATCATATAAATTTAATTAATTTTAGTCTTATGAAAGCTTGAATAATTTGAAACACATTAAAATGATTAAGGCCATGAATCAAGTATTACTTGTTAACCACTTTAAAATTATAGAGCATCCTTAAATTTGATCTTTTGATAATCCATAGATACATTTAATTTTTATGATAAGAAGCATAATTACAAGAATACATATCCTTCCAAAAAAACTATTAATAAATTTTAATGATTTATAGTTGAATAATAATTGTTGAAGAGTGATTTATATATGTTGGTGGGAATAGTAATAACTAAATGGGTGAATGTAAAGTGTTATCACTTGTTGAAAATATAAAATGATTAAAAATTCCATTCATTTTAATTTCATATCTACACTCAAAATTAAATTGGAAACAATATGTTAATAATATGGCACATATTAATATTTTTCATTATAGATATATTTTATCTTGTAAAATAAGGAATAGTAGTTTTTTATGTTGATAATCCCTTGGGGGATTGTTATTTATATTTCGGGATAATAAAATAAAAAATTCATAAATCTCAATCATTGTTACTTAATTTTTATAATATAGTATACCAAATGATTTTAGTTGAACCCTGAGGAATTTTAATCAGTTTATTTGGTTTTAAAGAAATTATTTATTTTATTTTATCTAAGAAAATAGAAATAAAATAGAATTTAAATGTTTTGAAATTTGAAAAAGTGTAAAAAATATAATTTGATTCATTTAAAATCAGTTTTTGATGGAGTGTTGTGGGTTTTTATTTTATACGATTCAATTGAAATTGTATTTAATAAATTAAAATATAGTTTAATTTTGGTTTGGGTATTTATATGAGGTAGATTCAATGGTAATGAAGTTCTCTCATTAAATCTGAAAATCCCGTTTTTCTATAGACATGTCATTTAGGGTGTTCCCAAATACAGTTTTCACGAGACCAATTTTAAAAAAGATTAACCTAAATTATATAATGGTCATGCCTCGATAAGGATAATTATATTTCCATTAATTAATTATATTCAAATTAAAATATCAATGTTAATGATAAAATTAAAAGAATGAGATATGAATTTTATTATAAAAAATACATCATCCCAAATATATGAAGAAAAAAAATACAATGGTTCATTCCCATTTTGCCTATATTTCTCTAGAACAAGGCTGGATTTTCACCATAATCCTAGTTATTATGTTTTAAGGATGAATGGAAATAGAGAAATAAAGGATAATAAAAATGTGGAGATGAAAATTGGCCACGATACTATGTAGTTAACCTTCTTACCAAAAAAATTTGTTTCTAGATTTAATTTAATTGTTCTGGTCAAGTTATATATATATATATACTTATATAGTTATCATGATTATTTTAGGTAATCATTAGTACGAACCATATTTTGTCATAGGTCGTCCATATCCTTGAATTTCCACTCTGGTCATTATTCCATTTCGTCCGTCAGAAATACCTCAAAATATTCATTTACTCGGCCTGTCTATGATTGTTAAAGGTATGAAAGAAGTGTTCACAACACTTATTTTGTTTATACTAGTCTGATTTTTTTATGTTATGAAATATATTCATGTATTGTATTCTTTTCATATTTTGTACTTGACTCACAACATGAATCATCATTTTCCATCACAGTTTCACCTTAATTCATCACTGTAAACCCCCAGAAGTGATTCATTGTCCTAAAAAGTTGTTTGGAATGATATTTATGTGGAAATAATGTACTCGTTTGGATTCATTTTCAAATTTCCTATACATTATATAACCATTACAAATCTAAAAGAAATTATTTGACACACATGCATGAATTAACAATAAAATTACCAAAATTAATATAATTAAAAATAAAAATGTATATAATAAATGCATTTATAAAATTCTTCCCATGTGAATCAAGAATAGTCCTAAAATATTTAATCTCAACATACTAAAAAAATTATCACATTAACCAAATTTAAATTAAATTTCATGAAATGAAATATATAAATCAGTAAATTAAATATTTGTGAACTACATAGGTAAATATATTGAAGCCTCCAATTGTATCATGGCCTCACACCTTTACTCATTTTGAGTTTATGTGGACATGCCTTCCAAAGGTATGAATCCACCATGATTTCACTGATTAGGCATCCATGAAACATTACGTTCAAGAGAATGTGAGGTCTAGATCATTACACACATTGGGGGGGGGGGGGTTATTCCCAACTATGCGATTCTTCTCTAGATTGAATACATATTTTTCAATCCTTTATTGAATCCAAAATCAGATATAGTCCACCCTCTCATGAAGAATTAATTACTTAGTTTTTGTTTATTTCATAAGAATGTATATGTACCTTAAGTTCTTCATCGATGGAGATGTCTATATGTATCCTAGGTTCTCCACAAATTGTACACTTTTGTAATCAGATCTGATATTATTATATCATTTATTCTCAAAATGTTGATTATAATCCAATTTATGTGGCACTGTAGAATTTAACATCATTTCTAGAGACATGAGTTGTTTTAAGTATAGGTTGTAACCTATGATATTTGATTCCTACATATCCTTGTCAATAGAATCAGAAACCACATAGTTTGGTGAAACATAATGGTACACATCATACCTTTAATGGTCATGTGATGAGGACAAACCCATGTAGTTTAAATTAATATATCTTTCATGTGTAGGTGATAGGTAAATATTCAATTTTTATGTGAGACTTAGGTTAAAGTTGCCTAAAGAAACCAGAATTGATGTTTTATCCTTGGTGTAAGCGTTATTTTATTAATAATTTTTTCCAATAAGTATAGTATTTAATGAGACCCTAATTTAATATAGCCCTATAAGTTGGATATGACCATAATAAAGATATATTCTATAGAAAATTATGGTTAATTTGGGGAGTCCATATTGGACCTCAGGGAGGCTTTCTACGTATCCCATTAATAGGATAATGAAATCCAATTTATTTCAATTAGTTAGGGATTACAACTTTGGAGGAGGCCCATTTTCCCCACAATGAATTAGGCCCTTTCAGTTGGTGAAACAAATGGTTGATGATAATACTGAATAAGTATCCCATTGGTGGATATGGTTAGGGATTATACAAAATTGGTTTCCCATGATGATGAGAGGAATATTTATAAAGTGAATGTCTTACCTAAAAAATTATTTGGTTATTTGGATGTTGTGATTATCATTAAAATCCAATCCCACATATGTCATGATTTTTGTTAAAAATAAGACGATGTGTAAGATAAAGAAATTATCATTCTTCTATTATTCTATGAGGCCATGGTTACAAGAAGGGGAAATGTCCTTGAGGTTCTAATATATTAATTTTAATATAATTAGACCATGGTAACAGGAGAGATAAATGTTTATGATCCAATTAACCTATTTCTATTTCATAAACAGAATCGTGACTGCTGGATCCAAATGGATTTTTCCCTCAAGAATGTATATGGGATTACTCCTAGAGGAATTCCCATATCCTAACATCATATAAGATGAGAGGAGGAAAATACAATAGCCATCGTCAAAGGGAAAATAAATTTATTTCCCTCTGTATCTATAATGGGGTGGATTTTTTCACTAAATTTTAGTTTTAGATTTTCATTCAAATTAAAATGTTTTATTGAGAACATTTTAATGACCCCCCTTATTAGGTAGAATACTAGTATAACCTAATTTACCGTAGGAATTTTTTATCACGAGGGTATGCTGGTGTGCCAATTAATTTTGATCAAACATATCTTGATGATTTGGTAGAGGTGTTGGTTTTTTCTATCATGAAGTGATCAATTTTATTATTAGTATTTCGTGAGAGATAATCATGAAGTTGGTTATTTGAATTTTTCATGAAGGGGTCGATATAAGGCTAAGGGATACACATAAGGGCACTATGGTTTATAGACTCCAACTTTTATACTGCTTTATATGTTGTATAGTGATTCTAGAATATTCCATGTACATAAACATAGAAAAATGTTGGTTCATAATGGGATTCTCTCTACAGATCACTTCTTGTGAAATTATTATTGTTTCATATAACATCTTTATCTTTAGTATATAATGTGAATGAATACCTTCTGAAATCACATTCATATACTACATCATTATATTTGTCGATTCTCTTCTAGATATTTTTTTCATGTAATCATGGATGAACACAAATCAACATCTCCTCAGTCCTTTTGTTGGGATTTTATAGGGGTACGAGGTGACCACACTTCTGGGATGATAAAGGAAAAATAACCAGTAATGAAGGATATTGGTTTTCAAGTGGTCTGATCACCTAGAAATGTGAAATTCCCTGGGGGTGGTCATGAAAATAACACCTCATCCTACAAATGGAAAAAATATTATGGGGGGGGGGTGGGGGAGGGTGACACCACAACTGAAAATTGAATTTTGGTATAATGAAAAATAATTTTTTGGTGGAAAAATTATAATGCATCATCCCAAAAATAGAATTTAATTTCCTAGGTGACATAATATGATGGATCTCCCTAAAAATAGAATTTTTAGAGGGAAAAAGATTAATGAATCACCTCGTAAATGAGTAAATATTTTCTGAGACCAAAATATGATGCCTTGTTTTGAAAGGCGAATTTAATTTAAGGGGGGAAAGGGGATATGGAGACTCTATGTGGAGAAACTATTCCAAAGTTCTATATGGATCATTGAATCACACTGATAGTATAATTACAACATTTTATATATCTTCACATAGAATTTCCTCTATGAATAACCTCTTCAATGTAGCAAAAAATCTCATCCACAAACTGGTATTTTATGTTTTTTAATTATTCTTCTATTTAGTTGAATTATATCTACACATCAAGAATGAGATCACATATAGTTACAATACTTTCTCAATTTACATATCCTGATAAACATATCAATAGAAATTTTCATCAGATATTTTAATTTTTAGAATGTGTTTATATTCAATATTTCATTTCCTCACTTTTTAAAACATTTATCCATCATAAACTACTACTCAAACTTCTTTAGAAAAGATGACTGAAATTATTAGAAAAATATATAATAATTATAGACATGAAATTTCCTAACATCATTATTCTTTAGTATGGATTTGGGGTGATAGACATTTTTGGAATATTATATTAGATAAGTTGAATCATTATGCATGTGAGTTTTTTGATGTCAATATTCTATCACTATAGGGACTCTTTTTTATACATTACATTTACATAATTTTTTTGAATAACTGAGACATTAGATGAATAGGTTCCCAAATACAATATTAGTTCAATAACATCATAATCTGGGAACAAAAACCTCTAGTTTAGAAAATTCTCTTCAATGTTTCACTCAAATATATTCCCCACTAGTACCCCTATCTAAAACCATTTTTAATAAAATGTGGTATAGAAGCCATAAGAAAATGGTGAGCTAAAATTATAAGTCAAAGTAATCAAAAGAGATATGTAAGACTAATTATTAAAATAAGGTTATGTGAACATGGTAATAAAATTATAACATCATACCCTATATATAAATGATTATATATGTGAGTCATAGAATAATTAATGGGAGTTCATTAGACAAAAAATAATAGTGAATTGAGAGAATAATACATGAAATCATAACATAGAAATAAGATATGGAATTTATGGGAGACACATAAAACATGTAATATCATTTTATATAAGTCATGTCACAATGAAAAAATATAAAAGGTCGCATCATGAGGACTAAACCAACTCGGTAAGACACACCACCTTCCTTAGTCACATTCATTACATATAATGGGACATTTTACCCATCTTCTCATAGTAGATATTGTAACCCCATCTTCTCATAGAGGATCATGTTTCACCATCTTTCCAATGTGGATCAAGAATAATGACTTGTTTTCTATAATAATCATGTGATATATATATCATTACCCAATAAATTGGATGGAAATATACATACCACCAATCCTATAATTAAAACTATACATATGTGTTCCATAATAACATAAATAGTATCAAAACCCATAAACAAATGGGATTCCTAAACATTACATCATAAAATAACTCATAGAAGAGAAATTGCTATCATAAATATAATTTAATCATAAAAATAAACCAAGATAATAAATAATAGTGATAGTATCCTTGAAAAAAATCCCTAATAAATCATATTTAACGTAAAAAACTGTTATAGTTAATGGAATTTAATTTTAAGAGAATATTTGAAATAATTCATGTGGAAAATATTCTATATGATTTGAAAAAAGATATTTTAAATCATAAATTACATTGAAAATGTTTTTCATTAAAAAAGGCAATTAAAATTATAAATAAATATTGTAAAACTATTTTAAACATCATTGAAATAATCTTCCCTGATAATGCATATAAGTTCATGTAAAACAATTTTACATAATTTTTTAAAAAAATGAAGTAACATGGATTTCAGATTGAATTGTTAAAAAAATAAAAGGAAACGTAAAATTTCAAAGATATAATGAAATTCAGGATAATATATTTCAAAGTGAAAATTATACATAACATAAAATAATATTGGTATATAACATAGCATGTTTCTCAAATAAGGGAAACTATGAGAATTTTACAATAAAAATTAAGAAACATTGGATCTATAAACCCCATTAATAGGAGATAAAAAATGGATATCTAATGACATAAAAATTTAATGATAAAAAATATATTATATTAATGGGTATTATATAAACCACTCAAAATAAATAATTAGTGAATATTCTACAATTCTTATAGAAACAAAAGTGATACTAGAAACCCCCTTTCATCTTTGTAATAAGTCGAATGGTTTTCCCCATTAAAAAAGGATAATATGGTTATAAAAAATCTATATTATCAAGTATAATACTCATAACATAAAATCATGGGATGTATATACTCCACAAATAATAAATAGGTGGTGAACAAGTATTTTATCTCACAGAAAATATATGTTAGACGGAAATCAAATACCTAATGTCTTTACTCTAATTATACTATTGAAAAACTACGATATAATAAATATTAGATTATTCTACATCTATTATATAAATGTATTAAGTTATATCATGTCCTATATGAATTAATTTTTTCCTTATATTAATCATTTATTAACAATTCCATGTTAATGTTATATTTTTTTGTAATATTCCCTTTGTATTTTGGATGTGTTTTGATTTGTAAAATTCATGGTACTCATAAATATATCATAATTTCATCAAATCAAGGATTATAAGAATAATATATATTCTATATAGATGTATTTATTATATTCTATAAAAGATAGTAATATAAAATTAAATACACTATTCATAGAAATGGTAGGTTGTACGTACCCATGATCATTTTATACATGTCATTTCGTATAGAATGAAACAACATAAATGGAGAATATATATATATTAATTCCATTATAATTTTTATTCCATACATGTGGTATATGATCCCTAAAACTATCCTTAATATATTTCATGTAAATTGTGAACTAGTCAAATCGCTTTGTGTAGGTAGTGGTCCACACGTCCACAAATGATGTTGTCATATTTCCAAAAATTGAAAAGCATGATGTTATTATTTATATAATAATTTAATAAGAACATTTCTATAATAATTATAATATATATCATATAAAAATATAAATTAAATCATTATTTAGATCCTTTAAAGAATGCACTAGAAGAAATAGTGACAATGATTCGCAAGGCGGTAGTCCGCCGTAGAAAAGAACCTTTATTACATATCAAATTTGATCAAAATGTGTGTGATTATAGATTGAAACATTAATATAAACAATATCAGTATATTGAGAATATTTAAGATATTATATAAATTTAAATAAAAATATTTTTTTGGGTTTAAGGAAAAAAGAATACAATAATTTTCACTGATTAATGTTACCTCCTCTTTTGGTGTCACATTTTGATCCGTAAAAAATTACATATTTTTGTCTTCATTCATAAAAAATTAAGAATCTAGGATGAAGTGATCAAAATTTGGATAATATTTGGACATATTTTTTCTAAACCAAATAGGTTCTTGCAGGTGATGCAAATAGAATAATAGTTATCCTTTTATAATAGAGTGTGACACTTAACAAATTTGTCAAGATTTTTATTTATAAAAAAATAAATATCAATCCAAAATACCAAGAAATAAAAATTAATTATTATATAATATTGGATTGGGTGGTAATAAAATCATATATTATATTTTATAAAAGTATTATTTTAATTTTATTCTTTTTCATTATTTTAACGATAAAATATCATATTTTATTATAACTATGGTGATAGTGTTTTCAGTATTTATGATATGATAGTTTTACAAATAATGAGAAAATGTGACCATAATTTTTAAGTTTAAAAATTTTCAGAACATATTTTATCTCTTTTGTTCTTATTTAATATTTTAATTATTATTAATCAATTTAATATAATATTATTTTCATAAAATATCGTTAGTGTCTATTTTAAAACTATTAATTAAATTCACATTACGAAAACCTATACACCAATATAACTATAAAAAAATTCATTTAAAACACCCATAACAAGTAATAATAACACTTATAACTATTATAAAATCACAATTAATTAAAAATATATTTATTTTAATATATCTTATATCATTTAATGGATTTTTTCATTAACTGAAAAATTACCTCATCAACATTGTGTAATTATTTATGGTAATTATAACATAATAAAATGATTATAATAATATTTCATGATCTATAAAAACGTTTTATATTAATTTAATATATACGTAATTGAGAATATATTCTGTATTACACCATTTTTAAAATATAATACTAATGAAAAATAAAAGTGATAGTTTTTCCCTTCCTTCGATTATAATATTATCCAACTATTTTTATGGAAACATGTCCATAAAAGTATTCAATTTATAAAATAATTCGTTAATTGTAGAATAAAATACTTGAAATAACATTTGGAAAATTATTATTTTCATTTTAAAATTCGTAACAATTTGTTTTTAACCTAAATAACCCAATTTTTTCAATTATTGTGTGAAAAAATTTAAAATTATTTAATTCATATTTTACAAAATTAAAATGGAATTTTTTACAAATTTGAACAATATAATATCCATATATGGAATCCATTTTCAAAATTAAAAACATATAAATAATTATTATTATTTAATATTTATTTCATTGATGGTATGAGAAAACATTATTTTAATGTGAAAATGATAAAAACATTAAATTTATTTATATCAAAATACAATGTAAAATTAATTCCAATGAAATTAATTGGATAAAATTTTACATAATTGATATAATTATACTTTAATACTAATAAAAATATTATTTAGTACTATAAATTATTTTGATTAGAAATATGTTTTCAATTAATATTCAATATTTTTTATTATTCAGGAAGACATAAAACTTGTTATAAAAAAAAATCATCCTATGAAGATTTTAATAACCTAAAATAAAATAAAAATTTCATTTTCTAATATAAAAAATATAATCTTTTGGGAAATTTTATTTAAAATGGTTTACCATTTAAAAGTTGGTATGATTTATATTTAGAAAAAAATCCATCTTTGGATTTGTTCTTCTATTAATATTATAAATTATATTAGATGGGTATAAAAAATGAGATTTAATATGTAAAATATATATTTATTTTTTAAAATCACCAAAATTTATTTGTTTAAATTAATTATATAAAATGGTGTTTGTACGTAAAAAATAGATTTTTTATAAATTGAATTTATTTATTTTTAAATATTTCATACATTCATTTCAAGATATTTTATGGAAAAATGAATCATTTTATATGAATTTTTAAATAATATTTTCCTAGATTAGTTAATAATATTAATATTTTTCATTAAAACGCCTAGGAGGTAACTATAATAATAACTTAATTACAATATTAATTATGTATTGTAGTTCGATAAAACCCGTTATTACGTGTAACATGAGCTTTGAAATGAACTCATTGTTGTGGGGAATATAATATCAATATAGTGATTCACATATCACAATCTATTCAATGTGTATCATGTAGATCAAACTCAATTTTATACAGTAAATGAAACATGAATGACACGGTTCATTTATATAACACATGATATATTTAGTGTCGTGTGAAATGAAAATATCATAAAGAATAAATTAATTTAAAAATAATAGTTCCAAAAATCTCAGTGTCTTTCATTATACCACCCTTAAAATGAATTTCTCATATGAAATTCATCTAGGGTATCAAAGGATTAAAACATGAATGTTCATTTCATAGAAACATAATATGTAAAAATTAATAATAAAATATCCTTTTAAAAAGGAATGTTAGAAACATTACAGTTATCCATTGTTAATAAAAACTAGGTTTAGACATTGAGAATATATGTGGAATGTGAAAACATGGACATGGAATAGAAATATAAATCTCATGATCTAAGGTAGATTGATAGAGATTATAGTCATGAAAAAGATAACAATCAAAAATATATAAATATGCAATGTTCTAGGGGAACATTCGATTCAGTGGAATATATATTCTAAGATTATTTATTTCAATATCCTTTTTTTGATTTAATAAATTTTTTATATAATAAATACTTGATTTCATCACATTTCATATGGATAATGTCATCCCTTCCTCGTAGTTTAATCAATTTTAACTTCATCTCTTATTACTAGAAATAGAGGTGAATTTTTAATTCTTGAAGTGTTAGATGATCATGAAAAACATAGAAGGATATATTATTTAGTTTTTCCTAACATCATAGGAAAAATGGTAAAACTAGTTATCCAGTATGTAAATATTCATCATATATGGAGATAATACATTAATCTATGAAACATTATATGGTGTGAAACATACAAAACTGCATAAATTGTTAACATTATAAATCATATAAAATATTAAAATAAAATAAAATAAAATAATGTCACTAAAGTTTTCAAAAATAGGATAAAATATATCCCCTGTATATAATAATCTTTCTCTATTTTGAGACATACAAAACATTTGAATATAGTCATAGTGTACTCTCCTAAAACATGGTAATTTACAAAAAAATATTATTAAAAACATGAATTATTTATTATTCCATAGATTAATGATATATTACTTAAGTTAAAAAATGTCTTAAAATCCTTTTGTTATAGCATAATCCACTTTTTCAACAAATCTTGAATGATTCCAAGGTAATCAGTATCGTCCTATTTATTGATCCATATCCAATATAGCTTCATATAAATGTAATTATCTCAACATGGGGAATATACTACGGGTTATAATTCCATTAATATTATGCTTCCCATCCATATCACATAGTATTAAATAATATTTCTATTCCATTGAAATCATTTATCATGTTCTTGTATAGCAATAGAGAAAAATATAAACTTAATAAGCCATATATATTTCACAATTTATATGAAATAATTATTGACACCAAATACATAAATTAATCTATTATTTCACTTCATACTTAATCCATTACCAAGGACAACTCATCTAATTACATAATTCCTCAGTAATTTCACATTTAACTTATATTATACTCTTAATTAGTAGAATGACCATTACTTGTTCTACCCTATTTGTTATCTTCATGAGTTTTTCACATAGGACATCCGTTCACCTAGTTCCCATTCAATAAATATTTAATTCATTTTTAAATTAATGATACCACAGGGAGTCTAATATAACTATCCATTATATTAACTAAACATCTAATTATCCCTTTACAGTTACATGGTTTATCTCATTTTCTAGATTCAATGCATCTTCATGTTTATCTAAGACAACCATTTGGGTGTTTCCTCCAACATTCATGAAAGATATGAAAATAAATATTTTTTCCTCTATGGTATCCATTATTATAATTCTAAAAATATTTCTTCCTTATCATATATAGTGTTTTTGAGAGTTCTTTAGCGTAAAAATTGTTAATCATGTTCAATTAAAATAGATTAGACATGATCACAACATCCTTTACTCCTCTGATCATTCCATTTTACTTCTCATTATCAAATTGTTCATCACATTCAACATTAACCCAACTCCTTCAGTTTCCTAGAATTTACTAAACCTAGAAAAAATCATGTGAACCACAATTATCATAGAGGAAAACAATATAACCATTAATAACTAACAATAATATATCTTTATTATGGCACCTTTTTTAATCTAAGAAAAATTACTATTATCATTAGATACATCCATGTACATGTCTATAGAAATATATCTAGGGATCTCACTAATTATTTTCCAGCATATTTTATAATGGTAGACTAAACCTTTTCTTAGATTATAACTATAGATACCATTAATTTTTATATTTTAACATTTCATATTTTTTGTAGAGTACATAATATATTACAATAATAGATCTCCAAATACAATATTATTTTAATGCCATTTGAAACACAGTACACAGTCTTCTATATTTGTAAAATATATTCAATGTTTCGAAAAAAGATATGAACTTTTATTTCTCCTACCAGAAACCTTTATTTATAACCGTTGGAAAATAAAACATAAGAAATAGGTGAGATCAGATGCTCAATATGGGTGAAAAACAGAGATACATAATCATATTCATGAACAATACGGGTATGTGATCATGGGTTTAACACTAGATGATCATACAGTACATATAAAATATCATATAATTTTTTCATGGAATAAATAATGGATGGTCATAATACATGAATCATAAGGGATTATAGATAATAATCCAAGAAATAAGAATATTTGGAAATGATATAAAATTTGGGGAAGACACATTGACATTTAAAATCATTCCCTATCGATAACAGTTAAATAAGAAAACCTAAAATTTAACTTAATGGGGAATAAAATTGTTGGTTAAGACATAGAACCATCACTAGTTGAGGTCCTTTATTTGTATGGGATCAAGTATTTCCATCTTCTTATAGTGGATCATGTTTCCCCATATTCCCATTGTAGATCAGGTTTCCCCATCATACCATTGTGGATCAAGCCCATTGACATGTTTCTTACCATTATATCATGATAAAAAAATAATTACTCAATTAATTTTAATGATATATTGTTAATACTAGTAAAATAATAAAATCCATACATATGTTTTCCATAAGAACATAATTCATATTAGAACCCATCAAAATGAGTTTTATAAACAATTATTCATAAAATTACCCATAGAGAAGAAATCAATTACATAAATGTCATTCCATCATAAGTCTAAAATAAAATATAAATAATATAGATATTATCATTTTATAATATCAGAAATAAATAATAATTAACATCAAAAAATGTTATCATAAATGGAAAATTATGTTTGGAGATCATTTAAAATAATCCTTAAGGAAAACAGTCTTTCCGATTAGAAAAACAAGATATAAATAATAAAACTTTTATAAAAAATTTGGATTAAAAATATCCTTAAAAAATATAATGGAATAGTTTAAAAACATTATAAAAATCATTTAAATAATTTTTCATGAAAATTTATATATGATCATGTATAACACTGTTAAACTTTTTTAGAAAACATTGTTTTGAAGAAACAAATATTTATAACTAAATAAAGTATAAAATCAAATGAAACATATAATATCATTAAAATAATGATATTATTCAAAAAAATGTTAATGGTATTTATATACACATTGTAAATAAATATTGGTTCATAACATAACATTTGTCTCAATGATAGAAAATTGAGACAAAATTTCCATCTCGATTTGGAAAATTTTGGAAAAAAAAACTCAAGAATGAAAGATCATCAAATGGATATTTAAATACAAACAAAATTAAATTATAAATATATTATATAATATTATTTTTTTAGTATATACACTGCAGAAAATAAAAAATTGGTGAATATTGCACAATTCTGGTAGAAATATAAGTGAGACTATAAATCACTACTGGAAATATGACCTTTCCCAACGCTTCTATACCAACGGTTCATAAAAACCGTTGGTATAGGTTCCCTTTCCCAACGGTTTGGCCAAACTGTGGGGAAATCCCACTTTGAGGCCACCTGCCCCAATAGTTTGGCCAAACCGTTGGGAAAGCCCACATTGTGGGGACCTTTCCCAATGGTTTGGCCAAACCATTGGGAAAGGCCCACTTTGTGGACATCTTTCCCAATGGTTTGGCCAAAACCATTGGGAAAGGGTATACCTTTCCCAACAGTTTGCGAAAACCGTTGGGAAAGGACCCCCATAAACCAACCTTCACAGAAAATCAAAATCTAGGCTCAAAATCTATTCCAACGGTTGTCAAAACCGTTGGTATAGCTCCTTTGATTTTTTATCATTTCTTCTTACCCAGAAATTACATAAATCAAAATTTAATATAATTATGAGAATACATATATATATATATTTATGTAATTATATACACAAAATCCATGTTAGGTTAGTGGTTAAGTCGTTCGATAATAAACTAGGGGTGCTGGGATCAAATCCCAGCGAATGTTTTTTTTTGAAATACATATACCAACGGTTCCACAACCGTTGGTAAAGATTTTCATATTAATTATACCAACGGTTTCAAAAACCATTGGGATAGGTCTATACCAACTGTTTTGGGAAAACCGTTGGTATAGACCTATCCCAACGGCTTACTTGGCCACGGTTCTCCTAACCGTTGGTATAGGCTATACCAACAGTTTGGAGGCATATACCAATAGTTCCAATCCGTTGGTATATGTTAGTTTTCCAGTAGTTAATCCCCATAAAACTTTGTAATAAATTGAATCGTACGCCCCAAGAAATAATGAAAAATATATTAATATTTGAAGAAAATTATGTCTATGATAAGGCTCATATAATACAATAATAGTAATTATATACACAACATACATGAAATAGGTGGGGAACATTGATTGTATCTAAGATAAAATTAATCTTACAAGAAAAACCATTACACTATGTCTTCAATTTTATTATAATCATGGAAACATAATGTATAATAAATATAAGATTATTATACATCTATTAAAGAACATTATTAAATTATATAATATAATATATGACATACTTATTTTAGAATATTTCTGATTTATTAATAATTCTATGTTAAAGATACTTTTTGATTAATAATCACTTCTTTTCATGTGATTCGATTTAAAGTATTTCTTATCCTCCTAATTATATCATGATTTCATAATTTATATAATTATTAGGATAATATTAATTTAGTATATATGTATTATATGAATTTATAAAAAATTTAAATAGAAAATAAAATACACTATTCATGGGGATGATAGGTTGTACACACGCATAAATATTGTTTCAATTTTATTTCCATGTTGAATGAATGAATGTAAATAAAATACACTTATACATATATAATAACTAAAGAATAATTTAATGTCATATATATCATATAAATTCACTAAAATCATCCTTAATTAATTCCATGTAATGTGTAAATGAATCATATAACTTTATGGAAGCAGTAGTCCACATGTCTAAAAACATAGTCATCATATTTACACAAAATGGAATGCAAGAAGTGGTGTGTTATATAATAATTACATAAGTGTAAATAAATAGTTAATATAATATATATCATATAAAAATAGAAATTCAATCATTATTTCTTTCATTGAAAGTTGGAAATGGCATAACAAACCAAATCGGTTCAGAAGGTGGTAGTCCACTATACACAAGAGTGATGATTATGTATCACATGTGATGTTAGTGAGTGTTATTGTAGGTAAATAACATAATATGACAACATATAAATATATTTATGTTACTGAGGTTATTATATTAAAATTATACATAATTAATTTAACATTTTTACGTAGTAAATAACAAAGCATTTATTGATGAAAGTTATATCTTCTAGCGGTATCTCCTTTTCATTTCCCCATGAATTATTTTATTATATTTATTAATAATTAAGGATTCTATGATGAATTTATGAAAATAGGTAGTATATGTGAACATATTATTTTCTTAATAAAAATAGGTTTTATGTGTGAAGATAAGGGAAGAAGATGTTTCCATTTATAACAGAGGTAATGGTTACTTTAGGAATTTATCAAAATAATAATTTATATAAAATTATATATCATTACTAAATAGATAAAAATTAAATTCTATTCAAAGATAATATTATATATTTTTATAATCCCATAAATCTCATAAATTGGATAAGTTTTTTTTTAATTTTTAAACTTCTCTATTTGATTATATATTAATTAACATATTTTAGTTTTACCTTTGGCAACGACATATTCAATATTAAATGCTTTTGAGTTTTTCATATCATGTTTAAATAAAAACATACAATAAATATTTGTGATATTATTTAACCAAATTTATAAATTTTATTTTTATTTAGTATTTTTATGGTTTTCATAATATTTAAATAATATATTATTTTTTAAAATATCATTATTATCAATTTTGACAATATTATATATATTGACATCGAGGAAACCAGTATATCAATATAACATCAAACCAATTCCTTTAATGAACCCATTATATGTTATAAATACCTATAAAATTATTAAAAAATCTTTAATTATGGGAAACTATATTTATTTTAATATTTATAACAAAATTTCATATATTATATCATTAACTAAATAATAACTCTATCATTATTCTGTAATTATTTTTAATTTTTATTACATAATAAAAAATTATTTATAAAATTTCAGGATGTATAAAACTCCATTATATATAGTAAATCAAATATTATATTAAACCTTAAATTAAAAATATAATATTTATAAAAATTATATGTCTGAAATTTTTTCAATATTCTTGATTTTAAAAATATCTAATTCATATTCATCAACAAGTCTCTATTAAATTATTAAATATAGAAAAATATGTTAAATATGTAGAATTAAATTTCTCCAATAAAATTTGACCATTTTTAGCATCATTTTCAAATCCTTATTACTTTATTTTAAAAATTCCAAAATTTACCCATTATAATTCTATCAGAAATTATTAATAATACTATCCATATAGTCCAAAAATAAACTTGAACTATTTAATAATTTTTTATCATTTTATTTCATATATGGAATAAATTTTTTAAAATTTATAACCACTAAATATATAATATTAATTTAAAATTAATCTTGTAGATGGGATAACATAACAAGATTTTGATGTAAAAATGTAAAAAAAAATGTTTTTATATCAAAATCCAATTTGAAATTGATTCTAATGAACTTAATTGGATTAAAATATATAAAATTAATCTAATTATATTTAAAAACCAATGAACTATATATTTTAAACCTATAAATTATTTATACAAAAATTAGTTTTCTATTAAAATTAATCATTTTTCACCATTCATTAAAGCATGATAATTATCTGGAAAATACAAAAAAGTAAACCAAAGTAAATTTTTATTTACCGTTTTCAAATAAGAAGTTTCTTTTTTGACAAAAAAATGTTATAATATTTTAAAAAATTATATTTAAAATGTATTCTCTATTAAAGGGCGGTTGATTTTCCTTTTGAAAAATACGTCTTTTTATTTACAAAATTCGATTTATTATTATCTTTTGCCTATAAAAATTATTAGTTGAGAGATAGAAAATATGATTTAATGTGTGATATATATATATTTTCTTTGAATCATTCACCAATTATTGATTGTTAAATTTAATGATATAAACAGGTTTTTATACCTAGAAAATAGTTTTCTTAGAAAATTAATTAATTTATTTTCAAATAGTTATTGCATTCCTTTAAAACTAATTGATGTCCAATGGATTCACATTATATACAATTTTTAATCATATTTTTATAATTTAGTTAATGTTATTTGTAATTTCAATTCTAAAAAGTAGGTGGTATGTAAAGTAAAATTTTAATAACAATATTTATAGAATATTATAATTCTATAAAACTTGATATTCTGAGTAACAGATGATATAGAATTATCTTGTAATTGTGTATAATATAAGAAAGATAGTGTGTTAAATGTACCACAAGCTAATCCATTTGTTGTGTATAGTGCATCCTCCACTAAATTTTTTAAAAAAAGGTAAGAGTATCAGGGTGCTTTCATATAACACCAATGATAGTCATTATTTTGTAAAATGAAAAAAAAGAAATGACTAAATTATTTAGAAATTAATTATTTTAGATAATCTCAACATGTTGCAATCACCACAATAAAAAATCAACTACTAGCCTAGATAATCAAGTCCAGAATGTCACCCTGAGAAAATATCACAACAAGGGGTTTTATCAAGGATACCTACTCTGATGGGATTATTTAAAAATACTCCCTTGATAATTAGAGGAAATGGTATTAGTGGAGGAGTCATGTTTTACTTTATATCATTTTTTTCCTTAAATCCATGTCTTATGAGTTATTAGTGTGGTAATACAAATAGAATTGTCACCCAGGAAAATCATTTGATCTACAGTAGGAATATCTATTTTGGGTTCTCTAGATCTATGAAATGTTAATTTTATAACTAATAACGGTATGAATTTATTATTCTACTTGCATGTCCCCTAATTTTTCTCATCAAAATAGTATTATCATCGATCAACTTCTCATTTAGTGGAGCATAGTTACCCATATCATTCAAATTATTGCAGGGGAAGTCATTATGAGCCACTGGGATGTCTGTATGATTTCATTGGCTCTAATTGTGGTGGAAATGTATGAAAAATTAATTAACCTTTCATTAGTATTGGATCAGCCCAAGAGGACCACTTCACTTGTGAATGAATTTCTCAAAATATCAGAGAATATTCAGGAGGTCGATCCTGACCACAAGTGATATTTCATTTATTCTTGTTGGATTCCAGACAACCCTATAATAACTGATCATGTACCTCATGCAATGATACTATTTAAGTGTCGTAATATTATAACTCAATGAAATGTTAGAACATACTAGATGACAATCCTGGATGGTCACTTCAATTATTGGCATTGGATGGTTTCCCCCAATATCGACCAATTGGGCCGAAATGAAGATTTCGTGGTGATTTTTACCATTGGTTATCTAATACTAGTGTATGAATACAATAATGATGTTATAACTACTACATTTATTTTTGAATCAAAGTAAGATACGGTGGAATTTTTAATTATGTGGTTATATTACTAGTGAAAATCTATCATTTACTGTGGCATATATGTAAGGGAAAGTCATCAAAATTTATTTTTGGAGTATTTAATATTCCTTGGAGATTTATATAGAACCACACATTAGGTCGTATGAGTTCATTAATGGCCTATGGATTTTGGATTCATGATTATTTCAATTCTAACAATGTTCAAGTAGTATGAACCCAATGTATTTGGGAGAAAAAGATGTAATGAATATTTTGTAATACCCCAACCCTTGTTACATAGAGACAGTGCATTATTAAATAACATTTTCATGATCAAAATAGATCCTATGTAAAAATATCGATTAGATTAGTAGCCTTGGATGTACTAGATTCATACATAAGTTTTAAATTTCATCATAAAAAAACAACAGGGTGTCCCCTTTAAACACACTAATTTCAGTTAGCATATTCTTGCAGTTTAATCGTAATATAATTCTTTACATCCTGAGAAATTGAAAACATCAGAAATTGGTGAGCGTAGATACTCAGTAAGGATAACAATATAAAAGAAACTACGATAAATAAAAATAATAATTTAAGGAAATGTATAAGACCAAAACTAAAGACTTTTTAAACTTAAACATTATTATAATATAGAAAATATAAATCAAATAATTCCATTTACTTATTAATATGGATAATATACTAGTTGAATAATCACTTGTAATATCAATAGCCAATTTTATAATAAATGAATGCATAATGTCGAACATAATTACCACATAGTCAATGCCTGGTTCCAGGACTTCAAATAAGATTTTTTTCATGACCTTGTTTGAAGACACTTGGCTATCTCATTAGACCTACCAATTCATTAACGACCTATATCGGGCTCCACCCATCACTAACAATGTCCAATTAATTTCTCATATGAAATGGTCAAAACATTACATAAACATTCGTAATAAAACTAGCATATGAAATGGAAATACTTTAACCATAAACCTTGAATGGTATAAAAATAAAACATCCATAGTCAAACATATCACAAAACCTTCAATAAAATTTGGAATATTTTATCATAATAAATCATCGTCAATTAGAGTAAAACCAATCAAAGTATGTTGACATAGATGAAATCAAAACTATTTGAGATAAATATCTATTTATTTTTTGAAATCATATAAAAGTCATGTAATTATAAATGAAAACATTTATTTTGAAAATATACTTATAAGATTTTAAGGGAAGCTACAAAGGATTTATAATGGAAGAAAATAGCCGCACATGCCACAATAAGATAAAAAACATTCTTACCTTAATTTGTCGAAAAGTTCATAAAGTAACTTTTTTGGAAAACAATGGAAATATTCCATTAATTTTTTTTAAAAAAACTATAAAAATGGTATAAATTACTGTAATCTATATTATAGGAAGTATTAATAATGTTTTGAAATACATTTTTAAGAAACAATG
This sequence comes from Viscum album, assembly GCA_963277665.1. Classification (NCBI taxonomy): domain Eukaryota; kingdom Viridiplantae; phylum Streptophyta; class Magnoliopsida; order Santalales; family Viscaceae; genus Viscum; species Viscum album. The sequence goes on along the minus strand of OY728140.1, from coordinate 1,072,746,396 downwards.
AGGTTGATTATTGAGAATTACCAATAGATACTTTCGTAAAGACAAGCTTGGATAATAAAGAGATTATAAAATTAACCCTTATTTTTTAATTTTCCTTCTCTAATGTTCTATTAACCACATTTATAATTCTTAGATAATCAATATTAAATTATAAAAGATCTAATTAAATAAATATGATATCATATATGAACTTTTATTATTTCTTTGTTAATAATATTTTAGTAGTATAATTATTTCGGGTGTAAAGTAATTCGTTTTCCTTTATATGTTTTGTTACATAAGTCATGTATGTTATTGATAGGATGTATTTTATTCATATGTAAAAGGTTATTAAGTTCTTAAACATTATTTTTAATCATAAAATTAAAATTATTCATGAATGGTTACGATGGGGAATGAATCTCATCATGTTCGTCGAGACGGTAATCCGTACGTATGCACGAACGAAAATACCATTACATTGATGGTGAAATGATATGTAATTGGATGTTATATCATATATATAGAATCATTAACATTTTACATTTATTATTTAAATATATTATACTCATTATTATTCCAATCCCAATAATTAAGTGTTGAATAACAAACTACACCATGACGTGGAGACGGTAACCCATACGTACGCATGTATGGTGACTTTGTCATTCATAGGATTGATAGAATAATGAATTTTGTTTAAAATATTTATAACAACATCACAGTAATTATATGGCACTGAAGTTATTATTCTGGTATGGAAACAATAATGTAAGAGGAAGTGGAAGAAGAAAACAACATTGAAATAGGTAATTAAATTATTAACCCTTATTCGGGTGCTTACATTAGATTTGATCAAAAGGGCTCCGTAAGTCGGTATTCTGATGAAATTATGGCATATAAAATTAAGTGATTGTAGTTGGGAGGATATTTTAGTAGGGTCTGGATGAGGAAAATGGCTTCGGAGTGGTGATTTTGAGATAATGGGATGTATCCTATTATAAGAGAGGCGAGGGTCGCTTTAGGAAAAGATTGAAATATTAATTTATTATAAAATCAGATTTTGTTTAAAATGGATCCAAAAGGATTTATTTCGAGGATAAGGTGGGGATGGGTCTCAAACCTCTCATCCAATAGGTTTAAGGAAGGTTTAGTCACCATATTATCTTTATTTGTTTTGATTTGACTCTTAGATAAATAGTTTAACATTTACAATGTCTTCTTATGTTTTTATTTTATATGGTTAATAAAATTATTATAATTTTCCTAAAGTCCCCAAGTGGTTAATTATTTACATATATATCATGATGTTAGTTCTTTTTCCAAACAATTTGTTTTTAGTAATATTATATCAATTAACAATATTGTATTTGTTTTAAAAACCTAGTAATGTGAATTTTGACACTACATAGTATTTGGATTTTGAGAAAGTCAAAAAAAACATGATTACTTTAAATAAACTACATTAAATAAATCATAACATGTAATAGTAACCTATAAAATTAATTGAATTCAACATAAGACTCAATTTACATTTATTTTTATATTTATTATATTTATTATTTTTTTTCATTCATTAATAATTTAATTACTTCAACATCATTATGCCATAAAAAATGTCATTATTTAACTTCATAAACTTATAAATAAAGTAACATTATATAGGAAATCATTTAATATTTCTAATTATTATTTATAGTCTAATTTATCTTATGTATAACTCTATATTTAAAATTTTTTAGTTATGAAAATATTAATTTATTACTTTTTACTCTTCCTAAATTAAAATAACAATAAAAATTATTTATAGTCGAATTTATCCTCGAAATTTATAGAATACTACTTCATAAAAAAATTCATGTTTGTCTTCTTCTTAAGTTACTATGGTTCACAAGTTTCCTCTTTATATTGTGGTTTCTCTATTGAACTTTTACCAGATGAGTCATCCAGTTTCTCAGCACTTGTTCTCTGGTACCATGAATCTTGACAAAATGGTAAGATAAAAATCTATTTGGTTCTATAATTTAGAAAGGTCCAATCAACCTTGGACATAATTTACCCTTCTTACTAAACAGTATAACACCCTTCCATTTTGATACCTTCAAGAAACATGTTCTGCTACTTGAAATTCAAAATCCTTCCTTTGGTTATCGATATAGATCCTTTTCCTAAATTGAATTTCATGGAAGTGGGTTTGTATAATCTTCCCCTTTTCCACTGTTTCCTAAAATGTTTTTTGGTCTACAAGTTTTATTTCACCAACATCATCCCAAAAAGTTGTTGTGTGATAACTATTTTAATATAACACTTCATATGGTGCTATCTGAATACGTGAATATATGTTATTATTATAGGAAAATTCTACCAGAGGTAAATATTGACCCCACATACCATGAAAGTCATGTGAGAAAGATCTCAACTTGTCTTCTAAGGTTTGAATAGCATGTTTCTATTTCCCATCATTTTGAGGGTAGTAGGCAGTTCTCAAATGTAATTTAGTATCCAGGGACATCAGAATACTTTTCTATAATCTTGATGAAAAATGGATCACAATCTGAAACAAGCGACATGGGTACTCTATGAAGTCTTAAAACATTATAAATATATAGGCATGCTATAACTTCAAGTGGTAAATATTCTATTATAGAAAGAAAATATGATGACTTGGTAAGACAATAAATAATGTCCCATATTGCATCATTCATTACATGGGTCTTTGGTATCCCCATGACAAATTCCATCGTAATATCATCCCATTTACACTCGGGTATGAGAAGAGGATGCAAGACTCCTCTATGATTTTTTCTTCCATCCTTCACCAATTGATAAACCATACATCTCGACACATAATTTTTAATATACCTCTTCATGTTGTCCCACAAAAAAATATTCCTTTAAATATCAATACATCATAGTGCTACTCAAGTGTATATAGAAATTGGAGCTATCAGAATCATCCTTGAATTTTCATTCTAGATCAGGTATGTCATGAACATAATTTTTCTATCTATATTTCAAAATTCCTTCTTCATATACGTATTCAATCAATCTACCATCATTCACAACATAATTTTTTTTTAAAAATATTCATCATCAGTCAAAGAACCTTCTATCCTTTGATATACAGATGGTTTGGAAACCATTTGAAAATGTATTGATGTGTCACCTTCATTGATTATTCTCATATCCATCTTTACTGTATCCATAAAGATATGATCCCTTTCAACTCTCATCTTGTTCAAAAACCCATGATCCTTTTTTATCAATGCATCTTCCACCTTATTTTCCATCCCACGAGGTAGTGCATATTGAAATCACAATCTTTGAGTAATTCGAGACATCACATTTGCCTCACGTATTGTTCATTATGTGATAAAATATTCATCAAACTCTTGTGATCGGTTTATATCTCAAATTTTTCACCATAGAGATAGTGTCTCTATATATTGAAACCAAAGATTACAGTTGAAAACTCAAGATCATGACTAGGATATTTTTTTCATCATTTTTTTCTGTCGTGATGCATAGACAACAAAACTATAATTCTGTATAAGGAAACAACCAAAGCATTTAATTAAAGAATCACTATCAATGAAAAACTTGTCATTCCTCAATGGAAGAGTCAAGATAAGATCATTGAATAATCTTTTCATAAATTCTTTGAAACATTATTCACACACTTTTGTCCCAAAAAATTTAACCCCTTTACATGTGATCATTGTAAATGGTTTAGGAAATCCAGAAAAAATTTGGATGAAACACCAATAATGACCTACTAAACCAATAAAAGTGCATACCACAATTATACTTGTCAATGCTGGTCATTCATGGATTTCCTTCAACATTTACAGATCGACAGAGATTCAATCCTTGGAGACTATATGGCCAAACAAATAAATCTCTAGAAGCCATAATTCACACATACTAAACATCCCATATATTTCACTTCTTCTAAGAGTCTTTAGGATAGGGAGCAAGTGATTTTCATGATCTTTGTAGATTTTGGATTATAGTATGATGTCATCAATAAATACTATAAAAAAATAAATAAGAAATTACTTGAAAACAATAATAATTATATTCATGAAGACATATGGTGAATTAGTAATTCCAAAAGTAATTAATGTAAACTCATAATGCCCATACCCGGTACTAAATGTTTCCTTTGGAATGTCTTCCTTATTCACAAAATACTGCTGATAAACTGATCGAAGGACAATATTTGAAAAATATTGAGCTATATGAAGTTAAATGATTAAATAATCAATGCGAGATAGGGGATACATATTCTTTATGGTTATATTATAAATCACCCAGTAGTCATTGTAGAACCTCATAGATCCATCTTTCTACATAACAAAAAAAACAGGGGATCACCATAAAAAACACTAGGGTGAATAAATCCTATATTAATCAATTCATCTATTTGTTTCATTAGTTCCACTAATTCCAAATTTTTCATTGTATAATGGTTCTTCGAGATGGGCCTGGAACCTGGAATTAAATCAATGAAAAAATCAATTTCTTATTCTGGATGATGTCAATGTAAATCCTTTGGAATCACATCTACGAATTCTTGTACAATTGGTGTGACATCTATTTGAACATTCTTTTCCTCACCCATACTTTTTTCAATCTCTTCCACCCTAATAATTGAATTTTGTAGAGATACTGGGGTTTGATCTATATAACAATCATATGGTGAAATTTCTACTCTAAATATATGGTATTCATTATCAACATCAAAAAATTTATCCTCCTTTTCTTACAATAAATTTTCGCATCATGGTCCGAAAGACAATCCATAACGAGGATTATATCAAATTTAATCATGGGTATGATGATAAGATCAGAAGATAAAGCACGTTTATACAGCCTAATTAGAACCAATTCCCATAACATTATTGTAGTTATACATCCCTTGAGAATTTTGATTGACCACTTCCTAATTAAATAAAATTGTAAATATCTAATTTTTTTACAAAACTGGGAATATATGAAACAATTCGATGACACAGAATCAAATAATGCATTGGCTAAATTTGAGGAAACCATTAAATTACCTGCCACCATGTCATTCAAAGCTTAAAGATTAACAGTAGTGATCACATAAGCATGGACTTTCTCCCTTGGCCTTTTTTGAGGCATGTTCCCTTGGTGATTATGAAATTCATTTTCATAATTCCAAATTTCTATACAACTGTTTCATTCAACATAGACAAACTCTTTCATTCCCTTGCATTGTGGCATTTTACACCACACTTGTAACAGAATTTTATTCCCATTAGTCAAGTACCATGGTGTTTCTTCCAAAATTTACTACAGGATGGGAATTCACCTTTTCCCTTAATCACCTTATTTCTATTTCCCGAGTTTTTAGTAGATGTTTTCATATATTTAATTTCATTAAAGACATAAGACTTAGAAAATTCATTTTCTATCATGATAGCATAAGAGAAAATATCTTCATACGATGAGAAGGATTATGAGACTAAAGCTCCATAGAGACATGGTTTTAACCAATCAAAGAATCGATCAATATTACTCATTGAGTATCATATATAATCTATTGAATTCCTTTCTAACCTTGTAATGTTATCCTTGTACATTGTGACTTTCTCATCCTCCATTGGCCTCAGACTCAAAAATTTTCTTTCCATATCAGTTTGATGGTCAAATAGAATGTATTTTTCTAACAAAATACCTTTAAACTCCCAGCATTCTATATTTTATACTTATTAATCCTCCTATATGTTTTGAATTAATGACCATTATTCATCTTTATCTCCTTCCATGAAATCTTTATACCTTTTTATACTCCCAATTCATGAAATATATTCTCTATGTAACAAATCCATTGCTTAACTAAAAATGGATTTGCAGTCCCATTTAATGTTAGTGGTTGTTCCCCCATGAATAGGTCTATCATTGATCCTCTGCATTGTGGATGAGGGTGATCCATACAGGTAAGGTTATTATTCATAACCTGAGTGAGTTTTCCTAGTATGGTTATATATTGTTCAGCATGAGTTGCATCACCAGCTCTACTATAATTTTCTTTAGTAGGAGGGAAATCACTACATAGATTACGTTTGTTGATATGGATTCCATTATTTCTATGAGTTTCCATTTCTAAATAATGTCATACACTATATTATTACATGAATCACAATACATAATTCCAAACTAGTACAACACATAACATAAATTGAACAGTTTATTCATATAATTCGTTATCTTAAAAAAATGGTTTCTTTGAGGAAGTATCTTTTCATAAAATCTTCATAATGGTTTGTAATGAATATATGAATTATAATAAGAATATACCAAGGAGTTTCATAAACAAGAGCGTAGTAAGGCCCATTTTTGTGTACCAGGAAATATTGGGTGAAGCACGAAACTACTTTTCAGAGTTTTCAGTCCTAGGTACATCTCTGAGAGAGCCGCCTCTACGTACTCATATCTATACAATGATTTTTTGCTTAGAAAATACACTAAATCACTACATTACCAAAATTCTAAGAATATATTCTATACTAAATCTCTAATTCTATCTTTGGGTAATGTACTATAATCATTTTTTTTCCTAAATCTAGCTTCCATTGATTGTAATTAACATCTTCTTATAAAAAAATTTAATCCTTTGACGCTAGTTACCTAGAGTCGGTGCAATATTAAATAACATTGGCATGGTAAAAAGAGATAAAGTCTCAAAATGATGATTATTTTAGTAGCCATGGAAGTAATATATACATACATATTTTTTACATTACATCATAAAAAACAACATTGTGTCCCCTTCGAACACAGTTTTTTCCCTTATACTGTTCATGAAGGATAATCATAATATAATTATTCACAACCTGGGAAAAAGAAAACATATGAATGGGGTGAGCACAGATGCTCATGAGACCTATCAATGCATCGAGAAGATATAGAGGGATCCATCCATCACTTAATATGCCCAGTGCATTCCTCACATAAAAAGGAGAAAACATAACATTAATATTTGTATTAAAACTATCATACAAAATGTGAATAATTTATCCATAAACTATGAATGGTATAAAAATAACACATAAATTGTAAAACATATCAAAAAACCATCTGTACAATATAGAGTATTGTATCATAATAAATCAACATCAAAAAGATTAAAATCCATCAATGGATGTTGACACAGATGAGATCAAAACTATTTTAAAGAAATAGCTCATTATATTTTGAAATCATTTAAAAGTCAGGTAACGATAAAAACATATTTATTTTAAAATATTATTATAATCTTGTAATGGAATATTAGAAGGATTTATAATGGTAGAAATACATTATCCCAACATATAAGATAAAAAACATTCTTACCATAATTTGTCGAAAATGTCATAGAGAACCTCATTTGGAAACTGACAGAAAGATTCCTTTAAAAAAATTATAAAATGTCATAAATGGGTATAAATGACTTTAAACCATATTCTAGGAAATTTTAAAAAAAATACATTTTTCAGAAGCACTAATGTTAATGATAGGGATTCCCCAGTAGATACTTTTGTAAAAACAACCTCTGATAATAAAGTGATTGTAAGATTACCCCCATCCTTTTACTTTTCATTTGTCATGGGAATGTTAACCTCCTATATAATAGTTAAATTTTTCATATTAATTTATAAAATAACCACATAAATAAATAATATACCATATATGATCTTCTAATATTTCATTGTTAAAAATATTTATGTAGTATCATTGTTTCAGGTGTTAACTGATTCGTTTTACTTTATTTTTTTAACATAATTCATGTTTGTTATGGATATGAATTAATTAATTCATATCCAGAAATATATTATGTTCATAAAAATTATTTTTAATCATAAAATAAATATTATTCTTGAATGGTTATGACAGGTAATGAATTTGATCGCGTTCGTGGAGACAGTAATCCGTATGTTCGCACGAGCGACAATACCATTATATCGATGGTGAAATCGTATATAATTAGATGGTATATAATATATAAAGAATAATTAAATGATATATTTTTAATATACATCAATTATAATCATTATTATACCCATCTAAATAATGAAAATTTCACTAACAAACTACACCACGATGTGGAGACAGTAAGTCGTACGTATGCACATATGGTGACTTTGTCATTCATTGGAAGGATAGTATAATGAATATGGTTTTACCATATTTATAATAAAATCACAATACATGTAAGTTACTAAATTTATTATTCTATTATTTAAATATCATTTAAAGAGGAAGTGGAAGAAGAAAATATCTTCTAAAAGAGGTTATGAAATTATTAGCACTTCATTGGGTGCTTCCTTATGATTTGTTCAAAAGGGATCCTTAGGTCGGATTTTTTATACAATGCATGGCCTCTAGGTTGAAGTGATTGTAGTTTTTAGGATATAGGATTAGGTTTTTTCCTAGAAAAAAGGATTTTTAGGTGTTATTTTGAGAGAAGGGTAAGTACCCTTTTATAAGAGAGGTGAGGGCCACTTTAGGAAAACCATGAAATATTAATTTATTATACAATAATATTCAGTTTATAATGGATACAAAAGGTTTAATTTAGATTCTAAGGTGGGTTTGTTTCGAAAACCAATTAACCCATAGGTTTTAGACTTGTCTAGGTCTCCATATTAACCTTATTTATTAGATTTTACTCTTACATAATAGTTTATCTTTTACAATGCCTTCTTGTATCTTTATATGACATGGTGAATGAAATTACTATAAAATGATAAGATAACCCAAAGTGGTTCATAAATGACATATATATCATTATTTATGTCCTTTGGATGAACATTATATTTTTATGAATATTATATCAATTAATAATATATTATTTGTTTAAAAAACCCATTTATGACAATTTGGAGACTATTTTGTATTTGGTTTCATTGAAAGTGAATGAAACATGATTATATTGAAATAAAACATTAAATCAATCCTAAAATGTCATATTATCCAAGAAATTCATGTAATGAATCAGAAGTCCGAATTTACTTTTTTTGTTATATTTATAATATAAATTATTTAAATCATTCATTAATAAGATTATTATTGCATCATCATTGTATCATAAATAAATTTAATTTTTTAATGACTAAAAATTGAAAATAAATTTAAATTAACTATGAAATATTTTTAACTTCTAATTAATATTTATAGATTAATTTATCTTTTTTATATTCTGATATGAAAAAATTGTTTGTTACAAAAATTTAAATTTAACACTTTTAACTCTTCCTTAAATAAAATGAAAATAAATGTCCTAATCTATTCCAAGTGGATCAAATAGTATCATATATTATTACTAAGGTTAATTTTGGTCGAACAAAATTTATTCAATAGAATTAGGACTTGTGTTAGGGTAATTTTAATATCATTTTTACCTTTAATTACCCTATCTACATTATATCATGGTAAATAAAATTCCAATGTTACAATTCAGAAAACATTATTTCCATCCTATTGAACCACATTTTACTTACTGTTTCAAACATTATTCTTGGATATTTTAAATTCAATTCACAGAAGCGGTAAAATTACGTTTTATGTAAATTTACAAATGTGCCAAAACGGTGGGTAAAAGACATTAAAATGTTCAATAAAATCTTATACATCTAATTTCATTAAAATTTAATTCATTGAATTACATTTAACTAAAAAAGTAATTATGCATCTATATTTTCCTAAAGTATATTTAAATAAAATGAATATTTATATAAATAAAAAAGTTTGTTTTAAATAATAGCATAGTGTTTTTCACTATTGATCAAAAATTGATTGTTTTCAGAAAAATACAAAAAAATCACATTAAGATAATTTTGATATTCCAAATCCAAAAATGATGTCCATTTTGGAAAGAAAATATAAAATTTCAAAAATAGGTTATTAGTATTCATAACAGCTAGTTTGATTGGTCATGGTGTGCTAGAACTTGAAGTTGTGTAAATCGCAAGCTATTGGATTATTCAAAGAGAAACACACTATAGAAAATTGGAGTGTTACACATTGTCAATAACCAATATTTTTCACTGTATCACTTTTTATTCACCCACTTATACCCTAATAAATGATTCATCTAGAGATAATAAAATATGGTTGGAGAAATTGTTTCTAAGGGTTAGTGTTAAGATTATCAGAATCAATATAAAGATGATCATTGAATGGTGTTCAACTTTTTAATTAATTTATCAATTATAATTCATAGAAAAGAGAAACCCTATATGGATTAATAAAACATCATGATAAACAAACATAATTTTTTCCAGTAAAAGTTTTTATACATTCACATGGGAAACCACATTCTATCGAATTGACAATCTACCAACATATATTCACCCTAAAATTTCCAGATCTTATGTTGAATCATGGATTCACTAATACATTAATGGACTATTAAAAAAGGATCTTGTTGATTTGGGTCATCCCATGTCTGACATTGAGGAGTATAAAGAGTATAAAAATATTTAATTTGGAATATAAATGGGATTTCATCAAAGAAACCCCTAATTTCCAAAATGTGTAGGAAAAATATGAGGATCCAAGGTTATAATTCTCAAAATAATGGATACACCGTTGTCAATGGAGAAACAAAGAAATATACTCAATTATCAATCCCTATTCAAGATTCATATCCCCTTCTTTAGATGTAATGAGATACATGGATGAATTCAATGTCTATTAATGGGACTTAGATCCTTCTTTTGAGGGAAAAAATCATTCTAACACTATATGTCGACATATTTATTTACAATATTGTTTCGAAAACATTGCATCCCTATTTTATAGAGTCTTACATCTAGGTCATTTTTTCTTCTATTAATTCTCTCCACTACCAATACATATTTTTGAATTTGGAAATTGAAATGATAGGTACAAATTACATCATTTGTGAAGATAGAAATAAAGGATCCTTGGGGGTGGTGAGGGTTTTTTATACCACCACAAGAACATGGTGAGATGACTTTTACATCTTGATATGGTTCTTGAAATATCCAATTTCCAATGAGAATGATATCTAGGGTTGTTGAGATAGAAGGTGTTGCAACTTGATCCTACCCCATGTACAAAATCATACTCATATTCATTACAAATCCATGTTATGGAAGAGTTTCTCAATGTGTGGTAATAGTGGGACACATGATGAAGGAGGTATTTTAAGAAGGAGACATAGGGTGTGATCCAAGAAGCAGATATTGTTCTTCCTAGATTTGGGGTGATCACCATAACCAACCATATTTTTTTTATAAGAAACTAATTAAAAAATAGTTTGTGTCTTCATTAAATGGATGCCTCCATCAATTAATTCAATGTAATGATTCATTTATTCAACTATGTGAGAGACATGGTGTTTGTAATGGTAGTAGTTGTTTATTTTGAGGAAGAGGTAATATAATACATTGCATGAACTATATTTTTTTCTCATATTGTAACATTTAAACATTTATTGTATTCCATCGTCCCCTATTTTCATTATTAATGAGGGGTGATTCATCACCCATCACATATATAGAATACATAAATCTAGGAACCACTATTTGACTTGATGCTCTTATATCCGATAGTGTCTCCAAACAAATCTATGTCATGGATATTGAACATATGATGTGATAATTTTTTATAATGAAACAATATTCACCCATATTATTCTTATTTAACATATAGAACTAAATCTATGATATATCATGAGGTGTATTAATGTGAGGAAGCTAGAAATTGACATCTGATATGAGAAAATTAGTTTGGAATGAATCCTTATTTCTTAATATAAATTCTATATGTCCGTCTATTGTAATGAATGAACTTTTCCATCATTTCCATAGGTTTTACAAGTTAGGATGTTTCATGTTCTTGAAGTAATATTTCCCCTTTACAAGTGGATACAGTTGTGGTGGGGATGAACATTCTATGAGAATATGAGAAAAAATAATGTTCAGGACAAATAGATTTTGTTTTTGGAATATAATTTATGGTAGGTAATTTTCATTCTTAATGGAAAACACCCCTTTAATTATATTTTTCAATAGTGTGTGAAAAATTGATGAGGGTATAGGAGGATTTTTCTTAAAATGTTGCTCAAAAATCAATCATGGTATTCATTTCGAGCTAGGATTCTTGGATCTGATTGATGTAGGTTTCTATACTTCTTGAAAATGCATCGATTACACATACCTCCCGGAGATAATTATCTTTAGATACCCACAATCTAACCTAATAGGAAATGTTTGAAGCTATTTCATGTGCGGTAGAAATGAATGAGCAGTTTAGTGGCTCAGGAAACTAATGATAGTCTCTAAATATTTTGACCACCTCTAATTCCACCTGATAAGGTATTGATTACAGGATACCTATTTCATGATCTTTGGTAAATGTACCTCAAATAAAAAATCCATAAAATTTATGATTGGCTCAGGTGACCCTAGATTTAACTACTTCAAAGTCCACCTGCATGGAGAATGTGTATTATACGCCTTATTTTATAGATCTAATCCTATAGTAAATTCTTCTTTATAAGATATATTCTGATGTACACTAAGATTTCTATTACACCTATCATGTTTCTTTGAATATTGTGCAGAGGAATATATGGAAAGTGATTTCATAGAACCCTATATAAAATCATCTATCAATATCCACCAAACCATTACACATAATTTTGTGCTTGGATATATAGGGAAATGCTATCATTCCAACATGAAAATGTGAATGAGAAAGGTTCCATCTGAGAGAAGAAAAGAGTGGTGTAGTCTCCACTCATAATCACAATGTACATAACCTGTTTTACACCACCTGAAATATTCTACGTAGAGTGGACTTTGTGTGGGAATGAATATAAACCTATCACCAATGCTGTATTACAGAATAGATGACCTTGTTGTAACATCTTCATCGATATATAAATTGGCTTATCAATAACAAGACCATAATGATAAAATAGACATTGAAGAGATATATCTAGTTCATGATGTATATAATATCTACAAGGATACAATTAACACATAATATTCATTGAAAGACAATATGGAGCATGAGATTCTTATATTTTGAGAACTACATCTAGAAGTATAGGATTGTGATCATGTGATGATTGACCTCATTTAATCCATATAACAAGGTATAAATGATGATAGATTCATTTATATATAGATACTCTTAGTTATGGATTCCACTCTATCTTCATGAAATATGAAATGAAAAAGGTCCTAACATTCAATCATCTATCTCTTCATTATAGCATTCCATTTCAATTTTAATAGTACTATCATAATTGACTAACATGTTATGATATCCATGTATTAACGTTCTTATGTTTCAACAATGGGAATATAAAAATACTCTAATTTAAATTATATCAAATTACATAGATCATCTGTAGTTGACGTTCTCCCAAGCTGTACTCAACGGGTTTTAAACATATGGAATGTTATGTTTCTTTTGATTAGTTTTTAAGATATTTTAGCACTGAAAATTTCTTATATATTAGGAAGAAATACTACGGAATTTTTTTTGTGATAGTAGTATTCTCAAACGAGGGTTATAAAAATTAAATATGAAACAAACTTCATAGATTTAACTCATATAGAAGGAGATGTTTATTTTATACTTAGAATATATACAAAAAATTGGGAACATGTTTTTGAAGATTATTTGTAGATCAAAATCATACAATAGAAAAAGGGTATTAATATTTTGAGGAATGTATTATTTGTGTTTAAATGACTTATACATGGGAAAAATATATTATAGTAAAGGAAATAAGCCAAAATAAATATTCCACATGATAATTTTTCTTACAAACCAAAATGAGTCTTCAGGTATTTTATGTTAACATGAGTCATGGTCATCGTGGGAAACAAGAGGCAACATGGTAAATAACTTAATTATAGATGATTGTGAACCACTAGGAATATGTGGGATTAGTTTTCCCCAATTATATTTTGTGGTTTTAAATTATCAATATCAGTGAATAATAATGACTATTTGCTACTAACCATTGACAATGAATACTTTAGAAACACCAATATAATTCAAATTGGTATATAGGGTAGGATCATATTCCAATTTTTTTCTTGTATCAAATTGTAATAATTAGAGTATCCAAAAAAAATTTCTATGTACCTTTTTATGGATCTAGCTCTCACTAAGGTGATAGTCCTTATAGAAATTACCTTGTGTCATGTAGTTTAACATCATTCTATGAGGTTGCAGATATTCTATAATTTAGAATCATGTGATAGGTTCTTTCCATTCAATATAATGACATATGAATTATGAAGATTTCATATAGCTTATCATCAATGTGAGAAATAAATGACTCATATATGATATATTCATGTTCATGGGGTGTCTGAATATTTAATCTTAAGGTTGCATGGATTTTTTTCAAAAGATCAATGATTTACAATTCCATTGTGATCTCACAGAGAATGTTCCATCATCATTAAGGCATGAATATGTGTTGTTTTTTTCAATTGGAATAATTATATATGTTGAATATGCAGGGGATATATATGAAATGAAGTAAATAATTTCATCATTAAATAGAGATTTCCAACATAATATAATGTGGCATATGGAGATGTATGAGATGTATCCTGAGGATGAATGTACCATTAGTTGACATGCCTTTTATGGGTGACTTGTGAAGTGAAAACTAGGTATTTTTAACTATTAATAAATAGTATGTTTTTATCATAAATAAATTATATTATTTTCTATGTTCACGAAAATCATATAGATATTCTGATATCCTAGATGGGGAGTTAAATTTGTACACAGAATTTTCCTTAGTATGGACGAGATATTTCATTTAGAAACCACTACATAATAGGTTTAATAGTTTCATATGTATGTATGACTCGTACACATGGGATGGTTTTTGTTTTATTCATGACTATTCCTAAGATATAGTGTCCTAGAATCGATATCTACCTCATCAAAGCATGAATCAAGCCACATTTAGTTATAAAAAATAATTTCTACATTTATAAAAAATTTCATTTTGGGATGTGACATTTTTATTAGAATGAATGCTCAAAATAGGGCGAGAATATATACTAGTCCCTCATAAGAAAATCCATCTCATACATATATTCTATTCGGAATTTTTATTTTATGGTTGAACCTAGATGTATTATTTGGGAATCACTACATGTCCTAGGATGAATGGAATCCTGCCTCACATAATTCTTGTCTGAATGAAACATGTCTAGGCTTAGACCATACAAATGGATCAGGGAAATTATTATGTTTCGGAAAGACCCATAATTGGAGATTCGAGCATCACTATGTATCTTGTGAACTTGGGAATGAAGCCACACGTAGTTCATATATACTTGGTAGTTGATAACCATAAAATCAGGGGAAATAATTTCCATTAATTTTTTTCGATGTAGGACCTTGTTTATCCAAATTCAAACTGATATTCTTTGATTATCTCGTAAATTGATTAAAAAGTCTTTAAATTCTACATGATATATGTTTTTTGTGATGTTTATGGAATGAAAATGGATTATTTTATGACATAAAGGTGATTAGAAAAATGTAAATGGGATTCGGATCATGGGTTGGCTAGATTAAGATATAGGTTTTGGGTATTGATACATATCTCATAAAGATGATAATTAAGTTGTACATATTTATAGGTAGGATTCCATAATTTACAGTCACAAAATGTTTACTCATGTATGTGGAAATATCTATTTTTCATCCAATAAGAATCAGACCAGACATGTAGAGAGGCATCAGGGGATAATGAAAAGTTAAAACCATCGTATAATGTAGTTAAATTTGTCGATGTGCCACAGACTAGAGGTCTGGGAATATATATATTTATCTCATACGGGGGATAATCAATACATTCCTAGTTCATGGAGGAAAATATATTGGTAACCTGATGTTATTTAAATGATGAGGGATATCAGGAATACTATTCCTAGTATAATCCACCATGATTCAAAAATGAGGATGTAAATTAAAAATAAAAATATTGAGAGATCTCAGATCGGTGAAAATGATATGAAACATGTTTTTGAGGAATGATTATAGACAATGTTCAAAAAGTGTATTTCATTGCACAAATATAAGGCTTTATTGAGGTAGAAGTGGTATATCTTATGTATTATTCTTCCTTTGGTTGAAAGTAAATTCAAGGTATTCTTATTCGCATCCAATCTAGGAAAATCTAGGCATAGTAAAAATATCATTTTCCAAAGGAATCATATATTCTATCACCGATGGCCAAGGAAATCTTATAGAGATCAAATTTTTTCCAAGAAAAATAATTATTATGTATTGAAGGAATGCATTCATGTATAAATGAATAATTTCAACCATCATTGGTCATGAGGTGTGGAGTTACCTTATATGAATTTTCTCATTTGTAAATAACTACATTTTTGTTTCCATGAACGGATTTTGAATGAGGTATCAAAATTAAAGTCTTCTATATAGACATCTGTTTGTATGATGTAGAGGTAAATTTTCCTATTCTCAGGGATAGGCCTAGGGTATAGGTAAAAAAAATCGCTAAATATCACATTGAGTTGTTAATAAAAGAAAACATAGTTATATAAAAGAGATGTGATCCAAGACTAACACCAAGGGTAATGATATACTCAATCATTTAGAAAATTGTTGTTCATTTTTATTTCATCCATTAATTACATAATCCATAAATTTTTATTCTATGAAAAAAAGGAATTTTTGTACAGATTAATGACTTTTATCAAGGAAATTCTAAAATATAACATAGATTATTAAAAATTGGACTGTGTAATTTTTATTTTTTTGGAAATATTTATAGGGTCACTATATTACAAAAGTTTATTCTCATAATTATGTTACTAATATAAGGGTTAAAATATGTTTTATATAGCTAAAAATTGATATAAAATGGGGAAGGTTCCTCCGAGTCTAATGATTGGTGAAAATGGTTTTTTCAGGGTGTATTTGTGGTTTTTCAAAATACAGGGGGACTTCATTTGAATATATATCCTTTTTATGAAGTCATAAATACAACTAAAATTTGGGGTATATAAGTGTTGGTGGTACGGTAAGATACTACCACTATGATTTTTGGATCTCATAGGTCAAGACCAAATTTTTACACAATTTTATGTCATAAAACATGGACATCAACGACAATGTTTTATGTTATGTTGAATGGAAATTTGGTGTACCTTTTTTTCATAAAATAAATACCAGATTTGATGTAGTTTATCATTATTTGAAGTGGACAAAATTTCATTACATTTACGGTTTTAGGATAGAGAACAGTGACCTTACGTAGTTTAACATGATGCAGTGGTAACTAAGGATACCATGATATTTTATGTCATGACACAAGGATGATGGACACATAGTTTGGTTGTGAATTACACATATGAAGTTTACTATTCTCATTGGAAACCATGTGGATAATCAAAACTCATACTAATTTGAAGGCTTTATTGGGGATTACACTTAGGAGTATTCCCAATTGTTTTGGAACCATGAGGAGAATATAAACTAATTTTAATTTGATGTGTTGGTTGGGGTTTACACTAAATATGATGCCAAATTGTTTTTTGAACCATTTTAATAATATAAAAACTTTGAAATTTGATAGTATGGTTGGGGATTTCACCCAGGAGGATACATAAATATTTTTAAAACCATGAGTAGAATCAAAACTCTTGCTAATTTTTTGTTCTGGTTGGGGCTTACACATAGTAGGATAAAAATTTATTTTAAAATAATGTGGTTAATCTCAAGACTTGTTAATTGAAAGGTTTTATTGGGTCTTAAAACTAGAAGGATTTGAAATTATCTTGAACCATGATATGAATATCAACTCTTGATAATTTGGTAGTTTGGTAGTGGATTACACATAGGTGGACTCCCAATTTCTTTTTAAAACCAGGAGCCGATTTTCAATTCATAGTAATTTGTAGGTTTGGACAGGGCTTACACCTTGTATGATGCCTAATTTTATTGGAATCATGTGGATAATACCAAATTATTATTATTTAATTGGGTTTATACATAAGTAAATTCCCAATTTCTTTTTGAACCACAAGAAGAATATTAACTCATAATAATTTAAAATTTGATGTGGATTACACAAACGATGATGCAGAAATATATTTAATCCAAGAGGATAATCTCAAATAAATATTATTTAAATGTTTTCTTAAGGCATAGACCCAGGAGGAAGTCAAATTTAAAAAATAATTTGATGAATCTCAACTCATATTAATTTGATTGTTCATTTGGGGATCGAAACTAAGAGGATGACATATTTTATAAACTGTGAGGAGAATCTCAAGGAATGGTAGTTACAATATTTGGTTGGGTCTTTTATCTAAGATGTTTCCCTATTATTTTAGAAAGATGTTGATAATATCAACTCATTTTAATTATTTATTCATTGGTAGTCACACCTAGGAGAATTATGATTTTTTTTGGAATGATGAGTTGAATATAAAATCATGATAATTTAAACTTTTAGTTGGGGATTATCCCATAGATAATGCCCAATATTTTTTTAACCATGATGAGTATATCAAACCAGGGTAATTTTAATGTTCATATGGGTCTTACACCTAGTATTATTCCCACATTCCTTAGAACAATGTGTATAATATCCACTCATGGTAATTTTATGGTCTTGTTGGAGCATATACCTATGAGGATGTCCATTTTGGGGGATTTCCCACATGATATATCTTACAAGAAATAATTCCATGGAATTATGTGTAGTACCCTTCCCATCCACTGTGAATAATTAGTTATATTTTTTGTATTGGACCTTATGTTCGGTAAAAGGCCTCCCAAAATTTTGATCACGTGTTGGAGGATTCTTTCATATTATCATTGGTGTGTGTAGATCCAAAACAAATAATCCTTGATGGTTTTAATAGTGGTGATCATTTTTATTGAAGTCTCATATTTTCTAGATTTGTTTTGGTTCTAAATGATACAAGGTATACCACTTAACCTCATGTATTTACAATATCTCATCAAACATATTTTTTTAGTGTTCGTCATATGTGATTTATTCAAACATACCTATTACGAGTGATGGAAATTGGACCTCAATGGGGTTCACTTCTTATGTTCCATAAAACAATGAATAAGGGGTTTTCAAGTTAGTATTAAAGGTTTTGGTCTGTTTAATTTCATAAATCATGAAGTAGTTTTTGGGGAAAATATTTCCTTTCTCTATCGATCATTTTCTAGAGAAGGATTTACAGGGGTTTATTTAAATCCTAAATTTGTCCATTTCAAGATACATAATAGTTAAGATAATTTTTTTATTTTATGATGTAATAATAGTTCAACATATTCAATTTTGAAGAACATAAGGTGGTTCTCTTATCCAACTATAATTTTTAGGGACACAAAATCTATTGATGATGTTTGATTTAACTCAATTGATGATAAATTTGGTCCCGACTATTTTATTGGATATTTCCTTATCTCATTTATAGAATTAGTCAGTGTAACTAATGATACAATTGAAATAATATGTTGTAGATGGATGGTATAGACCTATAAATTCCATTCTTAATAAAACTAACATCCAATAGTCTTTATATGTATATAGAAACAATAGGGTTTGGTTGATATATTTTTAATTCACAAAGAATGAATGAAAATTTATAAAAATTCCAAGTAATCGAATATCATTAGAGGGAAAAAATATCAATGCCACCTGATTTGATGAAAAATCATTATCAGTAAATGATGTTCCCCATATGTGACAACAATAAATTCTTCAACAATGGTAATAATATCTTCTCCATCAATGAAAATGAGGATAATTTCATCATATATTCAATTATAAATATCTTTCTAATCATTAGAGATGTCAAAAGAAGTGAAATTGGTTGACCATTGTCAAATATGTTACTTTCTAGATCATTATGACAGAAGGGTCCCATTTTGGTGATATTATTAGATATGCATCATAAACCAACATGAATAATTTTTATGTTTGATGTTATAATTGATCTCATTTTCCTTTCAATGACACTTTCAGAAAATAATTATCATGTTCTATGTTGGGTGACACTGATTATTATTTTATCATGATTAATATCTTATAAGGTTGGAATAGAACTGGCTATTAAATCCTATTGATTGTTTCATGAATTTGGGACATGATTTTGTGTCATTTCATAATTTAATTATACCATAACCAATAAAACCTAATTAATAATTGGAATCATATCTTCTTTTTTTAGTGGTGTAATCCTCATTGATCTTTTTAATTTTTAATGTGAAGTTGCCTTTCATCATTTGGTGAGTCACCATTATCATTATCTCCCAATCTAATCCTATAATTATTTCTTGATATTTAGACTCGTTATTGTTGAATCCATCTAAAATAAAAAATTAGTGTGGTCGAACATTCATTATTGGAGATATCAAAATAATTCCCAACCTGAATTTGCTGGGCTTGAGGTTTTCCATGTTCTTTATTGTTGGTCTATTAGATGCCCCAAAAATGTACAATTCTTTGATGACGTATAGTTCTTAATAGAAGATATTTTATCACCTAATAGTTTGATATAATTTAGTACCTCTTCCACATAGTGTTGTTCAACCATATAATTTTTGATTGCCTTAATTTTTATCTCCTTCTATTTTATAAACAAGATGAAAAATCGTTACTGAACGACAACCCATCATAAAAAACATCTAGTAAACCTACGATTATTGATGATATATTTTATTGGGTTATTTTGATAGATCAAATAGGTCTCAACATGCTATAGTTAATGTCGTAATTTATGAAATTTTGAAATTAATTCCATAAAATTCCCCTAATAACTAAATATTGAGTTTTATTGGCGAGCATGGCGAGGCTAAGATAATAAAGTCTATTACCAATACATTCCTAATTTTTATATTCCTTAAAGGTACCCAATAATGATTAAATATCAACCACATAATGAATTATTTTTTTCCCAAATAGTGGCTTCAATACTTGTGGATTCAAGAGATAAATCTTGATGTTTTATAACTCTTATTGTTAGTAAATTGGCCACTAAAATATGACCCCATTATTTATAACCTTAATGACGATCAAAAAATCATTTAAGGATTGTTGAGTTGCATTTAATGTATGTAATTTTTCCCCATATTCCTCTAAATTTTTTAATGTATCAAATCTGTGAAATTCATAGAAGATTAATTTTCTTCTTACGGGAATCATTTATTTCAGGATGTAATAATAAAAATATATGATATTGATATAATAATATCCCGAGATAATATTTTATGGGAATCAACCACAAAAATGATTTCAACATTTGTAACATATTATTTTCAAATTAGAATGGTGATAAAAATATTTTCGATGGATAACTAGGAAATTATTTTCATAACATTAAAATTATTTCCACATGAAGGGTTATAAGATGCAATACATTGTGCATTTATATGTAGCTCCATCATTTACTATACACAAATGAAACACCAAGAAGTGACATACTCCCTAGGGGTCCTAAAAAAAATTATTGTTAATAATAATGATCCATTCAGATTTTTATTCCATGAATAGGTATCTTGGAAGTATAAGCCTTAATGATCGAAATTATTGTCAATCAAAACTTCTATAATCTGAAAAAGGAAGTCATATTTTATAATTTTCCAGTTGAGATCTCTAAAATTAATGAAAACAATTATATTCCCATTATTTTTTCTTGAAATGGGAAATGATGGAAATACATTTTTCGAATAGTGATTCCCAAATTATTTTTAATTTATTGATATTATCAATTGTGGGTCAACCATGGAATGTTGATTATGATCATTCCATATTGTTACCTATTTGTAACCATAAGGGCCTTCTGGTAAACCCATTTTATGGAATGTCACTATAAGATCAAGGTCTAGAATATAGTTGAAATTATAAGAAAATACATTTATATTATAAATTTGGAAGTAGGATTAGATTTCATGTTCATCGAGGGTCATAGGTACCATGATTAGAATTGGTCGCAAATCCTGCTCTATATATAGATTAATCTATCGATGTTCATCAACAATGGAATATAATCCTTCTACAAATAATAGTGGTGTATTTATAAGGTCATCTTATTCCGCTTTTATCATTTAATATTTCATTTCATATATATCCATGTTTGTATGGATGCGAGTAGAAGGGTATTTATTAAGGTTGTGTGAATGGTCAAAATCATGTGTGTTTTATTCCAACAGTTATATAATGAATTTTTATGTCCTATAAGATGAAGTGGTATCCAAAGGATGTTCAAAATAAGGTTGAAGAATTTCCAGATGATTTATCACAACCAATATAGGAATTAGAGTCATTTTCAATTCTCTTTGGACTAGTTAACATATATGATATCATGAAGGCTAATGTGAACATCTCTGAATCTGAGTTGATGCATTCAAATTGAATTTTAGGGAACACATAATCATACCATAGGTCGTTGAATTTTTTATCAATGGACATTTCATGAACATTTTGAGTAGTAAACTGTATGGAACCATAAGTTATGGGGTTTTCCATTCCCATTGGTATAATCCTGCATTAATATATTAATGTTCACAAGACTCAAATAAAAATTCTTTACCATGTAATTTCTCTATCTGTCCATTTATAATGAAACTGAGGCATTGATAGTATGATTTAGAGATCATATTATGAAAAGGAAATTAAATCTTTCCAAGTATGATATTAAAATCCGCATCCTACCGAAAGACCAAGATAACATAATCAGATAGTAAATCCCTGAACTGGGCTCTATGATTAATGTGGCCAAGGGTTTTATGTTAAAATTTATCATACCCATGAATAATTAAAGTGGAATTAAAAAATTAGGAATCAATATATCCAAACCACTGATGCAAATTTATACTAATGAGGTTGACTCTTGATAATTTTTAAATGAGATCTAGATGGATGAAAATTTCATTTATTTTTCTATATAAATATAAAATATTGATGTGTACCTATACAACATCATATCTGTCATCTTTAATGAAAGATATAAGTACACAAAATTCATCAATATAAACCTCTGGATAATATTCCTTAGTAAAACCATCTTTTTCATCCAAATCCTAGGGTAATAGTTTACCATCTATAAGTGACTCCCAAATAACCTCTGATAGATTGATAGAATATAAAAACTGAAATCATCATCAAAACAATGGTTAATTATTTTATGATTTAATTTATTTGGTTAGAGGATATATATTTCTATATGGGGAACAATTCCCTTGGAGGAGTTCTTAGAGTTTATGTGCTTAGGGATGATTAGTTGGGTCATTAGTAAAATGTAGTGGGATTTTTTATTCCATTGGTTAGAGAAACCTTGGCCTTAAATCATTCCTTGGCTATCTATGATTCTTTTTTTTAAAAGATCAATCATCTGAAGTTATTGGTTCCAATATATTTTGCATTAATTTATTTATCTTATTTATACTTATATTCTTGTTTCATGGACTTCACATGGTTTAAAATGGCATAGGCAACTATAACAGTGATGAATCTGACATAATTTTTTATTGTGACTGATTTCTTCTGCTAATGCAGATTAAATTCATGTATCCCCTATTTTTAATGAGATGTTTGGGATCATAATATCTCACATAATACATAATGGGTCTATTAAATTAATAAAATTAAAGAATCTAAAGATCTATATTCAAATTTTTATTACACTGTTTGATGGGCTGGTTCCCATTGTACATTTTGTTGGGTAGTGACCATTCTTATGTGACATAACGCATGAAATCTGTTATAGTCAATGTTAATCTTTTCCATTTATATGGATTATATTATTTCATTTTCCCAACTTTTCATATTTTCCATTTATTAGAATATTCTCCATTGTTGACTGTGGCAGTTAAAATAGTAAATTTTACCATAGTGGAATTGGTTGGGGGAATAGATGGTATCTTTAAATATCCTTTTAGAATAGAGTTAGTTATCTTGATCATAATTTCATCAATATAATCGATGAAATTATTTTTATCTTTTCTAGTGATTTCTATCTATTATCCCTCTTCTTATAAAAAATTAGTAGAAGAACATGCTATTTCGGATGATGGTCACCTTTGTATCACAATCCTAGAATGAAATATCTATTTATCTCATTATAGAAAATAAAATATTCTTAGATGGTGTGACCCTACATTATGTGAAAAGGGAAATAATTCTGGTGATATTGAAGGAAAACATGATTGGGTCTTATGTGTTTTAGAAGAGGTAGTGTGTTTTTCTCTGAGGATATTTAGAATTAGCTCCGAAACATACCATTTTAGAAGAAATAGAACATTATTATTTCATATTCATGATAGAAGAATTTCGACTTCATACATTCACCTTGATTGGTTTGTTTCACTATTTTTCCACCTTGTAGAAGGTTCTATATGATAATGTGTAGGATTAAGTTCAATATCTAATACATGGTCTTTTTTTAAATTGGCAGTTGTAGTTTCTATATTCCCTACCATTTTTCATGGTTTACAAGTACTAATCATGATTTAGATCATGTCCTCAAGATGGACTCTTATAACATTTTTTCAATATTAGAATGGTCTCAAAATACACCCATGTAAATTTTAGGAAAGAGTTATGTTTTTCAACTCAACATGATAATTTTTTATGCAAATACCCAACAAATATTTGTAGTGAAAATTGAAAATTCATGGAGTAAGTTAATTCCTTATTCTAATAAATAATGTTATAGACACTTCAATTTTCACTTTTAATGATGTTTGAGATGACTATTAATATTTTTTATAGCATTTATTAAAAATGATGATTAAATATTAGGTCGTGGACTTCTTATCATTTGATCCACCATTCATGGTGTACCATACGAAGAATGATCTCTATATGGTTTCTAGAAAACATCAACATTTGGAAGAATCTTGATGAATCAAAGTTCCAATAATTATTCTACACTAATAAATATAATTCATTATTTAATAGTTATGTACACCATATAATTCCAATGTTAGAATCATATGATTTAAAAAATTGTGGGGGAATTTTTGAAACTAACCATTTGGTGTAGGGTTTTATTTTCTTTTTCAAGTGAGAAAATATTCTTAAGATTAATTTGACACAATCATCATTTGATTCAATAGTGTCAAAACGTTTTGTGGGGATTTCATGATAAATATAGTATAGAGGTATGAGAATAATAGGATAAAAAGATGTTTAGGTATTATCTACACTTATTATTGAGCATCCTGGTAATAATTTGAATTTAATTGATCGAGTTTTTTTTCACAAAAGGATCATAATCTCAATATTAATCTCTCAACAATTTTAAATATATTGGTGTCATCACTCCTATAATATGTGGAAATTGTGAATATACATTCACTAGTATTATGAGATATTATTAATGAGTGACATCAGTTAGGGGACTAGAATGAGATTTTCTTCGAGATCATATCCAATGAGAATATTACCTCTGAGTGGTTTTTCTTAACCCACTTCATTTTTACCATTTCTATTTTATTCTGATCCAACCTCTATTCATGTTTACAGGATTCAACATCCTAATGTAACAAGAAAGATTTTATAGTACCCTCTCCATTTTCTTCTGTTGATACCCATTTAACAGGCAATGAAGAAGAAGATGATGTTTCCAAATTTTGAGCAACACTCTAATTTTATTTACATATATATTCTTTGTCAGTTTTGGTGTATAGATTATATTGAACGGATATTTGGGGATTTGTTTCTCCCAAATTGAATTAATTTCATCATTTCATAGAAAATAATTTATAATGATGTTTACTAATGTGAACAATAATCCTGTAATTTCATTAGTCATAGAATAATGGGATAAACGATTTCTCCAAGAGTGTCTCTTAGAAGAGTATTGGTTCTTGTTAGTTTGTTTATTTTAACATTTTGGTTTTCTTGATACCATCATGGTTAATAATATTTTCATTGATTTATCCATTCAAATACATATAATTAAGGTTTATCTAATGGGAACTTCTTGGAAATATTGTTTTTTGAATCCTTAGAAATGAAATTAATTAATGGAATTTGATGATTAGGGAAGATTAATTTTGTGAAAATTTACAAAACCAATATAAAACTATCATTTACTGAGATTAATATGATAATCACACTATCAATTCCTATTGGGGGTGATACTAGTAAACATTAAAAATGTATCAGGAATTCATTTTTGGCCTTGAATGTTTTGTTAAAAGTTTCTCCAAGCCTGCAGGTTTTTTTTCATCTACACTTACACTACATCAATTGATTTAGATAAAATTATGATTTTATGGAGATTTTTATGTACAAGTGAAATATTACATACATAACTTGAACTCCATCCATATAATTATATAATCATTTTCTCCATATGACATTTAAATCCCCATATATTAGATTTTTCCATGATATGTTTATAGGCTCGATGCATGAGTCATTTGATAGTTTTAACTCTTCTGGGACAATACCTTTGAGATATTGTCTGTGTTAGTTCATACTAATTATACCACATATTATTTTTATATTATTTTTTCAAATACATAATGTTTAAATGATATTCCATGATTTCACCATTTGGGTGATTTGATGATATAGGAGTGATGTGAATTGAAAAGCCCCTTGTTCTTCCAATGAGTTGATATGAACACTGGGTGGGACATGAATGATCATATTATGAAGTCCTATTAATATAGTGTGACATTAAATTTTAGGGGAATCTTTTTTCTTTCCCAATTTTGGGTGCCTTACTTCTAACAGGGATTCCAAATCATTTTGTAATATCATATTTTCTATTTCCATAACAAAATTTTGGTATTCATCAAAAGAAAATAATTTGGATTAAAATTGATGATGAGTTTCCCATATGTTGAGGTGAATTATATTCTCACAATATTATTACAATGTGTATATAATAATGAATTGGGAAGTTACCAAATTCTATAACCTAGTAAGAATATTTTCCTCTGACATTTTTTTCCTCGTGATAAATATTACCTCTTCATCTTTCACAATAAATTACATAACCAAATTTTACTACAGTCGATGTTTTCCTGGCGATTTATTACAATCAATGGGGTTGGAATATATTTCCGCTGATGTATTCTAGGACAGCGATCCAAGGAAAATTTTGGTAAAAACCATTTTATTGGCCTTTGTTGTAGTTTTGAAATAGTATCTCTAATTAATGATGAGGGTTCATGCATATATGGCCTCATATTTCCAAGGTAATAATGGTATAATTTATTTATATAAGTTGATTTACCTAGGAGAGGATATTTTGGAACAAATAAAATGCTGCTATATGGAGGACCTCAACAATGAATTCTATCCTAGGGGAAAAACCATTACATCTTGACGTCTAACAATTCAAAGAATATCGGCAGCATATACCCTATAAAGGAACATAAAAGTGTACGATAGATACATAAAGACCATCTTACTATTTCAACTTCAATCCATGTAAATTACACAATAGATATCATCAAGATATGTGATCCCTATATTTATTTTATTCAGATCATGAATTAAGACTTAATTTTCAGATGTATAGGGAGAAAATCAATATTATATAGAAGCAAAATTATTAGGAGGGACATCACAATAGCCTCAACTACACTTTTAATTTTTTAATATAGGATTAATATCATGATCTGATATTAATATAATTTTTAGCGGTTCTTGAAAAACATCTTTTTGAAGAGATGATTCATAAAGTAGATATTAATTTTCCAATAATCTATAGTGATGATTCATTATAGAAAAAATACATTGTGTGATTTAAGATACATAATATGGGTAGATTATTTCATATGAAGAACAATCCTGTATTAACAACCATTCTAATGTTGTAAAATAAAGATATGACTCTAGGATTTTAGTAGGTATTTGTGCATGCCCTAGTATGGCCTCCTGGTTAGACCAATATTCCCTTTCTGTAATAGGAAAATGAGACTCATCTGGTATTCCAAGTATCATGAGATTCCCAATAACCTCCTAAATATGATTAGGGTTTTGTGACTTATCCTTGGTGACTCAAATTATTCTACTATGTCGCTTCAAATACAGAGGCTGGGTGGTTTTCCAAAGTCCTAGTCACCGTTGATGCTATCATTATATCCTAGAAAACATTTATATTGTGAACATGAATATATTTCTATAAATATATCATTTCTAGGATATAAATAGTTATTTATTCTGGTAGAACATGAATATATGACCATTGTATAACATTATAATGGATATATTAATCATATTGTCTTCAATTTATTTTTTTAGAAATACTAAGAATAATCAGGTTTTAGGTAGAGATATAAGACATACCCCTATTAAAAATTATGATATAATGTATTTTTTATCAAGGTACAGCCAAACTCTACCCACATGATTGATTGATACGGATAGGTGTGTCCGCATTCACATGGTTTCCACCCAATTTAGATGGGCATATTCACTGGATTCTCTTAAACTATGCCTAATGGCTTGGATAGTGTGGGCAACATTCTTAGACATCTCATGGGTTTTCACCGTATTAGAATGACATGATTCAATGGAGGGAATAATGGTTCATTATTATTATTGTTCCCATATTTCTACCCTTTCTTTGATGTCTTCAGTGTCCATGCCTTACTAATATGGGACAAACTCTTGAATATGGTAGCATCATCATATTGATTATTCAATGTCACATGTTGCTATTGGAAGAAGATGTTGGAAGGATCCATTTGGAGGGAACCTTGTTCTATTTGGATGAGGTTGTTATATATCTCTTGATCAACCTCCCTATAGTATGTGATAATTGTTTTGCATCTTTCCGGGGATAGGCTTTCTAAATGGTTTGGAATAAAAAATAGTGTTATTAGATTCTAGAACACCATCCATTATTGAGTATATAGATTACAGCAATTTGACTGGTATAAGGAATTTTGATATGCCTACATGATTGGGATGGTACCATTTTTATGGTACCCTCAAATGAGCATGTTTGAGACATAGTATTAGAAATAATGGGTTGATTATGATGTCTTCATATTTGATGAGGACCCAATTACATATGAAATTTTTTGGATGGATTTAAATGACTCCATTTAATTTTATTGGATGTAGTAATCTTTAATTGTACTAGTATATATATGAATAAAATAAAAAAACTCATCAATTAAGCATCACAATAAATGAAAAAATTCACAAATAATTATTTTGGATCCATGTTTTTTACATATTTCGTTATACACGAAGTGGTATAACTTGTGGGGAACATAGTAATATTTTCTAAAATATCCATGTAGAGTTCACCATTTTTTACAACATGGTATCCAGTCTACACTCATTTTCTGTTGATTTAAACCTACCTTCTAATGGAATGTGGACTCATGGATTTATCTAATGAGACCTTTAAAAACATGCTACCATAGTGGATGGGAGGTCTGGCTCGTCTCATCCTTTTTGTGGTCATAATTTCTTAATCATATACTCTCTAATAGATTTAATACTTATTTTTTATTACTTTATTAAATACGAAATATAATATATTTCCCAATTTGATTAATAATTAATTATTCATCATGTCGTGTATTCAGAATAATCCTTATGTGTATGTGATTATTATTTAAAAGGGAAATCTATATTTATCCAAGAACCTCCCTCAATGGTACCCTTTGTAAGCCTATTAGATATTCATATATCATTTAATTTAATGATTCTGGATTTAGGCCACTAGATGGGGAAATCCATAATTTAAGTCCATATAGGGAGAAGGTAGTCATTTCTATTGTGGTATTGGGTACTTGAAATAGGATTCTTACATATCCTTGTCATGGGAATTAGAACACACGTAGTTCAGTTCCACTCAATGGGATACATCATTGCTTTCATGTAATAGTTATAAAGACCAAACTATGTAGTTTAACACCACCCAACTATAATCTCTAGGCTAATGGTTCCTAGTAAATGATGGTGTAGGACTTATGATAAAGAAACAAGAAGAACATGTAAGATATATAGTCTCACTTGTGGTAGAATTATCTTACTGGGAATGTTGCCAAATGATGATGGTGGTGGAAGAGACCTAAAAGGAATACGCCCCTCCATGTTACATATGACCTAACTAGGGTTATAGCCTAAAGGGAATTATGTAGAATATGGGGTGTTGGGTTTGGACATCAGTGATGATTCCAACGTATCCAATTATAGAAGGAATCAAATTCCACATATTATGTATAGTAAGTACTTATAGATTTATGGGACACCCATTTTCCTAATCAAGAATATGGACCTATGAGGTGGTGAAAAAATGACTGGGAATATACTAAATAAGAGTCCCATTTGTTGATATGGATTTGGATTATACCAAATGGGATTCCCATAAGGTCGAGAGGAAGATTCATAAATGGTATTTCCCCCCAAAAAATGTATTTGGCCAAGTAGATGTCATGATCGTCTATAACCATTATAACCACATGGGTCATACTCAGAGTGAGAGACACATGAAACTATAATATCTAATATTCCACAATTTCTAATTCATTCTCTATTGGATGAGTTCGGTGTTATAGGAGAGAGATAAAGGGACTTTGGGTGCCTATCACCATTTTTTGGTTTTTATAACTATGAAGTGGTTATGTTAGATATAAAGGGCCCTAATTCCCATATCCTATTATAATTTCATAACCAATATTATTAATTACACATCCATATTTATTTGGTTGCAAATTGGAAAAGGGATTACATTAGGAGATATTCCCTTCTATCATTTTTAGAGTTGATGAGATAAGAAACCCCACTAGCATTCATTAATGGAAAAAATAAAGTGGTTTCCCTCTATTTATGACATGGTTTTCCCTCTACGATTACCTATATAAAAGTGATACACATTACCCTTGTAATTTAGAATTGCAGACAATTTTTGGATCCCCCACGTTTTGTAGGTTACCAGTATGACTCATTATCAATAGGAATGTATGATCTAGATGGAATAATGGATCCATTTTATATTGATCATACTTATATGATAGATGTAGTATAGGTCTTGGAATGGTGGTTTTTGAAGGGTATAAATTAGGATTTAGCATTTTGCCGGATATATTGATAGAGAGGGTTGTTTGAATAGTTTTCAAAGGGGAAAGATAAGGCTAAATACTACACAGAAGGGTAACAAGAATGATGTATAGAAACCCACATATTGTTTGGTACATTAGATGGTGGTTGATAATGATTCCACACACATATGGTTTTTGGAATGTTGTCCCATAATTTGATTCTCTATGTGGATTACATCTTATTCTATATGGGTTGATTCTTATTCCCACATTTAAATTTCGATATAAAAATAAAGATTTCATGTTGAAATCCCATACTAAGACTGTCTCCATCTATTTATTGATTATAATATCTATACGTATTCATGTACCTTTGAACAATTTTTTTCACACCATTAGTCCATGTGTGGGTATTTTATAGGGGATATAGTAACAAAACCTCCAGATTTATTAGAACCATAATATCCATCCATGAGGGATTTTGGTTTTTAGGTGGCCTCCTCACCCAACAAAGTAAAAAAAATTTTATGGGGGGTGAAAAAATGACTTGCCACAAAAATGAATAATTAATTTTATAGATTTGGCGGTGATGGGTAATGACTTAACCTAAAAATCATTTTTTGTTAAATGATAATTTTATAAGTGGGTGGGGATATGATTTCTCTCCCTAAAATGTGTATTTCATTTGTTGGGGTTAAAATATGATTCATCACCTCATAAAGTGAATTTCTTTTTTGAGGTCCAAAACATGATTCATCACCCTCAAAAGTTAATTTCATTTGTGGGGGCGCTATGAAGAGGTGTTATGGGTAGCGAAGAATAATATAACAAGTATACTATGTGGTTGGTGGGGTTCCATTCCAACGATTGCTACTCTAACATTTTACCATAATGAAATAGATTGATTTATTTTAATTCCCCAATTATAATGTGAATAAAAGCATTATAATCATTAATTAAATCATTTCTGGAACCATCAAACGCATTTTCAAAGAATCAAAACTACTAAATATTTATATTTTCTTCTTCTATAAACGTCATACATTTTTTATTAAGCCATTTTTTTCGTTTCTATAATAATATGAATTCCATTTTAAATTTATATCACTTCAATTTTTATTCTTATAATCAATGTAAAATTAAAATTACAGTTCAACACATACCTCAAGAACATGTTACAATACACAGTCCTGTAATGAATCTATCATCTATAAAATATATATTTAAATATATATATATATATATATCTATCTATTAATCACGATGGATTCACTATTAAAGATCATGTTAATATATTATTTAGGTCAACTAGGTGAATGGAGTGAAACATGTAAATATAAAAAAATGGTTGACTCTAAAATAATTTCTTTGATATGAAATGTTAATATCAATTAAATATAACTCACAGTTCTAATCGTTATCTTCCTTATAAAAAAGAATAACGTTAGCTCATGAGAATATTAAACACAACAAATCAGTCATTTAGTCATGCTCTTTTATTCATTGTTTTTTGATAATTATGTTTATGATAAATCTTACATCCATCAAAAAACCATATAAGATCAAAACATCGTTGATCTATTAATAGTGATTTTTGATCCTACAAGAAAATCCACGTTTTTAAGAAATATATGTGAATAGTGATAATATATTGTAAATTATATCCTGGAATCTCCATAAACCAAAAACAACCCCGATTAATGTCTTCTCAATGTAGTACATCCATGTCCACAATGGATAAACATTCCACATACATATTCATTAAGATACCATGA
This sequence comes from Viscum album, assembly GCA_963277665.1. NCBI lineage: Eukaryota > Viridiplantae > Streptophyta > Magnoliopsida > Santalales > Viscaceae > Viscum > Viscum album. Next base: position 1,072,713,595 of record OY728140.1, on the reverse strand, counting down.
AACATACATAGAAAAAAGTAGAAAGGGATAAAATACATTTTTAACTCATCTCATTTCATAACAAGGATATTCATGAGTTCTAATGTCTAGAAAATGAATAATGTAATGTGGATATAAGGATAATGGATAAAAACGATGTCTCAATCATGTTAAAAGCTATTTGGTTTAGTTATACATTTGTTTAGATTCCATGCATGGTCAAAAAGATAATATTCACAAATCTATCTAGAAATATAATTTAATAATGAATGGAAAATAGTGGTCCTAAATAATGTCTTCTGAATTATATGAACGGTTGAGAAAACATCACATGGAAATAAATTAGAGTAATTAAATTAATTAATGAATATATCTTTAATTAACAGAATGCCAATTCTTAGAATTTTTTTAAAATAATAAACATGCTATCTATATAATGATTTTTAAAATAAAAAATCTTGGGAATATCTATAATAAAAATTTTACCTTTTTTTCGAATTCAGATTTATGGAAAAATAAATTCAAAATCACTGCATAGAAATTATAATAGGTATTTTATGCCTCCTTGTTTTGTTTATTAAATAAAAAATCCATTGAGGGAAGGAAATTGGATTATAAAATATTTAATTAAATGATATGTGGGGAATAAAATACAAGAATTAAAAAATGAATTTTCTATTCTCAATTTAATTATTCTACGTATTCAGTTGTGTAGGTTCATCGAGCTCAAATTAATGATGTTAATGGTTTTCGTGACATGTGCGTCCTTAGATTCATGATGTTAATGGAGTTTGTAATGTATATTGGTTGGGTATATTCTTCAAAACATTCATTGTAGTGGCATGATAGTATTATAGTGTAAAACTTACATGTTAAATATGATATCATAAACAATGAATTTTAAAATTGGGGGGGGGGGGGGGAGTTCATGAAAACCTATAGGAAAAATAGGATCAAATAACCATCAACAAAACAATGAAATTATTTTATAAGTTATTTTTTACATCATCGACACACCATTACATTCTAGAGCTTCAACTCATGTTACATAAGATTGAATAGTCTTTACCTAGGTAAGTTCAATAAATAACGTCAGTTGTGACTTGACTATGTTTTTAGGTCTATTTCCTCCCTCTATAAATAGTTTAACTCATAAATGTGGTATAATTTTATTTATTTCCATTATGATGATCCACTATATCTTATATAATCCAAAAAAAACTAAAAACAAGGTCATGTTTGATCGACACTTTTTTTGCCTTTTTCAAATACAGTGGAGTTGGTCACCCTTCAAATGTCAATGATCTGACCTCTTAGATTCATTTTATTCTTGTTCGTAAATTTAGATTGATTTTTTTCTTATACGATATCAAATATATCATTACCTTCTTCAACATTAGAAATTAAATTAACATATGGTATTTTTTCATCTCTGAACTCACCATCTTCTCTTACATCACAACTCCACAATGTTGGATGTGTATTTTATCTCACTAGTTAACAACCAACTATTTGAAAATTTTCTATATTTTATACATAAATCATTACAAACTGAGTGGATAAAAAATTTATTCTGAGTGAGTGGATTCCACCCCTCATCCATATCTAATTCTAATTAGACACTAGGGAATTAAAATTTATTAAAAATGTTCATAATATCATTAATGACCACTCAATGGTAATAAGTTGTTAAATATTCCAATTAAACAAGAAATTTTTTTTCTTCAAGGAATCCAGTCCACTAATATTGATAGGTGTGTGAAATAATTGTAACGCCCCGACCCTAATTACCTAGAGTCGGTGCATTATTACATAACATTGGCATGATCACGAGAAAGATCAAGTCTCGAAAGGCCGATTAGTTTAGTAGCCTTGTAATAACTAGATACATCCATAAATTTTACATTACATCATAATAAAGAACATATTGTCTTCATATCCCCTCATACTATCCCTGCAGGTCATTCATAAATTACTTCTTCATAATCCTGGGAAAAAATAAAACATTGAAAGGGGTGAGCTCAGATGCTCAGTAAGGATAACATTATAGCAGAAGCTTTCACAAATAAGCATAAACACTTAAGGCAATTTATAACTAAAACAAAAGCCTTTTAAACTTGAACTTCAACATAAAATGGCAAAGGTAAAATGAAATAACGCCATTTACTTACTCACATGGATATTCTACTAGTCTAATGATCACATGCAATATCAATAACCACTTTCATAATGATGGAATGCATAATGCCAAACTATCATAACCACATAGCCAAGGCCTCGTGCCAAGACTACAAATAAGATTTTGCCAAGGCCTTGTGCCAAGACACTAGTTTGTCTCATGAGACCTACCGATGCATCGAGGAGCTATAGCGAGCTCCACCCGTCACTTATTAAGTCCAATGCATTCCTCATATGAACAGGTTTAAACATAACATAAACATTCGTATTAAAACTAGAATACGAAATGTCAATACTTTAACCACAAACCATGAATGGTATAAAAATAGAACATCCACAGTCAAACATATCTCATTTGATACAATATGGAAGATTGTATTGTATCACATTAACCTCAATCATGAATAATGAAGGATGTTGACATAGATGAAAATAATCATCAAAACTATTTGAGGGAAATATCCCCCTTTTCTTGAAATCATTTAAAAGTCACACTATTTGTCAAGAAGCCATTTAAAAATAGATTTTTTGAATCAAAGTGTCCCATACCACTTTGAAACTTTTAAAAGGAGTTTTAATTTTAAAACTTTAATGTCCATATAAAGAAATCCTTAAAACCATTTTTAAAACATGGACATTAATGAGCAAAATATAGAAGAATAAGTCTTTAAAACATTTTAAAATGGTATTTTGGTTAGAGATTCTAACCAAAAGAGAGACACTTGAATACAAATATTTGAGGTAAAAAAAAATTTGTAATATCATGAGAATAAAGGGATTCATGATATACTATGTCAAAGTACATTATATACACCACATAAAAGTGATTTGGTGTATATCAACAAAGAAGTCTCAGTTGAATGTAAATTGAGATGAAATCTCTCATAAAGGCCGTATCCTTAGGTTAAGGATAAATCAACGACATAATTATGTGTGAAAGAAAATATAAATACACTAAATATGATTGAATATTTTGTGTAAAACAATCAAAGGATATTCACACATATTCTTCTAGAAACAACACCAACGAATTGGATGTTTAACCCAACAAATGGTGAAAGAGTTAAAATTACTCTTATCAAATTCATATTAATGACTTGAGAATTATCAATGGAGTGATTATGTGTATCAAAAGTATATCCACAGGAAGGTGAGTGGAAATTATGACATAATCAAATGAATAGTGATTCGACACATAATCTTGGAGTAACATAATCAATGAAATATGCGTAAAGCCGAATGAGTGGAAATTGAAATCTCAAATTCCCTTATCGATTTGGTAACATACGAAACAAACAACCATGAAATAAGGATCATACCATGACTATGTAAATACCCATAAATTAAAGTATATTACACAATGAATACAATCATGGGCAGTACACATACACCACATGTAATAATTAAGTGGTGAATAATGGAAATCTCACGAAATTAAAAGTGAGATAAGAAACTCCTTACCACATTAATCAACTGAGCCTTATGGCCAAAAGTTAATAACCACCAAATGATTTATAGAATAACATGAATATAAAGAGAATAATTATAATATATATCAAATGGTAGTACACAATACACCACTTTCAATAATTTAGTGGCGAACAATGGAAATCTCACGGAATTGAAAGTGAGATAAGAAAATACCTTACTTGTACTTTTTCCTTGGTCGATGGTAGTTTTACCTCCTATATAATGGTGAAATAATTGTTATTGAATAATACAAGAATCTTTTACTTTAATATGATATCATATATGATCTTTTAACATTGAATTGTTAATAATATCTTAGAATTATCGTTATTTCGGGTGTTAACGGCTTCATTTTACTTTATATTCTTTGTTATGTGAGCCATATTAGTTATTAATGGGATGTATATTATTCATATCCAGAATTATATCAAGTCCTTAGATACTATTTTTAAATCATCAAATTATAATTATACTTGAATGGATATGATGGACAATGAATCTCATCGCGTTCGTGGAGACGGTAGTCCGTACATACGCACGAGCGACAATATCATTCTTTTGATATTAAAATAATATATAATTGGATTTTATATCATATATAAAGAATCATTATCATGTTATATTTATTATTTACATGATTTACACATCATTATTATACCCATCCAAATAATAATATATTGAATAACAATTACACCACGACGTGGAGACGGTAAGCCATATGTACGCACGTATGGTGACATGTTATTAAAAGGATGGATAGAATATTGAATATGGTTGTAACATATTTATAATATCATCACAGTATATATATGATACTGGATTTATTATTTTATAATAGTAATAACAAAGAAAGAGGAAGTGGAAGAAGAAAGGAACTTAAAAAGGGGTGGTGAAAACATTACCTCTTCTTCGGGTTCTTCCTTTTGATTTGATCAAAAGGGCTCCATTGATTGGCTTTCTGATAAAAATAAGGCCTCTAGGTTGTAGTGAGGGAAGTTGGGAGAGTATTTGGGCAGAGTTTGGCCGGACCTAAAGGCTTTGAAGGTGTGAAGAAAATAGAAGGTGGAGTGCCTTTTTATAAGAGGGGTGAGGGGCACCTTTAGAAAAGCTAGAAATATTAATTTATAATAAATTCATATTCAGTTTCTAATGGCTCCAAAGTTGACTATTCAAAGGTTAAGGTGGGTATAGGTCGAAAACCACTCAACCAATAGAATTTAGACAGGTTTGGGTACTTATATTAACCTTATCTTTAAGTATAAACTCTAAGTTAATTAGTTTCACTTTTACAACGTCTCTTTGTATTCTTATATAATATGGTTAATAAACTTACTATATACATCCAAGAGACCCCCAAGTGGTCCATTAATGATGAACCTATCATGATATAAGTCTCTTGGTCGAACCTTAGATTTTTAGGAATTTAATATCAATTAATAATATAATATTTGTTTTAAGAACTCTTTTATGTCAATTTTGACACTATTCAATAGTTGATTTTTGTGAAACTCATAACAGATTGATTACTTCTAACAAAGTCAATTAAATCAATCCTAATATATCATATTATCCTAGAAAATTATTTTAATTCATTAAAAGTTTCATATTATATTTATTTGGGTATTTATAATATCAATTATTTTAATTTTTCACTATTATAGTAATTACTGCATCATCATTGTGTCACAAATAAAAAAAATTCTTTAATGTCTAAAAATTATAAATAAAATTTCATTATGTAGGAAATCTTTTTTTCTTTCTAATGCATATTTATAATCGAAAATCCAACATATATAACCCGATGTAAAAATTGTTTTTTCTAAAAGATATATGCTTGTGTCATTTTTGTATTCATTTTAACTTAATTAAAATAATGTGTCATTATCACTTACAAGTGGATCCATGGGGTCCCAAAATCGACCCAAATATTTCCATGGTCGACCATGTATCAACCAATAGGGTTAGGATACGTTTTAGGGTAATTTAGTATTATTATAATATTATTTTTTAACCCTTATTTACCGGATTTACCCTTAACCATGGTAAATAAAATATTTACCGCAGTAATTATTCAAAATGTCTAAAAATAAAAGTGACCTATTTACACAATTTTAAAATCCTGATTCCAAATATGGAATCCATTTTCCTAAATTAAAAACACATATATGGCAGAAATTAATTTAAAATTAATTCCCGCTGTCAAAACAAAAAGCGTGTTTTTAAGAGATAATAACTATCAAAAGATTGACACTTGTTTATGTTCGGTTTAATTGTAAAATTATGTCCAATGACCAATATTATATTAAATGGTAAAAATATATTATAAATATACTTTAAAACTACTAAAATTCATAATTAATCACTATTAATTATTTTGATTAAAAAAGTTGCTTTTAATTAAAATTTAGTAATTTTCACTATTCATCAAAATATGAAAGTTATCCGAAAAGTACCAAAATTTCACCTTAGGCTAAATTAGATATTCCGAATCCAAAAATGAAGTCCATTTTGAAATATAAAATATATATAATTTTAAAAAGTAGATATTACTATTCATAACGGCTAGTTTGATCGGTTGTGGTGTGTGTTAAAACTCGAAGTTGCGTACAACACACGCTACTGTTTTATTCAAAGGAAAGCATACCATGGAAACTTGGGATGTTTCATTTTAAATTTTTTTGATGTCTCCATTTAGTCAAAAAATTTAAAATATTGTATTTAAAAAGTTTTCACTATTAAAAGTTGATAAAAGTGCAATACTGAAAATGAATCTGTTCTTGCATTATGACTAAGAAACTCATAATATGGATTCTAAAATTATAAGGATTATATAAAGTTTAAAATTTAGTTAATACTATTCATGACCTCTTTTAATGGATTTTTTTTGTAAGTCAAGGTTTGATTGAACTCGGTGTTGCGTGTAGTGCATGTTATTGAATTATTTTGAAGAAATAACACACTATGAAATCTTGGGGTGTTACATTCTCCCCTCCTTCAATAAATTGCGTCCTCGCAATTTGAAATTGTTCTTCGAAAATAAAAGGTTGAAAATAGAAAATATATTTGTGGGAAAACCCACATCGGAAATTGGGTTACTAAAATTTAGTCTTAATATGAGGAAAAGAGAAATGAAAGGGTCACCATCGAATTATGATCCTGATTAGGAGAACATAGGTGGTAATTAGAGACATATAATTGGAGGAAAAACGTAAATATTTATAGGTAGTGATTGAGGTCATCAATCACAAACTAGTATAAAATTGAGGTCCTTAAACTCATCAATCTATGATGATTTGAAATACCATCGGTCCAACAAAACATAGGGAATTGGGATAACACATTTTTGACGTTTCAAAATATCTTAATTGAAATCCCACATCGAAAAATGAATTAATGAGGCCTCTATTTAAAATAAAGAGTGGAAAGTATGAAGATTACCAAAAATAACACATACTAGGGTTCCATGTAGGAAAATATGGATATGGAAGAGAAATCTAACCATCAATTATCTGATGGAGAGTGGTAGAGAACATGGCTATGAAAAGGCCAACAATCCCAAAGCCATAAATTAGTGATGATTTAAGGTACCATCTAGGACAACATTTTTTTTAATGTTACATTACATAAGGAAGAGGAATTCATTTTTGATATTGACTAAGAACATTATGAGATATACTTACATTTTAAGTATATTTTCATTATTTAATAAATTTCCACCACTAACTCAATTTTTTTTAAACGATAAGTATTCAAGAAGACTTGGTCACACTGGAAGAGCTAGAATAAACTTCTATAGAATCACATGATCCATGCAAGATATACCATATATTTACATTGTCTTTGAAGATTAATCAAAACCAAAATGGTTAGTGAATGATCTAATGATCCCCCAAAAGGATATTCATTGAGATAAATATGTACTAATCTTAATTTCTAAAATTAAACCAACAATACCCCAAAGTTAAATAGATACCATTCAATAACCAATTGTCCTTAAAATCCTTTAATATAATCCAAACTAATATTTAAACCCAAAACATAGAAGAATTTGATTATGTAGTCTCCCATGTTACATTGTATCTCCAAATGACATCAAATACTCTTAAAGTCACATACTTAAAAGTAATTAACATCATCACATATTCTCTGATATAGGTTAATCATTTCCATAAATAACCCAAATCACTATAAATCAACAATAAAAACGTAGATAAAAATCCACCATTACTCTACAAATGAAACCTCATTGTATTCTATTTTCCTTGGGCATATAGTGTTCCTAACAAAACGAACATCTTCCAAAATAACATTTATCACTTAATCACCAAATCATTTTCCTATACCAAGGGTATTCATTTGATAAGACATAAGAACCCAAATCATATTATTATTGATCAATAAAATCATTTAACAAAAAAAATAGTCACACTAACCAGGGACTTCACGTAGTCCAGTGGTAGATGATAAATCCCAATCGCACTTTGGTTGTGGGTTCGATTCCCACAGCTTTGTCCGACGCGACGGGTTGTCACACGGTCTACGTGTTGTGCTTCTTCAAAAACTATATTTTATAATATTACCAAAATGAGATAAATTCTTCAAAATAACATAATTTAACCACAAATGTTATATCATACTTTGCATTTTCATCCCAAATTATAATAACTTATCATTTTCTCAAACCCTAATGATCATATAAAACCAAATGGTTATTTATACATATATCCACAAGAGAAGAGACAATTCTTCCTCAAATATCATTCTCACATGGAAAACAGCGGGGTTACAAATACAAGAGAAAAGTATTCCAAAGTAAACCCATCAACAAGGAGTGCTAATAATTTTTAAATTTTTCTCCAACCATTTATTTCCACATAGCTTCTTCTTTGACCAAGAAAATATTCTATAGAATATGACATTCACTCGGGTAATGGCCGGGTCCCCTACATTTACGGAAAATGACTGTAAATGGACTCTTGGGACTATTTTTATCTTCTTCCATAGTACTCTTCATTTTTCTTCGGCAATTCTTCACTTTATGTCCTTCCTTCCCGCACGTAAAACATTTCGTTGTCCCATTGAGACACTTTCCTGGGTGTCTCTTTCCACATTTCCTGCATTATGAAAATTGAGGTTTCTTTTCTCCATGGTCTCCATTGCTGGAGATCTTATCATTTATCACCTTTATTTTCCTTGTTGAGTCTGGGAGTTGGTTAATATATATGTTGTTGATCATATTTTTGGAAAACTGATTTGGCATAAAGACGATATCTTTTACGCCTATCAACATTTCATTTTGTTGCTCATTGCCACCACCGTTCCCACCATGTACATCATTCTCAATGTCACTATGACTTCGTTGGAATCCATCCATTGACTAAAACCAGAAAGCATTGTGTGAGTAATAGTAGTAGTAAAATCATTTAGAGATTAAAATGTCACCATATGCTCAATTTGAAACATATTAGGATTAACCAAGGTCATTTACTCTCATCTTATGTATATATTAATTAAATTGGTTTGTAAAGAAAATGTAAATTATCCTAAGCATATCCCCCGGGAGTGTCGTAACCAAGAGTGCAGCAAGGCCCGTTGTCGTGCACTAGTTCCCTTCGAGTCTAGCTCAAAGCGGTGTTTTCGGGTTTTACCCCTAGGTACATCTGTGCCAGAGCCGCCTCTACCTGCTCGAATCCAGAAAGGGATGTATTGCTCGGAAAACTCACAAAATCTCCACAATACCAAAATTCTAGGAAGTTCTATTATACTAATCCTCAAAGTTCATCTTAGGTCTACGTGCTCTAATCAGAGTTTATCTAAATCTAGCTACCAAGGTTTGTACTAAACTTCCTCTGATACCAACTGTAATGCCCCGACCCTAATTACCTAGAGTCGGTGCATTATTACATAAAATTGGCATGATCACGAGAAAGATCAAGTCTCGAAATACCGATTAGTTTAGTAGCCTTGGAATAACTAGATACATCCATAAATTTTACATTACATCATAAAAAAGAACATCTTGTCTTCATATCCCCTCATACTATCCCTGCAGGTCATTCATAAATTACTTCTTCATAATCCTGGGAAAAAATAAAACATTGAAAGGGGTGAGCTCAGATTCTCAGTAAGGATAACATTATAGAAGAAGCTTTCATAAATAAGCATAAACACTTAAGGAAATTTATAACTAAAACAAAAGCCTTTTAAACTTGAACTTCAGCATAAAATGGCAAAGGTAAAATGAAATAATTCCATTTACTATCTCACATGGATATTCTACTAGTTGAATGATCACATGTAATATCAATAACCACTTTCATAATGATGAAATGCATAATGCCAGACTATCATAACCACATAGCCAAGGCCTCGTGCCAAGACTACAAATAAGATTTTGCCAAGGCCTTGTGCCAAGACACTAGTTTGTCTCATGAGACCTACCGATGCATCGAGGAGCTATAGCGGGATCCACCCGTCACTTATTAAGTCCAATTCATTCCTAATATGAATAGGTTTAAACATAACATAAACATTCGTATTAAAACTAGAATACGAAATGTCAGTACTTTAACCACAAACCATGAATGGTATAAAAATAGAACATCCACAGTCAAACATAACTCATTTGATACAATATGGAAGATTGTATTGTATCACATTAACCTCAATCATGAATAATGAAGGATGTTGACATAGATGAAAATAATCATCAAAACTATTTGAGGGAAATATCCCCATTTTCTTGAAATCATTTAAAAGTCACACTATTTTTCAAGAAGCCATTTAAAAATAGATTTTTTGAATCAAAGTGTCCCATACCACTTTGAAACTTTTAAAAGGAGTTTTAATTTTAAAACATTAATGTCCATATAAATAAATCCTTAAAACCATTTTTAAAACATGGACATTAATGAGCAAGATATAGAAGAATAAGTCTTTAAAACATTTTAAAATGGTATTTTTGTTAGAGATTCTAACCAAAAGAGAGACACTTGAATAAAAATATTTGAGGTAATCGAAAATTTGTAATATCATGAGAATAAAGGGATTCATGATATACTATGTCAAAGTACATTATATACACCACATAAAAGTGATTTGGTGTATATCAACAAAGAAGTCTCAGTTGAATGTAAATTGAGATGAAATCTCTCATAAAGGCCGTATCCTTAGGTTAAGGATAAATCAACGACATAAATATGTGTGAAAAAAATATAAATACACTAAATATGATTGAATATTCAGTGTAAAACAATCAAAGGATATTCACACATATTCTTGTAGAAACAACACCAACGAATTGGATGTTTAACTCAACAAATGGTGAAAGAGTTAAAATTACTCTTATCAAATTCATATTAATGACTTGAGAATTATCAATGGAGTGATTATGTGTATCAAAGGTATATCCACAGGAAGGGGAGTGGAAATTATGACATAATCAAATGAATAGTGATTCCACACATAATCTTGGAGTAACATAATCAATGAAATATGCGTAAAGCCGAATGAGTGGAAATTGAAATCTCAAATTCCCTTATCGATTTGGTAACTTACGAAACAAACAACCGTGAAATAAGGATCAAACCATGACTATGTAAATACCCATAAATTAAAGTATATTACACAATGAATACAATCATGGGAAGTACACATACACCACATGTATTAATTAAGTGGTGAATAATGGAAATCTCGCGAAATTAAAAGTGAGATAAGAAACCCCTTACCACATTAATCAACTGAGTCGTATGGACAAAAGCTAATAACCACAAAATGATTTACAGAATAACATGAATATAAAGAGAATAATGATAATATATATCAAATGGTAGTACACAATACACCACTTTCAATAATTTAGTGGCGAAAAATGGAAATCTCACCGAATTGAAAGTGAGATAAGAAAATCCCTTACTTGTACTTTTTCCTTGGTCGATGGTAGGTTTACCTCCTGTATAATGGTGAAATAATTGTTATTGAATAATACAAGAATCGTTTACTTTAATATGATATCATATATGATCTTTTAACATTGATTTGTTAATAATATCTTAGAATTATCGTTATTTCGGGTGTTAACGGGTTCATTTTACTTTATATTCTTTGTCATGTGAGCCATATTCGTTATTAATGGGATGTATATTATTCATATCCCGAATTATATCAAGTCCTTGGATACTATTTTTAAATCATCAAATTATAATTATACTTGAATGGATATGATGGGCAATGAATCTCATCGCGTTCGTGGAGACGGTAGTCCGTACATACGCACGAGCGACAATATCATTCTTTTGTTATTAAAATAATATATAATTGGATTTTATATCATATATACAGAATCATTATCATGTTATATTTATTATTTACATGATTTACAAATCATTATTATACCCATCCAAATAATAATATATTGAATAACAATTACACCACGACGTGGAGACGGTAAGCCGTACGTACGCACGTATGGTGACATGTTATTCAAAGGATGGATAGAATACTGAATATGGTTGTACCATATTTATAATAACATCACAGTATATATATGATACTGGAGTAATTATTTTATAATGGTAATAACAAAGAAAGAGGAAGTGGAAGAAGAAAGGAACTTAAAAAGGGGTGGTGAAAACATTACCTCTTCTTCGGGTTCTTCCTTTTGATTTGATCAAAAGGGCTCCATAGATTGGCTTTCTGATCAAACTAATGCCTATAGGTTATAGTGAGGGAATTTGGGAGAGTATTTGGGCAGATTTTGGCCAAAAAAAAGGCTTTGAAGGTGTGAACAAATGAGAAGGAGGAGTGCCTTTTTATAAGAGGGGTGAGGGGAACCTTTGAAAAAGCTAGAAATATTAATTTATAATAAATTCATATTCAGTTTCTAATGGCTCCAAAGTTGACTATTCAAAGGGTAAGGTGGGGATTGGTCGATAAACACTCAACCAATAGAATTTAGACAGGTTTGGGTACTTATATTAACCTTATCTTTAAGTATTAACTCTAAGTTAATTAGTTTCACTTTTACAATGTCTCTTTGAATTCTTATATAATATGGTTAATAAACATACTATATACATCCAAGAGACCCCCAAGTTGTCCATTAATGATGAACCTATCATGATAGAAGTCTCTTGGCCGAACCTTAGATATTTAGGAATTTAATATCAATTAATAATATAATATTTGTTTTAAGAACTCTTTTATGTCAATTTTGACACTATTCAATAGTTGATTTTTTTGAAACTCTTAACAGATTTATTACTTCAAAAAAAGTCCATTAAATCAATCCTAATATATCATATTATCCTATAAAATTAGTTTAATTCATTAAAAGTTTCATATTATATTTATTTGGGTATTTATAATATCAATTATTTTAATTTTTCACTATTATAGTAATTACTCCATCATCATTGTGTCATTAATAAAATAAATTATTCAATGTCTAAAAATTATAAATAAACTATAATTTTGTATGAAATCTTTTTATCTTTCTAATGAGTATTTATAATCGAAAATCCAACATATATAACCCTATGTAAAAATTGTTTTTCTAAAAGATATATGCTTGTGTCATTTTTGTATTCATTTTAACTTAATTAAAATAAAGTGTCATTATCACTTACAAGTGGATCCATGGGGTCCCAAAATCGACCCAAAGATGCCCATGGTCGACCATGTATCAACCAATAGGATTAATACACGTTTTAAGGTAATTTAGTATTATTATAATATTATTTTTTAACCCTTATTTACCGGATTTACCCTTAACCATGGTAAATAAAATATTTACCGCAGTAATTATTCAAAATGTCTAAAAATAAAAGTTACCTATTTACACAATTTGAACATCCTGATTCCAAATATGGAATCCATTTTTCTAAATTCAAAACACAGAAGTGGCAGAAATTAATTTAAAATTAATTCCCGCTGTCAAAACAAAAAGCGTGTTTTAAGAGATAATAACTATCAAAAGATTGACACTTGTTTATGTTCGGTTTAATTGTAAAATTATGTCCAATGACCAAAATTATATTAAATGGTAAAAATATAATCTAAATATACTTTAAAACTACTAAAATTCATAATTTATCACTATTAATTATTTTGATTAAAAAAGTTGTTTTTAATTAAAATTTAGTAATTTTTAATATTCATCAAAATATGAAAGTTATCCGAAAAGTACCAAAATTTCACCTTAGGCTAAATTAGATATTCCGAATCCAAAAATGAAGTCCATTTTGAAATATAAAATATATATAATTTTAAAAAGTAGGTATTACTATTCATAACGGCTAGTTTGATCGGTTGTGGTGTGTGTTAAAACTCGAAGTTGCGTACAACACACGCTACTGTTTTATTCAAAGGAAAGCATACCGTGGAAGCTTGGGATGTTTCATTTTAAATTTTTTTGATGTCTCCATTTAGTCAAAAAGTTTAAAATATTGTATTTAAAAAGTTTTCACTATTAAAAGTTGATAAAAGTGCAATACTGAAAATTAATCTATTCTTGCATTATGACTAAGAAACTCATAATATGGATTCTAAAATTATAAGGATTATATAAAGTTTAAAATTTATTTAATACTATTCATGACCTCTTTTAATGGCTTTTTTTTGTAAGTCAAGGTGTGATTGAACTCGGTGTTTCGTGTAGTGCAAGTTATTGAATTATTTTGAAGAAATAACACACTAAAATCTTGGGGTGTTACAATAATTTTGTATCTCACCCCTAATACACAAATATCATTCCCAATTAATTATCTCTAATAAAAATATGTATGTATAAACTACTATGAACATTTTTCTTCATAGTAATATCATTCGATACCTCCACCTAACACTGTTTGTACACCAATCATCAATGATGATAATATTCTTTGAAACGGTATACTCATGTTAAATTGGTTTTGTTAATATTTTAATTCTTATTTAGATAGTTTTTCCACACCCTTTTCCACTTATTCATTATTTCTATATTTTACTTTTAATATTCTGGTTGATCCTGAGTGAATTTTCTAATACTCAAAGTAATAAAATTCTGATCATTATGTGGGTGTAGTTAATGGAATACTGGTAGTAATCCTCTTGGTATCGCTCTAATATACTCACTGATTTTCCAATCATCATGCTCTATATTTTACAATATGGAATTATGGATCACCAAGACATCCTTTATATATTTTATTACCACCTCGGTCATGAAAATGAATTTTTCCAGTATGTCATCCAATGTAAGGACCCAACTCTATTGTATGGGCCCTCATAGTGCCTGTTTTTTATAACCCTATAGCTTTTCTTGATAACATTGATCTTGTTGTTTTTATAATATCTAACTTTGAAATTGATTATGTTTTTTGTAATCAATATTATTTGTTTCCTCTATATATTTTCCATGTGGGTTTTGTAGATCCATCATTGAATCCAATTTTCTTATCAACGATTCTATTTGAACCACAATCCAGTAATTATGTTTATTAATCATATGGGTTCCAATTTGGTGTGACCCGTAATCTTGACACTAGATGTTTTCATTCTCGATTTCATCTTCTATCTTGTAGCGCCCCTTAGGATATTACTTCATTAGTGATCCACCAGTTGCAACATCCTCAATCGACCTATTACCATATGACATTCCATTTTATAACATTTAAATAAATAACTATATATTTATACAATTATGAGGTACTTTACAATCCATATCTTCATAATGTTCCCAAATAGATAATATATAGATTCAACTTTTAATTTATGAATGTTGGTAATATTTACTTATTTTCCATTGAATTTTATGATGGTAAATAAGATAGAATGTGTGTTTCTAGCTCATCGCATATGGGGATTGAATTATGGGGAAAACACTAAATCCTCTCAGGATCAAGATAGTAAAATTCAATTTTTAATAAAAGAAATATAAACTCATCATTAAATATTTTATCTAATTTAAAGGTACTACTGTGCTCGGAAAATTTTCCCGGATGTTAATTTAAAACTTCTTGAGGAATTATAAGGATTTTAATGTTATTAAGAAATAACTTGATATTGAAAGGATTAACAATGAAATGATATGCAGTAATACAATGTTCTAGGATTCTCAATTTCAGTTTTTTGTTAAATTTATACCAGTAGTCCATAAGTTTATGAAACCCTGATTCATATTTTATATCCACTCCATCATCATGATTGATCTCTCTGGTTACCTTTGTCGCATGAACATTGATCTTTTAACATGGTTCATAATCATAATTGAACTCGAGGATTCCTTTTCATTTTTTGAGAGTTTTAAGCTTCACATTAATGAATTTTATCATAAAACATAGCATAGAATACATAACTGTAAAAATTAAAATTGAAGAAAAACAAAAAAAATTAAAAATTGAGAAACGTAAAAACTATATTGAAACAATCCCAATGAAGATTTCTTATTTTTAAATTCATATGGGGAGTCCTTATTTTACTATGGGGCTAATATAATTATAAAATTCTAAATCCCCAAATTTGAAAATTAATTAATTAAAATATTTCATAATAATGATGAATCATGATCCCATGAAATAGTGATATTAGTTTATTAGGATTTTTTTAAAAATATTTATTTATTTGAATTTATTAAATAGAGTGAAATGAGATTTTGGTTTTTATAGAAATAGACAAAGAGAGTAAAAAAATATTTTTTTGTTTGAGAGAATTTTTTGAAGGTGTGTTGGTGTTTTATAGATTTTAGGGGTCATGTGAAATTAGACTTAAAAATTAAATAAGTTATTCATTTTGGTGTTATAGTCAAAATGATCATGTCTCATGGTCATCACAACCCCTCTTATATAGTTCAATTTTCCATCGTTCCATGGTAATATAATTTAGGGAATCTCCAAATTGAATTTCTCACAAATCCGATCATATAATTGATTATATTAAATTCTATAATTGACATGCATCCTTTATGATAATCATTTAAAAAATTATAAATTTAATTCATATCCAAATATCAATGGTCATGATAAATGGAAACTAAATATATAGTGTTTTTATTCAAAATTTAAGAAACCCAGATACATGAATGAAAATAATGAAAATACAATAAAAACATACCCATATGAAAACATTACCCTAGAAAAAGGTTGTATTTAACCTCTATTACAGGTGATGATGGATTATATATGATGGTGAAATGAAAATGATGGAATAAAAAAAATTGACGAAGTGAAAACTAGTAAGGATCCTACTCATCATATCATCTAACACTATGATTTCATCCCTAGGATTCCTTAGAATAAGCTGCAAAATTCACTATTTTTAGACATAAATGAGGATATTTTTTCATTTAGGTCATGAATAATACATTATATAATGTTTCATGGGACCCCATTCATGTTCAATGTTATCTTGGCTCATTATTCATTTTCTTCCATTTAAAATCCCATCATAATATGTATTTACAAGGTATGTCCATGATGATTCACAGAGTTACTCTTTGATTCACAACAGGAAGTTTTGGGAATAAAATCTTCTTTTTTTCATGTCATGTAATCTATCCCTGGCCTATAATCTTTTCTCATAATGTCCTTGATTCACGTTGTGAATCGCAGGTTTATAGCACTAAAATCGTACATTCTTCCTATATCTTCACATTCGTCATTAAAAAGTGCATAATTATCATCAAATGTAATTTTAATCCATAATTTTGGGTAAATAATTTTCAGTTTTATATTATTTTTCTCCCTTTCCACAAATTACATAATATTTCCAAATATAAAAATAACATTAGTTGCACAAGCATGAATTAATAATAAAATTACCAAAATTAATGCATTATGATATAAAAAACGTATAAAATAAATGAATGTATCGAATTATATCATTTGGAAGTTATATTTTAATATAGGAGTTTGTTATTGTTATTTATATTATATATCATGCATCATGTTTATGATAGTATCCTCATTTTTTTATCTTAACTATTAATTTTTTCAACTCAAATACATACTTGTTCCTTAACATTTTAGATATTAGAACATCAATGAAATTCCACTTTTTTTTTGTTTTCTTATTTTCATGTTAATGTTTTCAAATACTTTATGAATATAAATTGAGTAAATATACTAGATAATTACTACAACTCTAACTAAATTATCTTGACTGAGGAGTGAAATACATTTATATTCTGGTCGATGACATGTTTGAATGATTACTAATATCAAGTTGAAATATTTGAACTGGAGGGGGAAGATGATAATAATAAATTCGAGAGGACTATTAGAACACACATTTGAATGGATTTCTACAAATTAGCATTTATGAGTTGTTTTTATATAATTCTTGAATTATTATTCATTATTAAAAATGGATTTTTATAGATATCAATATTATATATATTGATATTAGGGTTGAAAAAATACATATAAGTGGCTATATTATAAGAAGGGGTGAGTTAAAATTTTAGAAACATTAGTTTAAAATGATATAAAATAAAAAATTCACAATACCAAATTATGAATAGGGTCAGATTTGAACATATCCCCCACACTGATTACAAAATGATATCATAATCATGTTGATTGGGAAATTTTATTTATCACTGGCCATACTGTAAAATCATAATCATAGATGTAAAAATAATGTCAGAGTATACAAAAAAGATGTAGTGATTTCTTTTTAAAGTGTATAGATTCATAATTAGAATAATATCATAATAGAATATTAAAACAATTATATTGTAATTAAAGTTGTTATAACAAACAATATAAACAAATAAATATGATCATATAAGTAAATTTTTATATTGAATTAATAATAAATAAAGTATTGGTCTGAAAATAAGTAATGAAAATCAATACACATCTTTTAACCTAAATAGTAGTATACCTAATAACCATGAATAAAGGTCTATAGTTTTATACCTAAAACAATTATTGTCTTTCCCATAATACGGAATGTAATGACCCGAAATTTTATCTAATTAAACTCTATTTTTATAATTATCTTATATGGTATAAATGCATAAGGGAAAATAATAAAATACTAATAAATGATGAATTGATGAAATAAGAAGTGTTTCTAGAAGTTAGAGAACTAATGCCAATGAAATTGAAACATAACCCATGGAATAGTAATATAAAAATTATGAATTGTAACTATAATATTGAATAGAAACCTTGACAATGAAAGTAAGAATAAAAATATTCCAACATATAAGTAAAAATATGTTTTAATTAAATCATAGTATCAGAAACTGATGTTTTTAAAAATTATTTATTATGTGATGGTATTTTAGTAATTCATAAATATTTAATTACATTTTTAAGACTAATTGAAAAATTCAAAAAAAACATTATTTTCAAAAAATGTATTCTCAAATTAATATTTCGGTGTCCTATTGTTATATGATAATTTCATGAGACCGTAGTTACTTTTTAAAAGTGTTATAAATCAATTATAACTATAAAGTAAGTATTTTCGAGTACGCTATGATTTTAATTAAAAATTAAATTTATCGTCCTTTAGAAATTAATATTATAAAATGGAGTTTATTTTTTAATTGTACACATCGAAAAATGCTTAGGGTGTTTTTTAGGATTGTTTAAAAATACAAGATTTTTAATTAATAGTACAATAAAATAATTTACAGAATATATATATTATATGTTAAATACTCTATTCTATTTTTCAGGGCCGATTTAATCACAATTGGTTCGAACTTGCATGTTATAATTACTTTATTTAATCCCATGAATAAACACTATTTCTTATCATGAGAGAAATAATAATCAAATGAAGTAAAAAATAGAAAACATCACTCTCTTATACTATAAGGAACACCCCATCACAACCTATTATTCCTATAGAACTCAAGCCTTGAGAATTGTCTAAATTATAGCTAATACACTTCTCAATCCAGTCCCCCATTTCCAG
This sequence comes from Viscum album, assembly GCA_963277665.1. NCBI lineage: Eukaryota > Viridiplantae > Streptophyta > Magnoliopsida > Santalales > Viscaceae > Viscum > Viscum album. Next base: position 1,072,694,056 of record OY728140.1, on the reverse strand, counting down.
GATATTTTTGTGTAAATACCTGACCCCAGTTACCCAGATCTGGTTCTTTTTTTTTCATTTTGTTGAAAGGATTATAAAAGGGTTGTATCCAAATTGAATGAATTAGTTTAGTAGTTTTGGAAAAATAGATAATTGAAAAAATTCAACTTTACAACCTAAAATGAAATAAAAAATATCAAATTCTTTTGATTCACACATAATTTCCAAGATTATCCACGAAATTCATTAATAATATATGCATTCCCGACATGGGAAAATATAAAATGTGAATGGAGTGAGCTCAGATGCTCAGTAAATTAAAATAATACAGTAGATAAAAATATAAACATAAACTCTAGTCATGATGAATAACTAAAATACATGCCTTTAAAAATATACATGAGCATAATATGGAAGGAATAAAAATAGATTAAATAATGCATGAAAACATAACCACCAATATTCTACTAGTCGAAAAATCCCATGGACGGTCAATATCTAGCTTCATAATGAGGGAATTTATAATGACAGACAACTGAAACATATGGTTGAGGCCTTGGCCAAGCCATCTTAAAATACTAGGGTATGGCCTCAAGAAAAACCAAATTCTATTTTGTCTCATGATACCTAGTGATGCATCAAGGGCCTATAGTGGTCCCCACCCATAATATAATAAGTCCAATTGATTCCTCATATTGTTGTGGATAAACAAAAACAACATGTATATTAATATTGAATCTATCGTATTAAATTTAATAACATTCCACAATCATTACACATAAACACTAACCTTTCAGAGTAATATGGTGAATGGTATCAATATTGTCGATCCACTATCAGTCTAATAATAAACCATTCAATAAAATGTAATGTATTGTATTGTAAAAAATTATCCTCATTTTATCGTAAGAATCAACAAATGTGTTGAAATAGTTGAAATCACTATTATAAAATTATCGAGTAATTCTTCAGATAAATACACTTTTACTTTGAAAATGAGTGTTTTTTTGAAAAATAATTTCATAAAAATATAATTGAATTAATGTAGTATTTTTAAAATAAAATGATTTGTTTTATAAAAATAGTGCTGTCTTAAAAAATATTATAGAGTGCTTTTTAAAATAGGTATGAATTATGGGATTTCCTTTCAAATGGGCTTGTTTATCAATAAGAATTATTGAATGGTCCATTTAAAACACGTTAGTCCCCACAAAATAAAGAATTACTATGATTGGAAAAAAATATAGAGAATTCAAATAGGATTTATGAGTAGTCTTACGTATAAATAATAATTTCATTGAGGTATGTACAGAATAAGAGTAACCCCAATGAAAATGGAGGTTCGATTAGAAAACCCTTACCTTATGTCTGAATACACTATGCTTGTGAACATAAGATCATTAAATATGAAATTTGATATATTAATAATAAAATTCAAAACATAATAGATATGTATTTTATTTATTATAATTTCATTTGGTTAAGTTATGGTTGTTTTTATGGGTTCAAAGATTAAATATCATCATTTATGATTGTTTGTTTCATTAGTTTTCATGATCAGTTCATTTTTATAGAAGATAATGTAAAATGAGAATTGAATTCCGAAATTGAGGTTATATGTTATTAGTTTTAATACATAATTTTTAATGATCATATATGTTTTTTTGGTATCTTTAGGTGAGGATGAATCATTACATAAAATTTTGATGATAAATGCTTGGATTAATTTGGTGTTTTTTCAATCACCGCAAACTCATATTGTTTGAGAAACTATTTTCATGTCTAAAAAATAATTCCAGAACATTAAATAAGATATATTAAATATATTATGATATCATTCAGCCATAATATAGGCTTCATGACCATAATTTAATATGGTAATAGATGTTGAAACCCCATCGTCCTCGAATGTGATAAATTAACACATCTAGGATGGGGTCTTCATTTCAAGTTTAAAAGGAGGGTAAAAGAGATTTGATGATCAATTATTCCACTAACATAACAAATGTAGACTTAATGTAAGGTACTAGAGTTTTCATATCATATATAAAAAAGGTTTTTAGTAATAAAAAAGAACGAAGGGAACATGAAAGAAAATAAACGAAATGAAAGAAGAAATTTTCCACTTGAATTTATCTTCTATGAGTGCATATTTATGAGCTAATATTTATTATTTTCATGAAAATAAGGGATTTTGGACATGGGTATGAGATTATGTAGAGATTTTATCAGAAATTATACAACAGAACAATGCTTGAGATGAGTGAAATGATGATGGAGTGAGGGTGGTTTTTATATTGGAGAAAGGAGTTGTTTTCCATTAATATAATCCTTATTTTTTCATTTTGGATCAAGACTATGAATGGTATTCAATAATGTAAATAAAATAGTAATAAGATCACGTGAGTTCAAAAAAAGTGTGCATTTATCATCCTTACATCACCTAACACTCCATAAAAATGTATTTAACATTTATCACAAATTACTGTATTTTACTATTCACAAAAATATAACTGTTATAGAAAAATCCAAATCAATTCACCCCATCTATTTATCCATGTGAGACATTAAAAAATTGAATACATTTTATCAAAATAATTTCCTAAATGATAAAAATTAAAATTTTAAATAAAATCCAAATGTACATTAAAAATGACAATTTTAAAGTTGAAAAGTGATTTTATAATAAATTCCATAATTAACTGAGGTATCATAAAATTTACCTAAAATTATTGAAAAAATAAATATTTAATTAGTAATACAATTCATTAAAATTGACTTTATTATTTTATTAAATTAAAATTAAAATTAAATAATTATTACTCACCAAAATACCAACACATAATTATAAATTTTTGAAATGTATTATTTTTTTTAAGGTGAAAAAATTTTATTTATACATTAAATGTAGATAATACAATTTCCAAGTGTAAAATACTATTCATAAAATTCATGTTAATATTTACCAAAAATTAATGTTGATCCTATCAGACTCTAAATATCTTACTGGACGCAACCGTGTATATCTGTTTTGTGAAATTCAAATTATAGAGGAGGAAAAATTATGTTTACTGGCTACGTGATAACAATATGAAATTTTGTAGATACTCAATTTTTCATGCATTCTACATTAATTTTTATTATAAATCCATGGGTTGTTACATTCTCTCCCCTCCCTCACACATATTTCTTCATAGAAATTCTATAATATTTCCTCATAAAAAGATTTGTGTAGTTATTCATCAAAATCCCATCATGCTCCATTGTTTCTTCTTAAATTTTAGGATTTTTTGAATGTAAATTTATTAGTAGTTTCATTTGATTCCTCTACAATGGTTTGTAATTGTCCATAATTAGTATATTATATTCGTACTACAATATGTTGGGATCGAATTATACACCTTCAAATGTGAGGACATGCAACAGGTCTGGCATATAATTTCTCAACAATGAGACATTGAACACATTGTGTACTTTAGATAGTTTCAGTGACATTACCAAATGATAAGGCACAACTCCATTTCTACCTAGAATTTGAAAAGGGATAATATAACTAGGGCTTAGTTTTCCATTATTCCAAAATATTATAACACCCTTCTATATCGATACATTGACGAAAATTTAATCTCCCCCTTGAAAATCCCTATCCTTCTTTAAAATATCATCATAACTCTTATTACTTATTTGATATAGATTTTAATATTCTGTACCCTTGTTTCTATTACCTCTAGAAGCTCAAGTCCTACACGTTTACATTCACATAATCCATCCAAACACATTGGGGCATGCCATCTTTTTTCATACAATGCTTCATATAGTACCATTTGAATACTATAATGGTAATTATTATTGTTGGAATACTAGACCAAATATAAATACAGATCCCACATACCATAAAATTTTATGATCAAGATCTCAAAATGCAGTACAATTTTTGGATTTTTCATTCAGATTGCCCATCTATTTTCGAGTGATAAACATTCCACAAATGAATCTCAGTATCCAAATAATTATTAATAGTGATATATAATTTTGATGTTATTTTTTTATCTTGATCAAAAAAAATTTTGAGTGGTTCTCCATGAATTCTCACAATTTCATTTATATATAGCCATGAAAGGCAATCCAGTGAAAAATCCTCCCTTATAGTAAGGAAATGTGCATCTTTCATATGTCGATAAAAATTACCCATATTACATCATTATTTCATACATTTTTGGATAATCCTGTGACAAAATCCATGGTTATGTCATCCCATTTCTATGTAGGAATTGGTAGAGGCTGCTCAGATCCTCTATGATTATATATTTCACCTTTCACCAGTTCAGAGTCTAATAATCTTGATACTTTATTATAAATTTCACTCTTCATCTCATCCCACTATAAATGTTCCTTCAATTATCTATAAATATTTGCACAATGAGGATATATAGTGAAATTCAAACAATGGGAATCGTCCAATAACTTCATTTTCGGCTTAGGTATAGACGGAAGAGATAGCCTCATCCCAAATTTCAGAATTCCATCAAAAAAAACATTGTCTTTCGACATTGATCCCTTCATAAATTATTATTTTTTAGATAATTCTCATAATAGGATTGAAAAAATATTCTTATTTCAAATAAAGGTTGTTTGGAATCCAATTGAAAAAGTATTTATGTTTCACCTTCCATAAAAATTCCAATATCCATCCACACTAGTTCCATGTACATATGATCCTTTTCAATTATAATTTTGTTTAATACTTCATGATCCTTTAAACTTAATGTATCCTATACCATATTTTCCTTTCATAGATGGTAGTGTTTGGAACAATCATAATCCTTGAGTTACTCTAGCCATGGCCATTTCTTTATGTTGATTTATTTGGGTGAGAAGATGCATTTAAAGATCTAGTAATAAATATATATATCACATCCTTCACCATAGAGATAATTTCACCGTATATTGAGTCAAAATATTATAGGTGCTAACTCAAGATCATGAGTTGGATGGTTTATTCATGAATATTTAAATACCTTGATGTAGATGCAACAACTCTATCATTCAGCATTGTGACACATCTGAGTCCTTTCATTGATGCATCAATATAGATCTGAAATCCTCCATTCCTTGATGGTAGATCTTGGATTGGAGCATTCACTACTATACTCTTCAATTCATCAAAAAAATATTCACATTATTTTGTCCACATGAACTTAACCTATTTACGAGTAATCTTGTTTAACGAGTTGGTTAATAGAGTGATGTTCTAAAAAAATGTTGATAATAACCTTGTAATACAATAATACTATGTACCTCAGTTATGTTCATTGGTATAGGCCATACATGAACATCTTTTTTCTTAATAGTACAAATATATATTCTATCCGTAGAGACTATATGGCCATGAAAACAAACAGGTTAAATCCAAAATTGAATCTTTATAAAGATACCATATAATTTATTTCATCTAAAAATATTTAGAATCATTTAAAGGTGGTTTTCTTTATCTTCTTATCATTTTTTGAATACCAATATATCATCAATAAATACCACAACAACATTACCATGATATTCATTTAAAACACAATTCATTAGATCCTTGATGATAGAGGGTTCGTTAAACCATCGAAATGGAATTACTGTATACTCATAATCCATGTATCTAGTTTGAAATGTATTCCTTGGAATATATTCATTTATAAATGCAACTGATGATATCCAAAATGAATTTAAATCGTCGAGAAAAATTGGTCTCCATGAATTTGATCAAATAAAAAATCAATGTGACTTAGGGGATACTTGTTCTTTGATTTTATATTATTGATCTCCTTGTGGTCAATTAAAAATACCATTGATCCATATTTCATCATAATGAAAAGAATTGGGGAACCCCACGGAGAAAAATTGGAATGAATAAATATATTATCACTCAATTTTCCTAGTTTAATCACTATTACTACTAATTTAATAGTGTCCATTCTATAAGGAATTTTTTATATAAGTCTTTCACTTGGAATTAAATCAATAAAAAAATCAACTTCCTTCTCTGGAGGATGTCCCCGTTAATCATCTAGAAACACATCATCAAATTATTTCACAATTGGTATGTCTGATATTTTAACATTCCTTTACCCACCAAAATATATTTTTCATTCTATTCCTCCCCATGAATTGATTTCAGTAGAGCTACTGAGGGTGGATCTACATGAGTATCAGATGGTTATGTTTCAACCCAAATGATAATGGATTCTACATCATTCTCAAAAATTATTTGTTACTTCTTCATGAAATATATTTTCTCATCATATTTTTAAATCCCATATATATCGAGGATTATATCAAATTCAATCATGGGTATTATGATAATATTAGAAGATTAATCACATTAATATTCCATAATAGGGATAGCATGAAATATCATTGTTGAAATGATGCTTCTTTTAGGGGTTTTGACTTATAAATTCTTGGGTAAGGAGAATTGGAATATCTAATTTTTATAGAAAATTAAGATAATATGATGTAATAGTATAATCAATAAAAAAATCATTGTTCATGTTTGAGAAAACAATTATAGTTCATTCCACCAAATCATTCTAGACTTCAACTTCAGTAGTTATGAACACATAATCATAGCCCTACTCTGTTTTCCTTTTTTGAGGAATGTTTCCTTGTCACATTAAAAAATAATTATAACAGTGTCACATATCCCTAAAATTATAGTGTTTAACATTGATAGACTCATTCTTTCCCTTGAAATCACTATCATGATGTCCTTTATTTCCACACATGTATCATAGTCCTTTTCAATTTAAGTAGGCACCAATGATTTTCCTTCAACAAGTATCACATGTTGAAAAATTCCCCTTTTCATTACTCCCCTTATCTATTATATCCTCCTCCACCATCCTCTTAAATAATTTTACCTTACAGTCATAATACCTATATAATTCTTTCTCTATCTTGATAGCACAAGAGACAATATCTTTGTATAAAGAATAAATTTGAGAGACTAGTACCCAATGGAAGAATGGTTTTAAATCATCAATTAATAGATCAAGATGTCTCCAAGTATTAAATATATAGTGTATGACATTATGTTATAATATTTTAATGTTACTTTCATTCTTTTCAACATTATAATCATATGATTTCCTTAGATTCAGAAACTACAGTTCCATATCCACTCGTTGTTCACAAGGAAAGTATTTTTCTAAGAATATCTCCTTAAATCACTCCATTTAATATTATTATTATCTTCATCCTCCTTAGTTTTGCTACATAGTGACCACCATTAATCTGTATATACCAATAAAATAAAAACTACTTTGACAACCATCTCTCTTTTTTTACATCCCAAAGTGAGAAATATATTCTCTAAATAACTTATCCAATACTCCACTATGAAATGGATTTGTAGTCCCATTGAATGATTGAGGTTGTAGTCTCAGAAATATATCTTACATATCTCCACCATGTTAGGGTTCCAAATACTCCATACAAGTAAGGTTATTATTCATAACATGTGTCAATTACAGTAGTATAGTTATAAGTTGGTCGACACCAGTCGTAACACTAGATCCAACAACATTATATGGAATATCCCTACATGGGATATATGGATCCATGAGGTTTCCATTATTTCAACTATGACACATTTCTATAAAAATAGTATTCACTTTATTATGTTATAAATAAAAATGTATAATATTAAATTGAAAAAATACTTACTATAAATTGAAATCATATTCATAGAAAATATCTTAATCATAAACATGGTTTACTTAAGGAAATTTTTTAACTTTAATGAATTAATAATGGTTTGAAAATAAAATGTGAATTATACTAATCATATACCCAAGGAGTGACAATATAGTTTCACAGTAAAGACCATTTTTTGTACAGATATACCCAGGCTAGGCTCGAAACTCCTTGTCAGAGAACTAACCCCACTTCTAGTATCTAGAAAGTGATATCATTGATAAAAAGATCCTCATAATATATTCCTTACCAAAATTACAGGATGTTTTTGTATTTTTATCCTCTAATATTATCAGAGGGGTTTGATTCCTAATAAAAATTTTCAATATATAGTTTTCATGTTTTCTACTAAACATCATCTGATACCAATAATAAAAACTCATCCACATTTTCCTAGAGCCAGTGAATTATTTCATTATATTGGAATTATTATAAAAATAACATATCTTGAAGGAAATAATTCATTATGTAGTTTTGGAAAACTAGATACATAGATAATTTCAACATTACAACTTGAAATGAAATACAATATATCAACTTCATTTGATTCTCACATAATCACATAGATTATCCCAGAAATACATTCATTGTATACTCATTCACAACCTAGGGAAAATAAAACAAGTGAACATGTTGAGCTCAGACGCTCAGTAAGAGTAAATAATATAGTGTAAGACAATATAAATATAAATTCTATGCATGAAGAGTAACAAAAATGCATACCTATAAAAATACAGTGGAGCGTAATATGGTAGGAATAAAAACTGATTAATGAATGTCATATATCATATCCATGGATATTATACTAGTTGAAAAAACACAATTAATATCAATCACTAGTTTCATAATTTTTTAATGAATAATGTTGGAAAACTATAACATATCATCTAGGCCTCATCCAAATCGTAAGAAAATACTATGGTAAGGCCTAAGCCAAAACCCAATTTTATTATGTCTCATGAGTGCTACAAATGCATATGTGGATATAAAAGGACCCACCGATAATTTAATATGCCTATTTAATTTCCCATATTAAAGGGAATTCATATTACCAACATGTAAATTCATATTGAAAATTTCATATGAAATCTAAAAAACATCACGAGACATTAAATATAAACTCTAACCATTCAGAGTAATATGGTGAATGGTATCAAGATATTACATACACTACCAATATAATCATAAAATATTCAATAAAATATGGTCTATGATATCATAAAACATTAACCCCATTTTATTATAAGAATCAACAAGAGTGTCGAAATAGGTTAAAACACTCTTATAAAATCAGAGATTATTTATTAGGATAAACACTCTTTTACATTGAAAAGAAGAGTTACATTGGAAAAATCATTACAGAAAAGTAGAAGATGAAGAAAGATGTTTTTTTTCATAATAAAATATGAATTTTAATAAAAATAATAGTGTCTTGAAACATATTATAATGAACATTTGAAAATAGGGAAGAATTCAAGAATTCTCTTTTGAAATGAACGTGTTTATCACAAAAAAATTAATAATAATTTTCAAACATGTAAATCCTCATAAAATAAAGTTGTATTCTGATAGGTACACATATATATAGAATGAAAATAGTATATATGAAGATTAAATAAGTATAAATAATAATTTCATTGCAGTAAATAGATAATAATAGTAACTCGATTGAAAATGGAGGTTCAGTTAGAAAAACCTTACCTTAGGTCTAAATATGTTTTGACCATGAACCTATGCTCCTTGAATTTGGAATAATAATTATTAATAAATTAATTAATAACCTAATATACATTTATTTGATTTATTATTATTTTATTAATTTCATTTATGGTCATTTATTGGGGTTAATAGATTCAATCTCATCATTTGTGATCACTCATTTATTAGTTTTTTTGATCGGTTCATTTTTTTGGAAGTTAAATAAAAATGAGAATTTAATTAATGAATTTGTGATAAATGTTATATATGTACATAATTTTTTTTATATTTTCATATAAATAATTTGGTTACTTTTTTTGTGTAGGAATAATTAGATAAAATTTTAATGATAATGCTTGGATTAATTTTGTTGTTTTTCGATCACCACTGACTCATTTAGTATTATAAATTAATAAAATATTTAAACAAGGATTCCAAAAAATTTAATAGGATATATAATATATATTCTGATCTGTTTCAACCATTAAAATAATATCATGACCATAATTTAATATGGTAATTAAAGTTAAAAACAAGTAGTCCATAAATGTTATAAATTAACACATCTCAGATGGTGTTTTAATTCCTAGAATAAAAGTAGGGGAATAGGGATATGTTGATGAATTATTACATAATAATAATGAAATTACAGAACAATTATTTTACTTTAGACAACATAAAATTTCAAAAAAGTCTGTGAGGAAGGAAAAATAATAATAAGAACATTAATGGAAATAAAATAAATGAAAATAGGAATTTACCTCTTTAATTTATCATCCTTGTGAGCCTATTTAAGGGAGAGGATTTTTTAGTCTAATGGTACTATGGTATTCTAGATGTGGGGAGGGTCTTGGGAGGATATTTTAGTATAATTTAGAAAATGCACAAGGATTTGAGATTAGTGAATATAAGAGAGAATGTTGGGTGGGTTTTATAGTGGGGCAGACGAGTTATTTCCCAATATTTTAATCACTATTTTATTATTTTGTCTCAATGGTCCGAATTTTATTGATTAATGTAACTCAAACAGTAATAAGTACATATTATTTCGAACCATGTGTGCTTAAATCAGTTTTACATTACCTATGACTCAATATATCATGTATTTTTCATTTCTTTTAAATTATTGTATTTTTCTATTCACAATAAAGTCAACATTTTAAGAAAAATCCAAAAAAATAACCATAAAAATATTATATGTGTATAATTATATAATGAACAAAATTTTATAAAATAATTTTATAAATAAGTGAAATTTAATTTTCAAATAAAATAATTATTTGACTTGAAAAATACAGAATTTAAATATAAAATTGAATTTATAATATATTCAAAAATTACCTAAAACCTCATAAAATAATCCTAAAATCACAGGAAAAAAAATGATTATTTAGGAATAAATTTAATAAAAGTTTTATTTTTATTAATTTATTACTTTAAAATGTAATAAAATATTTATTACTAACATAAAAACAAAACTTAAGTTTTAATTTTTTAAAAAATTGATTTCATTTATAAGGTGCCAAAATTTTATTTCTACTTCCATATGAGATATTACAATTAATAAATGTATATTAATATTCATAATGTTGAAGTTACAATTGAAAAATAATTTATGTTCATCCAATGAGACTTTAAAAATCTAACTGAACACAACTATGTGTGTGAGTTCTTCAAAATTTTAATCACAGAGGTGGAAAAAATTATATTTACTAGTCAGTATATAACAATGTGGTGTTTTATATAGACTTATTATTACATTGATTCAATATTATATTTATTTATAAATACATGGTGTGTAACATTTTTTCTTAACAAATGACCAAAACCAATCCCGTAAGAATGATCTCAAGAAGAAAGAATCAAGAGATAAAAACCTCTTCCTTTTATTTTATTTTCTATTCAAGTTTGTTTCAATTATTTTATTCTCTTCACCATCCCATTTTAAAAGTGGAATGAAACCTCTATTATCATACATATTCTATATTTGTATAATGTTTATTGAAGAATTCTTCATCAAAGATCGTTTCCCCTCTCTTTTATATTAAAAATGAAAACAATGTTAGTGAGGTGCCAAATTACCACATTTTGTAGATGACATGATTTCATCATTAAATTACATCATCAAGGATGTTCATGAATCCATTTCTGGTTTAATCAGAATATAATATATGTATTATATATTAGTTAATTTTCTATAATTATTTTTTAAATGTGTTTGTAATTTATAAAACAAAATGAGTTCGTTGTGATCAACAAACACTGAATTAACCTAATTGATTATCATTATTGTTTTTTCTAATAAATAATTAACACATACATTAATAATGGTGTTTCAATGTTAATGTTGTTCATTAATTACATAAATGTTTAGTTCTGGACCACTGTCATAATTCTACAAGATTTTCCATACATATATACATGTAAACTGATCATGAAAACCAAGGAAACCAATGCTCCTAAATGATGGAATTAGACCTCTTAACATTCCAAAATGTTCATAAATTTACTTTATAATGATATAATAAATAAAATAAATGTTTAAAGGGTTACATAACTATATAATAATGAATCTAATTTGATTATCTGAGAGATTAAGATCATGTCAATAACATCTCCATACACATGGTCAAGGATTTTACCCGATCCTCCATTTTCCTTTGAGTTACTTCATCACTCCCTTTACCTAAATGCAATTTTCTATTATTTTTATGAACATAATTTAAATGTTGTGAATATGTTCCATTCTCATTTACCAAGATCTATTCATCCATTCTTATTATTATATAATATTTTTACGTGCTTCCCAATTCAATTCTTCCCAATAATCAAACAAGATTAAAGAGAACTTCTTGAATTCTTAGAAATTTTCATGTTAAATCAATAATATATTTAAAGTGGTCGTTATTATTATAAAATAAAAAATTTTATGATAAAAACCTTCTTGGGTCACTACTATTTTTATATGAAATATTATTCATTTTTCTTTTAAAATTTCTCTTTTGTATTCTCATTAAACCCCATTAAAATGTTTATGTAATAATGTTTCTTATGTAATATTTTTACATATTCTAACATTATATTGACATCAATTATCATGATTTATGCCTAATTATCGTTATTAATGACCATGTATGATTTAATTCCATTCCTTAAAGGACACATTAATTATCGACCATTTATTATGATCTATGAAATGACTATGATTACCATCTCCTTCCATGGGTATCTCCTCTATTTATGTTTGATTGAAAATTAATGATTATTTAGGTTTAAAATATATTAATGAACATGTTATGATGTTTATATCTAGATATAGTACCAATAAATTGGTTATTTTTTAGTCTTGTAATATGATATGTGGAATGGTCTGGGTAGACAGTCTTTCCTTGTGCTCCTACAAGTGAAACAAACCATGACTTGTGAAAAATTCATGTTCTGTGTTACTACCACATTACTTTTATTCCATGATTATATGATCCCATATTATGATTTATTATTAGTAATCATGTTACTTGTGATTATATATAATTATGTTATGCCTTCTAACCTATGTTGTAAGATTTATTTTACTGTTTCTTCCCTTTATGGGATTTTTAGCACATCCCATTGTTCATGTTATCCCTAGGTTTTAATATTCATATGTAAGGAGTAAAAGGATGTTATAAGATCATAATGGTTTAAAAATAAAGATATTTTTTATTAGGTTACATGTTTTCAGTTTAACATATCTAGTTTACTAAGCCACTAGACTTCGTGATCATTGATTTGTAATTTTTTGTTTAATTATGATCAAATTCATGTAATGATATGATTAAATGACTAGGGTCACTGTAGTTGGAATCAATAGAAATGTTTAGTTATTTTTAGAGACTAATAATAGTTCACTTTTATAAGAATCCTATGGATAAGACTATTTATGAGAAAACATCCCTAAAAGTTGGTTATTATTTAGTAAGTGATTTATCAAAAACAAATCCCATATTGATACTAAAATTCGATGTGGTTCTAGATTAGATGTACTTTGGATTAAAAACTCATACAAGGTGTCATGATCATACCTTAGGGTAACCTAGTACATTAAAATGGTCTTTACTACACACATTTTTTGTCTATCAAGGGGGATATTATTTAGTAAATTCATAATATCATTAAGAACCTTTTCGATTGGAAACAATATCCCATATGTGTATATGTTAGGAAATAGATCATGGGTAACCTAGATTGAATCCTATGGATGAAAATGTTAAGATGTAGTTTTCCTTTTGTTGTTTATCCATATATAATTAATTTTTCATTTTTATTCTTATCATTTAGGTATTCAATACACGCATATTTCACCTTATCATTCATAGTAAATTGCGGTCAATAAAAGAGTATGTGACAACAATTATTATGATAGGGAATGTGATTTATTCCCTAACTAGTTTAAAAATGTGATTGAAATAGGTGGTCAAAAAATCCTGATAGTACATTCTCAAATAGTTCAAGTAATGAATAATAACATCAATCACATGGAACACCATCCTTCTCCTAAGATATATTTTTTATTGAATCCTTCCTTTAGAAAAGGATTCCCATGATTAGATGATATTATATACCACTTCTTTTGGTAAAGTGGATTAACACCATATAAAATATATTATCATTCCTTTAATTCTCAATATATGAGAGAGTTGAGCTTAAAATATATCATTTTGATGAGGAAGATGATCAGTAGTGGACACTGATCAAAAATTCAATGTCCATAATGAAAATTACTCCACGGTTTGAGAGGATTTCCATAAAATGTTTCTGAATATATATTTACCCTAAACCCTCTATCTTAAAATAAAAAAGAGAGATACACATACTTAAGTAGATGGAAGATGATTCTATTGGTCCGTATATTAAAAAATTTAAAAGATGAACAATATATGCCTTCGGATTTTTCATGCACACCAAAAGAAAGGTGGATTGCTTCTTATGTATAATAAAGTAGAGTCTATGAAAATCATTGTAGATTCATGATATTGACAGTTATTCAGAGACTGTTTGTCGTGATCTCAAGGTTGAAATGTTGATAAGAGAATCTCAATTGTATCATCGTCCAAGTGAAAAATTAAAAAAAAATTGTCTATTATGGGTGGATATGAAAATAAATACAATGACAGAAAAAGGTATAATTTCCCACGTGTCAATAATTTTGGGAAGAAGATTCATTGGAATAGTCTAAAGGGAATGAGTAAATGTTTAAAATGTAGGTAAATGAGGTGTCTGGCTATGAACTGTTGAAGGGATATAAAAAATCCCACTAATATGGAAGAAGAGAGAAATGTTCACATAAACTCTTATACAGTAGTGCATTATATCAACTACAAGAAATAAGGGAATATTTAAAACCCACGTCATAAACTAAGGGTATTTGGTTGAAATCTACAACAACCTCCATGGAAACAAATAAGGGCTTCTGAAATCACTTCTACTGATGTGGATCCAGAAAAATATGTGGTGACAAGTATGTTGGTTAAGCATTCAATAATAGAAAACATAATATATTTTTCTCATTCAATTCATTCATTCATATCATTAATGTTAAGTATGACTATTCAGACACCCCCACAAAATATGAGGGTAGAGTTTTCTACGAGAACATATAATGTTGGAATTATTGAATCCAAACTACATAACCCATCCCAAGATAATTTTTGTGATCTAAACCTCTTCTAAAATATTTTTTACATCATTTCAAATGTTTTTTATTTTATTTTGATAATTGATTAGATATATTTATTCAAATAAAAAATCAACTTTCGGGTAATGGAGATCACTCTACAAATCCAGTAGCATCCTATAATTTTTTAAAATTATAAGGAGGAAGATGAATCTCATTCCAAGTCATCACCTGATGTGTGGATATTACTACTTTATGGGAAAGAATATCTCACTCAAATGATTGAGAAAAATGATATGATAATGTTTGGAGACATTCCCTTCATGATGTATTACATAGATATATTCCTAAAATAATATTCTAGTCATCCAACTACCCACGTTTTTGAGTTCTCAATGGATCTTCTACCTAGATATATGACTATATAATAGACACCGTATTGAATGGAAACTATAGAGAAAGAAGATCAGAATAAGTTGTTATAGAAGAATCCGTATAAAGGGTCACTATGCCAGATTGATTCCCCATGGGTTGTGCATGTCATCTTAATAAAGAATAAGGATGGATCAATGAAGCAATACATAGATTATCACTAACTCGATAAAATCATGGTAAAGAATAATTATACCCTACTATAGAATTATAAATTACTTGATTAGATACATGGGGCTAGTTATTTCTCCATGGTTTACCTTTTGTCTAGATATCATCAATTTATGGTGAGGAATGAAGATATTTCCAAGACTGCATTTTGAACAAGGAATTGATACTTTGAGTTCATATGGATTCCCTTTGGACACAATAATTATGCATCCATAATCATGGATTTAATGGATATATTCTTTATAGATTACCCACAAAAATTTTGATTGTGTTTATCGATGATATATTGATATAATCTAGGAGTATGGAGGAATGTAAGTGCCATTTGAATATTATTAAAAAACATTGGGAAGGAAAAAATATATGAAATGTAAAATAAATGTGATTTCTTGATAGAGAATGTATCATTATTGGGGTATGTCATCATTATAAATTGAATATTTGTGGACCCTTCCCTGAAAAAGGAAATCGACAGGTTTCATAGAAAAACATTTATAATGCAGATAATAATCATTCTTGGTCTCTCTGTGTATTGTTGATGATTTTTGAATAAAATCTCATGGTTGTAAAAAAATAACCATGCTGACACTGAAGGGAGTGAAAATTTTCTTGACTAATGAAAGTGAAGAAATCATTAAGGATCTCAAAAAGAGTCTTATCCCTGCACCTATACTTACATTCTTGACTTGTGTTGAACCTATTATGGTATAAAATGATGTTTCAAAGAATGTATTAGAATGTTTACTAATGAAAAATGATAAATTGATACCCTACACATAAAGGATGTATCATACCAAGGAGAAAAAAGATCCCACGCATAATCTAGAGTTGGAAATTATGATCATTGCATTGAGAATACGGTTGAATTATACCTATGGGAGAAGTGTGAGATCTATATTGATAATAATATCCTCAAATATATATTCACATAGAATGAGATTTATATGTGGATTCAATGATAATTAGAGATCCTTAGGGATTACGACGACACAATCCACTACCATGCTGTTATGGAGAATAAGGTGGTGGATGCTCTACATAGAAAGGATCCTGAATCAGTACAAGTGATGAGTGTTGAGAAAGAACTAATATTCCAAGATTTGAAAAGTATATAAATTTAAAATTTTATGGAATTATTATCATCAGTCCATTCCCAAATTATTTCTCAACTATCATTTATATAGAAAATAAAATATCCTTAATGAAATGGTGCAGAAATTAAGAAATCATTGGAAGCTATATAAATGGGAAATCCTTTAGGTATAGGTTTGGTGAGGATGGAGTTGTATGTTTTTTTAACATTAATAGGTGTACCATCCGATTCATAGATAAAGAATGATCTACTAAAAAACGTAGATAACTGAACCTTCTATATTCATCTAGGGAGGAAAATATGTATCAAGATATCAAAGAGAAATTTTGAGGGGACAATATGAAAAATGATATAACTGAATATACAAAAAAGTGCATGGTATGTTGGAATGTGAAGGATCAAAGGAAAAGTGTAATGGGATTATGGAACTATTACCCATAACAACATAAAAATGGGAAAATCTCACCATGTAAATTTTCACTTGACATGCAATGACATAAAATAGAAACAATGATATATGGGCTACTATGGATCATCTATCAAAGAAAACTCACTTTAAATAAATTTGAGTGGACATGTAACTATGTCAAATTTTAATACTATAAATTTAATAAGATGTAATGATGGAATTATTATCAATAACTATTTTATCCATCAATCATTCAAGATTCAACTCCATCTTCTATAAAAGTCTCCAACACACTCTAAGAACTGAAATGAACTTAAATATGACCTATCATCCTAAAACTAATATCCACTCTGATAGGACTATTCAAAAACTGGAATCCATGTTTATATCATATTATATGGAAATAAAATAAGAATGGGACCAACATATATCAATGTTCTATTTCTCTCAAAATAATAGTTTCCACTCATGAATTCAAATGGATCCATATGAAGCTCTTTGTTGGAAAAGGTGATGAACACAGGAATGATGGGATGAAGTTAGTTAACTGAAGATGCCAGGACTGGTAGTAGAAAATGATGTGGTGAAGAAGGTGAAACCCATTGGGCATCACTGTTGGATCGAATATGTAGATATATATGTCTATTAGATGGAACAATAAAAGAGGGGGGTGAATTGTAGGTTTAAAAACCTTTGAGTTTTATCAACAAAGAGATTATTTTAAATGATCTTAAACCAATACAAATACAAACACCCTCAATTGTATTGAATATAAATGGTATGGTGTATTGTAATACTAATGTAATGTAAAACAATTGTATTCAAGGTGAACACAATAATCAGAGTAATATAAAGATGGATGATTCTACCTTAAAGCGTATAGAATCAATCAATACAAAATGTAATAGAATGATTGTAATTGAAACAATTACAATTGAATATGTAAAGAAGAAAGGAAACAATACAAATCCCTTTCTAATACAAGTAACAGCAGAAATGTAAAAGTATTACAATTCTTTTAACCCAAGGAGAAGGGTTATCCTTTCACCTAGGATAAAAGGTCTGTCTCACCAACACCTTGGTGAGCCCTCGATACGATGATCGACACGTCTGTCTGCCTATCCCCGGTAGCCCTCGATACGATGATCGGCACGTCTGTCTGCATATCCCCGGCAGCCCTCGATACGATGATCGGACGCACATGGAAGATGAGAGAATTCACAGTGTCTCTCTCTAGAATCTTTGTAGTTCACAGAGTCTCTTCATTCGTTCTCTTTGTTCATCGTTGTTCTCTCAGCTTCAAATGACCTCCTATTTATAGGCCTCGGGTTCCAACGATCATATTGTCTCCAACGGTCATATTGAAACAGAAAGCACGACATTGTTTTGATTAGTTTGTAACTAACTCAATGACATCGTTTTGTTAGGACAAGAGATATATAGAAAAGTAAAACATGAGTATGATTCATATGCAATGAGTGTTTTTTTACTAGGTACCAAAACAAATAATGAACATCTGAATAGCAGAGTCAGTACGATACGATTGATAGAGTCAGTATGGTACGATTGACAGAGTCAGTATGATACGATTGACAGAGTCAGTACGATACGATTGACAGAGTCAGTACGATACGATAGACAGAGTCAGTATGGTACGATACGATAAACATGATAGAATAGAATTGTGATTTCCAAAGCATGATATAGAATACATTTGATATTTCCAAAACATGATGTAAAAGTCAAAAGAGGACTTTTGACTTAACAATCTCCCCCTTTTTGGAAAGCACAACACACAAAATAAATGTAACAAGAAATACTTATCTCCCCCTGAGTTATTGAAAACTCTTCTGAATAAGAAATTGAATACAACTAACTCCCCCTTAGGTATGGACTTTCCTAAGGATTGTATTCGTAGATTTTCCTTAAGAATGTTGTATTGAATTCTTCCCCTTTATAAAACATTCTCCCCTTTTGTAAACATTCTCCCCCTTTGTGATTTACAAAAAGAAAGGAGTAATCATGAATTGTCTGAAAGAGTTAGTAAAGCAATACAAGACAATGGATAAAAGAAAAGGATCATAAAAGTCATTACAAAAGAAAGACAAATTCCAAAGGAAAAAAATACAACAATCATTTGTTTTCTCTTTCCTTCTCCTTCTTTATAACCTCATGATGAACAACTTTCATCTTCTTGATTTCCTTCTTGTCTTCATAAATTGATTCACCCATAGTTTTGAGAAGCTCTTGTTGGTCCGCAAAAATCTGATCTTGATTTCTGATAGTCTCCTCCTGGACTCTGATTACATCTTCAAGGGTATCAATTCTGTTTTGCAAATTCTTGTTATCTTTGTATAACACAGAATTTTGATTCTTCAGCAAAACCATTTCATCTTTGAAAGATGAAACCTTCAAGAATTCAGATTGAAAAACATTCATTTTCTCTTGCAAATCTTTCACTGAAGGAACATCGGCTCTTTGAGAAGACAAAACATTTAACCTTTCAACCGTTTCTCTATCAAGCTTATTGAATGAAATTGCAAGCTCATTTGATAACCTTCTTATATCTTCAATAGCAATTTCATGATCATTGATTGAGCTCTCTGTTTTGTACGACCACTTGGTCATCTTATTACATGCCTTTTTATGAGCAACTGAGTTTTCTGATAGAACTTTCAAATCGGCTTCTACTGACAAAACTTTCTTCCTCAATTCTTTTACAGAGACAAACATCTTCTTTTTATTGTCAGTAATAAAATCAATCTTCCCTTCCAGCCTTGGGAAATAATGAATGGTTTTCTCAACCCTTCTCAAAACATGAACAATGTAATCACTTTTCTTGAGAGAGATTATATGTTCTGAATCAGTATCTTCATCGTACGATGGTAGTTCATACGATCTGCTTAAGTCAACAACTGGCTGTTTTCCTTTCGCTTTTTCTTTCTGTTTTCTTTCTTCTTCCACTTTGTCACTAATGACAACAACTTTATCAGAATGAGAGGATTGACCACCTTTCCTTTCTTGAAAAGACATTTTGTCCGGAGATTGTGCTTGATCGGAATGAGGGGTTTGTTGAACACCTTCAATAAGCTTTTGAACCGATTCATCTCTACTCTTATTTGAATTTTGAAGAAATTCTATGAGAAAGTCTCCTTCTTCTTATTCTACTCCTTCTATCTCTTCCATCACTTGTTTTTGTTTTCCTTTCTCAGGGAGACTCTGTAAGATGGGATCTTGGTGCACTTCTTCTGTTAGTTGGGCACTAGAATCCTCAACCACTTTCAAGACTTTAGAGACATCAAAGTCCTGAGCCTTTCTTTTTAAAATTACCTTCTTCTTCTTTTTAGCCTGAAGGTTTTCTTCTACCCTTACTCTTTCTGCAAAAGCCTCAGCAGGGTCAAGACCAAACTTCGAATCACATTCCTTTCTCTGTTCCTTATCCTTTCTCCATTTTTTTACAACTTCCTTACTGTACCTTGGCTTCTTCTTCGGCTTTGAACTGGTTTGTGGATCAGACTTTTGAGTAACACCGGTAGATTGAATGTCTTTGGCTGGCATAGGTGCCGATTGATTCTGAGCCAATTCAGCTTCTATATCTCTGAAAAAAAGTTTTGAATTCGGATCAAAACAAACATTCAGCTTTTTCATTGTACTCTTATTAATCCATGAGGGCTTCAAATACATGGGGTTTCCATTCAAAGGAATGTTACAAAACTTCATACTCTCAAGAATGAAATTCGTAAGGATAGCTGGATACATAATCATCTGGGACTTAATCCCTCCTGTCTTGACATTCTTAATGGTTTCAAAAACATACCCCATGAAATTTACTTTTCTTATATTCACAAGATAGTCAAGCATGAATATATCAGAAACTTTCAGAGTTTCCCTATCCCCTTTCATTGGGATAAGAAAACCTTGCATCCATAAAGTGACAAAACGATTGTCCGGAGAAAGATGAGACACTTTTCTCTTTTCCTCATTAATTACAAAAAAATGATTTTCAGCACTTTCTCTATTAAACGTACCAACTTCCTCTGGTAGTTTGTGAGATGGACAGAAAGAATCCCCTTCTACAAAAACATTCAGAAAATGTGCCGCTTGTTTCACAGACATAGACAATTTTCTATCGTACACATCGAAGTTTATAGTCATATCTTTGTCGAAAGAAACGGTTTTGTAAAACTGACAAACATCATCAAAAAGAACCGGATCTTGAAAATCAGTCTTTTCAACACACAGATGTTCCCATCCTTGAAAAAAAATGATCCTCCTGATTGTGGAATCGTATGTATCGAAAAATTCTCGAGATACTAACCTTTCTCTGTTAAAGTCTTTCCTTGTAAATGTATTTGAAGACATTTTGGCGGGTGTATTAGCCGAGGATTGAGACAAAATGGTGATGCCGATGAGAAGATCGTACGATGATTTATAGCTGGTGGAGCAGAGCTTCGCCTCAAATCCTGAAAATTAAATGTGGGTTTGGGGAGGGGAGGGGGGCTATTTATAGGCGATAAAAGGGTGACCGTTGATCTTCTACGGTCGAAAAAGGATGACCATTGATCTTCTACGGTCAGGATTAGATAAAACCAGATAAATGGTTTGGTTTAAAACAAAGGAAAAAAAATTTAAAAAATGAAAAAAAATACCTGTCGGAGAACATAAGGTAATTGTTGGTTTTGATAGAAATCAAAATAAAATACAATCGTAAGGAAAAAAACATCATCATGCCGATGGAAAACAAATTCATTACTATGAACTAACCATACGATAGAAAACAATCTTGTTACCATGAACCTACAGTACGATGGAAAACAATCTCAATACCATCATCGGTCGATATAATACTATTGATACGATGGAAAAGATATTCAATACTATCATCGGTCGATACAAAACTATTGATTGACTGGTACGATGGAAAAGAAAGTCAATACCATCATCGGTCCATACAGTACTATTGATTGACTGATACGATGGAAAAGAAATTCAATACCATCATCGGTCGATGGTAAATGATACTATAAAACTGTCAATACGATAAACAGGAAAAAAAATGAAACGATAAAACTGTCAATATGATAAACAGACGAAAAAAATGAATGATATGATAAAATTGTCAAAACGATACACAGAAAAAGATACACATATTGAGAGAGTAAATAGATAAAGATCATAAGATAAAAATAAACATAAATACATAGAAAGAAATTTCCTCCCCCTTTCTACGAGGAGTTTCTTACTATTAGGAGAGATGTAAAACAGGAAGTAGATATGAATGATTATTTTAATGTGATCATTCCTAGCTTCTGTTTTATAAATTCAAATCTATCGGAAGGTAAAGGTTTTGTAAAAATGTCAGCAAGTTGTTCTTGCGTTCCGATGAATTGTAAAACAATATCTCCTTTTTGTGTGTGATCCCTAAGAAAGTGATGTCTAACATCTATGTGTTTTTCACGTGAGTGATGTGCTGGGTTTTTACTAAGAGCTATGGCGCTTGTATTATCACAAAGAATTTGAGTTTTGGAAAAACTCAAACCATAGTCAGTGAGTGTGTGCTGCATCCACAAAACTTGAGCACAACAACTTCCAGCTACTACATATTCAGCTTCAGCAGTGGAGAGTGCTACTGAGTGTTGTTTCTTGCAGGACCAAGAAACAAAAGAATCTCCTAATAAACGACATGTTCCAGATGTACTTTTTCTATCCATTCTACAACCACCAAAGTCAGCATCTGAAAAACTTTTTAAAACAAAATCATTTCCAGAAGAGTAGAAAAGACCTAAATCCATAGTGTCTTTTAAATACCGAAAGATTCTCTTTACGGCTTTTAAGTGAGACTCTTTTTGATTAGATTGATATCTTGCACATAAGCATACAGAAAACATCATGTCGGGTCGACTAGCTGTCAAGTATAGCAAAATCCCTATCATACCTCTAAAATTTGTTTGATCTACTGGTTTCCCAGTTTCATCAAGATCAATAGTATTTGAGGTACCAATTGGGGTGTTAATAATTTTATTTTTTTCAAATCCATACTTTTTGAGTAAGTCTTTAATATACTCATGCTGATATATATAAGTTCCTTCTGGTTTTTGAGAAATTTGAAAACCAAGAAAGAATGTTAACTCACTCATCATACTCATTTCAAACTCATATTTCATTAAATTTGCAAAAGAAACAGTTAAATATTTCTGAGTTGATCCAAATATGATGTCATCAACATAGATTTGGACAATCAAAACATTTTTGTTTTCCATTTTGATAAAAAGAGTTGGATCTGCTGTACCTTTTTTAAAATTGTTTTGTAAAAGAAATCATGTGATTCTATCATACCATTCTCTAGGGGCTTGTTTAAGACCATATAGAGCCTTGGTAAGTTTAAAAACATGATCAGGATGTTTTGGGTCTTGAAAACCCGGAGGTTGTTCGAGAAAAACTTCTTCTTGAACAAAACCATTTAGAAAAGCACATTTGACATCCATTTGAAATAGTTTGAATTTGAAATATGCTACGAAGGCTAATAGAATACGAATAGATTCAAGTCTAGCTACAGGAGCATATGTTTCTTCATAGTCTATTCCCTCTTGTTGATTATAGCCTTTAACAACAAGTCTTGCTTTATTTCTTACAATGATTCCATTTTCATCACATTTGTTTCTGAAAACCCATTTTACACCAATCACAGTTGTTTCTTTAGGTCTATCAACTAAAGTCCTGACTTGATTCCTTTCAAATTCATTTAGTTCATCTTGCATTGCTTTGATCCAATCATTATATCCTAAAGCCTCACTTGGACTTTTAGGTTCAAATTGGGAAATAAAAGCAAGATGTTCTATTTCATTTCTTAATGAATTTCTGGTCCTTACAGGTTGATTTATATCACCAATGATGTTATCACTGGGATGATTCCTGAGAAACAATTGATTTGGGTTTTGTAAAACTTGTTCATCAACATATGGTAGAATGTCTTCTGTGGTAAATGTTTCAGGAATACTTTCTTGAACATTTTCCTTTTCAGAGTAATCCTCTACTAATGGTTGATAAACATTTTTAGAAAACACATCCGAGGATGTAGGATTGGGTTGATTGAAAACAAAAGGGTTAGTTTCATCAAATTTTACATGTACTATTTCCTCAATAGTAGAAATGTTTTTATTGAAAACTCTATAAGCCTTAGAGGTTGTAGAATAGCCTAGAAAAATTCCTTCATCAGATTTTGGTGCAAATTTGTGTAGATTATCTTTTGTATTCCGAATGAATACTTTGCATCCAAAAACATTAAAGTATGAAACATTAGGTTTTCGGCCAGTCTATAACTCATAAGGAGTTTTATTAAGAAATGGTCTAGTTGAAACACGATTTATAGTATAATAGGCAGTACTAACAGATTCAGCCCAAAAGTTCTTAGAAATTGAGTATTCACTCAACATGGTTCGAGTCATTTCCTGAAGAATACGATTTCTTCTTTCAAAAACACCATTTTGCTGAGGAGTTCTTGGAGCTGAGAAATTGTGAGTAATACCTTTCTTACTACAAAACGTTTCAAAATCTGAATTTTGAAATTCACCACCATGATCACTATGAATAGTTATCAATGGTAGGTTTTTCAAATTTTTAACTAGGGATCTAAAAGTTTTGAAATAGGAAAAGGCTTCTAATTTATTTGTGAGAAAGTAGACCCATGTAAATCTAGTAAAGTCATCAACTAATACCAATACATAGTATTTGCCTCCAATGCTTCCAGATTGTGAAGGACCAAACAGATCCATATGCACAAGTTGTAATGCATTAGAAGTTGAAACTTCATTAATTGGTTTAAAGCTAGTTTTATGTTTCTTTCCAAATTGACAAGGATCACAGACTTTTGAAGAATCATATCTAAGATCCGGTAGCCCTTTTACAAGTCATTTCTTTGAGAGTTTTCTTAGGTTTCTCATATTACAGTGTCCTAGTATCCTATGCCATAGCCACGATTGGTCTTCTATTGCACTTAAGCAAGGTAATTTTTGGTTCCTAAGGTCTTCTAAGTTAATAGTGTAAACATTCTCTTGCCTATGGGCAGATTATAACGACCCATACTTTACATACATTGTTAATACTTCAAAATTGAAGCACACTTATTACAACATATGACAAAACCACAAAGGACCGTATAGGTATAGTGTCTTTAGAAACTGGGAAACATAAACAACTGGTTCATAAATCTTCTACAGTGTCTCCCATTTATTTCATCATATCTAGGGTCCCATTTAGCATATTCTACTTAATATCCATCTTCATGACCTGGGGAAAAGAAAACCTAAAAGGGTGAGCTCAAATGCTCAGCAAGGGCAAATAAAGGAAATAAAAATCATATCATATCTTTTTGAAAATCATAACCTGCAAAAGAGATCATAATATCTTAACATGGAATAAATCATAGAAATGAAAATGAGATCCCCATAATCATAACATGAAACTTTAAACTTTGTGGCATGCACACATAATCATGGAAAATCATTTCTTGTTAGTCATGACTCATTGCCAAGACTATCTTAGTGGACAAAGTCCCTTTCTGAACCGAGTCACCCTCGTTCCAGTCCTGTTTCACTGAAACGGTATAACCTACCGTTCCAGCCATGTCTATCTCATGAGATATAAAATCTTTACCCAATGCATTGGAGGAAGATATAGGTCCCACCCATCTTATAATGAATCCTTTCTTATGTGTGCCACATAATCATAAACCATACATCATAGCGTAACCCATGTAATGAAAATGGGATTCTTAAACAACATGACATCATAAAACAATTCATATAAGATAAAGAAATTCATAAAAATGTTTCCATCACAACATAATCAAATCCATGTAATAATAGGGATAAAAACAGAACCCTTTTATTATCTTAGATGGAAAATAATTTTGATAAAATACTTGAACTCCATTCTTGAAGAAAATATCATTTCTACTTCAAAAACATTTTTCCTTTCATAACATGTCATACGACTTTAAAATATAAGAAGTTGATTAAAAATAAACTTGAAAACTTGTAAAGGAATCTTCTTGGAAATAATGTTTTAAAAATCCATTCATGCCGTATAAGTTTAAAAAAACATTCTTCGTACTTTTGTCGGAAAAGTCAAAAAGTACCTCGTACGAGAAAAGATTCCTTTCATAGATATTACTAAAAACTCACCGAAAGGTAAAAATGGATTTAAAAAATTTTAGGTGGATGGAAATAATATTACATATTGATGAAACATGGATGTGGATAATAAAATACACCCCAGTAAATACTTACGAATAAACAATCTCGGATAAAAATGAGATTGTGATATTTCCCTTACCTTTGGTCCAATTTGCTTTGTACGTGTCCGAAACTCCTGTATAATGGTTTAAATAATGTTATTGACTTATTCCAGAATCATACATATTGATATGATATAATATATGGTCATATTCTTAGCTTCTTGTTAGTAATATTTCATTGTTACTTGTTACTCGGGTCTTTATTGACTTTTGTTCTTTTGCGTGTTTTGCCGAATAAATTCTTATTTTTCTTTTAAGGTTATAGATACCTTATATACAGAATGGTATTAGTGTAACATATATCATATTTATTCATTCAATTCATTTATATAATTATTATGTAATGATGATCATGTAGAACGAGTCGCTTCACATCGTGGAGACGGTATTCCGTACGTACGCACGAGTGATGAAATCGTTACTATGATCGTGGAATTGTATTGGAGTATATATATATATATTATTTCAGTATCAATATTACTTTATAATAATCATAAATAGTTACTCATTACACCATTATACCCATCCTTGTAAAGTGATGGTGGAAAATAGATTACACCACGGCGTGGAGACGGTATTCCGTACGTACGCACGCGCGGTGATTTCATTTTTCCATAGGATGGATAGAAGGTGAATTATTGTTGTTTCATATTTATAATAACATATAATTATGTAATTAATACTTATGTTATTACTTTATCATGAAACAACTAAAGAAGAAGAAGTTGAAGAAGAAAGAAATTGAAAAGATCGGTAATGGATATTACCTCTTCTTTGGAACGCTTCTTTGAATCCTCCACTTAGGGAACTAAGATTGGCATTTGAAAAGACCAGGACCTCTAGGATTATTCTAGGGAAGTGGAGAGGAGAAAATGGCAGGGGTTGGCCGAGATTGAGTGCTCAAATTGGTGTGAGGAGGAGGGGGAGGAGGTGCCCTTTTATAAGGGAGGAGAGGGGCACCTTAGGAATATCTCAAAATATTATTTTATATTAATGTCAAAAATCGGTTTATAATGGTTCCAAAGGGTCTTATTTCGAAGCTAAAGTGGGTAAGGGTCGAAATCCTATCAACCAATAGGATTTAGACAAGTTTAGGTTATTAATTTAACCTTATCAATTAGATTTAACTCTAAGTTAAATAATTTAACTTTTACCATGTCTTTTTGTTTTCTTTCACTATATGGTTAATACACTAACTATAACATGCCAAACGAACCCCAAATTGTTTATTATTAATATATATATCCTTATCTAAGTCATTTTGCCGAACCTTAGATTTTTAGGAATAAAATAACAATTAATAATATAATATTTGATTTAAAAACTATTTTGTGTCAATTTTGACACTATTTGATATATGATTTTTGTGAAAGTCATAACAGAATTATATGTTCGAACCAAGTTGATTAAATCAACAATAATATATCATAGTAACCTATAAAAGTTATTTAATTCATAAAAAGTCTGAAATTACATTTATTTTGGTGTTTATAACATCAATTATGTCAATATTTCATAAATAAGATAATTACTTCATCATAATTGTGTCATAAATAAATTAAATTATTTAATGTCTAAAAATTATAAATAAAATACCATTATGTAGGAAATCTTTTTAGCTTTCTAATGAATATTTATAGTCGAATTTATCTTATTTATAACCCCATATTAAAAATTATTTACTTATTAAACTTTGATTTTAACTATTTTAACCCTTCTTTAAATAAATTAATAATAAATGTCCTAATCTAACCCAAGTGGGCCTAAATGGTCATATTTTATTCATAAGGTTGTTTTTGGTCTAATTACACTTATCCAATAGAATTAGGACATGTGTTAGGGTAATAGTAATATCATATTTACCCATAGTTACCCTATTTACTATTAACCGCGGTAAAAAAAGTAAAAAGTTACTATTCACCAAAAAATTATTTTTATCTCATTGAACCACATTTTACTTACTGATATCAATCGTGTCTGTCGGATTTTCGAAATTCCATTCACAGAAGCGGAAAAATTAATTTTTATGCAAAATTCAGTTTTTAACCTACCACTTAGTGGTTTCACTATTCATCAAAAATTGAAAGTTTTCAGAAAAATACCAAAATTTCACCCTAGGATAATTTCGGTATTCCTAATCCAAAAATGAAGTCCATTTTAAAAAAATAAAATTAATAAAATTTCAAAAAGTGGTTATTACTATTCATAACGG
Organism: Viscum album; assembly: GCA_963277665.1. NCBI lineage: Eukaryota > Viridiplantae > Streptophyta > Magnoliopsida > Santalales > Viscaceae > Viscum > Viscum album. Next base: position 1,072,665,371 of record OY728140.1, on the reverse strand, counting down.
CTAGTTTTAATAATATTTTAATAGCATATCGTTGTTTAGTGAAACTCGGTATTGCGTACGACGCAAGCTATCGAGGAAGGTCGTGATTGCGTGTAAAGTAAGCCAAGCTAGTATGTAGTGAAAGATTCCTTTGATGATATATAAAAAACAAAATATTACTCATAAAAATCTCGGGTGTTACATTCTACCCCCCTTAAAAAGAATTTCTCCCTCGAAATTCGTCACTTTGTAACAAACAGATGTGGATACTTCTCCCTCATCATATCCTCAAGCTCCCATGTAGCTTCTTCAAGTTGGTGGTTCCTCCATAAAACTTTCACCAATCGAGTGGTCTTGTTTCGTAGAACTTTTTCGCTATGATCCAGAATCTCTATCGGTTGTTCTTCATATGAAAGATTTTGCTCCAGCGGTACAACTTCTGAGCTGAGTACATGTGAAGGATCAGGTATGTACTTTCTCAGGAGAGATACATGGAACACATCGTGAACTTGAGAGAGATTCGGTGGAAGCGCCAATCGGTAAGCTACCTTCCCAACACGATCCAGTATTTCGAAAGGACCGATATATCTAGGGCTCAACTTCCCCTTCTTTCCAAATCTCATAACCCTCTTCTAGGGAGATATTCGTAAGAACACTTTATCACCCACTTCAAACTCTAGGTCTTTTCTTCAGTTGTCGGCATAACTTTTCTGTCGACTCTGAGCTGCTCTTATATGTTGTTGAATAGATCTATCCTTTTCTGCCATTTCATCAACGAGATCAGGTCCTAACAGCTTTCTTTCCCTAACTTCATCCCAGCAAGTTGGAGTCCTGCATTTCTTTCCATAGAGAGCTTCATAAGGAGCCATCTGAATACTGGAGTGAAAGCTATTATTATAAGAAAATTCCACCAAAGGTAGGTGTTGATCCCAACCTCCTTTGAAATCCATAGAGCAAGCTCTCAACATATCTTCTAGGGTTTGAATTGTTCTCTCAGACTGACCATCTGTCTGGGGATGATAAGCAGTGCTGAAACTCAACTCTGAATCCAGAGTATGCTGAAGACTTCGCCAGAACTTCGAGGTAAATCTCGGATCCCAATCAGATATAATAGAAAGTGGTACTCCATGAAATCTTACCACTTCCTTTACATATATCTTGGCAAGCTGATCTAGAGAGAAATCCTCTCTAATAGCAATGAAGTGTGTAGACTTTATAAGACGATCAACTATGACCCAAATAGCATTATTGCCTTTGGATGTTTTAGGAAGTCCTGTGACAAAGTCCATAGTGATGTTTTCCCATTTCCATTCGGGTATGGGTAATGGTTGTAACATCCCCTTAGACTTCTGTCTCTCAGCTTTAACTTGTTGACAAACCAAGCATCGAGAGACATATTCAGCAACATCTCTTTTCATGCCATCCCACCAGAAGTACTCTTTCAGGTCCATATACATCTTCATGCTTCCAGGATGAATAGTGAATGAAGAACTATGAGCCTCATCCAGCAGCTCCTTCTTTAATTCAGGGATGGGAGGAACACAAACCCGATTCCTGAACTTTATTATCCCATCACAATCAAGGTTGAATTCAGGAACATTTCTCACCTTTTTTTGTAACTCGACATCTTCTTTCTGTGCCTCCTTAATCTTCGCATGTATAGATGGTTGGACATTCATTTGAGAAAGATATGATTTTTCCCCTTCCATTATAATTCCAAGATCCATCCTTTGTAAATCCATAAATATTGGATCCTTTGTGATCCTCATCATGGATAAACTAGCATGGTCTTGTCCACTTAATGCATCTGCCACCTTGTTTGCTTTCCCAGGGTGGTAATGGATTGAGCAGTCGTAATCCTTAATCAGCTCCAACCATCTTCTTTGACGCATATTCAAATCCTTTTGTGTGAAAATATACTTTAAACTTTTATGATCAGTATAAATATCACACCTTTCACCATAAAGGTAATGCCTCCAAATCTTTAATGCAAAGATTACCGCAGCCAACTCCAAATCATGAGTTGGGTAATTTTGCTCATGGATTTTCAACTTTCGTGAGGCATAAGCTATCACCATATCATTTTGCATAAGAACACACCCCAATCCCTTCTTGGATGCATCACTGTAGATCACAAACCTTTCTCCACTACAAGGCAGTGTGAGCACAGGTGCACTGGATAACCTTCTTCTCAACTCCATGAAATTCTCTTCACATTCCTCTGTCCAAACAAACTTAACTCCTTTCCGAGTCAACTTGGTGAGTGGATTAGATAATCGTGAAAAATCCTTTACAAAACGTCGACAATATCCAGCCAAACCAAGAAAACTTCGGATCTCAGTTACTGCTGTTGGTCTTTACCATCTTTTGATAACCTCTGTTTTTGCTGGATCCACAGATATCCCCTCTTTTGAGATTATGTGACCCAAAAATGTAACTTTTTGAAGCCAAAATTCACACTTGGTAAATTTGGCATAAAGCTTCTCCTTTCTCAGGGTCTTCAATATAATTCTCAAGTGATCTTCATGCTCTTCCTTGCTCTTTGAATAGAAAAGAATATCGTCTATAAAAACTACCACAAATTGATCAAGATAGTCTCTAAAGACTCTATTCATTAGATCCATGAAGATAGCAGTGGAATTAGTAAGACCAAATGGCATCACTATAAATTCATAGTGTCCATACCTTGTACGGAAAGTCGTCTTTGGTATATCCTCCCTTTTGACACTTAATTGATGATACCCTGAACGAAGATCAATCTTCGAAAAGTATTGAGCTCCGCGTAGTTGGTCAAATAAGTCATCAATGCATGGGAGAGGATATTTTTTCTTGATAGTGATCTTGTTAAGTTCTCGATAATCAATGCAGAGTCTCATTGATCCATCTTTCTTCTTAACAAATAGAACAGGTGCTCCCCAAGGTGACGCACTAGGGCATATGAATCCCTTATCAAGATTCTCTTGGAGTTTCTTCTTCAATTCCTGCAACTCAATTGGGGCCATTCTATAAGGTGTCTTTGAAATTGGAAAAGCGCCCGGTACGAGTTCTATTGAAAACTCAACTTCACGATTTGGTGGAAGACCCGGTAATTCCTCCGAAAATACATCATCAAACTCCCGTACAATGGGCATATTCTTAATCGTGAGTTTCTCACCAACCATTTGAGAGAAATAAACTTCATTTAGTAGCATCAATACCCATAAGATGGAAGAAATTTCCACCGGAAGGTTATGTTCTGTAGCGACTCGGGTTTTTGGCCCTGTCAGACTCTGGAATATTTCTACGAATAATTCCAGAGCTAGGCGCGAAGACGGCGTGCGATTCTGAGGCCCAGTGTGCCCGGAATTAATTTTATAAAAATATTAAGTATTTTTTTATACTATGCACGTGGCGGGGGTGTGATATCTCCTAAACGGTAGCTCAGAATGGGAATATGATGGCACGGTTGCGTCCGGAACGTGCCGTTTACCCTAGGCGGGGTGTAAACTTTGCGGGCGCGGGCCTGCGGTGAGAAACGCCACCAGGGGCTTTTCCGTAAATAAGTAGCAAGTTAGTGTGCGAGTGTCAGCTCGAATAACTTCTGAACGGAGTCTCGGATGGAAAATCTGAGACTGCCGTTGAGTTCAGAACGATGCGTTTACCCTAGGGGTGACCTTACTTTTGTTCGCATCGGGCGTCGGGTCCGAGGCAAGTTTGGCGCCGGCGGGCGGCTGATATAAATATCAGCGCCCCCCCCCCCCCCCCTTTATCGTTCTTCGTCGTTCTTCGCCGTTCTTCGCCGCCACTCTGCCGAATCGAGCCAACGGAGCGCCCACATGCTCAGAATTCGACGGCGGACGTTCCAGGAGCGCGCATCGGAAGCTCTGGAGCGCAGATATGAGGCAGAACGTCGGCGTTTCGCCCGCGAGGTAGGCGGTTTAAGTTTTACAATCCCAGATCCCGTTTTTGTGTTGTTTTTCTTCAAATTTTCATATGGGTTGTATAGTTCGGGTCCCGAGCTTTCCAAAACATGTTTCGGATCTGAATTTGGAGCACTGGGGTGCTCCCGGTGGCTCCCGGAAGTTTTCCGGCGAAAACCCAGTTTTCTGGAGGCGACCATGGCGGAATCCGGCGACGGCGCGGCGGCGCGGCGGCGGTTTCCGGTGGTGGCGGAGGCGGCGCGGCGGAGTCCGGCGGCGGCGCGGTTGTTTCCGGCGACCCTGCGGTGGTCCGGCCAGTTTGTTCCGGGGGTTCTTTAAACCCCCGTAACTCGCAAACCGTAACTCCGATTTACGAGCCGTTTGCGGCGACGCGCTCCTTGCGTCGAGACAGACCTTTTGATCTCACTTTGGGGGTTTAAGGGTTCGGGATCGTGGCCCGGGAGTTAGAAACGTCGTATAAAATAATATTATTTTATTATTTTACGACTTCGGGCCGTTGTAACTTCTACCCGGAGCGTCCGATTGACGTGCCGTCAGTGGCGTTGTGACCCTGATGGTACGACGGAATTTTTGAGATGGTTTCCGGGTGTTAGGACTGAGAACGGGGTGCGGACCCCCCGAGGCCAGGTTTTGGCGTTTGCGGAGAAACGCAGCTTTTGCACCAGGAGTCCGATTTTGGCAGATGAATAGTCGATCCTGTGTGTTTTTCCGAGAGGATCGCAATGGTGCGTTCTGTTCGATGAGTTTCGGAATCCAGGCGTGGGCCCCACCCGAGCTGGCCTTCAGTGAATAGTACCTTTTTCACCGGGTGTCCGTTTTGGGTGAGCGAGTAGTCGATTCCGCTTGTTTTTCCGAGGGAATCGCCGTGGTGTGATCCTCTCGATGGGTTCCGGGATCGTTGTGTGGGCCCCACACGAGCTAGCTACGGTGAATAGTGCCTTTTTCACCGTTGCTCCGTTTCAGGCGAGTAAACAGCCTATCCTGCGTGTTTTTCCGCGTGGAACGCGATGGTGGCCTCAGTTTTGGCTTCGGAGGTGCGCAGTGTGGCTTTGGGGCGAGTCGCTCGGGTTAGCGATGTTTGGACCAACAGTGGTTGAGGGTTCTCCCTTGGTTCGTTCCTACGAGGGTTCGTGTGGTATCACAACCTTCGTATGGGTTTGTGATCCTCTCGATGGGATGTTTAAACTGTTAGAGTTGTGGTATCCCTCCGGTGGGCCCGAAGTGGATCCTCTAGCATCTTTACCCTAGATCGGGTTCTTGGTATCGCTGTGACCACTTATTCACGGGCAGTGATCCCCTATCTAGCAGGTTAACTCCGTAGGGTTTGTGGCATCATCGGGAATATGATCCCCTACGCGGTGGGTCATGCATAGTAGGGTTGTGGCATCATCGGGTTTACGATCCCCTACTCAGCATGATGTTTATAGTAGGGTTGCGGCATCGTTGGTTATACGATCCCCTACTCAGCGCTTGGTGTCGGTAGGGTTGCGGTATCGTTGGTTATGCGATCCCCTACTCAGCGCGTGGTTTCGGTAGGGTTGTGGCATCATCGGTTCGATCCCCTACATCGCGTGTTATACCAGATAGGGTTCCGGTATCATCATGACCATCTTTATATGGGCGATGATCCTCTATCTGAGTGTGGAGCTTCTGTCGAGCGCCAGATCGGGTTGTGGCATCCCCCAGCGGATCCTGGGTGTGATCCCCTATCTGTGAGAACTACGTATGCCAGATCGGGTCTTGGTATCCCCCAGCGGACCCTGGGAGTGATCCCCTATCTGTGAGCTACGTATACCAGAGTGGGTCATGGTATCCCCTAGCGGACCCTAGCGGCGATCCCCTATCCGAGGAGTTTGGTGGTTATGGTGTTTCAGCGATGTTTCCTCAGTGATGCTATCCGACGAGCGTGGTCTCACGGGTGAGCGTCTGAGATGTTTGCGAGTAACCCGATGGAGTGTATCTCTCGGATGAGTGTCATCTGGTATGACAGTGTTCGTGGTGTACTCTCCTGGTTGTGGACAGTTGTTGGTGATGAGGTCGGTACCTCTTGTGGCTTTGTGGCGTGAGCTGTGTATATCTGGATTGTTCAAGGTGTATGTATGGGCATACACCTGAGCTGAGCTGACTAGTTGTGTTTAGCCGAGGATGGTCACGAGATGGAGTTTCTCTCTCGTCTGGGTTCCCTCTGGCTGGGTTGAGCGGACTGTTGCCTTTTAGTTGCTCCCTTGGGTTTTGGGTTTTTGGGGTGCCTACTGAATATGTTTATACTCACCCCTGCACGGGCATTTCCCGCACATGTTTGTGTCTTGTGCAGACAACAGACCTTTTGACGGAGTCCCAGGAGGACCCAGAGCAGGCGGAGCTTAGTGAGCGAGTTGACCGGGGTGTTTACCGGAGCTGTGCCGAGGGAGCTTTCCGGCGGGTGTTGTGGCAGCGTTCCCCTTCTTCAGAGCAGGTTGGATACGCTTTTGTGTTTTCTTTTGGTGGGCCCTGTTTTGCCCTTGTACTTTTGTTGTTGCACTCTGGTTTGGATTAGATTGTATGCATGCATTTACTTTCTAGTTTCTATATCTCTGCACTGTTGCATGGAGGTGTTTGTGGGTGCGTGTGTACAGGTACTTTAGGCTAATGCCTCCCATGTGTGTGATAGCCTACTCAGCGTTGGTCGCCAGCCCCTGGCCTATTGGAGGCGGGCTTGGGGAGTCGCAGATCGAGCCCCGTTGGGTCGGGTCGTGACAGAGTGGTATCAGAGGAGGTTCCACCTTTGGGATCTCAGAGCGTAGCTGGTCTAGCTGTGAGCTTGGTTTGGGTTGCATAGCGGCAGTGTTAGGATGTTTCGAGTTCGACTTTCAGGCCAGGGACTCCAGTGTTGGTGCGGCGGCCGACGTATCCATACACCAGGACTCTGATAACCTTCCTTTTGACTCGGGACATTCGTACACTAGTCGCGGGGACATCATGGTACATGCATCATATAGGACTGGGTTTTTGGTTTTTCCTTGTCCTTCTTGAGTCAGCTCTCCAGATATACTCTTTGACTGTGGTGTGTCTTGAATGTATTTCAGGATGCCTCCACGATGACAACCAGCAAGGGTTCCGCAGCAGGATTGTGCTGATGACCCGCCCCGTGTAGTGGCCGTGGAGCAGGGCGCAGGTTCTGAGGTTGCACCTCCAGGTTGTCTGCCAGTTGAGCCACCACCTGTCGAGCAGCTGGTTGTGTCGGCGGTGCAGGACGAGGTTGCACGCAGGCTGAGTGCGTTGCACAAGTTCCAGAGGCAGCGACCTCTGAGGTTTTGGGGTGATCCAGACCCCCAGGCAGCTGATGACTGGCTCGAGGCAGTTACTCGAGTTTTCCGCCTAGTGAGGACTCCTCCTGATCAGATGGTGGTCCTAGCGGCGAGCCTTCTGCATGGTTATGCCGGGAGATGGTGGAGTTTGGTGACGCAGTCCCATGACGAGGAGACGCTCACGTGGGCAGAGTTTGAGTGGCTCTTCAGGGAGGAGTTTTATCCGGTGACACTGAGGTCAGTGCGGATCCAGGAGCTTCTGCAGCTTCGTCAGGAGAGCATGACTGTGTCGGAGTACTCAGCGAGGTTTACAGACCTGTCGCGCTACTCCCTGGATATGGTTCGAGACCCGTTCTTTAGGGCTCGGACCTTCGAGCAGGGCTTACGCAGGGATATCCGAGAAGGTGTGGTTTCCTTGTGCCTGCCCACCTATGCTGGAGTGCTGGAGCGAGCGCTGGTGGTGGAGAGCTTTCTGGCCGAGCAGATCTCGCCTGTTAGTGCTGGGCACTCGAGAGCTGAGACTTCGTCGGTCGGATCGGCATCTGGTAGACGACGTTAGACTCAGGGGTCTGGACGTGGCCGACGATACAGGAGGCGACCCCAGGATGGAGGATCTGAGCCTCGGAGCTCACAGGGCTCGCAGGCCAGTTTTGGTCAGCCGCAGGAGAGGCGGTGTTATGCTTGCGATGGTCGGGGACATATTGCTAGAGATTGTCCGACCCGATGTGCTGCTGAGAGGGAGCCGGACGATGGACCGCCTTGGCAGAGGCAGCGTCTCGAGCAAGGAGGTCCGCAGGGCGGCGGACATGGCGGCGAAGCTGGTGCAGCGGGAGGCGGTGGTAGGCAGTACCAGTTGCCACCACCCCCACCCCCAGGTGGTCCATGCCAAGCTCAGGGAGCTGGTGGTCGAGGGCGAGGACAACTACATGCCCTGGAGGCAGTCGACCCAGAGGCACTGCAGATGGATAGAGGTACGCCTTGTGTCTTTTCTACTTACTATAGTAGTTTGTCAGGCACTGTTTAGTGGTACTCTTTTTTTTTCTTGCTCGAGTTTTGTTCAGGGCGTTGGTAAGACCCTGAGTGGTTGTTGTTGGTGAGCTCGCTGGTGTGTGAGACCCAGTTGAGAGACCAGTCGCTTTCCGTGTGCTTAGGGCTTTTCGGGGACGAAAAGTTCTAAGGGGGGGAGGATGTAGCGACTCGGGTTTTTGGCCCTGTCAGACTCTGGAATATTTCTACGAATAATTCCAGAGCTAGGCGCGAAGACGGCGTGCGATTCCGAGGCCCGGTGTGCCCGGAATTAATTTTATAAAAATATTAAGTATTTTTTTATACTATCCACGTGGCAGGGGTGTGATATCTCCTAAACGGTAGCTCATAATGGGAATCTGAGGTCACGGTTGCGTCCGGAACGTGCCGTTTACCCTAGGCGGGGTGTAAACTTTGCGGGCGCGGGCCTGCGGTGAGAAATGCCACCAGGGGCGTTTCCGTAAATAAGTAGTAAGTTAGTGTGCGAGTGTCGGCTCGAATAACTTCTGAACGGAGTCTCGGATGGAAAATCTGAGACCGCCGTTGCGTTCAGAACGATGCGTTTACCCTAGGGGTGACCTTACTTTTGTTCGCATCGGGCGTCGGGTCCGAGGCGAGTTTGGCGCCGGCGGGCGGCTGATATAAATATCAGCGCCCCCCCCCCCCCCCTTTATCGTTCTTCGTCGTTTTTCGCCGTTCTTCGCCGCCACTCTGCCGAATCGAGCCAACGGAGCGCCCACAAGCTCAGAATTCGACGGCGGACGTTCCAGGAGCGCGCATCGGAAGCTCTGGAGCGCGGATCTGAGGCAGAACGTCGGTGTTTCGCCCGCGAGGTAGGAGGTTTGAGTTTTACAATCCCGGATCCCGTTTTTGTGTTGTTTTTCTTCAAAGTTTCATATGGATTGTATAGTTCGGGTCCAGAGCTTTCCAAAACATGTTTCGGATCTGAATTTGGAGCACCGAGGTGCTCCCGGTGGCTCCCGGAAGTTTTCCGGCGAAAACCCAGTTTTCCGGCGGCGGCCATGGCGGAATTCGGCGACGGCGCGGCAGCGCGGCGGCGGTTTCCTGTGGCGGCGGCGGCGGCGCGGCGGAGTCCGGCGGCGGCGCGGTTGTTTCCGGCGACCCTGCGGTGGTCCGACCAGTTTGTTCCGGGGGTTCTTTAAACCCCCGTAACTCGCAAACCGTAACTCCGATTTACGAGCCGTTTGCGGCGATGCGCTCCTTGCGTCGAGACAGAACTTTTGAACTCACTTTGGGGGTTTAAGGGTTCGGGATCGTGGCCCAGGAGTTAGAAACGTCGTATAAAATAATATTATTTTATTATTTTACGACTTCGGGCCGTTGTAACTTCTACCCGGAGCGTCCGATTGACGTGCCGTCAGTGGCGTTGTGACCCTGATGATACGACGGACTTTTTGAGATGGTTTCCGGGTGTTGGGACTGAGAACGGGGTGCGGGCCCCACGAGGCCGGGTTTTGGCGTTTGCGGAGAAACGCAACTTTTGCACCAGGAGTCCGATTTTGGAAGATGAATAGTCGATCCTGTGTGTTTTTCCGAGAGGATCGCAATGGTGCGTTCTGTTTGATGAGTTTCGGAATCCAGGCGTGGGCCCCACCCGAGCTGGCCTTCGGTGAATAGTACCTTTTTCACCGGGTGTCCGTTTTGGGCGAGCGAGTAGTCGATTCCGCTTGTTTTTTTCGAGGGGATCGCCGTGGTGTGATCCTCTCGATGGGTTTCGGGATCGTTGTGTGGGCCCCGCACGAGCTAGCTACGGTGAATAGTGCCTTTTTCACCGGTGCTCCGTTTCGGGCGAGTAAACAGCCTATCCTGCGTGTTTTTCCGCGTGGAACGCGATGGTGGCCTCTGTTTTGGCTTCGGAGGTGCGCAGTGTGGCTTTGGGGCGAGTCGCTCGGGTTAGCGATGTTTGGACCAACAGTGGTTGAGGGTTCTCCCTTGGTTCATTCCTACGAGGGTTCGTGTGGTATCACAACCTTCGTATGGGTTTGTGATCCTCTCGATGGGATGTTTAAACTGTTAGAGTTGTGGTATCCCTCCGGTGGGCCCGGAGTGGATCCTCTAGCATCTTTACCCTAGATCGGGTTCTTGGTATCGATGTGACCACTTATTCATGGGCAGCGATCCCCTATCTAGCAGGTTAACCCCGTAGGGTTTGTGGCATCATCGGGAATATGATCCCCTACGCGGTGGGTTGTGCATAGTAGGGTTGTGGCATCGTCGGGTTTACGATCCCCTACTCAGCGTGATGTTTATAGTAGGGTTGCGGCATCGTTGGATATAAGATCCCATACTCAGTGCTTGGTGTCGGTAGGGTTGCGGTATCGTTGGTTATGCTATCCCCTACTCAGCGCGTGGTTTCGGTAGGGTTGTGTCATCGTCGGTTCGATCCCCTACATCGCGTGTTATACCAGATAGGGTTCCGGTATCATCGTGACCATCTTTATATGGACGATGATCCTCTATCTGAGTGTGGAGCTTCTTTCGAGCGCCAGATCGGGTTGTGGCATCCCCCAGCGGATCCTGGGTGTGATCCCCTATCTGTGAGAACTACGTATGCCAGATCGGGTCTTGGTATCCCCCAGCGGACCCTGGGAGTGATCCCCTATCTGTGAGCTACGTATACCGGAGTGGGTCTTGGTATCCCCTAGTGGACCCTAGCGGCGATCCCCTATCCGAGGAGTTTGGTGGTTATGGGGTTTCAGCGATGTTTCCTCAGTAATGCTATCCGACGAGCGTGGTCTCACGGGTGAGCATCTGAGATGTTTGCGAGTAACACGATGGAGTGTATCTCTCGGATGAGTGTCATCTGGTATGACAGTGTTCGTGGTGTACTCTCCTGGTTGTGGACAGTTGTTGGTGATGAGGTCGGTACCTCTTGTGGCTTTGTGGCGTGAGCTGTGTATATCTGGATTGTTCAAGGTGTATGTATGGGAATACACCTGAGCTGAGCTGACTAGTTTTGTTTAGCCGAGGATGGTCATGAGATGGAGTTTCTCTCTCGTCTGGGTTCCCTCTGGCTGGGTTGAGCGGACTGTTGCCTTTCAGTTGCTCCCTTGGGTTTTGGGTTTTTGGGGTGCCTACTGAGTATGTTTATACTCACCCCTGCACGGGCTTTTCCTGCACATGTTTGTGTCTTGTGCAGACCACAGACCTTTTGACGGAGTCCCAGGAGGACCCGGAGCAGGCGGAGCTTAGTGAGCGAGTTGACCTGGGTGTTTACCGGAGCTGTGCCGAGGGAGGTTTCCGGCGTGTGTTGTGGCAGCGTTCCCCTTCTTCAGAGCAGGTTGGATACGCTTTTGTGTTATCTTTTGGTGGGCCCTGTTTTGCCCTTGTACTTTTGTTATTGCACTCTGGTTTGGATTAGATTGTATGCATGCATTTACTTTCCAGTTTCTATATCTCTGCACTGTTGCATGGAGGTGTTTGTGGGTGCGTGTGTACAGGTACCTTAGGCTAATGCCTCCCATGTGTGTGATAGCCTACTCGGCGCAGGTCTCCATCCCCTGGCCTATTGGAGGCGGGCTTGGGGAGTCGCGGCTCGAGCCCCGTAGGGTCGGGTCGTGACATGATCATCCTTGCATTGATAGACGATCGTAGATTGATCTGGAATATGAAATGTGACTTCCCTTCTTTGGCAATTGATATGAGCTCCATGTAGAGAACGCCAATCCATGCCAAGAATCACATCAAATTCCACTAAAGGAAGGATCACAAGATTTGCAGGAAGCACTTTCCGACAACCTTCGATCGGAGAAGAATTATAAACTTTTGATGCGACTGTTGTGCCATTAGGTGTCGTCACAGCTAACTCAACATCTAATTGTTGAGGTAATACGGTGATACCCTTAAATTTTTTTTCAGAAATAAAAGAGTGGGTGGATCCAGAATCAAATTAAACATTTGCTACTTTAGAGTGGATGGTAAGTGTACCTTTCACCACTTCGTTATCGTACTCCACATCGCTGATAGAAATTGCATGTGACTTTCCTTTGTCTTTAGCCTTAAGATTTTGTTGACGTCGACCATCATCATCAACCCTTGGATTTGGGCATTGATTGGCATAATGCCCCATCTCCTTGCACTTGAAACATTGAAGTGTAGTAGGTTCATTCTGCGTATCCCTTCCTTTGTTTTCATCATTAGAAATCTTCTTCCCATTATCGCGGTATTCAAATTCCCGATGACCTTCCTTTCCACATTTAAAAAATTTAGTTGTCCCTTTAAGACAACTCCCTCCATGTTTCTTTCCACACTTTGAGCATAAGGGAAAGTTCATCTTCTTTTCAGTGTGCTCTTTATATTTTCCTTTGAATTCCATCTTCCTCTTCTTATCAAACCCATGTGACTGATGGGTTACTCCAATCTCAATTTCAACTTTGAGAGCACATCGAACGATTTCCTCGTAGCTATTGAAGTCCCTTATGGCTAACGCCCTTAGAAGACTTGGTTTTAAGCCACTAAAGAATCGATCGATCTTACTCTCAGGTTGGATAATAATACCAGAAGCGTACCTTGAGAGTCTTGTAAAATTTGCTTCATAGGTACCAATAGATTCATCGTCCCTTTGCTTCAGTTCAAGAAACTCTTTCTCCATCTTTGTTCGGAGAATACGAGGGAAGTACTTATTGAAAAATAAGTTCTTGAACTCGTCACATTCCATAGACTCAATTTCATCCCTTTGCCTCGTATTCTTAATAAGATTCCACCATTGATCAGCATCTCCTTCCAAACGATACACTGCTAGGATGACTTTATCATGTTCAGAACATTGAAGAACTGAAAATATCTTTTCAGTAGTACTAATCCATTGTTCAGCAACCAATGGATCAGTAGACCCACTGAAAGAAGGTGGACGCTGCCTCATGAAGGATTCAACAGAATGTTGCTCCTTCCTTTGCTCGTTTGGAAGTCCTGCATGATTCATAGCTTGAGGAAGTTGTGTGAGCATGGCTACAAGATTTTGCATTCCAGCTCCCATATCGTTGGGTTGCTCAGGGGGACAATCATTGCATTGCCCATCGCATTCCGCATTAACATGGTTCCTTCGGGTTCCAGCAATTGACTAAAACCAAGAAGAATAGTGTGAGAAACACTAATTATAATAGGAAAACCACATAATCAAGGATAAAATTTCACACTTAAGATTTTATCCTAGTGTATTCATGGCCATTTCTAAAACACTAAGCTTGTGTTCTATGCTTAGACTTATCCTTAGGGTTCTTACTAAGGCCTTCACATCCTAGTTTCGAAAGGTTGACTATACCTTTCCTCTGATACCAACTATAACGAACCATACTTTACAAACATTGTTAATACTTCAAAATTGAAGCACACTTATTACAACATATGACAAAACCACAAAGGACCGTATAGGTATAGTGTCTTTAGAAACTGGGAAACATAAACAACTGGTTCATAAATCTTCTACAGTGTCTCCCATTTATTTCATCATATCTAGGGTACCATTTAGCATATTCTACTTAATATCCATCTTCATGACCTGGGGAAAAGAAAACATAAAAGGGTGAGCTCAAATGCTCAGCAAGGGCACATAAAGGAAATAAAAATCATATCATATCTTTTTGAAAATCATAACCTGCAAAAGAGATCATAATATCTTAACATGGAATAAATCATAGAAGTGAAAATGAGATCCCCATAATCATAACATGAAACTTTAAACTTTATGGCATGCACACATAATCATGGAAAATCATTTCTTGTTAGTCATGACTCATTTCCAAGACTATCTTAGTGGACAAAGTCCCTTTCTGAACCGAGTCACCCTCGTTCCAGTCCTGTTTCACTAAACCGGTATAACCTACCGTTCCAGCCATGTCTATCTCATGAGATATAAAATCTTTACCCAATGCATTGGAGGGAGATATAGGTCCCACCCATCTTATAATGAATCCTTTCTTATGTGTGCCACATAATCATAAACCATACATCATAGCGTAACCCATGTAATGAAAATGGGATTCTTAAACAACATGACATCATAAAACAATTCATATAAGATAAAGGAATTCATAAAAATGTTTCCATCACAACATAATCAAATCCATGTAATAATAGGGATGAAAACAGAACCCTTTTATTATCTTAGATGGAAAATAATTTTGATAAAATACTTGAACTCCATTCTTGAGGAAAATATCCTTTCTACTTCAAAAACATTTTTCCTTTCATAACATGTCATACGACTTTAAAATAAAAGAATTTGATTAAAAATAAACTTGAAAACTTGTAAAGGAATCTTCTTGGAAATAATGTTTTAAAAATCCATTCATGCCGTATAAGTTAAAAAAAACATTCTTCGTACTTTTGTCGGAAAAGTCAAAAAGTACCTCGTACGAGAAAAGATTCCTTTCATAGATATTACTAAAAACTCACCGAAGGGTAAAAATGGATTTAAACAATTGTAGGTGGATGGAAATAATATTACATATTGATGAAACATGGATTTGGATAATAAAATACACCCCAGTAAATACTTACGAATAAACAATCTCAGATAAAAATGAGATTGTGATATTTCCCTTACCTTAGGTCCTATTTGCTTTGTACGTGTCCGAAGCTCCTGTATAATGGTTTAAATAATGTTATTGACTTATTCCAGAATCATACATATTGATATGATATAATATATGGTCATATTCTTAGCTTCTTGTTAGTAATATTTCATTGTTACTTGTTACTCAGGTCTTTATTGCCTTTTGTTCTTATGCGTGTTTTGCCGAATAAATTCTTATTCTTCTTTTAAGGTTATAGATACCTTATATCCAGAATGGTATTAGTGTAACATATATCATATTTATTCATTCAATTCATTTATATAATTATTATGTAATGATGATCATGTAGAACGAGTCGCTTCACATCGTGGAGACAGTATTCCGTACGTACGCACGAGTGATGATATCGTTCCTATGATCGTGGAATTGTATTGGAGTATATATATATATATTATTTCAGTATCGATATTACTTTATAGTAATAATAAATAGTTACTCATTACAGCATTATACCCATCCTTGTAAAGTGATGGTGGAAAATAGATTACACCACGGCGTGGAGACGGTATTCCGTACGTACGCACGCGCGGTGATTTCATTTTTCCGTAGGATGGATAGAAGGTGAATTAGGGTTGTTTCATATTTATAATAACATATCAGTATGTAAGTAATACTGATGTTATTACTTTATCATGAAACAACTAAAGAAGAAGAAGTTGAAGAAGAAAGAAATTGAAAAGATCGGTAATGGATATTACCTCTTCTTTGGAACGCTTCTTTGAATCCTCCACTTAGGGAACTAAGATTGGTCTTTGAAGAAGACCAGGACCTCTAGGATTATTCTAGGGAAGTGGAGAGGAGAAAATGGCAGGGGTTTTCTGAGATTGAGTTCTCAAATTGGTGTGAGGAGGAAGGGGAGGAGGTGCCCTTTTATAAGGGAGGAGAGGGGCACCTTAGGAATATCTCAAAATATTATTTTATATTAAAGTCAAAAATCGGTTTATAATGGTTCCAAAGGGTCTTATTTCGAAGCTAAAGTGGGGAAGGGTCGAAAGCCTATCAACCAATAGGATTTAGACAAGTTTAGGGTATTATGTTAACCTTATCAATTAGATTTAACTCTAAGTTAAATAATTTAACTTTTACCATGTCTTTTTGTTTTCTTTCACTATATGGTTAATACACTTACTATAACATGCCAAACGAACCCCAAATTGTTTATTATTAATATATATATCTTTATCTAAGTCATTTGGCCGAACCTTAGATTTTTATCAATAAAATAACAATTAATAATATAATATTTGATTTAAAAACTATTTTGTGTCAATTTTGACACTATTTGATATATGATTTTTGTGAAAGTCATAACAGAATTATATGTTCGAACCAAGTTGATTACATCAACAATAATATATTATAGTAACCTAGAAAATTTGTGTAATTCATAAAAAGTCTCAAATTACATTTATTTTGGTGTTTATAACATCAATTATGTCAGTATTTCATAAATAAGATAATTACTGCATCATAATTGTGTCATAAATAAATTAAATTATTTAATGTCTAAAAATTATAAATAAAATACCATTATGTAGGAAATCGTTTTAGATTTCTAATGAATATTTATAGTCGAATTTATCTTATTTATAACCCCATATTAAAAATGATTTACTTATTAAACTTTGATTTTAACTATTTTAACCCTTCTTTAAATAAATTAATAATAAATGTCCTAATCTAACCCAAGTGGGCCTAAATGGTCATATTTTATTCATAAGGTTGTTTTTGGTCGAATTAAACTTATCCAATAGAATTAGGACATGTGTTAGGGTAATAGTAATATCATATTTACCCTTAGTTACCCTATTTACTATTAACCGCGGTAAAAAAGTAAAAAGTTACTATTCACCAAAAAATTATTTTTATCTCATTGAACCACATTTTACATACTGATATCAACCGTGTCTGTCGGAGTTTCGAAATTCCATTCACAGAAGCGGTAAAATTAATTTTTTTGCAAAATTCAGTTTTTAACCTACCACTTAGTGGTTTCACTATTCATCAAAAATTGAAAGTTTTCAGAAAAATACCAAAATTTCACCCTAGGCTAATTTCGGTATTCCTAATCCAAAAATGAAGTCCATTTTAAAAAAATAAAATTTAGAAAATTTCAAAAAGTGGTTATTACTATTCATAACGGCTAGTTTTAATAATATTTTAATAGCATATCGTTGTTTAGTGAAACTTGGTATTGCGTACGACGCAAGCTATCGAGGAGGGTCGCGATTGCGTGTAAAGTAAGCCAAGCTAGTATGTAGTGAAAGATTCCTTTGATGATATATAAAAACAAAATATTACTCATAAAAATCTCGGGTGTTACACAGATTGAATGGACTCATCCTTGGAATTGTGAACTAGACACTTATCATTTCTAAAATTCACAAGGTAACCTTCATCACACAATTGACTTATGCTGATGAGATTGTGCGTAAGACCTTTAACAAAAAAAACATTTGAAATAAGAACTTTTCCAAGAAAAACAATATTACCTATACCAACAATATTTCCTTGAGCATTATCTTCGAAGGTAAATTTTCCACCTTTTGTTATAATAACTTTTTCAAAGAGATCTTTGTTTCCAGTCATATGTCGAGAACAACCACTATCCATGTACCAAATGTTCTTATTGGTACACTCCTCATTTTCCTGAAAAAGAAATAATTAGATTTTCGGAATCCAAACTTGTTTGGATCCAGAAGGGTTAGATAAAAGAATTTTAGGAATCCACATTTGTTTTGCAAAATGAGCTTTATGAAATCCTAATGATTGAGTTTTGTTGAGAGAATAATCTCTTCTCTAGTGTCCACCACATTGACACTTAGAACAGAAAATGGTTTTTTGAGGAACAAAATAGTTATTGCTGAAAATTGGTTTAGAATAAGTATAACCAAGACCAGAACTATTTCTCAATGGTCTAATTTGAGAATACATCCAATCAAAATTTTCTTTACCATGAGTAAAGTTTGACAAAAATTTCTTCAAAGATAAAATCTCTGACTTCAGTTTTAAAACCAAATTCTTATTTTCCAAAACATTTGAATTTGAACTAGAGTTAGGCTCAAAAAGGTTTTTCTTTGAAATTAAATTTTCAAGTTCCTTAGAATGTTTATCCTTATCAAGTTTAACTTTTTCAAGAGTTTTTAAAATTCTTTCAAAATCAAAAGTTTTCATAACAAGATCTTTAGAAAGATCTGATACTTCTTTAGTTAAAATTTAAATTCTAGAATTTTCTTTTTCAAATCTCTTTTTAAGTTTAGAATTTTTATTTTCAAGTAACTTAGAAAATCTAGAGACCTCTTCAAAAGAAGTTAATGTATCATCCTCTGATGATGAGGATTCATCATTTGAAGATTCATAGTACCCATTATCAATATAATTTGTATTTAAAGAGACATTTGTAATAGCTTCAGCATTATATACCTTAGGCATGAGACAATGATCTTCAATTGGTAGTCTGGCTAGAAATCCAATATTTCTTTGTCCTGATGTCTCATATTCTGAAGAATCATCTGAGGAATCACTACCACTTGCACTCCACGTATCATTTGCTTTCAAGACGTTCTTTGTCTTAAAAAACATTTTCTTGTTTCTTTCAGAGTGTTTCTCTTTTCTATCTTTCCTCTTTAGTAAAGGACAATCAGGCCTTATATGTCCTGTTTTCTTGCATTCATAACAAGTTGCCTCTGAATCTTTCCTATATTTCTTTTTGAATCTATATTGGAAATCTTTGTTTCCCACAATCTTGTTCATACTTCGAGCAAGATTGGCTAACTCATTATCCAGAAGATTACAGTCACTTGAATAAGATATAACAACTTTCTTAGATTTAGACCTTGTAAGCCTTTCAGGTGTTTTATCTTTAGATGAAAAAGCTACACTTCCATTCCCATTCTTCTTCTTATTGAAATCAGCATCTCTCTTCATTCTTGTCTCATGCTGTAGAAGAGTTCCAAAGAGTTCATCAAGAGTAATCTGGGAGACTTTTCTATTTTCATCAATAGCTATCCTTTTTGAATCCCATTCATTTGGCATAATATCTATAATCTTGTCAACAAGAGCTTCATCATCAAGACCTTTTTCTCCCATAGATTGTAAGCTGTTTACAATCGTCATAAACCTTTGTTGTACTTTACATACTGGATCTCCATAAAGAAAAATAAATCCATGATACTCTGCTCGAAGCATTGCTCTCCTTGTTTCTATAACATTGGATGTACCAAAATGAGTAACTTCTAATTTCTTCCAAATATAGTTGGCTGCTTCACATGAAGATATCTGACTATATATATTCCTGGTCATAGAGCATAATAAAGTATTGCATACCTTGTAATTCAGTTGATATTCTTGCTTCTCTTGGTTGGTGAAAGTACTAACTTCTTTGTCAGGAATTTTGTAACCTCCAGTAAGCATAATAAAATTGTCTACACAAGTATTGATAACGAAAGTCTTCATACGATCTCTCCAATACTCATAATCATTTCCATCAAAGATTGGTGGTCTTGAAGGATTCAGATTATCTATTGATCTAATATTCATTCCTGCCATCTAATACAACAAAAAAATCTTTTCCACTCCACACGTTAGTGTAGTAAGTATTCAAGATAGTAATAAGAAATAAAGCTAGTGGAAAACCACCTCTGATACCAATTTTTGGATCGAATATGTAGATATATATGTATATTAGATGGAACAATACAATAGGGGGGGTGAATTGTAGGTTTAAAAACCTTTGAGTTTTATCAACAAAGAGATTAGTTTAAATGATCTTAAACTAATACAAATACAAACACCCACAATTGTATTGAATATAAAAGGTATGATGTATTGTAATACTAATGTAATGTAAAACAATTGTATTCAAGGTGAACACAATAATCAGAGTAATATAAAGATTAATGATTCTACCTTAAAGCGTATAGAATCAATCAATACATAATGTAATAGAATGATTGTAATTGAAACAATTACAATTGAATATGTAAAGAAGAAAGGAAACAATACAAATCCCTTTCTAATACAAGTAACAGAGGAAATGTAAAAGTATTATAATTCTTTTAACCCAAAGAGAAGGGTTATCCTTTCACCTAGGATAAAAGGTCTGTCTCACCAACACCTTGGTGAGCCCTCGATACGATGATCAGAACATCTGTCTGCCTATCCCCGGCAGCCCTCGATACGATGATCGACACGTCTGTCTGCCTATCCCCGGCAGCCCTCGATACGATGATCGGACGCACAAGGCAGATGAGAGAAGTCACAATGTCTCTCTCTAAAATCTTTGTAGTTCATAGAGTCTCTTCATTCGTTCTCTTTGTTCATCGTTGTTCTCTCAGCTTCAAATGACCTCCTATTTATAGGCCTCGGGTTCCAACGGTCATATTGTCTCCAACGGTCATATTGAAACAGAAAGCACGACATCGTTTTGATTAGTATGTAACTAACTCAACGACATCGTTTTGTTAGGACAAGAGATATATAGAAAAGTAAAACATGAGTATGATTCATATGCAATGAGTGTTTTTTTACTATGTACCAAAACAAATAATGAACATCTGAATAGCAGAGTCAGTACGATACGATTGATAGAGTCAGTATTGTACGATTGACAGAGTCAGTACGATACGATTGACAGAGTCAGTACAATACGATTGACAGATTCATTACGATACGATTGACAGAGTCAGTATGGTACGATACGATAAACATGATAGAATAGAATTGTGATTTCCAAAGCATGATATAGAATACATTTGTGATTTCCAAAACATGATGTAAATGTCAAAAGAGGAATTTTGACTTAACAATCACATCAAGTAAACACCATGTTGATAAAAGAGAAATGTATAAAATCATTGATGGGAGCATGAGTTTGAATTTATATACATGATATTCTTCTAAATATCTCTCTGTAAGAGGTTCATTAGATTTTGGATGAATGGGATACTAATTCCTTGGTAAATAAGACCCTTCTAGATTCTTGATCATGTCTGATCTGTTCCCTATCAAATAACACTTCTACAACCCATGTCTCATGTATAGGAGGTATTCTATATATCACTCTTAAGGATTTACATACCATATCCTTCACATATACCGAATTTAGAGGTGGTACAGTTAGAGAATCATCATTCTTAAGAGGAGCATCCAGTGATGCTCCTAGATCATAGAGATAATGTTATACACAACAAGACAACTCACCTTATAAATGCACTACGGTCAGACCAAAATTATGAAGAAGAAACATGGGAACCATAACAACAATACAGGAAAATTACTCAAACTTATTTTGAACTTAGAATGTAAAACCAACTTTCAAGGGTGAAATTTCATAAGGGGCTAGAACGTAATGAATTGAAACTTTTAATCATTACAAATCATCTTCTTATAATTATTTCATATATTATAAACACATAAGATAACATAATAAAATTATTATAAATGATTAATGAATGAAATACAAAGTGATTCTACATGTTAAAAAACCTATACTGATGAAATTTTAACATGACCTTTGGAATAGTAATTTGACCCTTATGAATAGTAATCCATCCAATTTAATACTTACCTTACTAATAAAATTATGAAAAAAAATTTATTCATCTTATTAGTGACAATATTATATAATTATATCACAGTCTATAAAAATAAATATTTTAATGATTAATAATTAAGTGTTTTGTATTTTGTATGTCATTCATGTTTAATAAAAAATTTTATGATTAAATGAATAATTTAAAAGAAAATTAATTTTCATAAAATGTATTCATAAATTAATATTTTTATGTCTTATTATTGTAATATTATTTAATGAGACCATAATTAATTTTTCAAAATGATATAAAGTCACTTATAAATTTAAAATATTTTGTTTTTCTAAAAATAATGATTTTAATATAAAATTATATTTCTTATATTTATAAAATTATTTTCATAAAATGGTCTTCATTTTTAAATTATTAAAATCATTAATTTTTTAAGGAAATTATTTGTGATTAATTTGAAATACATGAATTTTTGGTGACTAATAAAATATTTTAATTTATAGTATATAAACA
Organism: Viscum album; assembly: GCA_963277665.1. NCBI lineage: Eukaryota > Viridiplantae > Streptophyta > Magnoliopsida > Santalales > Viscaceae > Viscum > Viscum album. The sequence goes on along the minus strand of OY728140.1, from coordinate 1,072,643,505 downwards.
TTATAAGTTAAACAAACTATTCATTTCATTAATAAATATGTAAGAAAAATTGGTTAGATATAAAATGATCGAATTTCTATATTTAGTCTTAATAATAAACAATATTGACTGTATTGAGAAAAATAATAAATTAATGAATTAAATAATGAAAAAACACACATCTGCTCCTCTAAAAATGAAACTCCCCACCACCTCTTCTACACACACATATCAAACATTGATCCTTATAAAAATAATGTCCAATAATATTCCCCAAAATATCCCCCACTAATAGGATCATTTGATTTAAAAAAAATAAACAAATGAAATCGATGATGTAGGTTACCAAGTATAATAATTCATGAGGTAAACCCCCTTCATTTTCTTTTAATTTATTTTTTAATTTTCTTTATGTATTTTATTATAGACTTCCCATATTCTATGTGTCATGAAAACAAAATTATCAAAAATATAATTGAATTTTATAATGTTTATGTAATAATTTTTCATCAAATCTCTTCTCTTATCTCTTTTACATTATGAATGAAAACATTATTAGTGGTGAAGATTGACCACCTTCGTGGACGACGTGCTTTCATCTTCAAATATGTCTTCAAGGGTGGTCATGATACCATTATTATTGTTGAACTATATTATAATATATTTTTTATATATTTTTTATTTTTCAGGAATATTTTTTTACACTTTTTATTAACATATGAAACAACATGTGTTTATTGTGATTAGTAACACAAAATTAATCTAAACGATTACCATTAATGATTTATCCAATAAATCATTCTAAAATCACAAAAATGGTATTTTTATATTATATACGTTCATTACTAACATATAAGTTTAGTTATGGACAACTATCCTCATTCTATATTATTTCACAAAATCATATTCAACTAAACCAATCATGAAACCCAAAGAAACTGAGGTTTCTAAACGATGAAATTGATCCACATAACCAATCAAAAAGTAATTTATTGAACTTAATAAGTTTATATTAAATCAATTAAAATAAGAAATGATTATAATGAAATAATCGTGGAATTTAATTTTATTATCTAAGACATTAAGATCTAGGGAAGTACACCATCAGATATAAGGTAAGGGATTCTATCTGGTTAAACCTTATCTCTTTTTACCTAAGTGAAATTATCTATTAATTTTATACACATATTATATATTTTATTTATATTTTCATAAATAATGTATCAATATATATTCATCTTCCTTTTTCCGGGATATACATGTTTTTAAAATGTTCTCTAATAAAATTTACCTATAAGCAGACCCACTTTAAGGGAACTTCTTAAATTTACACTCATTTTCAAGTCAAATACCTAATCTGTTTCAAGCAACAATTATTTTAATAAAATCACTCGTATTATCATGAAAAATATATTGTCTCACTTTGGGAAAATTAACAAATATTATTCAATTTTCAATTTTATATGCACTTGAAAATTTTCTATAAACCACACTTAAATGATTTAATTATAATGATTATTATGTATTTTTTTTACATGTTATCACCTCAATATTTAATCACAAATTTGGATCAATGCCTAATTATCATTATGAATTTCCATGTATGATTTCATTTTTTTCATTCAATGAATCTTTTTTTGTACTCCCATTTATTTTTCTCTCTGACAAGATTATGACACCCATTTCCTTTATGGGAAACCCTTATATTTATGTTTGATAGCTAATGTTTGATTAATTATATGGAAAACATATTCAGGGACATGTTATGATTGGTGGACCATATATCAATCTAATCCATTGGGTGATTTTTAGTCTCATGATAAGTCATGTGAAAAAGTCTTGGATGTTATCCAAGATTCGTGATCCTCTATGTGCAACAAGCCATGACTCCTGATAGTGTCATGTTTTATGTTGCAGTCACATTATGAATCCAAGATTTTATTGATCCCTTATTATAATTCCTTATGTTTAATCATTTTTCATTACAATATATATAACAATTTTATGCTTTATAACCCACTTTCTATGATTTTTTTGATGTTTTTCCGTTATTGGGATTTTTATCTCATCCCTTTTGTCATGTTATCCCCAAGTTATCCAATATAGATTTTAGGGCTAAAAATAAGTTAAGAGATCAAATTTTATGATAAATAATGAAACGTTTTATTTAATATCAGGTTTTCAATTTTATGTAGCTAGTCTTCAAATACATTAGACATTAAAATCCTCGAATTTTACTTTATTGTTTAATTATCCTCAAAATGATGTTATGATATGTGTAATAGACTAGGTTAACTATTAGTAAATCCCTTTAAATGATCATAGAATTATATGTCTTCATATCCTCAACATCCCTCAGTCTGATGGAATAGATTCCTTCTTTCTATCCTCGAATTTCCTCAATCAAGAAGACAAGTATCTCCATCATTCTAGATATGATAACCCTCAATCGTATTCACAAAATCAGATAGAAATAATTGAAAAAATACTCTAAATTATTTTTACAATTGTGATAAATGTTTTTAAACATTCAATCATATATCTCATAGAAAAGATAATTGTTCATAGAATACCAATCCACCCTAGTAAATTTATATGACCAGTTATTTATAGGAAAATCTCATTAGACATATTTCTATTCAAACTATATTATTTATTTGAGTTTATTTTAATGACTAGAAAAACTATCACTCTAATGGGTATATCATAATAGAATGTTTGATGTAATTTTGTTTTTAACCATTACTAATTCAAATTTATTTTATTATGATAAAAATTAGTTTTCAAAATTTTGAATTTAAATTTAGTCATTATGATGGATTTCCTTAATGATATCATTGCAGTATTAATTATTACTACGAGTTTAATATTTATCAATTATGATATCAAAATAAATAAATAGTCAGTTAGTATGAAGACAATATAGAATGTATTAAATCTGATTTGATATGGTGAATCTGATTTGTAATAGATTTTTGACTATTACATTTATTGTAATGGAAATGATAATTTAAGTTCTTAAGTACATCATAATTAATTATATTTGTGATAAAAATTTATTTTTTATTCAAAAAGTAATTGGACATAAAAGAGATATTAATAAAATATTTATGAATGATATTGTGATTAAAAATATAATTTAAAAGTTATAAATATTATTTTGGCTCAATTTTATACCCCCTTTTGGAAATCAAAAACTAAAAATCATAAAAAGAAAATAACATTAAAAAAATAGGTCTATTATTCCTATAGGAAATTCATATTCACTATAAGAAATTAATACTTATCTTTCCTTCAGTTTTTAACTGTTATGAATATAATGGTTAATACAACTAAATCCCCCTTTAAGATTAGAAATACCCCTAAAGATCATAATATATTTTTTAACATATAATTTAATCTTCCTTTTTTGATTATTTTTTTAATAATTTTTATGTCCCACTAAAATAAAACATCTCCCCCTTTCTAAAACATTATCCCCCATTGTGATTTTAAAAATAGAATGTATAAATTCATGAAATAACTGATAAGGGTTAAAATGGAAACTATGTGAATGCAAACAATTAACTGAGAAACCATCTAGAAGAACATATTATTGAATATTAAATAAATCTTAATTGATAAACCATTCAACCAATCATGTTTGGGTCAATATTACATTCATTTAAAAATATTTATCACAATGAATAGAAAAAAATTTAAAATTAAAAAAATTCAATCATTCTCTGTATGTTATTTCATAGTAGTATTTTATTTCCTAAAATCCTTTATTTCTTACTCTATCTTTTTAATGATTTCATCTTGAGAGAAATTTTTTTTATCCAGAATCTATATTCATTCATGTTTAATCCATTTATTTTTAGAAATTTACTCATTCTGATTTATCAAACTATTGAAATATTCTTTGTAGTTCATATCCTATAAATCTATGTGTTTATTGATTTCAATTTTTTATTATAATATTTTACTTCATAAAACTATAAAGAATTTGTGTTTTTAATTTCTCTATAAAAATTATGTTATATTCTAGGTTTTTGGTTAACTATGATATATTCTGCTGATGAATTCAATGAATTAATTATTTCATAGAAATTCTCATAAAAAATTAATATATCATTATTTACTTGATGATAACAAATTTACACATATCTATATGACATTCTATTAGTCTGAAAAAATTTGATGAATTTTCAAAATAGCTTCATGTATGATCAATTTTCTAGTAAGAATTTTTTTGAGCCAAGTATTTGATTGAATGTATATTGAGTCAATTGGCATCATGGACTAAAGTTTTAGAAAAATAGGGATAGTCCCATTCATTTTTTTCATAGTATGAAAAATATATTCAGCTCCATCTGAAGAAGTTTTCCTAATATAGTTAGAAGGGACTTTTCAACTGGTCCTATTTTTAATTTTATTTGGTTTTACTTTGTTATCTTTCTTTGTCACTAATTTTTATTTTGTTTCCCCAATATTCTTTCAATTATATGTTTGAATAGAATCATCATATTCTTCTTATTCTTTCAAAAATGATCTCTATAAGATTTTATAATTATTGACTCTATCATATATCATGTAGGAGGATTAATCTCATTGAACTAATGGGGACATATTGAAATTAGGATTATCATACTTTTGATTTTTGTTTCTAAATGAAGTAAATTGAGATTTTTTTCTTTAGAAGTTCATAAGAAAATAATTAAAGATTGGGCTTCTTCATCCTCTATTATTTTCTTCACAATAGCATTTATCCTCTTCATTTCCATCAAATTTCCTTATTTTACATCTGTTTTATTTATTATCCTCTTCTTTATCTTCACATTCTTTATCAATTCCCACACATTAAATTTATTTTGCCTCAATTTATTTTTTAAATACAATAATTTTGGAAGATGCTTCTCCCATAATGTTAACAAATTCTTCTTGTAGTTCTTCTTCTGATCTTAAATAAAATTTCATTATAGATACCAATTCCAACATTTACTCATAACCTTATAATAGTTCCAATTCATTGTCAACAAAAACATCTTTTTTGATTGTCTATGATTGAAGGAACTTTTTAATTAACCATAATAATCTCTGGAAAAGGTAGACCTACAACTATATTTGAGGAATGTAACAAAATATTAGTTGAGGATACTTCTACACAATTCATCAATTATCCCAATAAAATTTCACTGTGAATATTATTATTATTTTTAATTTTTTAAAATCATTTTTCTTTTAATTTGGCACCATTTATTCTGACTATAATGGATTCACCGGTATTGAGTCTAAATTGGGGATCTTTTTCTATATTTCGGCCTTTTAATTCTCTATTATACAGCAACTATAACTAGTACTTTTTATTGATTCATTTTATTCTAAGACATAGATACTTGTTGTTGTCTTTTATCTCCTCGATCAACTTTGATTTTATTATTCTAAATAGTTTTTATTGGTTACATTGAACTTTCTACATTAAGAGTATTCCTGCTCAAATTTTTTTAAAAAAAATTTCATACAAAAAACATCATCTTTCTGATATTATCATCTCTAAAAATAATAATTTCCATACTTTTTAGCATTGACGTATTTTAAATATTGCGATATCTATTTCATTTATGTAATAACTTTTTAAAACAATCGTACTCATAATTATATAGAATTTTCAGGATCCAATATTGAGTTTTTTGATGGTGATAAGGATATATCTCATATGATCCATTTTCCTCATGTTGACAAGGAAACCCAAAATAAAACCATCTATGACTTTCCATGAGTCACAATTTAATTTTCTCCGTATAAAAAATCCTTGTATCCATAACCCAATAATTATATTTTTTTAAATTAGTTGAATTACATCAAAAAATTCTCTTAATGATCAAACAAACACTTCTCAACATTCTACATAACATAGGACCCCATAGTATCAGGTAATTTATGATCTGGATATAAAGAATCTACTTAAAATGGTATTTCAATAAAATATTGGTCTTTTCTATAGAACATTTGATATTATATTCCATAAATTTTGAATGGTATATATTGTTTTCCATTCTCCACATCTAACTATTATAATTTAAAAAATTATAATAATATTTCTAGAATTACAGAATCATTATCCTCATCGTGTTTGGTAACACAAAGATATTCCAAAACATGAAATTCTAATTTTTTTGAATGATATCATAATAATCATCAAAGGTCATCTCCAATATCCTTTCTCAGAAGACAAGGCAATAATCGATGATCGTTATTTTGGGAAATTTATTCTAAGACGAATATTGGGATCCCAACATTCTAAAATAAAAATATTTTGAGAATTGGACAAGATGGGTTTTGAATTTTCTGTACTTCGAGGTATGGAAGTCGTGGAAATCAATGTGGGACATGGGTGTCCTCCATTATATATGTGATTTTGAGTGATGGTAAAACATAAATATATAGTTAAATGGAATGTTTTTTATATTATTTGATATAATGGTTATGATTGAATTGTAGAAAATTTAATCAAATGAAATCCTGGGTGTTTTAATAAAAATAATATTGTGATCGACTACGATTAAAAAAAATGGAAAAACAGAAAAATGTATTATGAATACTACATGAAATTTTAACAAAAACAATGAATGAAATAGAATAGTACATAAATAAAGTTATATGTAGAGTACCTTTCAATGTTTAAAATAATTTGAAATACACTAATTCAGTTTTTATTGAACTTTTATAACATATTTTGATTTTGATTGAGACTAAAAACAGTAGTTCTAAATATGTTTTTATAATATTTTTGGGTAATAAAAATTGAAATTTATGTAATAGAATATTTATGAAAAAAATTTCTTAAATCCAAAATTTTTGGAAAACAGGGACTCCATTAAATTTTTAATGATTTTTGAATCTGATGATCCACTTAGGATTATAGATTTTAGGAAAATTTATAAAAATACATGATCTAGAAAACCAAATATTGAATTTTTTTCATGAAACCAAAAAAAATCATAAACTAAAAAAGTTTATAACAAATTTGTGGTCCCCCAATGAAGAGAGGTAACATTATATATAAGGACATTGGAAAAAAATAATATTAATGATCACTTTTCATTTATCATAAAAAGCACCAGTTTAATGTATTCTACTCTATCATAGTGTAATGGGGTTGTACTAATAACATCAAGTTGTTCTTACTTTCTAATGAATTGTAACATGATATCTCATTTTAGTATGTGATCCTTAATAAAGTGATTCCCAACATATATGTGTTTTTCATGAGAGTGATGTGTGAGGTTTTTAAATACAACTATTGTAGTAGTGTTACGAAATATTTTTTTTGTTATTTTAAAACACATTCCATAATGAACATGTGTGTGTGTTGCATCCAAAACAATAGATCACAACAAATTTTAGCTCTATATTTTGAGATTCAATAGTGGAGAGTGATATCGACTGTTGTTTTATAAAATTCCATGAAACTAATAAATATCCTTTGAAATTAAAATTTTCACATATACTTTTCCTACCAATTTTTCCAACACCAATGTTAGCATCCAAAAAACGTTTTAATTCAAAATAATATCCTAAAGAATTGAAAAATCAAAAATCCATGCTTCCCATTGATAAAAACCAAATATATTTAATTGATTTTTATTCAAATTCTTTTTATTTACATTATATCATTCTCCTAAGAATACAAAAACCATTATGTATGGTCAACTAGCTGTTGTGTATAGTAGACTTCTAATGATACATCTAAACATTGTCTGATCAATTGGTTTTCCACCATCATCCTGATAAAGTTAGTTTTACATACCAATGGGTGTACTAATACTCATAGTATTATTGTATAAATATATTTTAAGATGATATTTTATATACTCAATAGTGAGAATATGGCTTTTAAAAGTGCTAGAAAATTTCATTTACAGTGCTAAAACGGTGATACTAATCTTAGCGAAGATAAAGGGGGTCCCTTTTATTAGGTTTCAAAAAATCATAGATAAATACCCCATTTATCAGTGCTAAAAAAAACTGATAAATCTAATACTTTTTAAAAAAACATTAAATTGGAGCCCTCAATTTTAATATCACTAACCCCAGCCTAGCACCCTCCACACTCCTGTAAGAGTTCCAAGCCCCAGAACCCAACACCCACCGGCATGCTAACTCCACCTGCACCCACCGGCACACCTCTCCCTTAAAAATGATTTGAACTCAGGGCCTCTCCTCTACATGTCTGGACCCTTTTCCACTCCCCCATGTGGCTTTGTACATCTTTTAATGATATATCAATATATATATATATATATATATTATTTAATATATTAATTTAGATTTATATTAATATATATATATATATATATTTATATTAATATATATGTAGTAATATTTTTATCCTTATATTTATTTTTATATTAATATATATTTTTTGGGTTTGTATTAAATAAATTTATAAAAAATTTTTTTGTTTGTGTGATTGTAAATAAACAAAGACATATGTTTATACAAGATATATATTCTTGTATATATTTTATATATATAGTTATATGTAACTATAATTATAAATATTTAAACATATTTAAATATATTATATATTCATATGTATATACATATTTATATTCATATGTTTGAATATATAGATAATATATATTAGATTGTTAATATACAAACACACTAATACATACACACAAACATTATATAGGTATATAAATATTCATATATTTTTTTTTAATTTAAATAAAATAGATATTATAAGGCTTATATATTAGGAAATATAATTTATATGTAAATATGATTAATTAATTATTTATAAAATTAAATTTTTATGTGTGAATATATATATATATATATATATATTGTTTTATATTTGATTGTAAATAACATTACATTGTCAGAAATGAAACAATTTCAAATCCATAATATCAATATGAATGTAATACCTTAGAATAAATCCAGTCCTCACTGATAGAGGGAAAAAGATCCCAAAGATATGTGGAAGATATTCCATAGAATGATGAAAAATTTGGGTATCCCGACTAAGAACTCAGTTTCAGAGTAATTTGGGGATATTTTTGAGCTGGAAAATTGTATAAAAGATTCCCATTTGCATTCATCATCTAGAGCTTGTCGCTGGATTTGATTTGATATGATGTAGAGCACAAATGGTCCCTCATATCAAAATTTATGGTTGTTTGAGGTTTGAGTTATGTTTTAAACTTAATTTTTTTTATGTTATTGATTTTATTATTTTTTGATTCTTTATATTATTATTAAGTGATTATTAATACGTGATAATTAAAAAATTATGAAATAATAATACATTTTAAAGTTTCTTTAATCCATTTTCAATAAATTTCTTATATATAAAATGTAAATTCTATTTTATACTTATCTAAAACATTTATTAAAAATATATATAATATATTTGTATAAATAAAAATATATTTATATATAAAAATATTTTAATATTAATATAATATTTTTAATGACATTTTTTATTTATACCTTTTAATAATAGTATAAAAAATACACTCATAATGAATCCAATTTAACATAACTAATAAAAAAAGTGTTGTTAAGCGGGCCCCTTTAACACGTCTAAAAAAGTAACGATAAATGGGGTACAATTATCATACCTTTTTTAGCATTGTTAGATTTACCATTTATCATCATTTTTCATCACAAATAAACACAACCCCTTTCTCATTTCTTTTTTATGTTGTTGAAGGGTGGCCCTGTGAAAACCATTTTTTGTGGTAGTAACTTCTGGTGAGATACTTATGTACCTTCATGTTTTTGAGAAATTTTTAAACTATGAAAAAACGATTACTCACACATCATAAACACCCCAAAATAAAACATTATAAGATCTGGAAAGAAATATATTTAAAATATTTGTGTAGATAAAAATATAATTTCATCAGTAATGATTTGAGAATCATCATATTTTTTATAACATCTTTTATAAAAAAATTTATATCCAAATCTCCCTCAATAAAATTATTTTTTAAAAAAACATGTGTGCCTATAATACAATGATCTAGTGGATTGATTAATGAAATTGAAATCTTTGGTAATATTTTAATCATATTACTAATGTTATTATTTTAATAAAATACAGGGTTTCTCAATAAACACTTCTTCCTAAACATATTTTTAAGGAAAGAACACTTCAAATCCATTTGAAAAAGATTTAAATTAAATAATGATGCAATGTCAATTTGTGCTCAAATATCTTCTAGTACATATTCTAGTTTATAGAGTTAATCATATTAAATTCCTTCTGGATGGTTGTAATCTTTTTTATATGTATTTCTTTATTTATAATAATTATTCCACTTTTATCACAATTTTGATTTTTTTATATCCATTTTACTGAAATTTTTAATGTTTCATTCTGTATTTCAACCAACATCCATATGTTGTTCCTTTCTAACTCATTTGGCTCATCTTACATGGACTTAATCTAATCCTCATCACCTAAATATTCACCATGATATTTGGGATCACATTGGGAAAGAAAATCAAGATGTTATATATCATTTTATAAGGAACTTCTTGTCCAAAATAATTTATTAAAATTACCCATTATACTATAACTAGGACGATTCATATAGAACGACTTACAAGTGTTTTTCAAAAAAAATCATCCACATATTCTATAAAATTTTATTGATTAAATACATAAAAAATGTTTTCATGGGAATTTTCAATATAATATTAATTTTATCATATTGGTTGTGAATCAGTTTTGTAAAAATTAACTTAGGATGTTGGTTGGGTTTGTTTAAAAGAGAAGGTATAGTTCCCTAAATTTGAACAAGTACTATTTCTCCAACATTATATGAGTTTTTTTAAAAACATTATATTATTTAGATGTTTTCTAATTTCAAAAAAATACAACATAATCGAAATTGGGAGTGAATTTTTTTTACATTATGTTTCATATTCTAGATGAATACATTGCATCATAATACTCTAAAGATAAGCAGTTTTTGTATTAATGATGTCTAAATATTATAAGGATTTATATTAATTAATGTTTTATTCCAAACACAATTTATAGTGTCAAATAAAGTATTTAACACCTCAGCCCAAATATATTTAGCAATTAAGTATTAACTCAATAGGGAACTAGTTATTTCTTAAAGAAAACTATTTATACATTAAAAATTACTGTTTTACTGTGGTGTTCTAGGTGATTTAATGTTATGTATAATGTACTTTTTACTAAAAAAAGATTCAAAATCACAATTTACCATTTCTACAACTTGATCACTAAGAATATCTATAATTGGAATGTTTTTCAAAAATTTAACTTTGTCTACAATAGTCTTAAAATATAAAAATTCTTTAAATTTATTTTCTAGAAAATTGACCAATGTGTATATTAAATAAATGTTCACTATAATAAATACACAGTAATTCCCACCAATAATCCCAATTTTTATATGACCATATAGATCCATGGGAACTATCTAGAATGCATAAAATGTTTATACTTCACTAATAGATTTTAATATTGACTTAAGTAATTTACCAAATTGGCAAGGCTCATATACTTTTGAATAATCAAATCTATGCCCTTTAAATCCCCTACAAATCCTTTCATAGCGATCTTACATAGGTTTCCAAGGTTATCGTGTCCAAAACATCTATTCCATAACCAATATTGATCATTCAATACAAAAAGGAAAGACATTTCATAGCTCCCAATGTCATCTATGTTTCTTTTATATAAATTATCATGTATATTAGATGAATGAATGAAATAATTCATGGAATTATGTACTACACGTTAATCATTACAATAATTCAAAGGGTAACCTTCATCAGATACTCGAATTATAGGATCAAAATATGAATGTAGATATTCAATTACAAGAGGGGGGGAATTGCATGTTTAAAAAAATTCCTTTTTAACCTTAAAGGAAACCATGTCTAACAAAGTTAAATAATGTAAATTCACAAAACCACTTTTAGTTCTACACACCTTCTAGGTTCCAAAAAAATGATTCTGGAATTGAAACAGACGGAATGCATACAAGGAAATGATTCTAACTTAAATCATACATAATAATAATTTTAAGAGTATAAAAATGAACAAGAAATTATTAGAAGGATATTCTTTCTTCCTTTATCAAAATATAGAGGAAACAAACAAGGAAAAAATATATACATGTATGAAATATTTTAACACAAAGAGAAGTGTATCAAACAACCTTGGATAAAGTCCCTTGATTTATACATCAAAGAAAGTGTGTCTTACCCACACCAAGGTAATCCATTGATAGGAATATAAAAATATGTCTTGTTATCCTATCAAGCCCTCGAACATTAAGGCAGATGAAACCAATGCCTTCATATCCTCGGAAATGCTCAATCTTTAAGGTAGTCAGCACCTCTATCTTCATATCCATGTAAGTTCTTAATTGTGCAAAAAAAATAGTCGAAGTCACACAAAGAAAGTTGAACAAGATGTTAAGTACACAGAATCAATGAGATTCTCTCTCTCTATAAATCACTTCAACAGCATGAAATTTATAGAGTAATGGATCAGTAATGAGCTCATTCAAAGGAGCTCTTATTTATAGGAATTTCTCCAACGATCATCTCCCTCCTCCAATGGTAATATGTTCCCACTAATTTTGGAAGGACCTATAAATATGTCACTCAGAAATCATTTAACTAGATACAGAATGTATGAAATCGTTATATAACTATATAAGTATATTGAAAATCCGGTTTCTCAACCAAAACTATTTTTTGGACTCTAGGAAAAAATAAAATTTTAGAGTCTAACCAAATAATAATTTGGAGACTATAAATCATGGATACTCTAATTCAATTTTCAAATGAATCCAGAAGGTAAATTTTATAGATCTCGGAATCTTTATTCTATTGAATTTGGAATTTAAAATCTTAGTAAATCCATGTTTGAATTCGGAGGATTTTGGAGTCGTAATTATGTAGAATTTCGAGTCAAACTTTTGAAGACTTCATAAACTAAATTATGAGGAATTCAGAGTTTGAATTCTGAGGAATTCGTAGTCTGAATTATGAAGAATTTAGAGATTGAATTTTAAAGAATTCGGATTCTGAATTCTAGATAATTCGATGTCTGAATTTAAATGAATTGGGAGTTTTAATATCATAGAATTATGAGCAGGAATATTAGAGAATTCAGAGTATGAGTTTTATAGAATTCAGAGTCTTAATTTCAGAGAATTCAGAGACAGAATTTTAGTGAATTTAGAGTCTAAATTTCAGAGAATTCATAACCTAAAATCATTACCTAAAAAACAGAATACTCTAAAACTAAGGATTTATAGGATTTTGGGGTTTTAGATATAAAACTAAATTTCACCCTTCGTAAATATAATGAGTTCGATTTTTAGAATCTATAAAATGATCAATGAAAACATAGGTAAGGATAAAATTTCATTAATGATGGAAAATTTTCCTTATTAAGATAAATCTTCAGGATAATATGATTAACCATAAGAGAGAGTGTTAGTGATTTTCAAAACACAGAGGAATGAAATTGTCATATGGAAAACTTATTGACTCAACAATATCCGTTTTTTGGAAGGCACAAACATCCATACAAAAAAGTATATAAGTGCATAGAGTTTTTATTTATAAAAATAAAAGAAAACTTATATAACTTTATAAATGAATCATAGTAAATATGAAAAACTCCCCCTTAGGTTTTGACATCCCTAAGAACCGTATTCCTGATTTCTTGAATGAGATTTTACATTATCTTTCAAAAGAAAATCATCTTTGATAAGAACATACCCTTAGATAAACTCCCCCATACATTGGTAAATCTCTGATTTACTTAAAATTTTCTTCATCATTCCATTCCCCCCCTTTCTGATTTTAAAAAAATAATATAGAGAAATAAAAAAATGGTACCTGAATAAATAGTAATCATCAACCAAATATATGAAGAACAAACAAAATTTCATTATTTTTGAAACAATTTTTACAAAAAATAAAATACTGTAAAATAATGGATTCGAAATATTTATACTACTTTATCCTTCAGAATAAAAATCTTCACAATGTTTATTTTCTTCTTAAGCTCCTTGTGATCCTCTTCAAAAAGCTTCAGTAGTTGATCCCGATCTTCCCTTTTCTTCTGCAAAGCTTTAATTTTTTCTTCCTGAGCCTTAAGACATCCAGTCTGATCCTTCATGACTTCTTCTTGCATAACAATATTTTCTTTAATCTATACATTTAAATCCCCTTCCATCTTTCAATTCATAGATATAGAAAAAATCTTCTCATTCATGTCCATGGATTCTTGCTTCTAGTTTGTTTGTTTGGGAGTCAGGTTTTCCTTAAAATGATTAGTAAGACCATTGAGCTTGTCATCTTCAGTATCAAAAGAATATTTCACATTATCTGGAAATTCATCAAATACTCTAAGCTCTTCAACTACCATTCTTCACCATCTTGTAATCTTCGTGAATGTTCTTTTATGAGCATCATAACCAATGACAAAAAAAATTTAAACTAACCTCAAGAACGACAAATTTATCCATAATCATTAAAAGTTAATATGATTTCTTGTTGAACATATACTGAAGCAACTAGAATCCTGAATCTATACTCGAGAATAAGGGAATGGAATCAAACTACTTTTTCGATTATTATACCTTAAAATTATTTCCAATAGAGGATGATTATAACTCAGAGTATTTGGTTAGTGAGGATTGTTTTTCAATATCTTCAACTTTCCTCTTCGATGAAGTACCAACTTCATTCTTTTTCACCATAGATTTACTAGTTGTATCCAACAACATCTTTTTTTCTTTATCAGATAATGGAATGATTTCATGTGATTTGGGAGATTCAATATCACTATCTGATCAATGAACAATATTATATTCCTCAGGATTTTCTTTCTCAACATCTTCCACAACATCCTATAGTGGAATAAAATAATTATTTCTTCTTCCTTCTTCAGGTAGCTTATTAAAATCTTCCTGATCCATATCATCTTTTCTAGGTGTAACAAGTTTGGAAGTCTCTTTATTAGATGTTCAGATTGAATTTTTCTTAGATGGACTATCCTTCTCATGATAACCCTCTACATGAATTATCGTGTCTTCTGTATCAACGATTCCTTCTTCTTGTTCTTCTTAAACATTTTATACATGAACTATTTCTTCTTGTTGTTCAGGTTCTGGAATCACTAACTTCATTCTCGGAGGCACAAGGAGTGATTCTTTCAAAAATTATTCTAGTATCTAGTATTGTTCCAAATCGTTTTCAACATCTTTGAGAAGGGATTAGACTATCTCAACTTTAAAAAACTTTTGTCTTTTCTTCTTTTCTTTATTGAGCTTCTCAAGATTCCCGGCAGCCTTTAACTTCAAGGCTTCTTCATTGGCAAGAACCATTCCAAAAATAGGCTCCCCTTCTTTCATTTTATTCTTGTTTCATCATTACATAGCCACTATTTCATCAGGGTTAAACATTTTCTTTTTTAGGATTTGTAGATGAATATTGGGTTTCTTTAGCCACAAGAGTTTCTCCTTTCCATTCATGTTCATTTGTATTCCTATTCCTTCCACACTTTTTAGATTTTTTTGCCACTTCCAGTTTCTTGGAAAGAAATTTGATTTCGGCTTTAGAAAATTCAAAGAAATATTTAGAATAACTATTAAATACATCCTTCATCTTCTATAGAGTATCATCACTCAATAAAATTACTTTGAAAATCCTTATCATAGAACTACAAGTAATTTTGAATGAATCAAGATAAAGAACAATAATTTTATAGATTATAGATGGATATATGATTATTTGAGACTTAAAATTTTTATTCTTGATGTTCTCAATCGTAGTGAAGATATAATTGACCAGGTTTATCTTCCATAGGTTCACAAATAAATCTAGAATATATATGTCACTTTTCATTAGGTAATCCTTTTCCCCTTTTCTCAGATTGATAAAACCTTGAACCCAAAATTCATGAATCCATAAGTTTGTAGATAGATGAACAATATTTGGATTCTTCACGACATTCAATCCAAAAAAAGTTAGAGACTTATCTTTATCAAAAGCTACTCATACATCAGGGAAATTGTGAGTATAGAATTCTGCATCACCCTCATAGGGAATTCCTATCAAACTTTTTGCCTTGCTGTAGGAAAGAAAACAGGTTTTCCAATAGGTCTTGTAATAAAATATATATCTCCCTCCTTCATTTGAAGAATTATGTTGACTCATAAAATTCAATCAAAAATACCGGGTAGACAAGATCTTGAATTATTTGTTTTGATATACATAGACTCTCCCATCCATTCGGCTTGATATTCTTTGAAATAATAATGTCATACATAGCATAGAATTTCAGATCAACCAACCTTTCTCTGTAAATATGCCACTCGGAGATTTCCATTAATTAATACATAACTTTCTGAGGAGAGGGTTCTACAAATATTCTAAACTAAGGAAATTCCGAATATTTGGAATAACATTATGTAGAAGGGTCGAGTTTCAATACACCATGGCTTGAAAATCGATGTTGTAAAAAAATTGAGGGGTCCTTATATAGGCGTTTGAGATTACGGTTCAACATCCTTGATTGATAAAATGGTAGAAAAATCTCATGATCCATTATAATGGTTGAGATGAAAGCTTAAGAAGAGATTTGGCAAGATCCGATATTTTGTGGTTTTTAAGATAATCATTCGAATTTAAGAAAAAATGATTCTGGAAATTTTTCTCAAAAAAGATAAAAAAACAACATGTAAAAATTAGATTATTGAAATTTATGAAAACAAATCATACCTAATGGATTGATAGGATAATTATTCATAATGACGTATATTCATCTTGAAGAACTATAGATTCCCAAAAAACCATTTTTTTAAAAAATGTAAAGAAAAATCTGATTACTATTTTTTTTGACTATGCCATTTTTGAATACGATCATTTTGATTACGAAAATCATGATTATGAAAATTTTGAATATGAAAATTTTGACTGACTATAAAATGTATGACCCCTATGAAAACTAGTTTTTTACTCTAAGGGGACATGTTTTAACAAAAACATAATATTGAAGATTACCTTACGGTTATCTTTCATAACATTTTTTTAATGAATTCAAATCTATTAGAGGGTAATGATTTTGTGAGAATATCAAAAAGTTGATATTGTGTTCCTATAAATTAAATAATGATATCTCTTTTTTGTGGGTGATCCCTAAGAAATTGATTCCTTCTATCTATGTGTTTTGCATGAGAGTGATGTGAAGGGTTTTTACTTAAGGAAATGGAACTAGTATTATCAGAAAATACTTTTGTTTTGGTAAAAATCATACCATAGTATGTTAGTGTGTGTTTCATCCACAATACTTGAGCACAACAACTTCCAGCTGCTAAATATTTAGCATTAATAGTGGAATGTGCCACTGATTATTGCATTTTTCTTACCAAAAAACTAATGAATATCATATGAAATTACAAGTTCTAGATGTTATTTTTCTATCCATTCTACATCCACCAATGTCAGCATCCAAAATTTTGTTTAAAACAAAATTATTTCCCTTAGTATAAAAGAGTCCCATATCCCTTGATCCCTTTACGTATCAAAATATTCTTTTCACTACCATTAAATGAGATTCCTTATGATTGTATTGATATCTTCTGCATAAGAATATTGGAAACATTAAGTCTGGACAACTAGCTGTCAGGTACAGTAAACTTCTTATCATACCTCTTAATGATGATTGATCAACTGGTTTCCCAACTTTATCAAGATGAAGTGAATTTGAGGTACCAATGGAGTACTTATACTCATAGTGTTTTCATATCCATACATTTTAAAAAGATATTTAATATTATTATATTGAGATATATAAATTTCATTTGGTTTTTAATAAATTTGAAAACCAATGAAAAATGTTAACTCACCCATCATACTCATTCGAACTCATATTTCATTAGATTCATAAACGAATCAGTTAAATATTGTGAAGTTGAACCAAATAGAACGTCTTCAACATAAATTTGAACAATCAAAATAGTTTTGTTATCTTTCATTATAAATAGGGTTGGATTAGTACTTCCATTAATGTAATTGTTTTGTAACAAAAATCTTGTAAGTCTATCATACCAGGATCAGGGGCTTGTTTAAGTCCATATAATGCTTTGGTAAGTTTGAAAGAATGTCCAGGGTGTTTTGTATATTAAAAACCTAGAGGTTGTTCAAAAAAATCACCTTCTTGAACATATCCAATAAGGAAAACACATTTTTCATCCATTTAAATTTTTTTAAAGTATTATAATGCTATAAAGGCAAATAGAATATCGATACATTCATGTATAGCTACTGGAGCATAGGTTTCTTCGTAGTCTATTCCTTCTTGTTGATTATAGCCTTTATCAACCAAATATAGATATATTTCTTACTATGATTCCAGTTTTATCACACTTATTTCTAAAGACACATTTTACTCTAATAATAAAAGTTTCCTTGGGCATTTCATCCAAGGTCAAGATCAAATTCCTTTCAAGTTCATTTAACTCATTTTGCATCGATTTTATCGAGTCATCGTCACCTAAAGCGCCATCAGTTCTTTTTTGTTTTAATTAAGAATGGAATGCATGATGTTCTATTACATTTCATAAATAACCTCTAGTCTATATAGGTTTATTTACATCACCAATGATACTTTCCAAAGGCTTATTTTTAAGAAACAACTGATTTCGGTTTTGTAAAACTTGTTCATCAACATATGGTGGGAAATCATTTGGGGTAAATGTATCAAAAACATTTTCTTGATCATTTTCCTTATCAAAAGGATCTTATATTAGGATAGTAAATTAGTATTTGAAAACAAATCCTTATATATAGGTTGAGGGTGTTAAAAAAAAGGATCAGATTCATCAGATTTAACATGTACTGTTTCATCAACAGTACAAGTATTTTTTTAAATCTATATTCCTTAAAGTTGTGGAGTATCATTAAAAAGTTACTTCATCAGATTTTGGTGAGAATTTATATAAATTATCTTTTTTATTTATAATGAATAATTTGAATCCAATTACCTTGATGAAGGATTGTCTAGGTTTTCTACCATTCCATTACTCATAGAGGGTTTAATTAAGAAAAGGTCTAATAAAAAATCGATTTATATTATAACAAGTGGTACTTACAGCTTCATACAAAAAAATGTTTGGCTACAGAATACTCATTCAACATGGTTCTAGTTATCTATTTTATAATTATATTTCTTCTTTCAAAAACAGAATTTTTTAGGGGTTCTTGGTGATGAGAAGTTAAGAGTAAAGCCTTTTCTACTAAAAAAAGTTTCAAAATTATAATTTTGAAATTCTTATCCTTGATCACTATTAATTATTATCAAGGGAAGGTTTTTCTCATTTTTAACAACCGATATAATGATTTTAAAATAAGAAAAAACTTTATATTTTTTTTGAAAATAGACCCACTTAAATATTATGCAATCATGAACTATGAAAAATGCGTAATATATTCCTCCAATTATTCTAGTTAGTGTTGGACCAAAAAGATCAATATGACAAAACTCTAATGAATTAGAAGTTGAGACTTCACATATTGATGAAAATATTCATTTATATTGCTTCCCATATTAACAAGGATAAAAATATTTTTCATAATAATATCTATGCTCTGGTAGATCCTTAACATTTTTGTCCATAGAGAGTTTACATATGTTACTATGGTTAAAAAATTCAAACCTTATATTCAACAACCACGATTTGTCTTCCATTTCACTAAGGAAAGGTAGGTCTTGGATCCTAAGGTCATCTATATTTAGTGTGTATACATTATCTTACCTATGGGCAGAAAGAATAAACTCTTCTTTGGAATTGTGTACTAAGCACTTTTCATTCCTAAAATTCACAAGGCAACCTTCATCAGATAATAAACTTATGCTAATAATGTTGTGATTAAGAATATTATCAAATAAAACATTTGAAATCTATGTTTCTCCATGAATAATAACATTACCAATACCCATAATTTCTCCTTGGGCATTATTATCGAAGGTTAATTTTTTCCTTTCACCTTGATAATTTTTTCAAAGAAGTTTTTATTACCAGTCATGTGTTAGAAACATCCACTATATATTTACCATGTTTTTCTATTAGTACTATCTTTAGTTACCAAATAATAAGAGTGTTAGACATTCGAAACCTAAAATTTCTAGGATCTAGAAACCTTAGAAAGAAAAATTTAGGTATCAACATTTTATTAGACAAATAAGCTTTTTGAAAACATAAATAATGAGTTTTTTTAATGATATTTTTTGACCAATGTTCACCACATTGACATTTTGTGAAGAATGGATCACATTGAGCCAAAAATTATTATTACTAAAAAATGGTGTTAAATTTGTATAACCAAATCTAGAATTATTCATTAGAGGTCAGATTTGGGAATACATCTTATCAATGTTTTACTTACCAAAAGTATGATTTGACAAACACTACCATAAGGAAAATAGTTCTTACTTTTGTCTAATAATGATTTTCTCATCCGAAAAAACATTAGTTTTAGCACATGAGTTATTATCTAAAATATTTTTCTTATAAATTACATTTAAAGATTCATATAATGTTTATCCTTATTATAATTAACTTCCTCATAGTTTTTGAAAATACTTTAAAAATCATAAATATTATTATCATGATCTTTAGAAATATCAGATACTTTTTGTGTATGAACAAAAATTATAGAATTCGCCTTATCAAATTTTTTCTTGATTTTAGAATTGTCATTCTCTAGTAGCTTAGAAATCCAAGATACTTCCTTATATGTAGGTAATTTATAATCTTCATTAATAATAGATTATTAATCTAAAGATTCATAATATTTATTATCACTATAATTTTCATTTAAGGATATAATAGTTATGGATTCAGCATGTGTACCTTGGATATTAGACAATGATTTTAAATAGGTAGCCTGGAAATTAGATCAAGATTCTTCTGTCATGAATATTCATACTCAGATGATTCATCAGAAGAATCTCAACCAATGGAACTCCAGGTGTAATTATCTTTCTAAACTTTATTAGTTTTATCTTTTTAGTACTTGTTTCTATTCCTCTCAGAATTCTTTTCCTTCCTATTTTTTTATTATGAATAAGACAATCAGGCCTTAAATTACCTAATCTTTTTCATTTATCAAAATTGAATTCTGAGTCTTTCTTGTCCTACCTTTCTTTATTCATAAACATACACTAAAGGTCTTTTATTCTAATTATCTTTTTCATCCATTGAGCAAGATTATCTATCTCATTCTCAGAATTCCCACTTTCACATGATTCAGATAAAACAGTTAAATTCATAGACATGGATCTAGTAACCCTTTTAGAAGTCTTATATTTTGTAGTAGAAAAGGCTACACTTCCATTGCATTTATTATCTTATTCATATCAGCATCTCTTTTCATTCTTGTCTCATGTTGATGAAGGGTTCCAAAAAGCTCATCAAGAGTAATTTGAGATACTTTCCAATTCTCATCAATGGAAATTATCTTAGATTCTTACTCAATAGTAATGAAATCTATAATCTTGTCCACAAGTGCCTCATCATATAAACCATTCTCACCTATTGATTTTAAACAGTTAACAATAGGCATAAACAATTTTTGTACCCTACACAATGGTTCTCTATAAGGGAATAAAAATCCATTATATTCTACTCTAACCATAGCGCTTCATGTTTATATAACCTTGGTTGTACCAAAATGAGTTACCTCTAATTTCATCCAATTACAGTTTGTAGCCTCTCAAGAAAAATCTAACAAAAAATATTTCTAGTACCTTGTAGTTTAGTTGATATTATGATTTTTTTAGTAAATTTTTTGATATCATTATAAAGAATCATGTAATCTTCAGTAAGCATAACAAAGTAATCCACTCCAGTATTAATAACAAAAATGTTCATAAGATCTCTCCAATATTCAGAATCATTACCATCATGTATATGTTTTCTGGTAAAATTGTGATTGTCAATGAAAAGTACATTCATTCCATCCATCTAAATGTAAATATCCTTCCAAAAAACATGTTATTCAAAAAACTATATACAAAAGGATAAAAATACTAAGAATCTAAAATATTTAGAAAAATGAAAACATGTGCAAGAAATCATATATGTGAATATAAGTATTTCAAAGACCTCCTCTAATACCAATTGTAGGATCAAAATGTGAATATAGATGCTCAATTACAAGAGGGGGTGAATTTTAAGATTAAAAATTCATTTTTATCCTTAATGAAATCTATTATTAACAATGTCATACCAGGTAAATTAATTGGACCCATTTAAGTTCTAAAAACATTCTAGGTTAAGGAAATAATATTCTGGAAATGAAACTTATGAAAATATTACAAGGAAATGATTCTACCTTAAAGAATATAGAATCTTACATATCATAGAATACAAATGAACAAGAAAGTATAAGAAGGTTTTATATTCTTCCATTATAAAAATAGAACAAAAATAAACTTGAAACAAAAACAAGATACAAGTATGAAATATTCTAACTGAATGAAAAGGCTATCCAATGTCCTTGGATAATGGTCCCTTGAATTATACTTTCATGAAATCCTATCTTATCCACCCCAAGGTAATACATTGATAGGCATACCAGAATCTCACTTTCTATCCTCACAAGCCCTCAATAATTAAGGTAGTACGAACCTCTATCTTCCTATCCTCATATGTCCTTGATTTTTTTAGACATAGTTAGAACCTCTGTCTTCTTATCCCCAAAAGTCCTCGATTGTACACAGCAACAATTAGTGTCACACAAAACAAGCTGAACAATATGTTCAGTACACATAGAGAATGACGGTCTCTCACTCTAGAAATCAATTCAGCAGCATGTAATTTCTAGAGTGATGGATCTATAATGAGCTCATCCAAATGAACCCAAACTTATAGGAATTTATCCAAGAGTCAGCTCCCACCTGCAATAGTCATATTTTTACTTGATTTTTGCATAGGTACTTATACACATGTTACTCAAACAATAGTTAATTAGAAACATGATATATGAAATCGTTTCAAAACTATAACAAGTATAAGAAAAATATTGATTCTTATACAAAAATATTTTTTGGATTCTATGAAAAAAATGTTTGGAGTCCATGAAAATAAAATTTTTGATACTATAAATTATGGATATTCGGATTCTGTTTTTCAGAGATTTTAAAACATGATTTTTATAAATTATGGAATCTGAATTCATAGGAATCTGGAGTATGAATTCGGAGGAATCCAGAGTCACAATTCTAAGGAAATCAGAGTCATAATTCTAAGGAATTTGATGTCCGATTAATGAGTAATTCAAAGTAATAATTCTAAGTAATTCGAACCTGGAATTTTAAATAATTCAAAGTCTTAATTTTAGTGAATTCGGAGTCGGAATTTCAGCTAATTCAGAGTCTTAATTTCATAGAATGTGGAGTTTAAATTTCAGAGAATTTAGAGTCTATATTTTTATGAATTTGTAGTCTGGATTTAAGAGAAATCTGAACCTTATATTAGAACCTAAAAATGAAATACTCTAAAACTAAGGATTTATAGGATTCTGAGGTTTTAGATATGAAACTGAATTTCACCCTATGGAAATAATGAGAGTTATATTTATAGAAGCTATAAGAAAACAATGGAAACATAGGTAAGGATAATATTTCCTTGAGGAAAAAAATTTAGACTTATTAATATAATGCTTTGGGAAAATATTTTTTGCCATAAAATAGAGTGTTGGTGATTTTAAAAAAAATGAGGAATGGAAATTTCATAAAAAACCTTATTGACTCAACAGAAATTATACATATAAGGAAGATATTAGAACCATTATAAATTAAAATATTCTAAATTAAAGATTTACCATGAATAATTATATTACCTATAATGATGGTATCTACATGAGGATTATCTCTCACAAAAACAATATATTTTATTAATAATAAAAATTATATTATCCACAAGAAAAACCAGAACCTAAACGAATAATGAGACAAAAAATAACGAAATAAAAAAGGTGATTCCTTGATCAAGGAGGCCTATATAAATGATGTTAAAGTGTGCCACTATAGATTATTCTAGAGAAATCTAATGGAAAATATACTAACTAGAGAAGGAACCCATATAATCTTTTTGAGTGAATCGGGAAGCCAGGAACGCTCCCACCCACTTTCCCTAGAACCATATATTCAATTGTCTAATGTGGGTATGAATGAGTTTCCTGCATCATTAGATATGGTATAAAATAGTCCACGGGGTGGACCTGTTTTCTATTAGAGTGTCATAGAAAATTTTAAACTCAGTTCTAATCTCTGAGAGATATATGTTATAGGACACATGGAGTTGGATCCCATTGAGTAGATCCTTGGAATTCGCTTGAAGAGAGTGTCCTATTCCAATCCAATCAATATATGTAAGGACCACATTACACCTGGATTAAAAATAACCCCACTATCCCTAATTATACCTATAGAACAAGACACATATGAATTTAGTTTCATCCTTCTTAAGGGGGTCTCCAATAGATCCATCATCCCATAGACACCATGATGTTACCGGAATGACATAATTATCTATGAAGATGATACATCCCAAATGATGTAGCCTCCTCCCAGTTTTTTAAAAGAACACCTATATCAACAAACACCAACTTAGTTCAAGAAAAAAGATTTGTATTTTTTCATGTCGTAGCTTCAAAACAAAATATGTTCCACACTATCATTATACACCAACGAAAAGATGATAATATGATCTCCATATACTTTTTCTCTATTTGATTATTTCGCATGCCCTAGAACCACCTCTATTGGAACAAGTCACTGTGATATACCAGAGAAGTCATACCTGGGAATTCCCCCACAACATCTCTGCCTATGTATGGATAATCTCTCTATAAAAATAAATGTGATGTAGATTTTACATTAGGTAGTAGTCAACCTGAACTTTTGGAGACTAAAATAATACTTTTTCAACAAATCTCTTCATCTGTAGAAATGGCATGGTGATGAATCCTCTAGTTAAGAAAATTAAACTGCATAAAAATCTCCACACACCAAAGGAGGTAGTAAAAAATTTTGTATTGAAAAATAGTTTTCGTGGAAAACTATGGACTGATAATTATTTATGGAACAATTTTTATTATATTGATCACCACATTGACAATTTTTTAAAATGGGTTCATATTCTGGAAATATATAACAGTTACAACATACTAGTTTTCTATGAGTATATCCTTTTCCAGAATTATTACCTGAAGGAAGAATTTCATTATAATTTTTATAAAAACTTTCATTATTAAATATAATATTTTACCAAATTACTCTTAAAGAAGAAAATTCAGACCTTATTATAATAACCAAATACTTTTACACATGACAATTGGTTTTAAAAATGTGTTTTCCCAAACTAGTTCTTAAACTATTCTTTTCAAAAAAACATTTGATAAATATATAAAATAGTATCTTTTTAAAAAATAACATTATAAAGATCTTTAGAAAGATCATATAATTATTTTTTTATAACAATTATCCTTCAATTTTCGTTATCATGTTCTTTACAAACATTTCAATTTTAATTGTCAGGGTGTTAGAAAAAACAATAAATCTCTTAATATATAGGAAGTTTGTTATCAATTATTGTGGAGAATTATTAATTTGATGATTTAGAGTCCATACATTTATCAAATTCATGATAATTTTAACTTAATGGTATATTTGTATGATTTTTAGTTGTGCATACCTTAGACATTAAACAAATATTTTCATTGGGTACTCTACAATGAATACAAATGTTACTCAATCAATAAACATTATTATCATAACAATACTCTATTAAATATAAGCCACTATCAATCCAGGATTTATTTACACCAAGAATATTCTTTAATTTTTTATTACAAAACATTCTCTTATTTCTTTCAAAATAAATTTCTATCGTATCTTTCATGTTTATACTTGGTGTAACTTCCCAGTTCTGAAAGCCGCCCAGTGACGCCCCGTACCTGGTTGGTCACATGGCCTCAAGCACATTTCCAAAAATGGTAGAGGCTACTGACTAGCAGCGTGGGACTTGGGTGTGAGAGTGGGGAAACTTATCCCTCACTAGCAGAGTAACACAGCATAAGTAAAACAAATATAAAACAATGGAAGAAGTAAATACACCAACAAAAGTTAATAGTTGAACAATAATGAAAGAAGTAACTGGAGAACATATATATCAATTATGAATGATACATATGTCTAGGAAAGCGGAAAAACAAATCACAATGCTGAAATACAGTACTAAGAAAAATTATAAGAAATTATATAAACAACCCATCAGCATCACAAGCCTTAGCTTTGTCCCAAGCTCTCCATCACCAAAGATGTCAAGTACATTAAGCAGAAGGGTGATTTCCCTAATCTATACATAAAACAATATAATCTGTTTGGGCCTAATAACATGACCCAAAAAGGGTGTGAGACTAAATACCAGTAGGTAACCACCATGATATTTCTACCTAATAGTCAGTGAATATATATGGTATGTAAAAAATAAAAAAGTTGCAGTAAATAAGGAAGTACTCAACAAAAAAAATTCCTTCAGTTTCAAAGAATTAAAACACCACATATCAAGAAATCCAATATTCAAAAAACAGGTAACCCTCTAGGATGAACACATTGACTATCCCCTCTGGTCCTACCTAAAAAATACATGAACCCTCTCAAAAGTACACACAGTCTAACCCCTCTGGTTCATTTTTTGTAAAGGCTCTATGAGGAAGCACTCAATTTCAATTCCACTAATAGTCTTTTAATAGAAACTATAATAACACTGAGGAAGTACTCAACATCAACTTCGTTATGGCCTCATAACCTAACTATAGACCATCTGAGGTAGCACTCAACATCATTCCCCCCTGTGGTCTCATAGTGTGATTAAAATAATGGACACTCTAGATAATCCGTTACGTCTATTCTCTCTATGGTCCACTACACCAGGTTCTCACAGCACTGTGTAATTCATAAATCATGGAAAATCCTATCGGCCAATGTCAACCTCATGAACTACATGGCTAAACAGTCTACAACATAATAGCATGACAAATATTAATTACTCCATCCTATCAACTAGGCATGAAAAGTAAACAGTAGCCTATCAGGCTAACTAGACCAAATATTCAACACAAGGAAACAAGGGCCAAACCTCCATAGCATTTTAATTAACTATATTTACATTAAATTTACCTCTACTAAAGTATACAAGCATAACAGAAAATTAATAGGGATAAAACAGTAAATGTATAATACCCCGTTAACTGGTACTGGGAAATTTTCCACATATAAATCAATGATTTTTGACTAAAACTCCCAAACCACATAACTTAGTGTTCAGAGATCTCTATACATGAACATCAATCCTTGAATTTACCAAAAAAAACAATATATTTACAAAAAATGTCAAAAAAAAATTAACCGCTGATAATATGAGAAAGAGGAGGAATTAGGAAACAAAGCTCAAGAAGAAGGAAGAGCTTACCAAGGTGATCCCAACACAATCTATGGCAACCGATTCGGAGAACATATGCTCTCTTGAGGGAGCAGAGAAGATTCATGTCCATATGGGTTATCTTGAACAAACCACATCTAGATGTAGGGTGTTCTAGTGAATACACGCGACCCTAATATGTTTAATTAATAAAGGAACACGGTGTGTCCTTTAGATGTACATGCCATGTACTTGCCTTTTTCGTACTCAGCTTTAGGCGGTCTACAGATCACCATACACAGTCATGTGTGCGGCCCTTACATACCCAGCATAGGGCTTCCTGCGGTAATCGAGTACATGACATGTACACATAAAGTTCATGGCATGTACGTCAAAATTTTATACAAAGTCATCTTTTCCACAAAAAAATATCAGAAAAAGGAAAAAATACCTGAATAGAAGATTCTGGTTCTTAAAAACATCCCCCTTTAATGAAATTCATCCACAAATCTCCCTATTAAGGTCACACAGAAGAAGTGGCTCTGAATAGCTCTGGCCATGGCGAAAATCCATGTTGTGATCGACAATTTGGATATGATTATCCTTGAAAGAGGCGTCCACCTCTAACTCAATCTCCTCAGTTTGAAAATCATGAGATGAGTCTGAGAAGTAACGTCAAAGCTGAGAAATGTGGAAAATGTCATGCATAGACCGACACCTCTGAGGTAACTACAACTAATAGGCAACCACCCCATCTCTCTCCAACACCTAAAACGATATGACATACCTTAGAGAATGAATACTCTATATCCTAGTCATCTTGTACCCCAACCTAGGTGTGACACACAGGAAAACCTGATCTTCATCCTCAAAATACAGAGGTTTTCTCTTTTGATTATCGTAATACTTCTTTCACAACATTGCAATAGACATCCTCTTCCAAATCAACTCTATCTGCAATGTGGTCTCTTGGACAAGATGAGGTCCCAGCTTAGCTACCTCTTATAACTCCAGCCAATATAAGGGTGATTGGCCTAGCCTACCATACAAAGCCTCATAACATTCCATATGAATGGTTTCATGAAAACTATTATTGTTGCAATACTACACAGGAGGTATGTGCTTCTCCCACAAACCTCCAAAATCCAGGATGCAATCATGAATAATATCCTCAAGCACCTGAATTTTACATTTGGACTGCCCATCTATCTGGAGGTGGTATGATGTACTCAGAAGTACCTATATACCCAAGGCCTTCTACAATCCCTCCCAAAACCATGAAGTAAAACATGCATTCCTGTCTGAGACAAGGGACCGTGGAACCACAACTAAAGGTACAATCTCTCGGATGCACAACTGTCCCAGCTCATCAACACTTAAAGTCTCCTTGATCGGAAATTAGTGAGCAACCTTTGTGGGGTTTCCAATGACAACCCAAAATGAATCATTCCTTTTAAGTGAACTCAATAAACCCATCATGAAGTCCATCGCGACATCACTATACTTCTAATCAAGAAGGGGTAACTGTTGAAAAATCCATGCTGGTCGTTGAAGCTCCGACTTCACCTATTGACAGGTGGAACACCTCATGACAAAACCAGCAACATCTCTCTTCATAACTAGCCACCAATACTGACGGTGTATAACATGATACGTATTGGTGACACCATGATGGACGTCCCAAACCGAGGAATGAAAGTCCCTCATCAGCTCCTCGCGCATGTCTGTTGACTCCCATATGCGCCCATGGAAACAAATGATCTCATCATCGCCTATAGTACTTCTAGGAATAGGGTCCTATCTTGACAAACTTTTCCATTGGACTAGGCTTTCAGTATATGATAGACGCCTCATTCTCACTCGATCATGAAGAGTATATGTAACAGGTACAGTTGAATGATATGTCTACCCCTGTCTATCAAATACCTCCAAATACATCTCAGAAAACATAGCCATAAGCTACCACTCACTACTGGCCACCTGAACTACCACTATCTGAGTCCTCCTACTTAATTCATCGACTAATGTGTTTTCGTTCACAGGTGTATAGAAAAGATGATTGTCAAAATAAAAATGGTACTGAACCCACCATTAATGTATCAAATTCAGGTCATCCTGAGAGAAGATATACTTGAGAATTTTGTGGTCGGTGAAAAACACAAAATTATGACCTAGAAGATAATGTCTCCAACAACATAAGGAATGAAAACTGCGGCTATATCATGATTTTGCATTGTTTAATTCCTCTCATGTGGCCACAACTATCGAGACATATACTGAACGACTTTTTCTTCTTGCATAAGCATTGCACCATGTCTGATACCTGAAGCATCATAGTACACAGTATAGATCATTAACAACTTTGGAAAA
The DNA here is from genome assembly GCA_963277665.1 of Viscum album. Lineage (NCBI taxonomy): Eukaryota > Viridiplantae > Streptophyta > Magnoliopsida > Santalales > Viscaceae > Viscum > Viscum album. The sequence continues at coordinate 1,072,613,659 of OY728140.1, read as the reverse complement.
AATTTTATCTGTGCTAGAAGTAAACCATCCTTTTAGCTCTTGAATGTCATACAAGAATCTGACCATAATAACTATGCACCCTTCTTAGTCAAGCCCGTCAGTGGTGCTTCTAGGCATGAAATGTATGGTATGAAATGTCTGTAGTATCCATCAGCCCTAGAAAACTTCGTACCTCGAAGGTGTTCTTCAGCTACTCCCAGGAAACTACTACTCTCACTTTCACTAGGTCCACAGATACCCCTATCTTTGAGATCACATTACCCATGAAGTGAATCTAATCCATCAAAAAGGGAAAATTTTAGAACTTAGCATATAATCGATGATCTATTAGTGTACTCAAAACAATCTCAAGATAGGTAGCATGGTAATGTTGAGAGTGAGAGTACACCAAGATTTCATCCATGAAGACTATCATGAAAGAATCCATGTATAGATGGAACACTAGATTCATCAGTGCCATGAAAATTGTATGCATGTTCATGTGACCGAATGACATAACAACATATTCTTATAGACTATACATACTCCTAAAGGCTGTAAGAGATATATCAGATGGTCTAACGTGCAACTGATTGTAACCGGACCTCATTCCAATCTCCAAGAACACTTGGGCTCTTAAAATCTGATCAATGAGATCATCAATCCTCAGTAAGGAATATCGGTTCTTTACCGCCAAGTGGTTCAGCTTTCAATAATCCACAAAAAGTCAGAGGGTATCGTCTGCCTTATTTGAAAACAAGATAGGTAAACCCAAAGGTGAAGTATTGGGTTAGATAAAACCATTTCCCTGCAACTCCTCTAACTATTTCTTGAGCTCCTGTAACTCTTGTGTATCCATCTTGTAAGGAGGAATGGACACAGGTGCCACTCCTATCATGAGATCAATAAAAACGTCTACCTATAACATCAGAGGAAAACCTAAAAAGTCCTCTGTGAATACATCCCTAAAACTGTTTACCATAGAAGGGAAGTCCATCTGAGAAGTCCCCTGGTCATTAAAGTAAATACTAGCACTCTGGGCTGTAACTCCTCTCATCCCATGATACTCAGGTCCTTCTCTGCTTGCATGGACATCCCATTCTCCCTTATTAAGAAACAACCAGCCCTTTGATGATGTGAAGCTCACCCGATGATGATAGTAATCAAAAACTTCCTGGAAGGGAAATAACAAATGAATTTAATGAAATACATCATTGAAATTAATCTACAGGGAATAAAGGTCACATAAAATGGGACACCCACCAACCTCAAGAGGGAACTCCATGCACTGACGTACACTATCAATTCTTATCCCCTATGGTGTGTCTAATGTCAATACATCAGCATAGGTAATGATACAGAGCCTGAGGCTCTCCACAACAGCCAAAAATATAATGCGTTGAGAAGACCTTGTATGAAAAACAGTAGAAGCTAAAATTGAGGCATCTAAGATCGTACCTCTAGCTGTATAGGGTCTGGGATCCTTCTCATACTGGGTCTGCTCCACTGCAAATGTCTGACCTGTAATGTGGCCCTGCACCCCTACCTGACCACCTTGTGCTGATCTACCCTATTGTCACTTGATTCTTGGTGGCTGGCTTCCAGGGCTGTGACCTCCACCTTGTCCTGAATAGCTGGAAGAACTCCAGTTCCCATGCTGATGAGAAATTTGTGGCGCTGCTCCTAAATGAGGAGTCATAGAAGTGCCCCAATCACAAGATGATGGTGAGAAAAACTGATAGAATTTCTGAAGATGACCCATCATTCCGCATGTTCTACACTCCACTAGGTCTCTTGGGATGTGTGGCCTCGTATGTCCGACCTTCCCACACTGGAATCATGCCACTTGGATACCTAATGGTGCATCCCGCATTATTGAATCTCCACGCGTAGTCTCCATGCGGCACTTCATGCTATCTTCTGGTGAATCATTAACTTTGTATGTTGAACAACCATATCTCATAAATCGATAATCCCTCATTTTATGATCTTTGATTAGTACTTGGTTGATGATATAACTTTTGGATGTCAACCTGAAGATGTTCAACTAAGCCCAAATATCCTACTTGAGACCATCATCGAACTTCTAATCTAGGAACAACCTCTCACCCCTTGAAAGTGTGTAAAGTGAATCATCTCAGTTATGTGGGAAGAGTAATCAATAATAAAAAGTTTATCCTCATCCAAACTCATGAACTCTCGGGATCGATCGGCCCTCAAAGTCTCCGGATAAATGTAATCGTTGAAGGTGAGCTTAATCTCCTCCCAAGTCATATCCTGCTTGTGTCCCACAATTGAGACCACATCACACCATCTCTTGGTGAAATCTAGGAGAATTTATGTAGAGAGAATATCCCTCCTCTTTGGAGGCATCTACATATGCTCTAAGATCCTAGCATGGTTTCTAGCCATGACTCTACAGCATGGAGTCCTCCATCCCCTGAAAAGGTGGGAGGATGGTGCTGGTGAAAGACTTGCATCAATTCTTCCATCTATGGGGCAAGAGGTGGTACTCAATGGAAGGTCTACATGAATCTCATAAAGACCCCTCAGAACTGTGCATCTGTACAAATTCCCTAAATGACAACAGATTTCTAGACCAGTACAACTGATGGATCTGCCGGTTGTCCTTTATCAGCCATGTCTGTTGTCTAATCGTTTCCCTGTAACTGGAATACAAATAGAGAAAATATCAGTGTCATAACTCTGTAAGGTCAATCACCTACCTTATATCGTGATTAAAAGGGACTAAAAATTTTTTGGGATATGAAGGGAACAAGAGAAATAAACCATTCATGTTCTTCAAAACATGAATACATGGAGTGTATAATTCCTACATGGAGTGTTCCCTTAATCCTTCCACATGGGCATGTACACCTACCCAAAACTATTCGTGTAACACCCCATACATGGTGTGTTTTCCATACACACAACATGTAATTGAATCCTATTTCCCTTCCTAAGTTCTTTACATAGTTTGGCCACACGGTTCTCCTAGAACAAGACTATACAGAGTGTTAGTGCTAGAAACAGCGTGTACTAGATTAGCTTCACCGACCCGTGTTGTTAGTGATACGACTGGATACATGACCCACACTACACGGTGTGTTCCATATGGACATGGCGTGTACTAGGAAGACTTCGTCGACCCATGTTGTTAGTGACACGACTTGCTACACGATTCTACAACATGGCATGTACATCCGGTACACGATGTGTATATCAAAATATTTTCCAACCCCAGGTACCCTCCCACATAGTCTGAGACATGATTAGAGACTACACATTGTGTACATATAGTACATGATGTGTACATAAAATATAGTTTCTTCTCAAAAAGAAGAACTCATGGCATGTATTTAACAATACAAGGTGTGTATTCTGGGTTTTTACATACAGTAATCCTCAAAAACTACTCCAATGCTCAGAAAAACTCTGAAACAAACATTTATGTGCCAAATTCCAATCCATGAGGGCCCATACTCCCCAAAAATAAATGGTTGGAATCTTATACATGTTATAAGTAAGGAAAACAAGGCAATGATCCACCAAATTCTTGTCCATGAGATCCCATAACACCTCAAGAACCAATGTTTCGTGTTCAACAAACAAAAACTTACACAAACAATACCCTATCAAATAAAAGGAATGATTGTCAAGGTATATATGAAAACATCATAAATATCTATCACAACATCAATCACAATACCATTCAATCACTAATACAACCTAAATGGCATGGAAAGAATGCATTACATGTGATTTCTAACAAGTTCCACTATGATGCATGAGATAGAAAACCCTCATCTCATCAGGTTGCAACAGAAATAGAACTTCAATAACAATAAAAATAATAGCTAAAAACACGTGAATCAATCAAGGTGAAATCAAATCAACTATAATAGTTGTAAAACCAGAGAACATTCAATAACGAGGTAGATTGGCTTTTCCATGTATGTGGGTTAGCTACTCTCGGCCACAACATACTACCATATAAAAATTCTATATTATCCATACCTATAAGATCAAAATAGTAATTCAATAGAAATGAATCCATCTGATACTACTTGGTAATGTCCTTGTTCTGGAAGCCGACCAGAGACACCCCATACCCGGTTGGTCACATAGCCTCAAGAGAATTTCCTTGAATACCAGAGAATGCTGACTAGCAGCAAGGTCCTTGGGCGTGATAGTGGAGAAACTATTCCCTCATTGGAAGAGTAACATAGAAGATGTAAAACAAATATACAATAGAAAAAGCAATAAAAATACCAAAAACATTAAATAGTGGAAGACTGATTAAAGAAACAACTGTAGCACAAATATATAAATGATGCGTGATACATATGTCTAGAAAAGTAGACAAACAAATCACAATGCTGAAATACAAAACAAAGACAATGTAAAAGAAATGAAAAAAATATCCCCTCAGCATCGAAAGCCTCAACATGGTCCCATGCTCTTCAGCTCCAAAGCAGTCAAGTACCTGTTGTAGAAGGGTGTTTTCCCTTATCTGTACCTGCAACAATATAATCTTTTTGGGCCAAAAAACATGACCCAAACAATGTATGAGACTAAATACTAGTAGGAAAACACCATTAGATCGATTAATAATAGTCAATGAATATATATGGCATGTAATAAGAAAAAGAATCAGTAAACTAGGATGTACTCAATAGTAAAAATTCCTACAGTTTCAAAGAATTCAAACACCGCATATCAAGAAAGAAATAATCACAAATAGTTAACCCTCTGGGATGTACTCATAGCCTATCCCCTATGATCATACCTATAAAACACAAGAAACCCTATGGGAAGTACACACAATCTAACCCCTCTAGTTTAGCTTTTTTAATGGCTTGTCGAGGAAGCTCTCAAAGTCAATTACCTTTATATCCTTGTTCGATTAACGACTCTCTAAGGAAGAAATCACTATCAATTCCCCCTATTGACTTTTAATGGAAACTACATGCACTCTATGGAAGAACTCAATTTCAATTCCCCCTATGGCCTCATAACGTAACTATAGACCCTCTAAGGGATCACTGAATGACAATCCCGCGAATGGTCTCACAACATGATTAAAATAATGGACACATCATTGAATCCCTTACATATATTATCCCAATGGTCCACTAAACCAGGTTCTCACAACACTGTGTCTGTCTAAATGAATGGAAAAGTCTATCGACCAAAGTAAACCTGAAGAACTACATGGATAACAAGACTACAACATTACCACAAGACAAATAATAATCACTCCATCAAAACAACTAGGCATGTAAGTTAAACAAAATCCTAACAGACAAACTAGAACAAAGTTTAAAAACAAGAAAATAAGGGAAAAACCTCCATAGAATTTTAATTAACCCAATTCACATTAAATTTACCTCTACTCAAGCATACAAAACTATCATGGAATTAACAGGGCTAAAACAATAAACGCGCAATACCCCATTCAAGGGTATTGGGAAATTTTTCACATATAACTCCAAGACATTCGAAGGTATGGCACAAAACACCAACCACAGTGTTGGGAGATCGCTATACGTTATATTAAAGCCTTGAATCCCCCTAGAAAATAGTAGATCTACAAAAACAACTAAAATGTTTAGCTGATGATAACTTGAGAAAGTGGTGGAATCAGGAAATGAAGCTCAAGTAGAATTAAGAGATTAGCGAGGAGATCCCAACACAATTCAAAGCGGTAGATTAGGAGAACCGATGCTCGTTCAGTGTCTCAGATAAGATTCATTGCCATATAGGTTCTCTTGAACGAACCATACCTAGATGTATGGTGTTATAGCGATTAGACGTGACCCCAGAATGTTAAATGAATAAAATACATGTAGTGAAATTGCATTTTATATACTCCACTTCATGTGGTTTCAAGGTCACCATTCATGGACATGTGTGTGGCCATTACATGGCTAGCACAAATCTTCCTACGGTAACCGAGTACACAGTGTGTACTCATAAAGAAAATGACGTGTACTTCAAAATTTTCCAAAAACTCCTATTTTTCTCAAAAATGACCAAAAAAAGAAAAACATACATGAAAAGAAGATTCAGGTTCTTACACTTGGACAATATGATATGATATGTCAAGATATTTTACACTAATAAAAATAAACTTCAGAATATTTATTTTCATTTCATTACATGTTTCCTTTCTTATATCTATAATTTAATTATTTCATAACAACGATCATGTTCATCCTACGAGGATGATTATATAATTTTTTTAATAATTATCTTATGTTTCTGAATTAGATTCAATAACCTCTATCTTCTTTTGTGAATTTCTATAAACATTTTATTTTGATTGAGATTTGAGAGCTATGGTATATGTATGGGAAATAGAAACACCCCCTTATTTTTCATCTCTTTCTCAACATCTCTCTTCATTATGAATTCATACTAAATTAAGATTCATATAAGATCACATAAATAAATATTACTGAATTTTATTGTTTCATCTATAGTATTTTATCTTAGATTCCAATTAATTTTTAATGATATCCACACTTTAATCAACTAGAATCTCATTATATAATCAATTTTCACCAATAAATATAAGATTGTTAAAAAATTTCATGAATATCTTATGCTTTTTAGTTACTGATTCAGCTTGTAATAATTCAAAGGCTTGATAATCGACTCAACCCATTGTTATCTTTGTTTAAACTACCTTTTATGTGCCAAAATGTGTACCCTATAGGATGATTAAAATAGTATTCTCCTCTTCACTTTATGAAATTTGAATATATATGTTTATTTTCAAGGAACATAGTATTTTATTCCTTTCATTATAATCTAATTGAGATTCATTCAATTCAGGATTTGTAATGCTCTTAAATTATTATCAAGTCTTTCATATTCACCAGTAAGCAATAAATTTTTATCAACCCGAATGTTTATAAAAAATACTTAATTCTATCCCTATAGTATTCATAATCACCAGCATCAAAAAACATTCCTCTGTTAGGATTCATATTTTCTATGGACGTGACATTAATTCATTTCATCCTTTATAAATAGGTCAAAAATTATTTTTCCACAATACATGATAGTGTTACATATATTTGTAAACAAAAATATTATATAAAAATATAGAAAAATAGAAATTGTAATGAAGAAATAAGATTACCACTTAATTCTGTTGTTGAATACAACTATGCTACTAATCCTTGTAAATCAATCTGAGATATGCTGATATTAGGATGAAAAGAAAATATCTAGATTTCTATATAACAATTGGGGTGAATTATAAATTTTTAAACATTATTATAAAAGGATTTATACTAAACATTTCACAATACCTCTTCATGAGGAGTATTGGATTCATAATTGGCCCTCAATCGATTAATTGTTTTTATCAAAATCCGGTTCATTTTGATATTCTGTTTACCACACATCTTAATGTAGAATAATAATCACTATAGTTACAGTTATATCATAGTATATAGAAATTTTTTAGTTATTATATATTAAATAAAATAGAATCATAATGAGAATAATATCATATTTGGATAGAAATACAGTTGTATCTTAATCATTTTTTTATGATAAAATAGATACAAATAAAATAATATTACCAAATTACTTCTTTCTTTTCCATGTAATGAAAATAACAGACTTGTAAGAAAACAATAAATTAAAATGAATAACCTTTTTCTAACCAACTGACTTGTGTATCCAATAACCTCATATAAAGGTCCCTTGTTTTATTCATCACTAAATTATATCTTTAATTTAATTGTGAAATACCTTGATATGATGCTCGGATTTTCTTTTTCCCAATCCTCATCCATCTCCAATCCAACGGATTAGCTTCTATATTTCTATATTTGTAATACATCAATAATGATAATCTGAATCATAATCATTCTATCGTTGTACAACCTCAATCACATTCATACAATAAGACACAAAAAACTAAGAAACAAAACACTATAAATTATTACAATGACTGTGAAATATTTATTCATCCTCCAATTTTTTAGAGATCTAATGATATATAAATTTTCAAATCAAATCGATCATCCCCAAACACTTAAAGTGATTGGTTATTTATAAAAAAAATAATTAATGGAAATTATTCCTTTTTTACACTCATATTTATTTAATATTTTGGTAACATCTGAGAAAGTTGTCACTATAGTGGATATATCATAATAGAGAGTCTAACACAATTTTATTTAATAAATTTGAATGATATGTTAATTTCATTATGATAGAAAGAAATTCCATATTTATAATTTAAATTTAGCAAGCCCAATGGAATTCCTTATAGATATCATTACAATAATATTTCTAATAGTGAATCAAATATTTATCAATTACAGAATTAGTTTGATTAAAAATACTATTATTAAAAAGACAAAATATAATGACTTACATATGTTCTGATGAGGTGAATCATATTTTTACTAAATCCATAACTATTATGATTATTGTAATGAAATTGTTAATTTAAATTATTTAATACTTCTGAACATATTCTACTTTGGAAAAAAAATTTATGTTTTCTCCAAGACCACTTTGGACTTAAATGAGTTAGTAATAAAATATTTAATAATGTGATTTTGATTTTAAAAAATGAACGATGAAGCCTTAATTTATTTACTCAACAAAATTATATTATTTACATTAACATTTAATCCTTGAATATGATTTATTTAATAAATATTTTATGATTTTTACCTGAGGACAAGAAAGGGTTTAAGTGTTTTTTATTTCATATATATTGGGAAAAGTTGTATTTATCATTTGAATGATAATGGATCTTCAATAAAGCATATATCTATAATAGAGGATTTATTCATTAATGATTAAAATGGACCTACAGATCCATAAACTCTATGTGAATCTAGTAAATGAGTAGTGATAAGTGGAAGTGGAATAAGGTTATAATTTCCTTGGGTAGTGAGCAATAAAAAAAAAGGCTTAGGGAGTGACCCTTGGGAAAGTTTGGAGGTGAATCTAATCCTTATAAATGTTGTGAGTCAGGCAGTATTAGTGATCTATTCAAAATACTATATTTTAGGAGTGAGCCTTTTAGGATTTTTGATATTGGTGGATAGTTGTTTTATGCTCATTATATAAAGACTGGGGATGGTGAACGAAGTAAAATTTCACTATATTGTGCATTATTTCAATACGTTCCATACATTTCTACAAGAATGAGTGAGAATAAATTATTTTCTAATGATAAAAAAAAGATATGAAGGGGTTAGTGTTTTCATATTTAATTCTGTGATACACCCCCATCCTTAATTTGGATTTCGACCTCACTAAGATAACAAATTTTTATATGAATACATTGTACAGTGTCAACCAATTTCATTTTTGAAACTCTATTTTTCAATGCATCTAGGAGTTTTATTTTAATTTAAAATTTTATAGTTCATTTAATTGAATTTGGAAATATGGATTTAATATATGTAATTAGATGAATTTATAATTTATGAAAAGGAACACATATTATTTAACAATATGAATAGGGAAAACAATAATGATTAATAATTTTTCTTAAGGTAAAAATATGTTTACTAGGGGTTAAAACAAAAATAAAATGTTATAAATGACATAGGCCATTGTATAAAAATTATTGGATGGACATATGTATATAATTAATTGAATAAGGTTATATAATAGAAAAATTATTACCATTCTTACAAATAAATATTATGGGTTCACATAATTCTTTTAAAAATTGCAATGTTTGTCATCTCCCCAACTTTTCAATGGCCACCCCAATTCTCCCATATTCACACCGTCTCATCGATTTTTTTGCGAATAACTACCAGAACCACATCCATACATACCACCACACATCCTTCATGCCTCATATTAGGTATAAATACATACGAGTAAGGCTTTTAAAGAAAAAAATTTTGATACCCGAAGATGAGGTTGCATTCATTTACAAGAGTTTTCATTTTTTTATTAATCCTCCACCTTAAATTATAATTATATCATTCTTATATAGTATACATTGTATCATAAACAAACTAATATTTTATAATTATAATATAATTAATTACCACTTTCTCCAGTTGTATAGCCCTTGAACCCCAAGAGATTGGAGGGGTGAATCAGGATGTCAATTTTTCGTTTAAAGCGATGGATCTAGTTCCCACATTGGTAAAAAAATGTTATACCAATATTTATATAATTATGTAGTAATAAAACATCCACATAATGAGTTAATACACCAATATTTTACATGATTGACCAATAATGTCCAGTCCATGGAGAAGACACTGATTGTTTTTCAATCTTACCCAAATCCACTAATCTTCACTTGTTGCAGAATATAGATGTTCCAACATAGTGAATCTATATAAGGCTCACAAGAATTAATACTTTTTATGGATAACACACTTCCTCCCTCATAAAAATTCTATAAACACATTTTTTCTCACAAATTCGGGTGAATTATTACCCATTTTATCAACTTTAATGTCACAATAGTAGATTGGAATTTAGGTTTTTTCTTTTAAAATCAAGAGACAATTCATTAACCATATAATAGAGTTGATTAACATCAATGAACTATTATCATAAACCAAATAATCAATAAATCATTTCATCATACATAGTTAGGAAGCTCACTACCTCCATGGATAAAATTTCTATCACGGTATAAACAGACATTGTTAATCTCACTGAGCAACCATAGAAAATCACATCATTTGGAAACAACTTTTTCTTTGACACATATGAATTGGCCAAGAAGAAGAATGTATTTTCACAATTCCCAAGATCACATTATATAAATTATTCAAAAATATCTTTATATTTATGAATTAATATAGATTCCCCCTTTTCTCTAATTATATTAATGACAAATGAAGTCGGGTTACCACATATTTATAAGATTCACATTTCGTGATGCTCTCACACCTCTAGAAAAATTTTGTGATACATCAAAATCCTCTCCACCAACTTCTTTCACTAATGATTATCTAGGTTAATCAAACCCACTCATGAGGATTCTCGTATTCATGGATATTACATTCCACACTTCTCTCATTCCCATTTCTCCACTTCTCATAGTCACAATAACTCCTATAATCCTAACATTTCTTTCAAAACCCTACACATCATTGGGATTGTCTAACTTTTGAAACCAACTCTTCGTGAAAGCCATGCTTTTACCATGTCAATTAATATTCAATACAATAAATAATCCTTTTATAATGTATGCATCCTCTTCCAAATTTTGCGCCAAAATTTTTTAAAAACACTGGGAAATGAAGCATTCTTCAACACTGTAGTATTCATGTATTGAAAGATCGACATCCTTGTAAAAACCCTGGTAAACACAATGTGGTTTGAAAAAAAACACACAAAAACTACATTTAAATTAATAAACCTCCTTGTTTAATATAATCTACCCCCTTGAGTTTATAGGAAATCCTTAAGACAATTTAACAAAGAATTAGTCACTATAAAAACAAGTTACGGAAGAAAAAAATCATCCAACACTATAAGTCTATGTGGTCATTGATATGATTATGAAAATTGAATATTAAATTAATTGGATTTTAGTTATATGGAATGATTAAATATGTATAATATAAAATAATAGTGTTTCTTTAACCAATATTTTTGTCATCATGTAACAAAATCATTGCATGGTTTTTCAAAATCCCCCGATAACACATGATTATGATTGTGTCACAGAAACATGTAATTTTTTTTCCAAAAACAAAGAAAACCATAAGTCCTCTTTAAATTACTAAAACTATTATAATGTTGGAATTTATTCATTATCGCCATTATGAAAAAAACCCATTTAGCTTTTCTTTATACATTTAGAGCACAAAAAACAATCCTCTTGTATCATATCTCCCCTATAAACCTGTATCACGTCCAAAAACATATAAAAATACTTAAATCAAATGGAGAGAGGATAAAAAACTGTAACCACCTCATGCACTGGAATGTGGATAAACACAGAGGTTCTACATATGTTTTTTGAAATCATTTTATTGTAATGGATTTGTCAAAATGTTATCTTATTGTTCTATTATTACAACATGCTCAATATTAATCACACTATGTTCAATATTTCCCTTATTGATGAGCTATATGATTTCAATATGTTTTGTATTAGATACCTAAACTAGATTCATTATAATATTTTTTACGCCGCACCCCCAGACTGACCCAAGCCGGGGCGGTATTAAAAACAACATGGTGTGTTCATTTTGTACAAAAAAAACTCTGAATAATTACACATCATGTTCCACTAAATGATATCATTAATGTCTAGGTCATGGAGAATAATAAAGAATTATTAAAATTCCATGAATAATGAAAGGGAAAAAAATCTCTACAATGCTGCCACTAGACTGTGTATCTAAAATCTACTAAACCTGTAAAATTTATCTTAAAATGTAGTATAAGAATATGAAAGCCCAATAAGGGGTTTTAGAAAAAATAATGATTCAACTAAAACCACGTGACACCATTCATTTAAAATTATTCATATAAGATTTTCATAAGAAAAGATATAATACATGAATCAAAATAGAACATTTTTTCCAAGAATTATAAGTGAAAATTTCAAGGAACACTAATAGAGTTACAATGAATCATGTTCCAATTATAATCATGTTCATACAGAATATATGATGTGTGTCATATAATTTAAGAGTCCTTATAACAATAATAGGTATGACATGCGATCATGAAAGTATAGAATTTACAACTGAGAGTACGACGTGATGAGATTTGGGAATAAAAGAATAACACTTATTCTCTCCATAAAAACTATAAAACATAATATGGATGAATAATCTCCCAGTTATTAATACACATTATGAAATAAGCATTTACATCATCTGATTCACATAAGTACAAGGTCTTTGACAATGAATATTATACTAGTTGAATATTCAATTGGTTAATTAAATTTCATAGTCATAACGAGGGAAGGACATATGTAGGAATATGTTAAGGCGTTATCCTAGGACCCTAAACTCCATGTCAAGGCCTCGTTCCAAGACTATATATCAATTTTTCATGGACTCATTCTAGGATCGTAATTGGTCTCATGAGACCAACCAATGCATCGAAGGGCTATAGCCTGCCACACACATCACATAATAACTCCAATGCATTACTTTTTTATTTAAATCAATGTTCCTCATACCACATCGATTTATTAAATTACTCAATACATATCATTCCAAGTGTCACATATTACATGGTTTCTCATTTAATATTATTCAAAATTTCACATACAACTTTTAATAATTTAGTTCTTAAAAACATAAAAGGCCAGAATAGTTTTATTTATTTCAGTAGCATTTACATAGACGTCATGGATATAAGTGTGAATAACAATACTAACTAATGCATTGCTATGGAAATAAATGATTAGTATTGTATAAATTTTAGAGAACATGTGACAATAACTATAGCACATAAAATACAGGTTTTTCACATAAAATGATAACCCCTATAATAATAAAATCCTCATTATGAATGTAAATATTTTATATTAAAATCTTCAAAATTATAAAATTAAGTTAATTTTCATTTTAATTTAAAAACACATTTTTATAAATGGGAATATTTAACAAAAAAACTGAATGAATAAAAAATTTGTTGTGGCAGATTCATATTCTTTAGAAAAATAATTAATTCATGCACATCATGAATTAAAACATATATATTTAAATATATTTATCTATATGTTCTTACAATGTATATGTATAAAAGACTATTTCATCCTTCTAAAAATAAGAGTACATACAATATGGTGACTATTGTTCTTGTATAAATGTCGGCTAAAAAAATTATATGAACTATATATACAGGAGGTGTATACATGGAATTCTATCGACCAAAAAAGTTTTAATAAATCATTATGAACATTGTACATCTCACAAACGTAATTAAATCACAAAAAAAATATTTTATATGAAATCTTAATCCATTTTTTAATAAATACCAAAAGGTATATACATATAACCGTATATACATGTATAATAGTTTTGTACAATAATATAAATTTTTACGTTTTAAAACACTAATTAAACTCTCAAACTCAATAATATGGAGTCTTAACATAAAGCATGATAGTGGTCTGTCTAAACTATATATATATATATATATATATAATTGAATATTCAAAGTGTAAAAATACTTTTTTCACAAGGGCAATAAGGTATATTTAACACTTACATGGCGTAAGATCAAGGTGGAGATAAGGAGAGCTTTTGGATGCTTGGAAGGATGAATACTTGAGGAGTTTTGGGTGAAAATGAGATTAAACATATGGTATATATATACTATATTTATATTTCAGGATGCCGATGTTTGAAACTCAAAAATGCTAAACAAAGACTCAAGAAAAAACAATGAAATGAGAAAACAACCATCTTAATAAAAGGAAACCATAGTGGGTAAACCATTTTATAAAAATAAATAACTATATATTATAATACCAGACCTATGTGGATCCAAAAGGGGAAGGATTTTAAAACAAAAATAGAGTTTCGACTTTGTGGAAGATGAGAGGAAAGTAAACTTCATATGATGATGGGAGGAGTCACTAGCGAGGCCGAATGTAGGGGTATGGTTGGTTAAACATTGTGTGGAACTTTGTGGGAGGAAAAAGAAGGCATTAAGAAAGAGACGTGGAAGGAAACAGATGGATCAGATCAACTGGGACATGATCAGATGGCTGAGGAAGTATCTATCATCTTGAAATCGGATGTATGGATGAGATTAAGATGTGGGAAGGATCTGATGGTATCAAGCAATGTAGGATTTTAAAATGAATTGAATGGATATGATTAGATCACGATGGATAAAAATGTTTATAAAAATGTGGAGGACGAACCATGGTTTCTTGGAATCGAGAACCAAATCGATTAGTTGGCTATGGTCATTCCTGAAATGATCTAATAGCTCAGATCTAGTTTTTCCTAAATATTCATGCCCCACATCGAATTAGGAGAGTTTTTGATCTAGATTTATTAGCCCATCACTCCCAGAATTCGATCAGAAATCCCCCTCCCCCTCGACACAACCCTATACACGTCTATGTGAGTTCTCTCTGTACCAATCCATGCCATCGTGCACCCCGCATGGTGGTGTGTTCTAGATCCCTTGCACATGCACACCCGTGCGCACTTAGGGATCAGTATTCCCCATGTGTGCTTGACTTCGTACACACTATTCAGACAACCAGGGCAATTTTCCAGGGGTTTTGTGAGATTCCCACCAAGTCTTTGAGTGGAATCCTATAATGTTTTCCTTGGTTTTTTGGGGTATTGGACCATTTTTTATCAAATTGAAGTTCATTTTTTTAACATGAAATATGTTTTCAAATACATATATAGGTTTCTTCAAATAGAAAATTAAACTTCATTATTATGTCAAAAAAAATCTCTACAACCAATATATTCCTTGGTTTATAAAAAACACCGGGGTTTTAAAACATAAAGTTATAAATCAATGTTTAGTAGATCAGAGAGAAAATATTATAAAAGTATTATATTCATACTCCAAAACATATTTTTAGTTAAGACCTTGTTTTATACATCATGATTGAAAAAATTTATAAAATAATATCAATCCATTTAAAAATTATCAATAAAAAATTAACTAAGTATAGCTAAAATAATAAATAAAACTATATTTATATATTTAATTTACCCAAAGTAAAATCTCAAACTCAAAAACATTTTTCTTTGAATAAAAAACAAGAGGGATCTAATGTGTGCTTCACATAGAATTTCTTTAAAAACACAAGTGTTATTATTCCAACCCATTTTAAACGTTAAATAATTATCCTTATAAGATATATAAAATGAGTTTATTAAAAACATATTTAATGTTATAACATCACACACAATTTACACACTTGGTAAAACTCATCATTCCTAGGTAAATTAATTTAAACCACTAGAAAACCCAATGACTATATGGTCTTATGGCCATTAGAGGCTCAATAATCATCTAAAGGAGTCAAAAATTTAATTTAATCACTCCTTATAAAAACATGAATTACGGCACTCAAATTTCCAAAAGCTAAGGCAAATAAGATCATGCTCATAATTCCTATGATGCTTAGCACAATTTCTGTTGTTATGGATATACTAATGTTTATTGTGATGGATCAGAAATACCATTACTATTATCTTGGTCTTTTGGTTGTATTGGGTGGTCTCTCTGTAATTCTAATAGGTATCTTAGTAGGTATTTTTGGTTTGATGGATTCTATTATCCTTGAAGAAATGTAAGAATGTCACTGTCCATTTAATAAATAATGTCATGGGTTTATTTTCATGTAATATTTAGAATAGCATGGGAAATAAGTAAAACCAAAGAATATTGTTATTAAATAAGAAACAAGTTTGAGGAATCACATTATTCCCCCTTCAAAGAATTTCATCCTTGTAATTCTAAAACACTCACATACGCATACCAGCAATACCATACGTATGTCACACATGAGGTAACTTCATCTGGATTTCCGTCGATGGTAGGGTGCTGACGACCTCAGGTGGATTCCTAGGGTAGAATTCAGCTCCTCGATTTACTTGGTCTAGATTCATAGTGAAAAGTTATGGTCAAACATGTGCATAAATCACATGGTCTTCCATAGTGAAGCCCGAGAGGGGTGGAAGTCGGAGATTAACAAGTGAACTAATTTATTATAAATCCATAATACTATATAATTCATTAAAATATGAATGTCGTAGTGTTCCTCATACATATTTAAACTCAGGACCAGGAAACAGAAGGTCGCTTGATGGTCACCCTCGAATGTAGCTTCTATGATTTTACCTACGACATGATATTTATTATAGAAATTAAATCATATAAAAACACCATCGTGATACTTTCGCCTTTGCCTATATTCTATAAATTGTGCATTTTCAATATTATAAAAAATGAAATTGTCTCCATGGTAGAGAAAGAGGTTGTTTTAGTGGTTCGACACCCCACATATTTATTTCCAAGAAAGACAGAGGTTTGTATAGGGCTGGAATTCATTTGAGAATTTTGTGACAATTATAATCTCAAATTGTTCGGTAAGATGTGATAATAGGTTGGTTTGTTATCTCATGTCTTATATATAAAAATATCAAAAGACATGTCTTACTCAATAAGGCATGACCATATTAAAATAGAAATTATATTTTGTAAAAGAATGTTAATCTACATATAAAATAAAAATATCTATTTATAAAAGGTTCATAAAACCAAAGGTGTTACACAATCACTCTCTCCATCTCACAAAACACTAGTATGGATTTCCTGACGTCTTCCATGATGACACTTCACCAATTTCACCAGTATTAGAAATTTTCCCAATTACAAATTTCATAGATCCCTCAGGTGGTCCCAAAATCCTCAATTTCTTCGGTCCAAATGAAATGTGGGAAACATGGATCATCCTCAAGTAGACTTTTACAATTCTGTGAGAGAGAATCAGGTCGTGTATCATGTTGAGAGACATCCGTGAGAACTTTTCATCAATAAAATTAATGGGATGGATCATCCACAAAAATTTCAATGTCCATAACATGACCATGGAGACTATTGGTCAGGATTTAACATAAGTATCCTACTTGGAGGACACCCTCCTGGGAAGCCTCATGGAAGTCCTCTTAAGATGAAGTATTCCCACATTGGTAAAAGCTTTTAAATAAACCCTCAAAATATTTTCCCTACTGTGCATAAAATGGTAATTGAGAACTCGTTATAAGAAAATAAGTGAAGCCACATACTCGGTGTAGTTGGAGTTCACAAGTAGAATTGGATATATACAGTAGTGGTGTTTTCATGACCAACAATGGCTTTCAAAAATCTCATAGCCTTCCAAACATGATTTTCCAACTAAAGATTCTAAAATTTATATGGGTATAGACAGAAGTCTTGATTCATATAACATAAGAAAATTTTATGAAAAATTATACTTAGTAAGGAATAATGTTATTTTTAATGTTGTTCAAATTTTTTAGGGTTTTCTAAATAAATCCTTTTCTTCCAAATATCATTCCACATCCCCATACTTACCCAGACCTGATGCGGTTTTAAATAAAACATTGTGTTAATTTTTTTTTATAAAATATATTCTTATGAATTAAACATCATGTTAAACTAAAGAGGATATTTTGGGTTTTGGTCCTCGAGAACCTGATACAATTTTCACAATTCCTTCACAACCTAAAGGGAATATAATCTCCACAATGCTGCAACCAAACTGTGTATCTCAAATCATCTAAAACTGTAATATATATGTTAAAATGTAATGTTAGAGTATGATTTCCCAGTAAGGGGTTTTAAAATAATATAATCTTTCAATTAAAACAACATCAAAAAATTCCTTTAAAATTATTCATAGAACATTGTATTAAGAAAATTTATAATACATGAATCATAACAGAACATTTTGTCTATGAATTTTAAGTGAACAATTAAAGTAACACAAATAGAGGTATAATGAATCACGTTCTAATTCTAACCATGATCATACAGAATAAATGATGTGTATCATATAAGGTAAGATCCATTATAAATTTAATAGGTATGACATGCGAATGGGAATGTATAGAATTTAAAACTGAGCAAAAACGTGATCAGAGTTTCACATAAAATAATAAAACTAATTAATTCTTTATTAACTATAAAACATAATCTGTTTGAGAAATATCTGAGTTCTGAATACAAATTAATCCATAAGAATTTAATTTTTTTGATTCTCATAATTACAAGCTCTTTATCCTTGAATATTCAACTAGTCAAATATTAACATGGTTAATTAAATTTCATTGTCATTATAGGGGAATTGAATACGTCAGACTATGTCAGGGCCTCATTCAAATACCATAAACTCTATGACAAGTTCTCATGTCAGGAACATTAATCAATTTGTAATGCCCTCAAGTATAGATCGTAAATTGTCTCATTAGACCTACCAATGCATAGGGGGGATACAGTGGCCCCCACCTATCACATAAGAAGTCTAATGCATCCCTCATTTGTTTAAATCCAAGTGCATCATACCAATTTGATTCCTTAAATTAATCATTACTTATTATTCCATGTGTCGTATATTACATAGTTATTCATTTCATGATATTCAAAATGTCCCATACTACTTTGAATAATTGAGTTATTAACTCCATAAAAGCTATAATATTTTGATTTCATTCATTATAATTTACATATACATCATGAATATAAATGTTAATAAAAATACTAACAACTACAAGGCTATAGAAATAAATGACTAGGATGGTTGGTAGATTATATCACATGTAATAGTGACTAAAGCACATAGAATACAGGTTTGTCACATAAAATGATAACCCCTAAAATTCTATAATCCTTATCATAAAATGAAAAATTTTATATTCCAAAATGAATAATTCTAAAATTATGATAATTTTAATTTATATTTGAAAACACATGATGATAAATGGGATATTTATCAAAAAGAATACTCAATGACTAAAAAATTTATTGCGGCAGATTCAAGTGCTCTAAATAAATAATTATTTCATGTGAAGTATAAATTCATACAAATATATTTAAATATATTTCATTAAAAGTTCTTAACATGTAGATATATAAAATTATATTTCTTATTTTTAATAATAGGAGCACATAAACTAGGGTGAATGTTGTTCTTGTAGAAATGATGGTAAAAAGTTTATATGAACTATTTAAAGATAAGGTGTATACACAAGAATTTTCTAAACCATCATAAGGTTCAATAAATAATTATGAACACTTTTCATCTTAGAAACATAATTAAATCAACAAAAAATGGTTTTTTTAAAACATAATCAGTTTATGATTAAAAACCAAAAGGTTTATACATATAACCATATATATATATATAAGAGTTTTTATAAAAACATAAATCATTACATTTCAAAACACTACATAAACATTGAAACTCAATATTTAAGAATAAAAATCGACTATATTTGAGGTTTTTCTAAAACTATATAATTATTATTATATATATATACATATAACCAAATATACGAAGTGTGTAAATAGGTTTTTCATAAGGCATACAAGGTAAATTAAACCCTTACTTTTCCTAATATCAAGGTGGAGTTACAGAGAGCTTTTTAAAGGCATGAGAGGAAGAATACCTAAGGAGTTATGGGTGAAATCCGAGATTATACCTATTGTATAAATAAAAAATTACTTGTGAGAAGTCCAAGGCATGAGAAAACAACCATCCTAAACAAGGGAAACTAAAGTGGGTCAACCTTTTAATAAAAATATATAACAATATTCATATATAATACGAGACCTATGTGGATCCATGTGCGATGGATTTTAAAACAAAAACCCAGTGTCATCTTTGTGGATGATGAGACAAAAGGAGAAATCATATGGTGATGGGAGGATTCACAGGAGAGGATGATTGTAGGGGTAGGGTCAATTCCACATGATGTTTTGTGGTGTGGGAGGAAGGAGATAATGTGAAAAAGGAGATGCGGAAGGTGATAGAATTATCAGATCAACTGAGAATTGAACAAATGGATGAGGAGAGATAAATCATTTTGAAATCGCATGAATGATAGAGAATAAGATGTAAAAAGGATTAGATGGCTGCGAGTGTTGTGGGATTTTAAAAAAATTTAAACAGCTGTGTTTAGATTGTGATGGATCTAATGGTTGATAAAAATGTGGTGGAGGAACCATGACTGCTAGGAATCATGGACTGAACCAATCAGACACATGAAATCATGTGCAACCTGATTAGACATCCTGGAACATGTTTCCCCTAAAAAGTCTCATCCCACATCGAATTGGGGGATTTTTTAATCTAGATTTATAATCCCAAGGCTCCCATAATTAAATCCGAAATCCCCCTCCCCCACCTGATTCCGCCGCGTACGTGTCTCTACGGTCGTGCTCTAGGCCCGCCCCAACCGTAGTGCCTCCCTGTACAGGGGCGTGCTCTAGCTCCCTTGTACACGCATTCTTGTGCATGTTGAGGGATTAGTATGAACCCTATGTGTGTGACTAAGCATGAACCATGAACATAGCCCTGGGACATTTTATAGGGGTTCTATAAGATTTTCTCCAAGGCCTTGAGTGGAAGCCTACAAGGATTCACTCAGTGGGTTGGGGTAGTCATCCATTTTTTTAGCAATGTAATGTTCATTTTTGTTAATCATAAAATAGGGTTTCATGTACATATATCGGTGTCATAAAATAGATAATACAAATTCTTTTTTATGAATAAGAAAATCCCTAAATCTAATAAATTTATTATTTTATAAAAAAACTGGATTTTTTAAACATTGAATTATAAATAAAAGTTTAGTACCTCATATAGAAAATATTATACTTGTATTACATTTTAAAATAAAACTTATATTTAGTTAAGACCTTGTTTTATACATTAAAGATGAAAAAATTTATTAAATATTTTCAAGACATTTGAAATATTTAAATACATAATTCACTATATATAGAAAATTTATTAAATACAACAATAGTTATTAATTTCATTTTCCCAAAGTATAATATCAATCTCAAGAACATGTTTCTTTATTCCAAAACAAAGAATTAACAATTGTGTGATTATCTTAGTATTTCTTTTAATACCCAAGGGTTATGATTCAAATCCATATTAAATATTATGTAATTATCCTCCTAAAATATATAAAAGGAGAGTAATAAATACATTTTTAATGTTATAAATTCAATGAACACATTAAAAACCTTGGAAAACTCATCATACCAAGATACATTAATTTAAACCACTAGAAATCACAGTGACTATATTGTATTATGGCAATTAATGACTCAACAATATCCTAAATGAGGAAAATGTAATATTTAATTAGTCCTTACAAAAACATGATTTATAGTGTTTCAATTTCCAAATTATAAGACAATGAAGATGGTTCTCATCATTCCTCTAATTATTAGAATGGTTGTTGGGGTTCTACCTATAGTAATGTTTTTTGTGATAGACATGAAACACACTTTCTAATTTCTTGGGATTTATGTTTTATTTTGTTGTCTCCATATAATTCGAATAGGTCACTTAGTAGGTATTTCTAGTTAAATGGATTCTCATAGCCTTGAAGAAACATAATCATGTCAGTGTTCATTGAATATAGAATTCCTTGTGTTTATTTGCAAGTACTATTTTGGATAGCATGGGTACAAAGAGAAACCAAAAAATACTGTTATTACACACGAAATAAGTTCGGGCGTCACATCATCCCCCGTTCAGAGAATTGCATCCCCACAATTCTAAAACACTCATATACACCTACCAGCAATACCAAGCGTACATCACTACTGAGGTCACTTAACTAAGACCACCACTAATGGTATGGTGTTGAAGACCTCAAGAATATTCCAAGGGTAGTATTCACCTCCCCAATTTCCTTTGTCCAGATGCACTATGAATAGTTAGGGTCAAATCTATGCCTAAAGCACCTTGCCATCCATATAGAGGCAAAATATGTGTGGAGTTCGGAGATTTCAGAGTGGAATCATTTCTTATAAATCCCTTGAACTATATCATCCATGAAAATATTGATGTTGTAGTGTTACCCATACATAATAAAACTCATGTCCTAGAATAGGTATGTTGTTAGATGGTCACCCTCCAAAGAAGCTTCTAAGAATTATCTTATGGCTCAATAGTTATCAGCCAATGTGAAAAATCATAAACCACCTTTGTGATACATTCTACTTTACCTATATTCTGTAAATTGTGAATTTTCAATACAGTAATAGAAAAAATAGTCTCCTTAGTAGAGGCGTAGGATGATTGGGTGCTTTGACACCAGATGATGTTTTTTTCAAAACTAACGTAGGTTTTTATAGAGTTAGTATTCTTCAGAGGATGTCTTGAAATTTATAATCTCAAATAGTTCGGTATGATTTGATAATAGGTTGGTTGGTAAACTCATTTCTTCCATCAAAAAACATAAAAAGACATGTTTTACTCAGTAAGTTATGATCGTATTAAAATTGAGTTTTTATTTTGTAAAATAATTGTTAAAGTACATAAAATATAACATTATCCAATTATTAAACATTTATACAACCAAATGTGTTACATTATAACTCGCTCCATATCACAAAATAATATTATGGATTAACTAATGTTCCCCAAGATGGAACTTGACCGAGTTGACCAGTTTTGTTGAATTCCCCAATTCCCAGTTAAGCATATACCAAAGGTGGATCCAAACTGTTCAGTTTCATTGGTCCAAACGCAATGCGGGCAACTAGGATAAGTCGCATTTGGATATCTAATGTTTTATGTGAGAGAATCAAGTCGTGTATCATGTTGAGTGACATCCTTGAGATATTTTCACTGATAAAATGAATGGTAAGGCTCTTCCCCAAAAATTTCAAAGTCCAAAACATGACTATGGAGACCATAGGTCAAGATTTAACAAAGGTATGATACTCGAAGATCACCATACTTGGCAGCCTCTTGGATGTCCTCCTGAGATGAAGCATTCCCACCGAGTGTAATGAATTTTGATAAACTATTAAAATATCTCCCTTTAAATGCATATAATGGGAATTTATCTTTCAACAAAATAAAATAGTTGAAGCCACCACCACATTGATGTTGTAGTACATGTGGATAATTGGATATATGGTAAATGTGTTTGCAAGAAAAATGAAGGCTTTAAAAAATATGGTAGCCTTCCAAACATGATTTTACCACGACAGTTTCAAATATTTTCGTTATAAGAGATAGAAGGATCAATTTGTCTACCATTTAACAATTTTTAGACAATATCTACATAGTAAGGAATAAACATGTTTTTAATTTTGTTCTAATTTTTCAGGGTTGTCTAAACCAATCCTTTGATACAAGCTGTGACACCTCAGCCCCAGACTACCCCATAACTGGTAAAATTTTTAATAAAACATGGTGTGTAATTTTTTTATAAAAAAGAAGCTGAAGAATTAAAAATCATGTTCTAGAAAAGAGGATCTTTTGGGTTTAGGTCCTAGAGAACTAGATACAATTATTACTATTCATTCAAAAATAAATGGTAAAAGAATACCCACAATGCTTCCAACAAACAATGTATATCAAATCTAGCAAACCTATATAATTTATGTTAAACAATTGGGTGAGAATATGAATTCCATGTAAGGTGTTTTAAAATAAAATAATGTTTCAATAAAATCCTTATAAAAACATTCCTTTAAAATTATTCATAAAACATTTTCATAAGAAATGATGTAATACACAAATCATAACATAAAATTTTGTCCCAAAATTATAAGTGAACATTTCAAAGACCAGTTATATAGTTACAATGAAACATGTTCCAATTATTATAATGATCATACCAAATATATGATGTTCATCAAAAAAAATTAGGACTCACTCTAACATTAATAGGTATGAAATGCGAATGTGCAAGTACATAATTTATATTTGAGGGTATCATATGATCAGAGTTGAGCATAAAATAATAACACCAATTCATTCCTTACTGACTATGAAACATAATCTGGATGATAAATCTATGAGTTTGGAATACACATTATTCCATAAGCATTTACTTATTATGATTCTCATAAGTACAATATTTTTAAACATGAGTTTTATAATACTCAAATATTTACATGGTAAATTATATTTTGTAGTCATAATAAGGGAAGTTCATATGCCGGACTTGGTCAAGGCCTCATACCAAGAACATAATCTCTCTTTCAAGGCCTCATTCCATGACTGTAAATCAATTATTCAACACCTCATGCAAAGACCATAATTTATCTTGTGAGAACTACCAATGCGTGGAGGAACTATAGTGAGCCCCACCCATCTCATAATAAGTCCAATGAATTAATCATTTAATTTTATAAAATATCCTCATATAAATTTTATTTATTAATCAACACATTATTTATCATTCCAAGTGTCACATATTACTTGGTTTATCATTTCATAATATTCAAAATCTCACATACCACATTGGATAATTTAATTCATAACTCTATAAAAGGCCCTTAGAGTTTGATTACATTCATTAGCATTTACATAGACATTTTGAATATAAGTGTCAATAATAATACTAAAAAATGCATGGTTATGACAACAAATGACTACAATGGTAGGAAGATTATAGCACAAGTGACAATAACTAAAGCACATAATATATGGGGTTGTCCCATAAAATGATTACCCATAAAATTCTAAAATTCATATTATGAAAGGAAAAATATTTTATTAAAAAATGAATTATTCTAAAATTAATATGATTTTTAATTATATTTAAAAACACATGCTGATAAATGGGCATATTTAACAACAAAATCAATGACTAAAACCTTAATTGTGGTAGATTCAAGTGCTCTAGAAAAATATTTACTTCATGAGAAGTATGCAATCCTTAAAATATATTTAAATATATTTCTCTACAAGTTCCTACCATGTATGTTCATAAAAGGCTATTTCATCCTTCTAGAAATAAGAGCTCATACACAAGGGTGACTATTTTTCATTTATAAATTTGGGTTAATTAAATTACATGAACTATATAAATATATGGTTTACACGTAGAATTTTCTTAACCAACACATGGTTTAATAAATCATTATAATCATTTTACATAACAATAACATATTTATATAACCAAAATTTGGTTTTTATGAAAAATTAATCAGATTATGAGTAAAACCCAAAAGTTATATACATATAACCATATATAAATATAAGAGAGTTTTTTTAAAAATATTTTTTCCCAGTTCTAAAACAGTACTTAAAATTTGAAACTCAATATTTAGTAGTCTTAAAATCGATCAGAATAATGGTTTATCTAATTTTTTTTGATTATATATATACATCTAACCAAATATACAAAGTGTATAAATAAGATTTACACTAGCGAGAAAAGTTATATTAAACCCTTAATTGGCATAAGATCAAGGTGGATTTGTTGAGAGATTTATGAAGGGTTGAGAGGACGAAGACCCAAGGAGTTTTTGGTGAAAAATGATCTTATTCCTATTATATATATAGACTATATTTACATTTCCTTAAGATGATGGGTGAATATGAAAAATTCTAAATAATGAATAGATAGAAAAATAAGCCATGGAAATCAACTATCCGAATCAAGGGAATGTAACCGTGTCAACTATTTTATAAAAATATATAACTATATAGACATATAATATGATAATTACATGGATCAGTGATGGATGGATTTTAAAACAAAAACTGAGTTTCATCTTTGTGGAAGATGAGAGGAAAGAAGACTTCATATGGTGATGGGAGGAGTCCCAAGAGAGGATAAATGTAGGGGTAGGTTTGGTTCATCTTGGTGCAGCACTGTGTGGGAGGAAGAAGAAGATGAAATTATGGAGATGCAGAAGGAAAAAAAGTCATAGTTCAATCGGGACTCGATCAGATGGATGAGGAGAGATCTATCATTTTAAAATCGGATGGACAACTAAGATTAATAATTTCAATGGATCAGATGGTTGTAAGTGATATAGTATTACAAAATTATTTGAATAGACATGATTAGATTCCAATGGATCAGATGGATGATAAAAACACGAAGGAGGAACTGTGACTGTGAAGAATCAAGGACCGAACTGATTAGACGGATCAGAACACACTAAACGTGATCAGATATCCTATATCGAGTTTTCCTAAAAATTCTCATCCCACATCGAATGGGTAGTGATTATTATTAGGCTTTATAAGACCAGTGTTCCCAAAATTTGATAAAAAATCCCCTCCACCTCCCAGTACAGCTCCATACCGGTCTCTACGGGTGCGCTCTACACCCACCCCTAATGATGTGTCATCCCACATGGTGGCGTGCTCTGGATCCCTTTTACATGCATTCCAGCGAATGCTTAGGTAATAGTATTCCCCATGTGCACACAACATAGCAGGGAACATGCGCACAACCCTAGGCCATTTTCCAGGTGTTCTGTGAGATGCCCACCAAGGCCTTAAGTGTAAGCCTATAAGGTTTCCCTCGGCTAGGTGGGTTACACACCCATTTATTTTAAGAATGTAATGTTCATTTTTTAATAAAAAAATATATTTTCATATAGTTATATTGGTGTCATAAAACTGAAAATAAAATTCTTTATTATGACTATGAAAATCCATAAAACCAATATTTTCTATAGTTATAAAATAGTAGAGTTTTAAAAAATAAAGTAATAAATAAATGTTTAGTACATCATAGAGAAAATATTATACTTGTATTATATTTAAAATCCAAAACATATATTAAATTATGACATTGTTATGTAAATCAAATATGAAAACGTTTATAAAATATTTTCAAGCCATTTAAAATATTTTAATACTTAATTCACTCAGTATAGATAAAATATTAAATACAACAATAGTTATTAATTTCATATGCCAAATTTACAATCTGAAACACAAAAAGTTATTTCTTTGTACCAATACCAAGCAATGTCAATTTTGTGGTTCCCTTGGTTTTTCATTTAAAACACACGGGTTATGATTCAAACCAATTTTATACATTGTATCATAATCCTCGTAAAATATATTAAAAAAGTTTATTAAAATCATATATAAATTTATAACATCAACAGACACTTTAAACTATTCAGGAAACTCATAATACCTAGATACATTAATTTAAACCACTAGAAAACCCAATGACTATATGGTCTTATGGCTATTAGAGACTCATCAGTCACCTGAAGGAGGCGACCGACGAATATACTTTGGCCTTATAAAAACATGATTTTGAGTGTTCCAATTTACAAAACCCGAGAAAAAAAGATGATTCTCACAAGTACTATGATGATTAACATGGTTTCTATGGTTCTAGATATACTAATGCTTATTGTGATGGATTCGAATGGAACTAACTATTCTCTTTGGCATTTTGTTGTATTGGTTGTTGTCCTATAATTCTAATAGGTCTATGAGTAGGTTTTTTTGTAAGTTGGATTCTCTTAGAGTGGAAGCAATGTAATCATGTCAATGATCATTGAATAAAGAAGGACTTATGTTTATTTTCATGTACTTTTTATACAACATTGGAAATAAGTAAAACCAATAAATATTTTTATTACATAATAAATATGTTCGAGGCATCACCAGATTAATCATTATTAGGTTGTCATAGTTAATCACCATCAGATGTTTCACCACATTGCCAATACAAGTGATATAATTCTTCATCAACAATTTCTGAGAGAAATACTATTTCGTAGATAAATATTATACATCAACTGTAATAAGATAAGTACATTATTGTTTTTTCTCGAAAATCCCACTCATTTATTTCCAATGAAATATTATCCACCACTTGTGGACTTTCTATCCACCACATATCCCATACATTATTCATCAGAGAATGGTGTTAATTAATTATCTCTTCCTTTAGAAAATGTATAAAATAAACCTCATATTACCTTGAATATATCTCTTTATTCTTTTAACTTCCTCCAAATGTTCTTCCATGAGATACATTAAATGTGTGTAGATAAGAGTGTTTCAAATGTGATATCTCTATGTGTTGTAGTGGAAAAAAATAATATTCCAATGACTCTCCTGTACATGGTGGGATCCATTGAATTCAAAATCTCATGCTTTCAATGTTTTTCCTATCACAAATTGAAGATGAATTTTTTTTGGAGTTATGATTATTGAATTTATTCATCAAATGTATTGCATATGTTTCTTGTGAATTGAATTTTTATGAATTTTTATGAATTTTTATGAATCTCATATAACCCCAGGAAGTGTACGAGTTAACCAATCAAAGAAATTTCAAATTCATATTTCATGTGATATAAAAATTATTTCATACAACCCTGCTTACATTTGCAAAATACTATACCATCCACGTACACATGTATCATAAATTTTGTTTCCTTTTAATTCATCAGATATATATTATGATTGAATCCTCATCTTTAAGATTAATGATTTGTTAGATAAGCATCCATCCAAAAAATCTACGAACATGGTGAATGTGATAGACTATAGAGGTTTTTCATTAATATACAAAATGATTATTCCTCAATTACAATCAGATAACCACTTTTTGATCAATGGATACTTATTCTTTAAGAAAATAATTGAGTAATTCTATTTTGAAATCAATTTGATAAACACTATATCCTATTTGAATTCCATAGAAGGGAAAATCTTGTTGGACTCCAGTCACTCTACTAGAAAAAATGTTTTTTCAATATCAATTACTTCAATCTATGTATATACTTCACAAAATTATAGTTTCTAGTTTATGATCTCATTTCAATGGTCATCAATTTTTTCATTAAATATCATCTTTTTTCTATTTAGTTTTCTGTTTTCAGGTCTCGTAACAAGATCCCTTGTCTTATTCATTTCAATTTGATGTAGTTATAAATTGTTGGATTTGTCTCATGATTAACCCATTTCAAAATTTTCAAACGTGGTCAGTTCCATAATTGATAGGATGTATAAATGTGAATCATTCATTATTTTCAATTTATTTATGGGTGCGGTCCAATCCCTAATGATGTTTTATTTATCAATTTATTGTCTTCTATTCATATTGTGAGGATTAGATCTAGTTTTTCATCCATGTTTTCCAATTTTGATTATTCATTTGAATAATCACTATTTTTTGACCGCAAAATTGTATCATTCTTTCCTATAAATTGGCATCTGAATCTATTCTATGTAGACAATCTTATTCAACTTCAACCATATTAGAATATGATCTCCTAGATTTATTTGTTTTTTTCTTCAATAATATTTTCTTCACTTATTTCCCTAGTTCTTCTAGAGATATATTTGACCCACTTCTAGTACTTAATCTTCATTGAATATCCACAAAATATTCCCTTATCTTTGGCATCACCATACATTCCCATATTTCCTTCTTTGTTTTGGAAAAAAATTTAACTTTAAAAACATTTAAAGATATTATAAAGGCATTCCTTCCATTCCATAACTCATATGGTTTCTTGGTTTCTCACATATAAATCTCATTCAATTTTGAGAGCATACTAATTCTTGATGAACCTTTTTATAGTAATGATAGGAGATATGAATCTCAATAAACATAGTTCTTTCCATTTTTTCACATATTGATATCTACATTAAAGACCTCGAATATTTTTTGGGGTTCTCACTAAAATAATGCCGTGCACTATTCCATGTTTCTTCCTTTAATTTTATAATAAAATTGATTTCTACTCCCCTTATTTGTAAAATCATTGAACTTTGATTGTATAGAATTATAAATCTCACTAAATGGATGAAAATTTTCCATGAACTCAATCACTTTTTCATTCCTTTGTATAATAATTATACTATCAATTATAATATATTTATAAATAAAAAAATGAGCTAATTCTCTCCATATGTTCCATCGATATTTATTGGAATACATACATCTCTATGGATGGGATTAAGAATATTTGATAACCTTTTCTTCTTTGGATGATTTTTGCTGATGAAAATCATTCCTTGAATGCAAGATTCACATGACTTTTCTTGTTCATGCTTCATATTTGGGAGATTAATGACTATATTCATCTTAGATATATTATTATATGATTTTTTGATTTATGTGAACCAACCTCTAATGCCACAATGTATTTTTTTATTCAACCATTAAGTAAAAATTGTTCTCATTGATGACAAACTGGTATAAATTTTTATATATTTTACATATTTTCGTGAGGGAATTAACTTACATTTCATTAATTAGGAACCCTATTTGATTAAATGTCACTATCAATCCCATGTCACTTAGTGGACTCATAATCAGCCTATTTTTATGAAAATAATCAACATAGAGAACT
Source organism: Viscum album (assembly GCA_963277665.1). NCBI lineage: Eukaryota > Viridiplantae > Streptophyta > Magnoliopsida > Santalales > Viscaceae > Viscum > Viscum album. The sequence continues at coordinate 1,072,582,864 of OY728140.1, read as the reverse complement.
TCCATTTTCTAAACCATATCATTTTTTAATTCTATACATCTATTTCCATTACTCATTAAGGAAACATCAATGGTGAATCTCACTATTCCATCAACCCTTTCGTTTAAAATCCTCCCAAAATTTATATTTCCCATCATTTGGGATGAGAATACCCTATCAATAATGCAGGTGTGATTTTTCATTGTATGATAGAGTTTTATTTCTATAAGATAAAATTTTTATACATTATTATTTTCCAACCATAAGATACTTGACTGAATAGAGGATAAATACAACCATCCCAGTATAATTTCCATATAAATGGATTTATTATAAACTAATTTTTCATATAGTGTATAATAATAATTTCTATTTGAAAATGCACTTTATTTCATGGTATTGACGTGTCTCTGAGTTCTATTTGTATTGTACCCACCTTTTCTCTACATTAAATGAATGGATTTGTGTCCAATGATAGGAAGACGAAAACAATATTCACAAAAAATGATTCTTCTATAAGATAATGATTGTGGTCTCATTTTTATTTGTTGAAATTATATCACTTCCCCATTCAAATAGATCCTTGAATCTTCATAGTATGACATGGTAATACCTAGATAACAACATAATTGAACTTTTTTAAGAAGGAATGTATTCTCACATACGTTCATCACTATTTCTCCATATTTTGAAAATGTAATTGACTACAGATCATCTCTAGATACTAAAGGATATTTTTCAGATCTATTTTTTTTATTTGAAAAATTCATTTTTATGACATTATACTTCATTGTGTTTTATCCAATATTCAGTTTCCAATTATTTTCCCTCATTTCATTCCATCCTTTTATATTTTATCACCGCAAAATATTAAACTTTTCCCTATATGTGGGAATATCAAATGAATCAAAGCATTATCTAACCTTTAATAACCACACATATCTGTCTATAATATCTATACATCTATGAATATTATATAAAATATTTTCTTCATTATTTCCCATTAATTTGATTTAGTTTTAAGTTTACCCAGAAATTTAAAAACTAATTTTTCAATACCCTATATGGTTTAGTATTTCTCATTCATCCTAGATGTAATGTCTTTTATAAATATTTCCTCATCATCTATCCTGATATTAAGTTCCACAACCTATTTTGTGATTTCAATATTATTTAATTCTATGTTTTTGTTCTTCCAATAGATCAATTTATACTTTAATTTGATTAGTGTGATATGATTTCAATTCCAAAATAGATCTCGTATTTCTATTTCTATTTCATTGATATTAAAGAATATCAAGATAATCTAAAGCACTACATATGTATCATCAACACCAATGAACTATTTGTCAATATCATTATCAATTTATAGGTTTTTTGTTTTAAATTATTACTATCATGGATTATTTAGTTCGATATTTAATATCTGGGTTTACATACCCAAAAAATCATTATCATATTGTTCTTCATTACAAATGAAGCTCTTTCATTATAATTTCATTCATGATTTTAATTATACCTTTTTGGGAATTCTTTTTTCAGCCTTATTTTGCTTTTGATCATAGCTTTAATCATCATCATACTTCCTTTAGCACCGAGGGAAATGTTTCCAACTCTTGTACATAAAACATAATCCATAGAGTCCTTCCATAAATTATACATTTTAATTTCATGATATTAATAGAAAATATGAAAATGAATTTCATATTTATCATTAACTTAATCAAAATTGTTATTAGATATCTTCTGTTATTCAATAGCTTTGATTTTCATTCCCTTTATTACATGACCGATTGAATGATCTGGTTTGTAAAAATTTCATATGCCACTATAATTCTCAACATATCCTTGGTAGAATGTTTTGACGGACCCATTTCCACATGGGCTAAATATTTTGGATTATAGAGATGCGTAATCCTTCTCATGATTATTTTCACAATGTCAATATTTTTGAGCCCATCACCATGTACATGCATATACCCAAAAAAATAAGTAATTAGAATAAAAAAATTATGTATATTTTAATTTGGATAGATCTTTAGATCATTAATCCTATTGTAAAAAAATTATGTTTTCTCATTAATTTATTGTGGACTTCATATATTTTTTCCATCATCTCCCTTATAGACTTGGCTGATCTGTAAACCATCAAATTCCGATAAAATTCATCAGAATGAGCTTCATTAAGGAAATTATATGTTTTGGAATAAACATAATAAATTTTCCTATCTATTTTATTGACAAACAGTTCTATTGTATAAGTGTCTTGAATCACCTATGTAATTGAAAAATGTACTTCCATAACAAGAGATCTGAAAAGACATCTCATCCTTTATTTCATAATATAGATGTTAATTCCAAAAAATAGGGGAACTAACCTAACATATAAATAATTCCTCATGAAAAATAGTGGATAGTTTTAAAACCATTATCCTATTCACTCTGATACAACTTGTAAGACCCCATAACACACTGAGAGTGGAGGTTTAATAATGGTGTCAACTTTTTCTTATAAAGTGATAGATCTTGTTCCCACATTTTGATAAACTTTTTCAACCAATTTTTTTTGGAATTATGCATTAATCACACATTCTCATGTTGATAGACAACACCTCTATTTTAATTTGTTCACCACTAAGGAATTTTCCCTGGATCATACAGTGATACTGTGTTGGTCAGACTAAAATATTCTTATCATTAATCATTGTGTAAAAAAGTGTTATCCCAAAGATAGACTGTGTTAGTAACACTAGATTTATAATACTTTATATATATGGCACTTACTCCATTAGAACACTTACATTAATTCACCCGAGTTCATTTTTTCTGGTGAAGTTTCACTCAGTTTATTGACTTGAAGGTCACATTAGTGGATTGGAAATTAAATAATTGTACATGAATATGAGGAGAAATTTCATTACCCATATCCTGGAGTTAGTGAACATTAAAATAACTATTCACATAAACCATAAGTTTAATACATCAATTCAGGATGATATAATATGATGTTCACTACGATGATAAAGAAAAATACCATTACAGAACAAACTGCCTTTGTAATGCTCATTGAGACATCACATTAAATACCATCATTCTAAAATACCCTTTTCACAAATATATAATAACTTTTCAGTATTATGAAGGTATTTTTTTTATTATCATACTCACATTGAATTTATCATTCACAAGACACCTATACTTCATGAATTCAAAGTGATTCTCAATTTTCTTTAATTGTTTTCATGTCAAATTAAGAGGTGTAGAAAACTATTTTTAATCATAGACTATCAAGATATTCCCACACCTCTAGATTATTTTTTTCTGAGAGTTAAAAATTCATTTCATCATGATCCTTCACTCTTGAGGATACAGTGAAATAAACTACACTCTTGATGCTTCTTGTATTTCTAGAGATTACTGTTTTCACTTCTCTCATCCATGATACTCCTCTTATTATAGTTGTGGAGATTATTGTAAACCCAATGTTTCACTCATGAGGCTTCACATCTTTGTAAATATATGCCTTCATTAAACCTTGTCTTTGATAAACTCATTATCTTACCATATATATGAATAGTCAATCCAGAACTACTATTCTTAATTTATTCTTGTTCCTCTTGATTTTGAGAATTTTTTTTTGGAAAACACTGGGAAATGATGCCACCTTCCACACTATAGTCATTGTGAACTATAAGATCACATGGATATTAGATACCATAATCAACCCTATGTATATTGAAAAAAATTTATAACTAAACTTGTTTTCAAGAAATTAATGAACTTGGTCCCATCATAACTTATATCAAAAAGTTTATCAAATAATCATTTGTTTGTATGATGGACTACCACCTCAAGAACTGATTTCATTTATTTTTCAGTTACCACCTCTCAAGGATTTTCATGATTATGGATTTATTATAAAATTATGATATATTTTACATTTATTATTTCAATAATATTTTTTGTAAATATATCACACATACCTCTTAACTGTCTATTTTTGGGAATATGGTAATGATGTTCGTGTGTTTGGTAAACTACAACCACATTAAGAGATAAGATTCATTCAATAATTACATAGGAAGTATTAAGTTGAGTTTCAATAATTATAAGTGATATATATGAAATAACAAGATTACATATTTATATCATATATAGCTTAATATTCTTTCATTCAAACAAGATGAAAATAAAAGAAATAGTGTTCATGTGTACATGTGACATACCATCTCCTTGAATGGTGAATTTCATTTTATTTAACTAAGTTTTATCGATTAATATAATTTAAAATATATTGAATATATATTATATTTATATCATGGATATAATTATAGAGATTGTATAAACTATATCAATTTATGAGGACCAATAATATACAAAATGAAAACACATATGGAAAACAAAGCAGTCATTACATGAAACTTATTCTTCACATGTAATTGTTAATAAATATGTACTAAATAGTAATAATTAAATAATTTATGCTGTTATAAATATTAATTTGTTTTTATATTATATCCATAATAAGCATACAATTATTATACATAATTATTGAATTCATAAGATGAAATTCGTGACTTAATGAAAGGGATTTTAGTCTCACTATTTACTTTCATGAGAAGCATGTAATATTAACCACCTATTTCTTAAATATAGTGTATATAATACGCATGAATTTAAATTATTAATCTTCTAATTAATAATATAGGGTTTTGAACAAAAAATTCATTATTTCTCATTCATGGGGTATATGGTTCAAAATTTAACATAGCAGTAATGAAATTTCACCTCAATTTTCTATGGTTGAGATGTAATTTCTATTTTGATCACATATTATTTCTTGAGGATTATATAAAGACCCTTTGACATATAATATTATAAATTTTTCATTGTTGTTATATTGTACATTTCATTTATTGTTATTACATCATGGTGATTTTGAGTCAATGTTACAAAAGTGGTAATGATTTCAAGTTATAATATGACTACTAATCTAGATTTTAATGATTATGTTTCTGATGATTAAAATCCAATGACCCATATTCCAAGAAATATTATTCATTAAATAAGTGGATTATGTGAAATATATATTTATGAAACTCTTTTCCCTTCGATGGTTTATACCATGATAAAATTCTCATCATACAACCTTCCTTTTCCATGTGTTATGATTTGATGAAATAATAACATGATTATGAAATGTTATTAGTTACAATAGGTTAAGTTATGATTAAATGTTTAGGTAACTAATTGTTTCATGATTTCTAAAATGATGAATATTTTAAGGTCTGGTGGTGCACATAAATATTGATTTCATTATGTGATGGGCGGGACCAATATCTTCTTTTGTTGCATTGGGTAAGAAATTTATATCAAATGAGAAAGACATGAAAATAATGGGGAGTGAACATGATTCAGTATGATAGGTCTTTAATGGGGATAAAACCCATTTAATAATATATTTACCACTATGAAGGTCTTATATGTGAACAATGACTTCTATTGTGGTTGCAGGAGTGAACTCATTCCAAAATATGATAACCTTGGAAATGAGTCTCGATTAACATGGAAATTATTTTCTATTCTATTGTGTAAGAAACAAATCCATGTTTATGATATATGATAAGTTGTGTAGGAACTTTATATGTTATGTTCGTTATCACATACATATATACCTATCTCAATATTTTATATGTTGAAATATACATATATATATATATATATCTATTTTTCATACCCTTATAAAGAATATTATCTCAACCATTATTATGTTTCATTTCCCTTTGTAACAAGAATTGTTTTTATAGGGTATGTCTACAAAAATTTGAAAAAGGATAAATATTTTAGGGAATCATTGAAGATCTTTCACCAGATTAAAATACTGTGATCCATGTTTTTATTAGATCTAAACTATTACAATCCTCATGTGTTTTTTCTTTAATATAATTAGAATAAAATTAAAAATATGTAATATACATGTTTGAGAGACATGGGTAATTATAGTTAGTATCATAAGTATATTTTAGTGAATCATTGGAAACTGTAATTAGAAAACATGAGAGAAACCCCTAGGGATATTTCTAATGATACATATAGGTTTGTTTATAGGGATACATCTAAGGAGGATTCAATTTTTAGAGACATGTCCTATTTTTTTTAGATATAGTAAGTGGTTTTTTAGAAATACATCCCAAGCATGACACAATAAGTAGATGTGGATCTTGAGAAGATGTACCTCAGGGTAAATGCCCTGAAAAAACAATATTGATATTGAATTGATTGGAAATATGTGAATGAAATGGGCCTTACTACACACCTATGTTAACAGTACCAAGGGATATATTTTTGAAATTGAATAATTATTTGAAAACCATACTGAATGTCCAAAATAGATGATGAATATAAATGATAAATGATAATACTGAATAATATTATATAGTTTCATGATTTAAACATCTAATTGGTGACTGTTCTCATGATTATAATGTTTTAAAATATTATTACTGTTTCTCAGATAATGTTTTTTTTGTTTTGGTGAATAAATTTAACAAGAAGGGATCATGTTAACACTGAATTTGATGGAAATTTGTATTATAATTAGAAACATAATGGGATGATGATTACATAGATAGATATTATGATTATTCATAATCACGTATCACGATATATGATTAACAATGAGAAATTAGTTTATATTACAAAAACAATAATAGGAAGATATATATTTATTAATGTTCATTTCTTTATTAACATAGAGGAATGATGATTCAACTTCCTACATTCCAATAAGGTGGGAGGATGAACTGAAAAGAATAGTTATTATGGATGGGGGTTTTATTTTTTTGGAATATATGGTTATAGGGGGACAATTATTGAGGATTTTATGGCGTTATATGTGGGGAACATGGGAATTATCAAACTCAATTCCTTGATAAAAACATTAACATCAACTCCAAGGAAAGACCTTTTACATGAAAACCATTAAATTTCAAGGATTGAAGTGTTTATGTACTTTGATTTATCAATTTGGAAATATATATTTAATTTACGTTATACATTTTTCATTAGGGATTCCAAATAATATAATTAATGATGATTGTGACCTAGAAAATATAAAATATGGAATGGAAATATAAATGGAAACACTTGATTTTGGGAATATAACTTGTAATATGTTCTTGATATTGACATAATGTTTTTGGATGAAAGAGTTTTCACATATAAAAATTCAAATTGGATATTACTAATTAGATTATAATTTATAATTGATTTGTTGGAAAAGTGGTTTATGTTTTCATTAAGGGAGTTTACATATTTTTTTACTAAGGGAACATATCCTATAATGTTTGTTTTATTTAAGTAATAAATAATCATTAATGTTTTCAATAATGATATAATATAGTTCATGTTTTTACCATTCTTAAATGGAATTAATGAAAAAGGTATTCTTCTATTTATTATGTGACGATTAAAATCTATATCATGTTTTTGATTGATTCATGATATATTAATTTTGAAAATTCAATTACTTTATTTATGTATTTTCATATTTTATTCATTAGTTGAAAATTCAATTACTTTATTTATGTATTTTCATATTTTATTCATTAGTTAGGGTCATAAGGTTAAACATTTATGAAATGATTTTTATTAGATATTGAACAATGTTTTAGATATTATTGTATTGTTTTTTATATGGATATTTATACATATGGGATCAACTAAGCTATTTTTATTTTGATAAATGATGTTTCAAAGAATTACATATCATCAAACCTATTGATCTTAGGATCCATTAGTGTTTTTGGAATATAAATTAATCTTAAATACTTAGAGTATAAGATTAATTGTAATTTTATCGAGAAGAAACCAAGTTGTACGATTATTCTTATAAAATGTAATTAAATCATGTCAGTGTATTTTCCTAGGAAACTTTATTCTGATTAATAAAATGATATTGAAATATAATGGCATTATAGTATCAAATTTTTTTATAAAATAAATAAATAAATAAATTTCTTTTTACAATATGGTTTTAGTGTCACTAACATTCACATTCTCATGGCCAGTGATCTTAATCACTCTCAATAATTATATATGCTTCACTTTAGTGTAAAAATGATTAATCCCCACTTATGATCTCATTTTTGGAAACCTAGTTGTGAGTTATATTATGAAACATTTGCGTTTCAAAAATTCCATTTAAATGTATTTTTTTAATTCATTTTTACAATGTTGGTTTCAATGAATGAACTTTTAAAATGTTAAAATTATGACGACTAAGACCAATTTCAAGGGAAAATCCATGTAATGTGGGGTAAAATGTAAAACCCTATGATTTTGTGAAATTAATATTTTCTTCAAATGGATTTTATATTATACATATATTTTTTGTCATGAAACAATGATTTTAGGTTACATTACATACTACACTTTTTTTCTTCTATTACCTACAATAGCGAGTGTAAATTAAACATTTCATACAATTAATAAATTATTGTTTAATATAAAAATTATCACCTAGCCATTTGAATGGAATGTATGAATTGTATTAACTAAATTATGAATACTTTTTTTCAAATGTAAATATAATTAATTATTTATCAACCAAATATATAGTAATAAAAACCAAAACATTTTGAAATTAATGGAAACAATTTCTTGAAAAAAATTAAAATCAAGAAAATTAAAATAAATAAATTAAAATAATAAGTTTTTTTAATTATATTAAATAAATATATATTTAATATTTATTATAAATATTTTTACCTTCATCTTTTGTGTTTTCTATAATTGACATGATGAAATATAATTTTGAGATTAATTTTTTTTTCTAAAATGAAAATTTATCGCATTTAGAAAACATATTTTCAAAATAATTTTTACCAATTATAGAGTATTAATTTGATAATATAAGATGTATTTTTTAAATAATTATTTATAAATTATGTTAGAGTGATGATTTGTAATTTTTATAAAAATAATTTTTAAGGAATAGTGAATATACTTTTTTTAATTGAAGACATAATTTGTGTTTAGATTATTCATAATGCTAAATTTTATTTTAGATCTATTTTATTGTTAAATTTTTTAAATTATAAGTAAATTAACAAATTTTTATCATTTTAATAAATTTCATATCTAATTGAGATAGAAAAATATAGAAAATATTTTAATGTTTTCTCTTTAAAAATGGATTTCTCATCACATATGCAATATTATTGTTAAATTAAAATCTTCACTTCAATGAAATTAATTTATAAAAATATATTAAATGATTTTATTAGTTATATAATATAATGTTCAATATGGGGAAATAAATATTTTTAACCAAAACTGATAGTGAAAATAGTAAAAATTAATTATCATTGTTAAAACAAAAATTGGTTAATCAAAACATAAACTAAAAATATTAAGGTTAAATGAATTATAAACATGTAAAAAATTAATATATTAAAATATTTAAACTATTATACCTTTATGATCAATAATGCTCAAATTTTGACTCTTTTGAGATATGAATAACATGAGAGCCCTAATTTCCTTTTAAAAAATACCAAGTGTTCCTTCTCCACTAATTATAAAATTCCACCCCTCTATTCAATTCTTTACACCTTCACACCTATTTCTTTAATCATATAACTTCCCAAATCAGAACCAAACATTCCTCACCTCATTGTGCAAGAAATATTTTTGGAAAAAATTCATCCATGGAAGACTTTTAGTGCACTCTTACTGAGGATAACTGAAGATGATTTATTGTCTATCAATGAATTTTTTTTGATTTATTTCTTATTCCACCATATTAAATTATTATTATATAATTATTATATATTAAAAAAAATTATTTTCCATATAATATTTTTTATGTTAATGGAATTACATACAACCACATCCACTCCCATTAAATGGGTTATGAAATAATTTTATGTATGTGTGGAGTACTACAACCTCACGAACCGAATTCGTTTATTTCTTCAATAAAAGATGGTAATAGTTATGTAATAATTTTTTAGTTAATAAATATGTAATATTTATGATGTTATGATGTAATTGTTTTATCACTCATACCACTTTACACTCCATTTTTGGGAATACAGTAACATCATTCGTGTGTAACATAGAGTAACACCTCACGAAGTTATTTGATTATTTCATGAATTATGTGTAATGTATTAATGACGAGTTTAATAAAAATTAGTGATATATATTAAATAAAACTTATATAATAATTATAATGTTTATCATTTACATTAACTTCTTTGTAAACTAAAATAAAATCAAAAAATGTTATTATGCATATGTACAACCTACCGTCTCCATGAATTGATTATTTCAATTTCTATCACTAAATTTTCTGGATTACTATGACAATATTTTTAAATAATACATATTATATTTATAAATTTTTTATCATTATGTATATTATTAAACCATGTGTAATGTAAGAGGACCATAAATATTACAAATCTAAATATTTATGAAAGATAAAGGGTTTATTACCTGAAATGAAACCGTAACAAGGAATTATTAAAAAACCGGTAATAAAAAGTCAAAATAAAATTATATATGGTATTATATGTTTTAATATAGTTTTTATAGAACAAAGGATACAATTTTCTGGAAATATAGTGAGGTTACTGTATTTTTTCAATCAATAATGGGATGATTGGGGAGTTTTCAATGAAAGTGATCTTTAGTATTAGATGACTAAAATGTTTCCATTTGTGTCATTCCCTGGTGTTTTCCAAATTATTGTGCTCAAAATCATGAGAATGGAAATATATTTCTTTGAAATAGAAGGTTTTTATAATATTTATGTTGAATATGAATGATTCACACAAGTAAAGTTTCTAGATAATATCATAGAAATATTTCAAAATAATGAATCATGTGAAAGATTTGTTTTTGTCTGAAACACAATTTATGAATCATAAAAATGTTCATTAAAATAATAACATGAGAATGAATATTTCCAACCAAATACGAAATGGAAATTGAGTTAAAAACATGTGTAATTTAATGAAATTCTATTGAAAATATGGAAGTGGAATGATTTTCCGAAAAAAGAGGAATTTTCCTAAAAGGGTCCAATACACCATATAAGAAGTCAGAAGTAGGTTTACACACATGAAGTAATGAATTAAACAAAGATACACACATTTTTCATCCAATTATATGAGTAATAATATACCACAATACAAAACTAATAATTTTTTTATGAATATTTGGTCTGTATTTCCCATGAACGAGTTACACACAGAAGTTATATATGTAGTAAATATTGACTGAAAAATGTTTCTTGAGTCTATTAAGAACAAATGAAACTTTTGTTATGGTTTTAAAAAACATAAGGGTTTCATGAAATACTTATTTCATTAAAATTATGATATTTTTAATGAATAATTGGTTTTCCGCTCACATAATTAGTGACACTCCATTCCGGATTTCAATTTTTGGTTTGTTTGGTTAGTGCTTTAAAGTGAATTAATCCATGATTAAGGTGAAAAATGATCCTCATGATAGTCAAGGGAAATGAATTAAATTTCAATCTACTGAAGTGACCTTCATACTTATAAATAGAGTAAGACATTAGCCAAAGTTGTTATCATGGGGTAGTCGACAGAAGTGTTCTGAGGGAGGTATTGTATGATCCTAAAAAATATTGTAAAGGAAGTGTGTTGGAAACATATTGAATATGAATAAATTTTCTATTTCCCATATAGTGATGACTAGTGGATTATGGAAATACCAAATCATTATATTATTATTCTCCTTAGACTAGCCCATAGTTGGAAAATTAGTAAAATTATTGTGTTGTATATTTTCATGTGATTAATTTTTCAATGTGTCCATCATAGAGGTTTAAAAAGTTATAACAAATGTGGGAACAAGATTCATCTCCTTAGAAGAAAAATGTGACACCCTAAGTCAACCATCCCCACCTAGGGTGTGTCGGGGACCAACATTTAGTATTAGTGGCGAGTATCTAATTTTAAATAAGTCATCTATTTTTTACGGATGATTTATTAATTGTCTGGGGTGATTCCCACATTGGTCGAAGAAACATATGGATTTTCATGAACACCATTACATATCATCTAAAATTAATTTTAAAAGATATTTAGCTCACTAATGAAATTGGATTGAATATGACTAAAATAGACAGTAAAATGATTGATATTGATACCAAAGAACATAATTAAAAAACTGCAACTCCATCTAATAAAATATATCTAATGTTAATGAGTCTCACTTTAACCATGTCCATGAGGGAAACAACATGAAAATATATGAAATGGACATAACAATGTAAAGTAGGTGATAATTTATATTCATTACAATAGCTTCAATGATATAAAAATTCTTGCAGATGAAAAGTTATATACATTCCATAACCAAATTATAGAAGTTTTATTATAAATGTGATGGTTTAGTTATTAAATGAAAGGAAATGTATTGTGATAAAAATCTTCACAAGATTTCTACAATTATAGAATCCAAATGTGGCATCCCATGAGTAAATTATTCTATCTAAAAAATTATTTGGATGATCTTATAAGTAGTATTTTAGCATATGAAATGATATTCAAACCATATGATGCAGGAAGTTGAGTAAGAAAGAAACTGAATTCAATGGAATGGAAAACATGAGATATCTAGTGATTGTATTGATTATTATGATGAGGGAGATGAACTTATTTATATTTTTTTCTATAAAATTCATAAGTGAGATGGTATGTTTAAGAATAATATTCCTATGGATTGTTTTTGTTTTGGTAGTGTTCGTAACAATATATTTCAGTCCATAGGATTTTTGATGATGAATAAAGAGAATTTGGAAACATGATGAAGGCTCAAAAAAGGATTCTACAGAATGGTGAATTAAAATAAATAGAGAAAGTAAAGAGAAAGTGTTTCATCTATAAATAAAAAGAAGATGATAATTAATTTTTTCATTATGATGAACTAGATACTAAATATGGAACCCATTAATCCATGATGGCTGTAGTTGAGAATTTAGAACCATCAAAAGATGAATATGAAGATAATTATTTGATTGGTGTTCTTGATCCCCTAATGGAAATTATGTATTCCATCAATAATATTGAAAATCATATAAATATAAATATAATTATTAGATTAATTCAAAAATAGTCATCACAATATCTGGATTGGCCTCAAGTATAAATTTATTGACAAGAAGAATGCGAAATAAATTCAAAAAATATTAAATGCATAGAAGATGATGTGTAATTTAAGCTTTGGGTTTATGATTTTGAAAATTTCATCAATGAAATTATATCTATACATGAGGATAATGATAATATAGTTGAGGGTATTGAAGAAGAAGTTGTCACTCTAAAGAGTAAATTATACTGTGAATCAAATTCAAGGGAAACAGAGAAGAAAATATTATTTTGATGTCTATTAGATGTAGACCTATTAGAGAGATCATAGAGTGGGTTTGATGCAGTTGAGTAGGATTTGAATAATTAAAGACACATATGTTTGGAAAACATTTTAATTTGTTATGATGATGAAAAATAAAAGTCTAGAATCAGAATTCCCAAAAATAAAGTGAAGAAGATAGTTGGAAATATCATAAAGGATCCCGAGTTCCTATCAAATAAATCATCAAATCAAATATAAATGAGCTATTTAAATTATCATAAGGTATCTAGAGAAAATCTACTGTCAAACACTTTTTCAAAAGATGTGTACCTGAGGAGGAATAGAAGTCAGATTATATTTCGTCTTATGAGAATTCAATTTGGAGGTTTTCTTTTATAATCCATGTTATATTATAAATATTCAGCTGGATATTTGAATGGGGAGGTGCTAGAAATTCAAGAATTAAAAATGATATTGTATCATTTTTTATATAGAGCAACAATTTTTATTTTTAAATTTTTTTTTTCATAATGATCATCATTGATGAACTACAATTTTTATGTATATTGGTTTTATTTTTCTAATTATGTACATAAATATAATCATCATAGATAAATAAATATCTATAAAATACCAAAGGAAATAATATATTAGTCAACACATGCCAACCAAGTGTATTTGATATTGAAAATAGTTAATCTTCTTTAGAAAAACATATTGTGTATTATGAACCCATTCATATAGAAAAGTGATTTGAAAGTATGAAATTTTCCTCAACTTAATAATATTTCTCATAGAAGGAAAATAAGAAAATTGAGAAAACCAATCATGGAAAAGTATCTTTCAATGATACAAAGAATAGAAGATCCAGGATTCGTAAAAGGGTATTATTATGAAATTTTATGTGAAATTCATATTTGTTGAAGAATGTTATGAAAATGGATGATGGAGTAGTAAGGTTTGAAAATGATGGTGATTTAACAATTAAACATGGTGGACGTATCAAACTTGAAAATGATGAGCATAAGAAAACTAAGGTTCACAAAGTGTATGGTTTTCATGAAAATATTATAAGTGTAATTAAACTACATGACTTGGTACTCATAGTGAAATTTAATCACAATTGGTACACTATCAAAAGAACAACATGTAATTTTCTCATGAAATGACACAGAACAAACCAAAATATAATCTAGGTAGATAGTAAAGAGTATATTTGTTACAGAACAATTGAAGATAAAAACAACATCTAGAATTAAAGGTTGGGTAATGTTAATAAAAATGCATATTAATGATATATAATGTTTAGATAGTCATAAATATACCAAATATGATGTGTGAAGGGGAAAATACATCTGATGCTTGAATGAAAAGAAATATTTTATGCAGTTCTGATATTCCAAATAAGAAAAGGGAATCAACTATCTGGGATCTTGTCAATATAGACATATGTGGCCTAACAAATTAGTCTTGTACACAAGTACAATGGTACACCATTATTTATATTTATGATTATAGTATAATGTCTTCTGTAATGATTAAAAAATGGAATCATAAAGTTCTTGATTTAATATAAATTTGTTATTTAATTGGTGAGAATGATATTGGATGTATAATCAATGTTATAATATCTCAAAATGGGGAGATATAAAAATCGATTGAATTTAAGAATTACCAAGAAAAACATGGAATAAGTCAAGAGGTGGTTGCAGTTATAACCCCACATAAAAATAGAGTTGTGGAATATATAAATCAACATGTGAACTATATGGATACAACTACGATGATTGAGTGTTTAATATCATGTCATTTCTCAAAAACGGTTGTTCAAGAAACAATGTACACACAAAATAAAAATTTATATGGGAGAAACTGGGACACCATATGAGTATTCATATGAAAGGAATCCCTCTATAAATAATTTTCTTGTCTTTGAATGTACATTTTTCCTATAAATCAAAGTAGGAAATCACAGAATGTATTGGGTTTCTTTATATGAGGTAATATTACATGGATATTAAATGAATAGTAAATCCAAAAAAATACTTCAAAAATATTATTGGGAGAATTATGTATTATTGTGATTTCAAGATAATAAAATATAAAATCACAAAATACTCGAGGAATTTTTGTGATGATATAAAGAAGATGAAGAAGAATGTGAAAATGTATCATATTTAAATGCATAAGAAAAATAAGGAATGAAAAACATTTAGGATTAAAAATGTGATGATGATTCAAAAGAGGAATCAGAAGTGGAATCCATGGATGAAAAGACATCATTTAAACCACACAAGAAAACTAGAGAGCATAAATTTATCACTGTAACAATATTGGGAATTGGAATGAACCAGTATAGACAACGAGAATTCGGAATGATTCATATTTATTATTTTTATCAATTATGGAACTAGAATTATATGAGGAAATGGAAAATGATGAATATTGGGATAAATACAGGAATTATGTAGAAGTTCATATTTTAAATAATAATACATGGCATCTTGTTAGGGGACCATAAAATAAGAGTGTGATTAGAACAATTTGGATCATTAGAAATAAATTCAATGAGAATGGAAATGTGGTAAGAAACACGGAGTTATTTTTTTAAAGGCTATGCACATATTAATTTAATTGATATTGATGAAATGTTTTATCAAGTAGTGAGACTGGAGTCATTCATGATTTTCCTTGGTTATGAAATTAGAAGGGGATAGAATATTTAACAAATGGATGTCCAAACAACATTCATAAATTGATTTCCTGAAGTATTAGTCTAATATGAAAAAGTAGTGTTATTTTTTATGGGAAATGAAGAATGGAATGGTTTATATTAATATATTCCCTCTATTTTCTAAATTAGGAACAAAATTCATGGTATTACCAAATGTATGTTTATATAAAAAAGATTCATTTAAATAGATGAGTTGTTGATCATAATTTCCATTGGTTATTTAAAAATAAAGATAAAATTATGTTTCTTTTTTATTAAAATTATATTATAAATAGTTCATGTAGGAGGGGATCGATAGAAGAATATTTTAATAACAATAAATCATAGTTTGAAATGTTTTTTATTGGTGAACAAAAATAATTCTTAGGGATACATGTTGTTCTATAGAAGGATAACACTTTCATTTCTCATAAAAAAGTAATCAAGAGAGAGGCTGATGAAATTCAAAAAGAATAAACCCAAGCCAATGGAACTCAGATTTTGGTAGGAAAAAATTTTGAGTTCAAGAGGATGGGAAAAATTTTGATCCCAACCTATATAGAAGAATAATTTTATTTTTATTATCTATGACAACAACATGGAAAAATATAATCATTTCAACATTCTGAGATTCACTCTTTCAAAGTAACCAGATATTATAGAAAGTAGTAGGTGTTAAAATAATTATGTAGTATATTCAAGGAACACTAAATTTTGTTATATAATTTACAGAATGAAGATATAATGAATTAACATAATTTTCCGATTCTAACATGGTTAAAGATGTTATGGATAAAATTTCCACTACTGGTGGTTAAATTTTTGTAGGAAATAAATTATTTAGATGGTTGTACAAGAAACAAGAAAGAAATTATATTAGTGTGGAAGGGGGATTATATGACTATACTATGATTGAATCCCCAAAACTATTATGGATAAATAAAAAACTAAGTGATATTGGTGATGTGGTGAAACAGCTGATGGTGACACAATGTGACAAAAAGTGATCGATCAATCTTAATAAGAATCTAGTTTAGTATTCTCATATCAAGCATATTGAGATCAGATATCACTTCATTAATGAAAAAGTTGATCAAGTAGTCATTTAAAAGGATAATGATGGAAATGATAACTATGTCACGTGAATTCTGAATATTCCACTGGAAGCCTATTTTTCTGTGAAACATCGGTTGAACTTTCGTGTTAAATCACCTCCCAGTTCATAATGAGGTTACATATTGTCCCCAATAATTATTTTTTTAAACTATTTTCATATATTTATGGGATTGATATCGGTTTATGGGGGATATGGAATTGAGGGGGAGTGTGTTTTTCACTCTACAAGTAAAATTCATGTTTTTTTTCATTTTTTTTCAAAATTATAAGAATTGATAAATTCAATGATGTATTAATGGGATCGATGTTTATATGATTCTCAC
Organism: Viscum album; assembly: GCA_963277665.1. Classification (NCBI taxonomy): domain Eukaryota; kingdom Viridiplantae; phylum Streptophyta; class Magnoliopsida; order Santalales; family Viscaceae; genus Viscum; species Viscum album. The sequence goes on along the minus strand of OY728140.1, from coordinate 1,072,565,338 downwards.
AAGCCATGAAGTTATTTTGTGACACGATGAGAATTGGGAGTTATGTGGAATGATTTTGAATGATTTTGATGGTTGTTATTTTGAGAAACCATGTAATGGTTCTTTAACACGATTTTAATTGGGTGTGATGAGGAAACAATATTAAATTATTCTATAACAATATATAATTTTTTTTATGAAGACATTTTCAGTGAATAACTTGTACATATTTAGGAATTCAAAATCATTGCAACCCAATTCATGATTCTCATGTTTTGACATTGATATTTTATAATGTATACTTAGAGTGTTGGATAATTTCATTATCAGTTATCTTGGTTTGATATTGGATGGTTCATTATTGTGTTTTTCCACAAATTTCAAACAAAATCAAATGGGGAGATTATCGGATCCAATGTTTATATTTTCTGGAAAGTGAGTCTCATTTGTGTTTTTTACAATCCACACATGGATAATCAAGGTGTTCTCAAAAAACTGATCATATAATATAATATAAATAGAGTGTTTAAATTGAAATCATTTACAAGGGTTTTCCAAAAATTTTGGTTCAAATTTTGGATAATTAAAAAGGTATTTATAATAAAGGGTTTTTTCAAATAGCATTGAAAGGGAATCTAAAAATTTATTAGGAGATATGTTTCAAAATATTATTATCCAAATATTGAAAAGAAATGAATAAAATTAAATATTGGCTTCTTCATGAATGTTGGTTTGTAAATTTGGAAGTTTTTTACACAAAGTAGAAGGAAAAATATAATATTAGATGCCAAATATGTCATAATAATTGAGCTTCATGCAAGTGGAGTTTCAATATGTTCACGTCATTATATGGAAAATGATTTATATTTGTGTAAAATATAAATTTTAATAAAAGGATCTTATGGTCCATATAAGACATAAAATTTAGGCTTATAAAAATGTAGTAATGTGTGCAAGGAACATATTCCCAAGGTCTTGGAATTATATAAATAAATGGACACCCCAATATTGAAAAAATTAATTTCCCAAAAAAGGTTTTTGTTCTCTCTCACGTGAATTATTTTTATGTAGAATTCATAAAAGCAATAAATCTTGTACATAAAATGTTAATTATGCCTATTAGGTCCAATTGAAAAATATGGAGTGGTTTTACAAAAAAAATTGGGTGGCTAGAGATACATAATGTGGGACAATCCTAAATGTGGAACACCAAAAGAAGTGTTTAATACATGTGTCGATTTGTGCTCTATTAAGGATTTAAACATCTTTTTTTTCAGTGATTCCATTTTCATCAATTAAAGTATATAATGAATGATGATTATTGTGCTATTAAGGGAAAAATACTAAAATTATAATCTATTGATGTGAAATTCATGTCGTTATACTGATTAATACTTCACTCAAATCAGTGATCTTGGGGGAGTCAGTGGAAGTTTTCTAATGGGAGTAGTGTCTGATCCCGCATAAAATTATACAGGTACTATGTCGAGTATAGAGTAATTTTGTTTTATCATTTTTAGTCATCATCTATTGATGATAAGTTTATTTACATATAACCCACACTCTCTCAAAATATTCTCCTTGGACTATCCCTTCACGGAGAACAATGTACAGTTGTGGTCTTTTTTACTTTGGATGTGATTGTATATTTTCTACACAATTCTATTAGACAACAATTAAAAATTCCTTTAAACATGGGAATAAGATCAATCACATTAAAAGAAAATATTGGCACCCTATTTAATTTCTCCCCTATTATTGTGTATTGGGGTCCTATAGGTTGTTTAGATTAAAAATAATAAACTTATCTTAATCATACATGATTTTTGAACAAATATAAAGAAGAGAAGACATAAGGTAGGGTATTTCCATCTCAATTTTTTACTTCCATGAGGCATATGTCATATCCATCATAATTTTCCTTTATATGATGTATATTCTAAAAAAGAATTTATATTATGATTATTATACTAAATAATAGTAATTTTTAAATATACATTTTATTATTTTGGTTTCATAGGTTTGATGATTCAAATTTTTACAAATTAGTGAGTGATTTTTTATTAAATTATTAGTCTTTGATCGGTAAATTGTGTCCTAAACCTATATTCTTTCCCAAGGCATAAATACAACACCATTAATAATTAATATCATAAATTCATTAATCATAAGGATATTTTTTATATTTTTTGTTAATCCTTCATTGGTATTATGAACCAATGATACAAATGTAGAAAATATTTCATGTTATAATCTCATCGTTTGTTAGGATTGTTAAAGAATATTTTATCCTTTGATTATTAATAACGACACATATCTAAAAAAATCTAATGAATTTTATTTTCCCTTGATTATTTAGGACAACTTCCCATAAGGGTATAATTATTCCACTCTTTATAACATAAAATAATATTGATCATTTTTAATAAAATTTTACATTATTTCTCTCGTGGGTTGGAAATTTGTTCACTTCATAAATTACATATTTTAAAAACTAATTTCAAATTATTAAACTATTATCCAATAATTCTTAAAATTAATTTGTACTCTTATTTTTAATTTTATAAATATTTTTTAAATGAACCTTTTTTCCAAAAGAAATCACATATGGATTATACAAATAATGTGAAAATAATATTCGGTTTTTACATGATGATCATGAATAATATTTCTCAATATCAAGACCATTTCATGATTTCAAGAATTCATTACATGATTTCAAGGTTGTTATAATAAAATTTTATCTTTAATATTTTTGATAATTTAGATATGAAATTAATTAGTTTAATGTTAAAAGATTTTTAAAAGTGTTTTATGATTTAAAAACCAATATTAAAGTGGGAAGGATGTTTTCCAAAAAAAATTGTTTGATTTTTATGTGATTTATTTATATGTTTATAAATTTATTTTTAAATAAAATAATTTTCATGGTGTTTTATTATTTTAAAAGTAATTTTAAAAAAAAAATTTGATTTTTCCTCCATGAAAAGTATCTTGAAGTCTTTCAGAATATTTTTCATATAACATGAAATTCTTAAAAGATATTTATTCTTTACTAGGGATACAAACCATGGATATATTTATTATTATTTCAATACATTTTTTATTCTGAAGTATGATTATAAAAACTAGTTTCTCTTCCATGGGTTTTACCATGGTAAAATTCATATGAAAACCCAAAAATTCCCCCATTATTTTCTAATGAAATTATGAAATGATTATGAGACCTATTTATTTTCGAATGATTATGTTTAGATAAAATTTTTATAGAACCCATGTCCTTTCATGGCATCTAATATAATGATTTTTTATTATTTTTTGGAAAAAATAAAACATATTTTAATAATGTGAAACTTGCAACATATATCTCCGTATAATGTATTGGGTAAAACATAATATCTCTTGAGATATAAAATAATGGAATAGAGAGTAAACTAGATTTTTAATGATATGGTTGGAATGATGAGTGTACCTAGCTAAGTATGTGATGTTTTCCACTACGATGGTCTTCAGAGTGAACCTGGAATACTATGATGGTTTGGAAAATAAACCCATACAAAAATGACTTCCATTTAATTAAGCATGCATAATATGGAAACGATTTTCAATTATTATGTGTATGCCAAGAATATAACAATTATTATAATTTTATTCTCTCATGGATCATTTTTTAATTTAATTATGATTTATGACTTATTTAATTCAAATTATTATGACATGTATCATGTTTATAATCTATGATAGGATGCGTATGAACATCATAATTTATTTTCATTATCACATACCCTTATGGTTGTCTTATGATTTCATATTATCACATATTAATATCTCTTAGGTTTACCATTATTGTGCATCTCATCTGAAGATATATTATGTTTTCATTCCTCAGGTTATGATGGATGATTTTATATGGGATGTGTTCAAGAAGAGTACTGAGTGGGAAGATCATTATGGAAAATATTTATGATCATTCACCATATTATATTATTTTGTTCCGCATTTCAAAAAACTATACACAACTACACATCATAGGTGTGTGTGTAGTGTAATTAATATTCATTTAAAGAGATAAGATATCCATGTTTTAGAATAATTTATCAATATAAAATTAGTTATTTTTGAGTTCTCTCAATTAGAATATTGAAAATATGTTACAAATATCAGGGCACAACTATCAATTTGGTGTCAAATTTTATACCCCATAGAAGATTAGTTTAAGCAAATTTGAGTGATATTATTCCCCTATTAGATGAATATTTTATATAGATGTATTTGGAAATCCATGATAGATACAATGAGATTAAGATATATCATTTTCTAAAATATTGGTACATTGACATGGGAATTTAGATAAAACACAACCAAAAATTAGGACACTAACTAGTGGTTAAAATGGATTTAATATTGTTTTTATCTTTCAGATTTAATTTTCCTTATCCACTCTCTCATCCCTAACTAGCATCAAAATTTTGGTTCTTGAGGAATCATGAGGGGTTCATAATCATTTCGAAATTTTTTTCAATGAATTTTGATTAATTCTTGAGGCTTAATTTTTTTATTTATAATTAGTGTTGTATTTGATCATCAATTCATTAATCTATATATATGATCATTATTTTAGTATATAAATTGTTTCTTTAATTTAATAATTTCGTTTTAAGGTATTAACTAGTTTTTTTATTATTTATTATCTATAAGAAATTTTTAGATATTTGTTTGAATATGTTATTGGATAACCTAATATCTAAATGAATAAAATTATGTGATCATAAAAATGGTAGTTTAGTCATTAGGTAGTATATCTCAAAATAAAGGGTCTTCTTAGATCCAATTACAATGATAACATGAATATCTATTATTCTATTTTATTCATTAACATCCCATTATCCTAGAGATAAACAAACATAGTTCACCATCATTAAATTTTATTTCCATTTAGTTTTAGTTTTCTATTTAATTTCTTTAATCTATCATACTGAATTATGAATTAGGATTTCATGTTGGGGATTAATAGTCCTTATAGGCTTGGCCTCAGATGTTATCAATACGACACCAATGATTTTTTTGTTTTAATTAATGGTATACCATAATTCTAATTTTCATACCATATAAAATTAATGACATCCTTCAAGGAATCAACACTCTAAGAAGTATACCTAGAGATTCATGATACATATATAAATCAATTTTTGGACTCATGTGTATATTCCATATCTTTATAAATAAATACTACCCACTTTATTCAAAAAAATTCGTCATAACACTTAATTATTCAAGATTAACATCCGATATTAGTAACTAAAATATACACATATATTGTTTAAATATGATGATAAATATTTATTGTGTTGTTGGACTTATTTTTGTTCAATAATTAAAAAATTTCAATATCCGTATGGTAATGATGAAGTGTAAAGAATTTTATGTTCAATATTCATTTTAAGAATATATAATAATGTTATAGATGAATTGATATATTAATAAATGAGGGTTAACATATATTACATATGATTATTATCGAGTCATTCTTAATAGGAATCAATGATAAGTGTTAATGGTGAAATTTCTATAATTGGATCCTGATGAGTTCAAGTGATCAATACTTGTGATTACTTGGAATGAAGAAATATTTATAAATTTGGAACATTTTTTTGTGAATATTTGTTCAAGGAATCTATTATTTAACTTGAGGTAGGGAGATTAATTATAATAACCTATAAAGTTATCATATGGAAAAGAATCCTTAATAATTACATTAAATATTATATTGAATATTTTGATAATATGTTTGAACCATTTTATATGTGTAGAGGCTAATTTATATAGATTCAATTATTTTTAATTGAGTAGAGATGACTATAAATATGTTATTAAAATAATAGAGCAGTATATATTTAAGAATATTGAAATGTAATCCACATGTAATATTAACCATGAATTTCATGTGACGACGCTAAATTAAATAATATATTATAAATTATATATCACATTTACTCAGAATTTCCAATGGATACATTATGATACCCATATGACAACTAAGATCATGTTTGAATGTATGAATGATAAAATAATGATGATACATTGACCACATGAGATTATACATGACAGGTGCTTACCTATATATGAATAATTTTATAATACAATGATCATTATTATGATTAATCATGAAGATATTTAGTAATGAATGACTAATTATAGATAATTTGGAAGTTATATATTAATGATTTGTTTTTGAGAAATTGAGTGATATCAAAATAAATCTAGAACATTCAATGTTATATTTGCAAAAATCATAATTTCATTACACTCCTTTAAGAAGAAACGTATATCTGTTATAATGATTTGTTTTGGATAATTGAAAACAGCACATTCACGACCATTAAAGGCTATTAAAGAATAAAAAATTGTCACATAAGGTTTCATCCAATTTTTCTAGAGGCAATTGATATTACTTCACAAGATATTTTTAAACTGATATTTTAGGAATTTATTTAACAAATTAGGAAATTATAAATAGTCAAATAAATATTTTAATGCATATTTTTATATTAAAGGTTATAAATGTTATTATTGCATATATTAATCTTAATTAAACCCAATTTTTGATATGATTTTCTATGCACTGTGGTGAGGAAGCTAACACAACAAAGTAATCTACAGATGAAAAAGCTAGATATAAATTATTTTATGAATAAAAACAAAGTCACGTCATAGTGATTGGGATACAACACATTATATGGTGAAGGAAAACCTCTTATATAAGTTCAAAATAATTTTTTATTTAATTACAAGCACTCACAATGTTGTTTTGATATGTATTTTTAAATATTACTACAATAGATGATGCCATACGATAATTATTTTTACCTATAAAAAATTTTGGTTCTTTCTAAATTTTATGAATTTTATGTGGTGAATCAAGTATAATCATATGAAATACTTGTATGAACACATGGGTATTATTATATGTGTATCTGAGAAAATTTTAATATTGAATATGTTTTTTAATGATAGATAAAAAATGAGAACAAACCTAGGATGTTTTTTATTTCTCAATAATCATGGGAAAATAGAAAAAATTAGTCGATGGATATATTTAGGAAAACTAGAATTCCTTATTTATATGGAATTTCGGTTATTCTAAATTGTGTAAAAAATCATGTGATATGATGGGGAATTAGTATTGAAGATATATATTGAATATTTTTATTGTAGGGATCATGATAAAAAATTTATCTTGGATATTTCATTATCAGGGAAATAGATGTTGAAGAAGAAAACAGATAGATGTAGAGAATATTATGATATTCAGATATAGCATATTTTATGTGTTGATGGTTGAGGAAGATAAAAATAAATATGAATGATATGGATTATGAATGAATAATTTGATTCTAATATAATGTTATTTTCTCTTTGATTAATGTTAAATAAGAATCAGTTTGAATAAAACAAGAATTTTTATATGATTTATATTCATTGATCATTTTAAATATAATAGCAACAGGTTAACATGAATTGAATTCTAACTGATAATATTTTTGATATCTATGACCTATGATTATGTAAGATGATCTTACATCATTTGGTTTTTATATCTTGTAGTATACATGAGATCATTTTGTTGTGTAATGTTTATTTTATTATTTTACACTAGTGGGATTCAGTATAAATCTAGTCAGTAGACTGTATAGCTAGTAGAAGATATACTCGAGGTTAAATATGAATATTCCCCCACTTATATTCACATTATTATATAATTGGGAGTTTTTTTTCTTTGGATTGAATCAATCACATCAATGATAATGTATCCCACTATGGGGAAAAACTTGTAAAAATATCATACTTTTATATTTATTTATTCACATCCTTTCATATATATTGGTGGAAGGGAATGTATAAGAAGATCTTATTTACAGTAACTATTTTGGAGGTTTACTATGCACATTAATTAGAATCAAAACCTATGGTTCTACCTATAATAAAAACTATTTTGTTTTTCAAATTATAAATTTTAGTCATATATGAAGATATGTTTTGACGAATTTTCTGATTTTTAATTCATAGATACTAAATTTTTAATACATATCAATACAATCATATAAGTTTTAAAAAATAAAAAATAAGTATAATATAGGGGTTAATAAATTGGAGAATATCAAATAACTGAGAAAAAAAGAATGTGGATAAAATAATTATTTGAGGTAATTAGTGTTTTATTAATTATATTATATTAATTGAAAATCATCCCCATAATAAATTATGTCCAGGTTTTGTTATGTATGAGCATGTTGAATTGTTTTTTAATTTTTTAACTAGAGATATAAGATTATTAAAATTGTATACTTATTATTTAAGTCATATATATTGTAGTGTATAACAAATATCAACATTAGGTGAAAACACAGTTAAAATTGTAATAGTTATAATGGAAGAAACCCTTGTTGAAACGTTTTAAAAATGAAAATCACACATCAAACTATATGATTAAATTTATATTATTTTATATTATATAAAAATAAATTCACCTTGGTTAAAATAAAATTTTATAAAAAATTTGGAAATAATGGTGACATTAAAAATGGCCCTTGAAGGGATTATCCATACATTACAATCTATTATTGGTGTTATGCACGAAAAATTATAAATCAATGTCAAAAAATCAATCATGAATAAAATGAATTTCAAAATGAATATTATATTCGTCAATGATAGGTTAATATGGTAAATGTATTATATTAGGATAGGTTTAAATCTATTGATGCTTCTAAGAACACTCTAAAAATAAAATACCTTGAACTGAATTTCAATTTGTGAAATCTGGAAATCATCCATTTTATATCATCATTTGATTTAAAAAAAAGAGATGAACTACAATTGAGTTTTATAATAAAATTATTGTCACTAAACAAATTCAGTTTAAAAAAATATTTGGTTTTTGAAATCATATTTAAATAAATCTAATGAAATATTCATCAAATAAGAACTCATTATTGTAGAAAAATATATTTTCACTATTTTTTTTTCACTAAAAGCATATATTATATTTAAAATTATGAATTGTAATTGGTGGATTAAAAATATATGAAATAAAAAACCATCTTCGTTGAATGTCAGAATTTTAAAAAAAATTCTTCTTTATGTTTGATTAGAATAATGGTTTTTAGCATTAAAAATAGAAATATTTATAAGCATTCAATTTTGTATATTAATTCAAAATAACTATCATAATTAGATCTTATATTTATTTTGGAAGATTTTTAAAGAATTCCATTGATTGTTGTAATAATATTTTTTTAATTTAAATAAAATATTGACCTGTATTATTAGAGAGAATGGTTCTCTAAGTAAATATTCATTGAAAATTGTATATATATTCAGTAAAAATATATTTCAATGTCTTGAAATATTTCATAGATCTTTTAACAAATGTGATTACTATGATAATGATCATTGGTTCACACCAACCTTCAATAATTAATATTCAATAATATATATGCAATAATGTATTGATAAGAAGAATATATATGGTAATGGTGAGTCTAAAATTTTGATAAATCAAGTGATTAATTCTTAATATACACATATTCAAGAGTAATTATAAGAAGGATTCTACAGAAGGTAAATTATACTTCTATTTTGGGAGAAAATTTCCCATTATAGAACATTTCCCAATAGGTCATGAACATAAATATTGATGTTATAAACCTATAAATACCATAAATATCAATACAATAATGGAATAAAATGATAGTTTTAGTTACATACATCAATAAATTTGAATTTAAAATTCTTAAGAATATTCCTAATATTAGTGACTCAATGATTCATGATAAATCATTTAGAAACTCCATAAAATATATTAATGTTATTAAGTAATTAATGATTACAAGGACATCGTAACTAGGAATAAAAATGGTAGATAAATAATAAAATAATTAATTTTATTATAATGATAATGTTTTAAAAATTATTTGATATGTCAATGAAACAATATAAATGAAGAATATAGTAAATATCCTAAATACTCAAGACATTAAAATCAATGTAACAGTAAGAATGAATAATTTTCATGAGGCTCGGAGTAAAAATGAAATGATACTACGAGTATAGAAAATATTTTATCTATGTTTCTATAGTTATGAATCAATGGAGGATCCACCTTATTCCTATATATTTATGTTTACTCTTCAATATATTGAATTTAAGGTGATGTATCAAGGGAGATAACTCATGGAATGATGTAATAATTATAATCCTATTGAGAAACAAAACATGATGGTTTATCAATAATTTTTTTTCTTCATTTCAAAAATTTAAATTATATCAATTATTACAAAGATGAATATGGGGTGATTTCATTTAGTGGGAGTTGAAAAAATGATAAATCTACACAATATTATTATTTTCATGTGAATATGAAATCAAAAATATGATCGAGGAATGTCATATTTTAGAAATGGTAATGACTCCCCCATCCATTTTTATACATAATTTCTGAATTTTATATGGGATATTGATTTGCCTAATTAAAAAGTGAAATTACATGAATGGAGAATACATTAATAACACATGAATAGTTTTTAGGTTTTTTTAGTTGAGTGATGGTGATAAATTTAAATTCAATTTGTGTATCCATTGTAAAGTGAAATATAATTGTGTACCATATGTTGAGTTGTTTTACAGACCTCTTTGATGAGGAGATTACTCTATATTTTTTTCTATAGTGATCTAGTTCCCATATAATCAGACTTTGTTGCCTTTTCATCTTTTATTAAGATAAATGTAATTTCATCCATCCTTTACGTTCATCTTATTTTAAATTAAATATGTTGTAGAATGTTCTGTATTAGAGATGATTTGAAAACTAAATTGTTATCACATTCTCTTACATTAGAATCATTATATTTAATATCAACAAGGGGATATAAAATATGTGTATTTAATGAGGTTGTTTTTAAACCTTATTTAAGGTTGTAGAAAATAAATCTAAAGTTGGTAACGAAGAGTAAATTGTATTACGATGTTGGTATTATTTATCATTGATAAGTTAATAATATTAATATTTGTTATTTGATAATTTATTATCATGATGATGAAGCATAGTGAAAATAGGGACAACAGTTAGAGGAAATTGAATCTATTTGAGATAAAAAAATTTATGGTTCACACATCTTATGTCTTTTGATAGTTTATTTAGTCATAATAAGAATTTATTAATAGTTTTTATGATTATTTTTTTTATAATAAGATCATATTTTTCTAATATATCAATTTATGTGATTATATAGAATTAATAAATATGAATTAATTTGATATTTAAAAATATTGATGATGAATCTTTGTGATGTGTAAAATTATGTACAGAATTTATTAGTAAAGTAATAAATGAACTAGTTTTGGTAATATTTAGTGGCATATGCATAGATTGGATCAATTTTATGTACATTAATATGAATACTCTAAGGAGTTCACATTTGTTTCAAAATCCATGACAATTATATTTACGGGATTTCTAGTTTTTTGATAACATATCAAATTCAATTGATGCATTTTGAGATAAATTATGGATGTTGGATATTTTATTATTAGGCTTTTGAAAACATGATATAGGATCTGAAAATTATGTAGTTTTAAATTTTAAAATATTTATAAATAAAATTTAAAAATAATATTAACATTGAATCTATTTGGGATATGTCATATTAAATAATATTTTATTAATGATACATAACATCCTTCATAATTCTACAGGGATATGAAATAAGTTATAAGATACTTATAAAATCAATTCTGAATGTAAAATTGACTGATTTTAAATATACATTGGCTATATGTTATTAAACACTAAATTAAAATACCTGCATATGTCTAATTTTAAATGAATATAGTGTTATAGAAGGATAACTCTAGAATATATGTTCCTATGAAAGATCATTTTCAAAGGTTTTGAAAGAGACAAAATAATATATTATTATTGACATGGGTTTATGCTATAATAACTACACAGTTGTGGATTCGAGACACCATGGGTGTTTTGGTGAATAAATGGACATAAATAATTATACATTACTCTAATGGTATTATCTCTAGTATCTCGATACCTTGGTAGAAGGAACAATATTTATTATTTAATTTATTTTTTGTATCTTCCAAACTCCCGGTGCCGCCCAATGTTGGACAATACCTAGTAGGTCATGTGGCCTCAGCGCATTTCCTCAAATTCCAGAGGCTTCCTACTATAATTTTGGTCCTTGGGTGTGATTTTGGGGAAACTACACCCTCATTGGCAGAGTAACACAATGGGAATAGACGAATAATTATAGGAGAAACAATAATGACATAAAATAAGTAAACAGTGGAAGAATAAAAATAAATAAAAACATAGAACATAAATATGTAAATAATGATTCTTGTTAGTAGTATCTAGTAAAGCATCCAAAGAATTCCAAATGCTAGAATACAGTACTAAACCATTGGGTAAATAAAAAAATTAAACTCCAACAGCATCACAAGCCTCAGTTTCTTCATATACTCTTCGGATCAATAGAAATCAAGTACCCGATGTAAAAGGGTTCTGGACCTTATCTATAACTAAAACCATATAATCTTTTTGGGTCGAAAAGCATGACCTATACAGGGTGTGAGATAATCCCGGTAGGCTACAACCTAAAAATATATTCTTAACTGTCAGTGAATATATACAATAGTAAAATATAAAAAACAAATTAATAAACCAGGAAGTACTCAAAGTAAATAGTCCTATTATTTCCACTACATTCATTTACATTATAAATTATTAAGAAAAGAAATTCAAAAAACCCTCTAGGAAGTCCACGTAGCCTAACCCCTCAGTTTTTACTAGTAATTCATAAGAAACCCTCTAAGAATGTTCACAGAGCCTATCCCCTATTTAAATCACTAACACTATGTCACTAAATATCTAAAAATCATATCACAAGAATTTTATATAATATTACTCCATCCTAAAAGCACTAGGAATTGAAAACAGAGCATCCTAATGAGAAATTCTATACCCAATGGAAAATATCACATAAATCATGGGAAAACACATCCATAGTAAGGTAAATAACACTATTTATAATCAAAACCCCATAAACAGGGAAAAAGGCATAACATGTTAGATTTCGTGTCCTAGAACCAACTACTTTATACATAATTCATTAAGAAATACCTTATCACATCTTCAATTTTCTTATGTGTAACAATGCTTGTGATAATGTCCAAAGGATAGCTGTTGCACCAAAGGGTCATAGCAGAAACCTACTCTGATGTGAACCCAAAAGTGCCATAACACTATTATTGAATATATGTTCTTTGGTTGGATGATGTTATTTGTTGGACACAAATATTACAAGTCATCAAAGGTGAGGACTCATAAAACATTGAGTCACCTTCACATTATGTGCTCCCTTGGTAATATCTATGAGGATATTATAATAACGAGACCTGCTAGTAGGAAATCCTCAAATCATAGTGTAATTGGATGTTCCAATCTCTGGATTGTGTATTTATCCTTATACTATAAGATTATTATTAATGATTATTACAACCTATGAATTTATATTTATAGACGACACACTGTTCATAATGAGGTAGGATATGTTGGGTGAGTCATGAGTAGTACTGCATTAATAGACAACACGATTAAGGATTTAAACCTTTGGTTCCCTAACAGATGTTGATATCTCATGCCCGTTTATGGAATTGATATATCCTAAACAAATACATTTCTATAGTAAGGATTGGGAAGGATAAATTCATTAAAGTATAAGAAAAAATAATCACGTAGATGGGTTTATGGAATTAGAATTCAACCCGCTTGATTCAATATTCCATGAAAATGGGATTACATTACATGGTAGGTGTTCGTAAGAGGTGACACGTCATTGTGGATTTATCTTCTATCTCTATTAGTGCCTTGGTGTGTTGCTAGATTCTAACCTTAGATGTTAATTATGCTATTCTTAATTCCACTCAGAAAGAGGCATATAGGGTCACACAATATGTTTATCCAAGTCTCTTAGTTAAGTATTAAATTAACATGTTGAATAATGATTATTCTCATTTGAGGTTTAATAATTATTTAGGGATTCCTGATCAAAATTATTTCAACACTGGTTATTAGAGAAATATATTGTGGGGAAATAATATATGTATTAGTGATTAATTTGTTGATATATATTTAATAAAGAAATTTCTATTATTCAAGGTCTAATAAATGCGGTAGATGAAATTAATAAAATGGAAATACAAAAGTACACACTGTGTATATTAATATACACTCTGTTAAGTTTTTATTAATGGTTTTTTAGAAACAATGTTATTTAATTAAATAAAATTAGTTGTAATTCAATGGGTGCATGCCATGTAATAATAATATTCCACTGTTATTATTATACATAAGGAATTAGTAATAATTAAATGAAATGAATAAATTATTTCAGGTAATTAAATCATTTTGTTATTCTATTTAATTTAAATCCTAGTTTTATAATTCTAATTAGACTATCCATTTTATTGTGGTTGTGCACAATGTATTAGGAAAATATCTCAAGACAAGAGATAATTCACTTTCCACTAAGAATTCTCTCTAGATACAAGAGATATCCTCCTCCACCTGATTATGGAAAGAGCATTTGAAGCGGCTCTCAAGGCGATCGAAGGAGGACATCACAACCTAAGGATATTATACTCTAGCACCCAGAGATCCCTTTGGTGGCATCTATAGATACATGGATCACATGTAGATCGATGTTATAGGATTCATACACTTGGAAATTATGACGCAATGACAGATCACATCAGGTCCTGGCCGGAAACATCCACAAAGATAGAATTCCATCAAAGTTATTCTTGTCATTTAATTAAATTAATTATAAAAAATATATAATGATCATATCTATTTTTTGGGACTCCCCTCATTTCATCCATTCATTTCACTATTCCGATGATCTGGTATTTTATGAACATGACAAATCTTGGATTGATCATTGTTAACGGAAAAATTAAAGTTGGGTATACTCACCAACGCACTTCAACTACACTAGAAACCTACAAGTGTCATCAAAGGGTTCATATTGTTTATTATAATTATTTATTAATTAATTTATGATTTTGTCAATTAATAATTTTGTTGTTTCGATTCATTTTATTTTTTCTACAAATATGTATCTTGTGCACTGTTCCTCCTCTTTCGCTCCTCGTTCACCATACAGAATGGTTTTTTTCTTTAAATTTCATTTAAAATAAAAGAGACGATCTCATCCATATGTACCAAAGATTCTTGTATGTACAACACCATAATGCACGGCATGTATTCGGTAGTACATCCTGTGTAGTCTGGGTTACATGAACTAGGAGTGTCCACCAAACTAGGTCATGTGTTGGAGTCAATCTATGTTTTAAATTACTCTCTGTGTTGTCTAGGAACATGTGGTACACGGTTTTTACATTACATGTTGTATAGTCTAGTGGAAATGGCGTATAGTCTCTTCAGGTTAGGGTTAGACCGTGTACCCCGTACATGGCATGCCCTACTGGAAACCATGTTACGAGGATTCTACACAGCGTGTGGCCCACTGAACACTGCGTGTACTCCAATGATTTCAAAGTACATCTACAAGCCATGTCCCCACATGTGTACTTTCGATGGACGGTGAATGATAGTACACACCATGTAGTAGAAACTATACGTAGTGTTCTAATCCAAATTATGAAAATTTATTAAAATTTATTATTATATTATACAAACCCTCATGACATGTTCCATAGTGCGATTGTAAATATGAGGAACACCCCATTATTTTATTTTTATATGTGTCTAAATTATCATATGTTTAATGATCACATCTAATCATTGGGTAGTTATGAATAGGAATTCACTAGGTTACCTCTAATGTACAACTTGTGTACGTAGATAATTCTAAATGAATTTATTTATTTTAAATTATGATAGAATAGAATCTCATGGAAATTATGAAAACAGTTTACGATAAAAGTATAGATTAATTAAAGATAATTTATTGATTCGATTGTGACATATCTTAAACGTGAAAGATTAATGAATTTAATGATAGATTTATTCATGTGTAAATATTGATGTATGTATGGTCGATCATGAGGTAGACCAAGAACATTATATGTGAATGGTTTATTTTAATTAATTTATTTAAATTAAATTTGTACAATGCGAACCTTCTCCTCATTAATATGTTGGGCTTGTATGCCCATGGTTTTTTATGTAAAACTTAGTTTTACCCCTCACCTACGAGTGAGAAAAAAGAATATGAAATGGATGGATATCATAATCTTGAGGAGGTAACTCAGGTAAGGAACCAAGGTGAATCCAATAAAAAGATATACAAAGGTGGAAAAGCATAAATTTGTAAACATGAACCCAAATGGCTCAAAGTGTTTCTCCTCTATCTATTGTGTTAGTTTATCAACCACTAGATAAAAAAATAGAAAAATCCTATGATCATATAATTTATTTTATTTATGTCAATTTAATTGTTAATTTATGGGGGTGTTTTTTAATGATCACATGATTATTGAATTAAACAAGAATGCAAGATGGATCTGAAATAGGACTGAATTATACATAAATATTATATTTGACAAGGTAAATCACTTAAGTATATCCGAAATAATATTGACAAGAATTTAATAAAAGAGAATAAAATAGAAATTTACGTATAAGGATAAAATCCGTAAAATAAATACTATGTCTGTATAGCTTTCCAAAATCATTGTTAGAATTGAACCATAGTTTAAAATGATAAACCTACCCTAGTTGGGGTGCATTCAATTATTTCTGAATTATTATTCTAGATTTTGTGTTTACATGAAATGGATTACATCAATGGTTGACTACCACAGCAGGACATGGTGTGACCAAAAGGAAAATTTTGAAAAAATCCAAAATAATAGGATTTCAGGATTGTGAGGACCACTAAGGGGATCAAGGAGATGTGAGTTAATGTTGTTAGATTTTGAAATGCTTATCTAAAACCCTTCATGTTTCTGGACCAAACCAATTTTGGGTAATGTTAAGGGATATTTGGATCCTTGTAACAAGAATATTCAGGAAACATAATATTCTGATGTTAATGGTGAGGGCTATTATATTTTGATAAAATAGTGGTAGATTAATATGTATTAATTTATTTATTTTCTCAGTTTTTCCTGATATGTAATAAATTTTTTCCTCATCTTAATTTTTATAAATGATAAGATAAATTACTACAAACATATAATTCTAAACCATACTCAAGAAATAATACATTCTCACCGACACCAATTTCTAGGAATAGTAGAGCTGTTTACATTTCATTCTTCTCCACTAGTATAAATTTTATGTGCTGGAGGAGACTATTCCATTTGTGCTTGAAAATGAGGCTAGTAATGAGGAACAATATCTCTATATGAATCATCTAGATAATGCCACATATGTCCAATGTTTCATACTATAAGACATTACGAATGAGCTCTTGAAACAACATGAAAACATGGACATGTATAGCATGATGTCTCACCATAAGGATCTCTATCAATATCTATTGAGATAAGAGAGAATTGAGATCTCTAAATCTTTTTTATAAACAATATTGGAGAGTCTATGCTATCTAGGCTTCATGTAGTCATAATTATTGTCTACATTGAATGCCCATACATCTTAGGAATTATTTTCCTAGTTTAGTGGAGTACATATCTCATACTATCATCACAACATGTGACCTTCTATAGCTTTATTGTCAAAATAAAAATGAGAAAAAAATGAGAATATTCTATTGGAACTTCAGAACGTAATAATCTAAGTAGGTAAGGACATTATTCATGACAAACTCACCGTCCTTATAGTGAATATGAAATGGAAAGACAAGGAAGCAATGGGGCCGATGATTCATAAATGGTCTTATGCCTCGGAGAATCACCACTTAAATAAGGGTAAGATCTAGAGGAAGAGAAATGAATGGGAGGTGGAATGTTTTTCATGTGGAAATCTGGGCTATTATAAGAGGAATTGCACCCATAAGTGCTGGGATGATAAACGTGTGTTCGTTATCGAGGGTAATCATTCCATTTCTACAGATTTCAAATTAGATACATCTTGTGGGGCTCACATATGTATTCAAATGTAGGAATAATGTAGATTTAGAAATATATCTATAGGATAGGTGGATCATCAAGATACAAATGGCGCGAGGATGGATATATTGGCCATTAGTGATTATCATCTCTCATTTCCAACTCGGATGCCTTTGGTTTTACGTAACTGTAATTATTTTACTAGTGTTACCAAGACCATAATTTCTATATTGTGTTTGGATATGGATGGATGTATTTTCAAATTTGGATATAAGGGTTGTTTCTTTTATAAGAACACAAAATGTTGTGGAATGGTGAATTTAAATAACGGTGTATATGTATTAAATTATGAAAACCATGTTTTAGAAATTGATAATGAAAAAAACTCTCCTGACTCATAAATCACCCAGTTGTGGCATCACCGTGTCGGTCAGGTAAATGATAAGTGCTTGCAAAAGCGCTTCCAGGAAGGTTATTTTTACTCTACGGATCTAAAACCACTTTATATATGTCACAATTGACTACAAGGTAAAATGAACAATCATACATTCAGTGGACATGGTGAAAGGGCCACAACACTTCTCAGATTGGTGCACCTAGATGTGTGTTGCCATTTATAGTAAAATCATGAGTTGGATATTCACATATAATTATTTCTACTTATTATTTTAGTTGATATTGAAATTTCAACTACATGACATATATGTCGGAGTCCTTAGGGAAATTTAAGGAATTCAAGAATAAATTAGATAATCATCATGATAAGAAGATAAAGAAACAACGATCAGATCGAGAGAGAGAATATCTGAAAAAAAATTTCATCGACCTTCTATTGGAGTATGGGATTGTATCTCAACTCACTACACCTTATACAACTTAGTGGAATGGTGTTAATGAAAGGAGAAATTGCTTCTTGTTGGACATGGTGAGGTTGATTATGAGTAACACAGATCTTCTCTGTTATCATTTTAGAAATATGCATTACAAACTAAAGCATACACATTAAACCGAGTACCAACTAAGGTGGTAAATAGAATTCCCTATTAGATATGTATTGGAATGAAACTGATTATTTCACCCACATGTGTTTGGATATTTGAGGAATTTGTTAAGGCCTTCTCATGTCACAAAATAATACCTTGGGGAATGAAGTGTATAATTATACAATATCCCAAGGAAACGAATGGATATTTCTTATATAACCTTTTATACAAGGAAGTAACTGTTGCCAGACAAGACATATTTCTTTAGAGAGGGAACATAATCAAAATAATATATTGGGAGAAATATTGAGTTTAACAAAGATGATGCTCACGATACACAAGAGTGTGTACAGGATCAAGTTTCACAGGTCCTTGGGGAAGAGGTTCTAGAAATACATGAACCATGTAGGATCTCAAGATAGGTAAGGGAACCAGAGGGATATGGTTTCCTAGTAACTGAGGATGGTGAATCATTATAGTTTTATAATGATGAAACTCTCTCCGAAAAGGAAGTAGTATATAGATAAAAAGCATCTAGATTTCTAGAAGCTACGAAATCTAATATGGATTCCATGTATCATAGACATGTCTAGGTTCTGGTCAGTGAGCCATTTGATGTAAAGAATTTTGGATAAAAATGGGTATTCAAGAGAATTCTAGACATTGAAGGTCAAGTTAGAACCAATAAATCAAGGCTACTGGCTAAATGATTCAGACAACGTCAAGGAATTGAATATTACTAAACCTTCTAACCAGTTTCCATGTTTAAATCTATAAGAATAATACATTCCATAGGTTCTTACCATGAATATAAGATTTCTAAAAAGGATGTCAAATCAGTAATCCTTAATGAGAACCTTAAAAAAGATTCCTATATGAAATATCCAAAAGTCTTTGTGAGACCTGGTTAATCCAAATAGGTTTACAAGTTCAAGAGATCCATTTATTGATTATAGAAACCATCTATGTCAAGAAACATTTAATTTGATGAACACATAAAGGACTTTGGTTTCATTAAGAATGAATTTGAGCCATGTGCTTATAAGAGGATTAATGGGAATGCATTCTTTATCCTAGTAGTATATTTTGACGACATATTACTTATTGGAAATGATGTACCAGTCTATAGTCAGTTAAGAACTAGTTGAACAAGTGATTCTCCATGTAGGACTTAGGTGAAGTAACCTATATTCTAGGGATCAAGATCATTTTTGATAGATCTAAGAGGATTCTTTGACTATGTCAGGGTACATACGTTGATTATATACTAATGATATTTAGTATATAATAATCCAAGAGGGTACTTCTTCTAATTTCATAGGGCCTACGTCTTTCCAAAAAAAGGTTTCCTTAGACTCAACTAGAGAAAGAGAGGTTGAGTTAGACCCCATAGGTTTTGGATATAGGATCCATCATGTATGCCATGTTATGTAGCATGCATGATGTAGCATATGAACTGACCATGGTAAGAAGATAGCAAGCATAACCATGAGAACAAAATTAGACAGTAGTTAAGACTATCCTTATGTATCTAAGAAAAACATAGGATATGTTCCTGGCGTTTGGAGGAGATGATGACCTTGTCCTCAGCGGGTATCCTGATACTAGTTTTTAGATAGATTAGAATGACCTAATGTCATAATCTGGATATGTTTTCTATCTCAACGGAGAATTTGTGAACTGGAAGAGTTCAAAGCTACTGGTTATCGCCGATTCTAGAGTAGTGTATGAATATATAGCGTCTTCTGATGCAGCCAATGAAGATATATGGATTTGGAAATTTTTCTACTATCTTGATGTGGTTCCGAGTAGTAATTATCCTATCACATTGTATTGTTATTATACTATAGCATTGGATCTTTAAAAATGACCTAGGTCGCATCAAAAGGCAAAGAAAATTCTCTAGAAATATAACCTCATGAAGTTCTTATATCCAAGAGGTGATGTTGTAGTGAGCAGAGTGTCCATGGAAGAGAACGTCGTAGACACCTTGACTAAAGGCCTATCTCACTAGAAGCATGAATATCATGTGAGAGTTAGTGGGTTCAAGGTTGTTAGTAGTTGGATGTAGTCCATGTAGGATTCAGTTTATGTTGGTGTCCTACAACAAACTACTTTGTACTTTTTTCATTAATAAATACCTTATTGCATCTTGATTTTTCTTCTGCATGACAATGCATGAGATAATGTCCTAAAGATAGTTGTTGCACCAAAGGGTTATAGCAGATCCCTACTATGATGAGAACCTGGAAAAGCTGTAATCATATTCATGAATATATATTCTATGTCCATATGATTTTAATTAAGGGATATAAATAATACATTCCTTTAGGGGTTATGACTCATAAATCATTGAGGCATCTTCTCATTGTGTGTGCCCATTGTAATATCCAAGAATATATTATGATATTGAGACCTCCCGGTAAGAATCCACATTTCATTATGTCCTTGGATGTTCCTATATGAGGACATGTGTATTGGTCCTTTGGCTTTATGATTGTTATTAATGGGTATTAGAAATTACACACATAGATGAATAGTCAAAAACTCGGATGACACACTGTTCCTAGCAAGGTAGGATATGTTGGGTGTGTCATGTGTAATAATATATTAATAGATAATGCGAGAAAGGATTTGACCCTTCTGTTCCATAATGGATGTTCATATCATAGGACAATTGATTCAATTTATATATCCTAAAAAGTCCATGGTCGTGATAAGGAATGAGAGAGTTCAATTCCAGAAAGTCAATGAATTAAATATCGAGAACATGGATTGATGGCATTATCATAAAACCTGATTGATTTGAGATACCATGAAAATGGGATTACATTACATGTTAAGCATTCATTGGAGTTGACACATCATTTTGGCATTAACATCTCTCTCTATGGGTGTCTTGGCGTGTTACTAGATGCTAAACTTGGACATTAAGAAGGATATACCTAATGCCACTGAGAAAGTGGCCTAGAGGGTCTCACACTAAGTGTGTTCGACTGTCTTAGTTAAATATTCATTTACATTTTGAATAATGATGATTCCTGATTGTGGATAAATAATTATTCACGGATGCTTGATCACATTTATTTCGACATTTTTTATTCGAGAATTATATTGTGGGTGAAATAATATATTTATTAGCAATTAATGAAGTGATATTTATTTCATAAATAAATATCCATTATCAGGGTCTTATAAATGTGGTGGAGGAAATAATGAAAATGGAAAAACAAATTTACACACCATGTATATTAATATACATGCCCTGTAGTTTTTATGGAGATTTTTGATAAATGATATTATTTAATTAAATAATATTAGGCATAAATAAAAGGGCACATGTCATGTAATAATAATAGTAAACTATTATTATTAGACATTATTTCTCACTATGAATGAAATTAATTGAATAAATGAATTCAGGTAATTAATTCATTTTTTTATTTTATGTAATTAAATCCCAATTATATAATTATCAATATCCGAACCATTTTTTTGTTATGCATAAAAGATCTGGAAACGATCTCAATCCATGAGATAATTATTTTTCTATTCAGAAAGCTCTCATGTAATGAGAGATATCCTCCTCTACCAGATAAAAGGACATCACTTTAGAAGAGGTTCTCAAGGTGATCTAATGGGGACATTGCAAGCAATGTCACTTCCACGCTAGCACCTGAAGATCCCTTTAGTGATAACCAGAGATACATCGAGCATGTGTGGATCACTTCTAGAGGAAGCCAACACTTTTCTTATACAATGAAATGATAGATCAAGTCAGATCATGACTAGAAACAACAATAGTGAGATATTTTCAACTATGTTATTATCATCATTTAATTATATTAATTATAAAAAACTTATGATGATCCTCTCTATGGTTTTAGGACTCCCTTTATTTATTTCATTTTTATTTTTATTCTAAAGATCCGATGATTTATTATCGTGAAGGATCATGGATTGATTGTTCTTAATTGAAAAATTAATGGTGTTTACACCCACCAACATGCTTCCGTTACACTTGGAATCTACATAACAGGCATTAAAATGGTTAAATTACCTAAACCTTTTATACACTAAACTAGTAAATTGGGATAATTTGGAAGATATAACTCAAAAGGCAAGTATATAAAGTCATAAAACACCTACCTAGATGCTGTAAGATTAATATTGTTCAACCAAATCCTTTGAATCACCCTATAATACGATAAATCTTCAAACTTCATGAGATGAGGACCTAGAAGATATAAAAACTCACCAATGTAATTCCAACATAATAAAAAATGGTGGATTCGGCACACAAACATTATATCGATAGAACAGATAAGAATCGGTGATCTTCAGTCACTCCAAGATGAGACAACACAAGATGTAGGAGTTTTGGAGAATTAGATTCAATCTCGGTCAGATTTATCAATTAAAAAAAATACATAGTGTGTTCATTGATGATACATGGCGTCTATATGCTTTTATCGAGCCTCCCTTTAGGTAGTCTCCAGATCACCCCACGCGACCATATTATTGGCCATTATATAGCCAGTACACTGATTCCCATGACAACCAGGTACAAAACGTGTACTCTTAAGTACACGGCTTGTACCCCATAAATTTCCATAAACGCCACTTTTTGTCAAAATCACTATAAATCATTATCCATATCATACATGATTATCCGAGTTATTACAAACATCCCCCTTTAAAGAAATTTGTCCCTACATTTCCCTAACAAGGTAGAAAAGAAGAAGAAGAATCCTTCCAGCTAGTACGATTGCACATTAGTCACCTTCTCCCAATTCTCATCTTGTACTCACTCATGATTCCCTAGCACTCTTACCAGAGGAATAGATCAGCCACAGAGAACCTTCACGCTATGATCAACGACTCAGATAGGATGCTCTTCAAATGATGCAATCACCTCCCAGTCAAACTCCTAAATTTGAAATGCATGAGATGGTCTGACACGTAACGTTGTAGCTGAGAATCGTGGAAGACATCATGCACAGCTAGGTACATCTATGGTAACTAAAAATGATAGGAAACTTTACCAAATCTGTCCAAAATCCCATATGGACCAACGTATCTCAGTAAAATATTTCCCTATCTTCTAATCATCCTATTTCCCAACCACTGAGTAACATGTTTGAAAATGTGATCTTTGACCTCGACGTCTAGAGGTCTTCACCATCGATCAGCCTAAGGCTTCTATTGTGACATTGTTCTAGCCATTATCTTCCAAAACAAATCCACCTAGATTGTGTTCCCTGGGACAAGATGAGGTCCCTGCATAGTTACATCTCCTACCTCTATCCAACATAGGGGTGATCAAAACGGCCTACAGTACAAAGCTTTACAAGTTTCCATATGAATAGGTTATTGAAAAATATTCTTATAGGAAAACTCTACTAAAGGTATGTGCTTATCACAATAACCTAAAAAATCAAGGACACATGATCAAATAATTTCCACCAGTACTTGAATCGTGTCCTTCGATTGACCATCAATCTGGTGATGGAAAACTATACTCAAAAGTAACTATATACACAAATCCCTCTCTAGTCCTTGCCAGACTCGAGAAGTAAAACTGTTGTCCCTGTATGAAATGATAGAGTGTGGAACCCAATGCAAACGTACAATCTCCTAGATGAAAAACCATATCAGATAATGAACACTAAAGGTATCTTTTATTGGTAAAAAGTGTTCAACCTTCATGAGACATTCAATGTCATCCCAAACTGCGTCAATCCCTCACGGGGATCCCGTTAACCCAGTCATGAAATCCATCACGACATCATTCCACTTCCACTCCAGAATAAGTAACTGTAAGAAAATCCATGATGATGTTTGATGCTACATCTTCACCTTATGACAGGTAGAACTCCTCATGACAAAACTAGTGCAATCTCTCTTCATCCCCAACCACCAATACAGATGATGTACATCTCTATTCTATTTGGGGAAATCCGGATGAACTTCCAAAACTGAAGGATGTAAATCTTGCACGAGCTCTTTGCGTAGGTCCATTGACACCCATACCCATCCATGGAAGAGAATGATCTCATCATTGACCAATATCTATCTAGGAATAAGGTACTCTGTTGAAACGCTCATCCACATGACTAAGCCTTCAAAATATAATAGCTTTCTCATTCTCAGTCGCTCAAGTACTGTATAGGTAATAGCTACAAAAGAATGAAATGTTTGTCCCTGTTTTTTGTGGCTTAAAATTGAATATCAGAGAATAAAACCATATGATACCCCTCACAACTGGTGTATTTAAGTACTTGTATCTGAGTCCTCCTGCTCAAAACATCGGCCACTACGTCTCCATTCCTAGGTGTATAGTAGATCTCAAAATCAAAGGACATTATATTTTAAACCAACCATCTCTATCTCAATATCAGATCGCACTGAGTGAAGATATACTTGAGAATTTTTTGGTAGGGGAAAATCTCAAAATTCTCTCCCAGTAGATAATGTCTCCAATAGAATAAGGCATGAAAAAATTCAGCTAGCTCATGATCATGTGTTGGCTAATTTATGTCATATTTCCTTAACTATCGAGACCCATGCACAATGAATCCTTTCCCCTGCATAAGCACTCCTCCTAGACCGATACCAGTTGTGTCACAGTAAACTATATAACTCTTTTAGGACACTGAAAAATGTGTATCAGTGTTATATTCAACCTCCCTTTCAGCTCTATGAAAGATTAATCACAAGAAATTTTCCACAAGTACTTCACACCCTTCTTAGTAAGGCCCATCAGTGACAATGATAAGCATGAGCATACCGATATAAAACCTTTTTACTATCTATCTAGCCCTAGAAAACACTTTACCTCAAATACATTCATTAGATGCTCCAATGAATGTAATCATCTCACATTCTATGGGTCTACTAATACAACTAACACTGAGATAACATGACCAAGAAGTGAATCTAGTCGATCCCAAGGTGGCACTTTGAGAGCATAGCATATAACTGATGTTCTCTTAGTGTAATCAAAACAATCCAAAGATGAGTATCATGGTAATGGAGAGTGTGAGAGTACACCTTGATATCATCCACAAAAATCACCAAAAAGGATTCCATGTATGGATGCATCACTCAGTTCAATAGTTCCATAAAAATTGTAGGCATGTTAATGAGGCCGAACAATGTAACCACATACTTGTATAGACCATACCTCCTCCAAAAGAATGTAATAGGTATTTATGATGGTATAACATGAAACTGATGATACCATACCTTAGGTTAATATTCAAGAACACTGGGGCTCCTCAAAGATGATCAAATATATCATCAATCCTCATTAAGGGATATCAGTTCTTGACTGTCAACTAGTTCATCTTCTGATAAACCACACAATTTTGGCGGATAATGTCCACCTTCTTCGCCAATAGGATTGGGGAACCCCACGGAGAATTACTAGGTTGGATGAAACCCTTTTCTTATAACTCCTCTAATTACTTCTTAAGCTCATGTAACTCAGGTGTAGCCATCATATAAGGAGGAATTGAAACAAGTGATTCTCCTATCACAAGATGAATAGAAAAGTATACTTCTCTACAGAGGCAAACCTGAAAATTTATCTAGAAATAAATCTCTGAAAAAATCCACCTCTAGAGGAAAGTCCATAAGTGAAGCTTCCTGGCCATCCATATACAGACTTGCAATTTGGATTGTAACATCTCCCAACCCCTAATGCTCGGGTCCCGAAATTCTTGTCTGGACATCCCATTCACCCTTATATAGAAACAAACATTCTTATGGTGCTCTCAAACTCACACTATGATGATTTTAGTCAACAACAACCTGGTAGGGTTCCAACTGGTCCATTCCAAGAATGACATAATATACTACCACCTCTATGAAATAGTGTTCCAATTAGAAGTCACACCCATCGACCTCAGGAGAGTTCTCCTTTCACTGACATTCACTAGCCGTTGTAGTCCCCAAGAAAGTTTCTAGCATCAAGATATCTGTATAAATAATGATATAAAGAAAATGTCTCTCCACAGTAGAAACTGATATGAAACTATGAGAATCCCCTGTATCGAAAAGTGTAGAATCTAAAATCGAGGAAAAAGATATCGTACATATAACTATTGAGAGTTTGGGATCCAGATCCAACTGGGTACGCTCTATAGTACGATTCAGACTTCGATCATGGTCATGCGAGCATGCCTGACCACCAAGAGATGATACACCTATTTATCACTAGAATCCTGAAGATTGGATTCCACAGCCAGAACCTCCACCTCGGACTGAATTGCTGGAAGAACTCTAGTTTCCAGACTGATGAGAATCCAGTGGTCCTGCTCTTGAACAAGTTTTCATAGGAGAACCTATGTCAATAGATAATGGTAAGAAAAAGTGACAGAAATGCTGAAGATTCCCCATCTTTCACTGGATTTACACTCAACTGTGTCTCTCGAGCAATGTATCATCATTTACCTACTCTTCCCGCACTGTTACCATACCACCTATATACCTGAATAAGTATTCTGCTTACTCAGATCTCCGTTCATAAACACTATCTAGAACTTCCTACTATCTGTCAGAGGGGTACCAATTCCATATGTCAAGCCTCCATGTCCCAATGCTCCATAATCTATATGGTTGTGATATATAATTAGTGTTTGGTTGAAAATGGAATATATGGTTTTCAACATGAATATGTTAACGTAAGATAGATTTCATTCATGAGACTGTACTCAAACATCCTTTCTAAGAATAACTCATCACCCACTGGAATGGGTGTGAAACACTGCAGCTCTATGGAGTTAGAAAAATACTGCATGACTAAAATAGTACCATGTTATAGACTCATGAACTCTTGGGCTCGATCAGCAAATAATTACTATGGGTAGAAGTAATCATATAATGTATAACAAAACTCATCCCAAGAAATAACCTACTAGCATCCGACCTATGATATGACATCCCACCATCTCTTGGAGAAATCTCAATGATTTTATATAGAAATTTTCACCCTATAATCTTGAGGCATCTCGATATGATCGAGGATAGACAACATGACTTCTATCCAGGAAAATGTATCCTAAGGTCCTCCATCCCTTGAGAAAGTGGGAGTATGTTTATCCTGAAAAACCTAAGTAAACTCTGCCAAAGACATGGAAGGATGATGTGATCCCTAGAAGGTCTGCATAATCCTCAAGATCCCTTCTTGAAAATGTGCATAGACACCCGCATCCTGAATGATAGCTGGTTCCAAGACAGCAACAATGGGTGGATCTGGTAATAGTTACTAATCTAACATATCCAGTGTCTGGTTGTTTCCCTGTATCTGGAGTACAATAGGAGGACGTCTCAATAGATTAACTCTGCAAGTTCAATCACACACCTTAGTTCAAGATTTTCTTGTACTGATACATAGAAGTGAAAGATAGTAATTGGAGAAAGA
Source organism: Viscum album (assembly GCA_963277665.1). Lineage (NCBI taxonomy): Eukaryota > Viridiplantae > Streptophyta > Magnoliopsida > Santalales > Viscaceae > Viscum > Viscum album. The sequence goes on along the minus strand of OY728140.1, from coordinate 1,072,536,838 downwards.
AGACAGTCATGATATATAAATCATGCGTAAATGGTGTGTATAAACACTACACAACACGTTCCCAAAGCCATTACAAGGGCATGTACTTATGTAAAACCTGGTGGTTTCATACCCCTACACATGACAGGTTCTCTTTGAGACACTACATGTACATGAATCAGTTTCTCCCTCCCTGAGTTCCTCTATATGGCTATACACAAGGCTCCTATTTGCGTAACTCTACATGGTGTGTGCCTACTAGACACAACATGTATCATGTATGTCATAACCATACATTTCATTAGAAAAACAGACGAATATACATGGAAAGTAAGAATAGAACATGGTGTGTACAACATGAGTTCCATCCAACCATCTTGTTCGACACATGGTTGGATACACGACTCTTATAAAATGATGTGTACAACTAGTACACCGTGTGTATTCATGAATAAACACCGTGTAATCTAGGTTTTTCCTGATATTATGCCTCAAAAACTACTTATAAACACCAAAAACCCTTAAAAAGAACATTAATGTTCTGAATTTCAATCCAAAGGGGTCCATAATCCCTATGAATCAATTCTTGGAATCATATTCATGTCACATAACAAGTATAATAGTACATGAAAACCCATGATCCACCAAATTCTAATAATTAAGTGCCTATAACACCTCAGAGACCAATGTTTGGCACTCATTCAAATGAAACCATACACAATTAGAAATTACCTATCAAATATAATGTATTAAATCAAGGTATATATCACAAAAACCTGCATATCTTTCTCAACATCTATCACAACAACATTAAATTGATAATGCACTCTAAATGGAATGACAATAATGCATGACATGTGATCCCAAATAAGTGCCTCTATGATGCATGAGATGGCATACCCTCATCTCATCAGGTTGCAACATAAGTTGGACCTCAATTACAGTAATGAAAACAAAAAAAACCTTGGAATCATCCAATAGTGAAATCAGTCAACTGTAACAATTTCCCAACCAAAATATTGCAATAATTGATGTATGTTGTCTTTTCCCTATACACAGGCTAGCTACTCTTGGCCACAACATATTAACAACTACATATTCCTTTATATACCTATCTATAATCTCCAAAAAGTAAGTCATATAAGAAAAAAACACATCCAATGATACCACTTTGTAAAGTCCCAGTTTCGGGTTCCACCCAAAGGCACCCCATACCCGGTTGGTCACATGGCCTCAAGCACATTTCGCTGAACGCCTGAAGCTGCCGACATGCAGTGAGGGCCCTGGGTGTGATAGTGGGAAATATATTCCCTCATTGGATGAGTAACATAGCTGAATCAAACGTATAATAGTAGTAGAAACAATAATTCCATACAATAAATAAACAGTAGAAGACTGAATGTAAATAAACAACTGCAACTTATATATGTAAATAATGATACATGTCACGAGTATCTAGGAAAGCATACAAAAAAGTCACAATGCTGGAATATAGTACTAAACTAACAAAAAAAATGAAAACAAGTAAATTACAGAAGAACCACAAGCCACATATTGGTCCCATGATCCTCAGATCCACAATAATCAATTACCTGAAATAGATGGGCAGTTTCCCTTATCAATACCCGTAACAATATAATCTATTTGGGCCAAAATGCATGACCCAAATAGGGTGTGAAATTAATATCGGTAAGAAACCACCAAATGATCTATTCCTAACTATCAGTGAATATATATAACCGGAATATGAGGAAAAATAAGAAATAAACAAGGAAGTACAAAAATAAATAGTCTTATAGTATCAACAACATTCATTTACATTATCAATTATTCAGACAAACAAATACCTTCAACACAATGGGAAGTCCATATTTCGTAACCCCTATGGTTCAACTAATCCTTCAGAAGAAACCCTACTGGAATGTTACATAGCCTAACCACTATGGTATAACTTTAAAATATATATAACGTCTCTATGGGTAAGTTCACACTATCTAAACCCTTTGGTATTGTGAAAATGAATACTCTCTAAGGAAGCACACCCCGTCAATTACCCTATATCCTTTTAACATTAAACTACACTCTTTGAGGAAGAACTCAATGTGAATTACTCTTGCTGTATCATAAAGATAACTACTGACACTCAAAGGGAGAACTTAACTTCAATCACCCCTATGATCTCACAGCGTGAAAAGTACGACAACCACTTTGGGGATTCCCTGAACATTAATTACAAATATGGTCTCACAACACCAGGTTCCCACATCCATATGTAACGAAATATTGCACAATCAATATTTGGAATCCAAAGTAAATCACAAATACCACTTGTCTAAATAGATACAAATCATAACACAAGCATGTCAGATAATATCACCGCATCCAAACAACACTAAGATTTGAAAACAGAGAATCCAAACAAGAAATTGTAGACCCAACATCCAATATCAGATCAAGAATGGGAAAACACAACCATAGAAATTTAAATAACCCTATTTTTAATAATTAACCCAAACTCAGGCAATCAAGGAATAATAGGCATTAAAAATGATAAATTCCCTAAACACACATTACCCTAAACTATGATATTTGTAACAATTTGAACATATCACTAAAAGACAACTACAGAAAGGCACAAAGCACCTACATCAATAGTTTAATATCAATATAGTTGATCCTCATCCTTTTAATTGGCCTATAAAGCATTATATATACAAAAAGCAATAGGACAAGAGTCTCTATAAGAAGGAAGATCTCACCGATGTGATTTTAACTCAATTGACGGTGGACAATTCAGAGAACAAATAGTCAATTGAGGGAATAGAGAATAATCAACAATAATTGGTATATCCAGGATGAGACAACACGAGAAGAAGGCGGTTCTTTTAATTATACATTATCCTAGACCTAGTTATCATTTTAAAATAAAAAAACACAGCGTGATCTTAAAAGACACACAATGTGTATGTGCCTTCACCAGGCCCTACATTAGGGGGTATCTAGGCCACCCCACACGGCCATGTACTCAACCGTTACATGACCAATACTTGGCTACCCGTGGAAACTAGTTAAACGGTGTGTACTTATAAGTACATGGTGTGTACCCCTTAGTTTTCCAAAACTCCTCTTTTTTTAAAAAACCACCACAAATCAAGATCCATACCTGAAATGAATATCCATGTTCTTACATTTTTTCACACTATCACATATATACCAAACTATAAATGAATATCACATAGAAACATTACATGGTTCTCCTATAATAAGATATAAGTATGGATTATACTCCCCACACTATGACAGTGCACCAAATCAACCATAACTCATTAATTGAGGGGAGATAATATTTTGGATAGATCACTCATAACTAAGGATAAAAACCTATTCATGTTTAATGAATAATCTAAATTCTTCCAAGGGAACAATACATGATGATATATTTGTAATATTACTTCTCCCAGCAGATCTTATACTCGTCTATTCTCATCACACTACATTAGGGATTATATCAGTTAATGACATGAATGTTACTCCATTTTTGATACATACATCCAATATCATAAATTTCAAATGTGATGGGTCGTTATATACTAAATGTCAATACATATTCCACTAATAGATATCTTATATCCATATAATAACACTTATAAATAAGATATTCAAAAAATATTCACACACTAACAATATTATTGGAATAATAATTCTATTGATATAATTATTCCTCGATAAACATTTTCCTCATTTCATTTTAGGATCATATATTTCCATGATATATCATAAATACTCATTGATTATAGGGTCTATACTTCATCAAATACTTTATAAATATTCCTCTTCATAAATAGATCCTTGACATGTCATTGTTTCTAAATAACTCTTCATCACTATAGAACCATATTTTCAGTCATATTCATAAAAATCGTTACAATTTCAAATAGGATATTCAATTAATTCATCACCACCATAACAAAATAATTCCTCAATTTATAACATCAATGATAAATTTTTTTTAAACCATACTCCTAATATATTTCATTTTGCTTCTGAATTTTTTAAATTATATTTCCTATATGATCTATTTTTATGAAATACAGAGTCGATCCCCAGATAACATATAATGTTGTGAATTTCAAATCTGAATATCAATTAACTTGTAAACATCCAACTTCTCCCCTATATAATTTATCCTTTGGATCTTATTACGAACATACCTCTATAATTAAATTATTGTATGTGTTATTAAGTTTTTGAAATAACCAATAATCAAATATGAGTGTTACAAATCCATAATACTACTTGAATCCCACAAAAAAATATAAAATCAAGGTTTGATAGTATTTTTTATGGTGTGATATAAAATTTCCGACATCAATTAACTCTAATTTCATGGATTATTCTGGAGTGAACTATATACATTGAAATGTAGGTTTGAATTATTCCATTGATGATATGACAAAAAAACTAAACATTTCAACTTGTTAATCAACAATATATCATGATCATATAACTCTAAAGTAGTTTTGGTGAAAATAATTATCCAAAAAATTTAGGTCATCACTATTTGAGAACCTCAGTAATCTCTAACTATTATTTGAAGAACAACTTGTTTTATATGGGGTAGAATTATCTCTGAATAAATTTATTTATGTATTTTGTACCTATCTTTCAATTCGATTCATTTAGAATTAGAATCATTCACTTTTTCTAATTCAAAAAATATCATCCATTACACAACCAATGTGATGCAATTTCGTCCCACTTAAGCCTTAAAAATATTAATTCATAGTGATCCTATATAGAAGCGATGTTTTAAAACAATGAAACACACAATATTTTAACTTATCCCTTTCATACAATGGTTTATACCCCTTCACTATGATTTTATTCTCGTTTTTGAAGAAAATTATTCTTGACATTATATATTGTAAGCTCCAAATCATTCCACATAAAAAATTTATAAAACACTGGGAAATTATTCCATTTTCCATCATTAAAATCCACCCAATATGTGTTTTATAATATTTCACCATGTTATTATATTATATTTTCCAGAAAAAGTAAAACACCTTTAAAATCCATTTCATTCTAACTTCAGTAATTTTTAACCCAACACACAATATTTGTATTATCATGGTAGAAATATCGTTGTGTCTCTCGGTATTTATCCTATAGTACATCCATGTGATTTAATGTTCACCACATCTCCAATATCTAATAAAAACTCTACTATAACCAAGTATTGAATATTTTCCTATGAATTGGTTGTACAATTATTTCATCATATTTAGTAATTTTCAACATATAAAATTCTATTAGTTATTGTCAATAAATCATATCATATAACCTTAAGGTTCTAATAACATCACTCTAAAATTTTATTGAAAATACTATCAATAAAATATTTCATTCTTCTCTAAAAATTTTGGTGAATTTAGATCACTCCCCCACTTGATGTTACAATTAAATTCCCTTATTATATGTCATTTTACCTTTTGATAGTATGAATAAAATGTACTTTATTATGTTGAAATAATTTCACCTCTCCCATTTTAATTGATATTTATAATGTTAATTTAAAAAAATCATACTACCCAATGGTAAATAAACATCATAATGTTTCTTAACATACATTTCTGAAGATTCTAGGATATTAATATGATCATCAATACCCTCCTTGACATCATAAGGTTTTAACCGATATTTAATTGGAATCTAACCCCATATCTTGTATCCAAGAATTTTTAATTTTTTTTGGTTATACTACCCTTTATATTTACATTAAAATATCCTAAGGTAAACATATAAAAACATCATCATATCATTTTATCTTAATTATAACATACTTTTTATAACCTTAACAATTACCCACATTCACCAAAAAATAAACTCTTATCAGTAAATCAAAAAAAAAATCTAATCCTTCTAAATAAAAATCCATTGTAAAATATAAAATCCTATATTATTAAAATATGTGTTTCCTTTATGACTCAATAAATTCCATCTAAAATCCTATAAAATTTATTCCATTAATAAAAATTTCATGTCATCTTGATAAAATTCACAAAATATAGCATGTTTATAAATATATAATAAAAGTATTGTGATATATACCATTTATTGAATGATATTATAACTCTTGTACATGGAAAAAAAGTTATAAAACTTTATATTCAAGATTATTTACACATAATTAGAAATCTCCCTATTGGGATAAATCTTAAGAAACACTTGAATATTCATTATCAACTGACTATGATTTATTTAGTACTAGAAAAATACCAAATAATGATATAATATTAAATATTTGGAAGCCAATTTTACATGGTATTATATTCTCCCCATTGGCTATTTGTATACGAAAATACACAATGATTTTATAAAAATATTACTTTTTTCACAAAGAAAACAAATATTATTTAAATAATTTGGCATCTTATCAAAATGTTCTCCCCATGAAACATCAAATTCTAGAACCTATTTTTAATATCCTTATATGGAATTCGAAAATCCAAAATTTTCTTGATAACATTAAAAAACACAGATCTCTCATTGACACATGTTTCAAATCAAATCATTCATGAAACCAATTTTAATTCAACATGATTTACTAGATTCATCATTTATTCTTCTTCGATACATCATCACATGACCACTAATACCAATTTTATATCATGTTTCACCACAGATCAGTTGATACTATTCATAACTATATTTATCTCATGATTTAATAATATTTTTATTTCAATCGGACATCCCAAATGTTGTTTAAACCTTTATATCTATTAGTAATGATGATATTATTTGTAAAAATATATTTTTTCTTTCATTATTCAACACCACTTATATTTTTTTATTTATTCTCAATCATATTCATTTCATTTACACAAAATGAGTAATCTTCTAATATAAATGAGTTATTTTCACTTCTTATTACTCCCCTTGGAATTCATATACCCCATTGACCTTATATCTCCAAAAATATTATAATAAATAAAAAAATAAAACATATGGAGAGGGGTACTCTTCCAAAATCCCCTAATAGAGGAGGGTGGTTTCTTTGTATCAAACCAGGATTTATCAAATAGTTTTATTACCTATATGTATATTATTTTTTTAGTAATAAAACTAATGTAATATTTCTCATGAGACATATTTATCACTCTATTTATCCTTTGGATTAATGTACATTCCATTTATCAAAAAATCATTGATTATTCCACTTGTACACTATACTTTATTTTAAAAACATTTTTTTCTTTTTTATTTTTCAATAAATAAAAATGTATATCCGATGAAAAATAATAAAAATTTTGAATATATCCTTCTATAATGTATCATTTTTTATGACTTTTCCACATTTCATCTCTATATACTGAAATATACTCCTATCATCTTCTCTGGATTAATTATTGTATGAATGAATTAACTTAACAACGCATCTTAATAATCTTCTATGATTGTCATGAGAATACCCATTTATATGTTAATTTTTCTCTTTTTCTTATTCTTTCTATTGTATGAATATTCATGTGAGTAAACAACTATTGATGCTTGACCAACTATATTATCCATTACATCACTATTCTATTCTATATCCCTTAATTTTTTTCATGTGAGCATCATAGTTTTATGTATTATTATTTTTAAATTTTCGATCTCACATCCTTTATACACACATATATTTTGCGTTATACCATTTAAAAAAATAAATATTTATTATTTTCCCTCCATAATAGAATTTATGATTACTCCATCAATTATAAAAAATATTTTTTCCTCCCCACTTTATAATGACACAATTCTATAAATCTAGTTATTATTGAATATGATTTCTCATTATTCCATTCATGTTTTTTATAGAGTGGATAATCACATATTGGCATATACACCATTTTTTTATATTGTACATCATCATATGAGCAATATTAGAACACATATAAAATATACCTATGCAATTTTCATACTTTAGAATATACTTACATGGACGTGACTTATCAGAAGTTCTCCTCCGATAATCATTTTGATTTGTTCTCACACACATCCACTGTATGGCCAAAGATAACAAAAAATAGAACATTTTGTTCCTTGTTAACTGAAATTTTATCATTACAAATCATATATTCATATAATTATTATCTATTGTGTATATATTTTTATTCTTATATCCACTAACTAAATACTTCATAGTAGAAATTTATGTGTTTAAATTCTTCATCATAATATATTACCCACCCATAATATTTCCCACCCTTAAATCCTTCTTCTTAAGTTGGATTTTATGTTTCTCATTGTGATATTTTTTTCATCATAAAAAATATATATTTACTATTTACTCTAATCTAATTTTCATGGAATTGATGCTATATATAATTTCACTTTTTTCTTTAATAACTACAATAAATGGACTTGTTATTCCATTAAATCACTATTCTCATTCATTTTTTCTATTTAATTTTTTAAATAAATCTACCTAATCAATATTTTATTTCATTAAAAATAAATTAATTTCCATAAATGTTTCTATATAAGCCTAATGCATCTCACCTTTAGGATTCAAGGACTACATTTAACTCCTAAACTATTTATGATCCTCTTTTTTAACAAACATAAAGTGTCTAGATGAATCACATGATATGGTTTCATAATTTTTATTATCATCCTATGACAATTGATGTGTAATAAAACATGAATTTTAAAATTTGTAATAAATATTTGTTGAATGGTTATTTTTATATATATGATGAATCCAATTAAGTTACTTACATAGAAACACTCCATTTAATTATTTCAATATTCATTTTCATCATTGACTTATTGTTTCTCAAAAATTGACATTTATCTTCAATAGAAATAATATCTTCAATTTTTCTTGATTTATATTATACACCTCAATAAGTAACTTAATTTTCTTTACCCAACACATATTATTCACTATATTAGGCTTCCATAATTATCAACATATCATTTAATTTCTTATAGTGGGAATGCATATGGAATAATTTTTTACCAAAGAATCATTTAATTCTATATTTGTAAAAGCATAAATCTCTAAAATTAATTTATCAATATAGAAATAAATTCAATGTTGACATCAATTAAATTACAATCACTAATTAATTTCAACTGATTCCATCAATTACATCCAAATATGATAGTAACAATTTATTATTATTAGAAATATCCTAAAAGAATAATATAATAATTCATAATATTAGTTATAACATCACAATAGAAAATATAAGATGTATACATAACAGAAACTATTGTGTATGACAAAAATTGTAAGGAACTATGATAGCCTACTGGGTAGAATAATCTAGATATTATGATAAATAATATTTTCCTTGTACTATTTTCTTTCGTGTATTTGTCTCTTAATATATTGAAAAAAATTAATCCTATGATTTTTCATTCTAATAAAAAAATATGTGTATAAATCTAAATGAAATTAATTCATATGTTTTAGTTGATTAACCAATAATATGATTCATCCAAGTATTTTAATTCAGTTTTGTGTTGGTTTACCTAATAGACATTAAGTACTTATTCGTGTGTATAATATGTTTAGGTACATTCACTTCTCACTAAGGATCACCTCCTATACATGTATTATCGATAATCAAACTATGACCCAATGAAATCAACCTGATAATATTTAAGTAAACCACATCTCACCAAGGGTGACTCCTTCTACTTATCCTCTATGAACTGTTTTAATAAATGTTGAATTTCATAGAATTATATGACATCTTCTAAATTAAATCTAATGAATGAAACTCTATGGTTGAATTTTAATTTTTTATCATATATTCTAAAATTGATTATTTAGAGATTTACAAATGCAACTTTACATTCCACCATAGATATATTTATTTACTTCTGAAAAGAGTCCAAACATTGATTGTTAAATAATAATCACAAAAAATAAATACTCATGAAATAATAATTATAGTAATTTAATTATTCTAAAATATTATTTATCCTTTATACCTTAGTAAATCATATATTTTCATGATATTTTAAAAATCTTATTATAATAAGAAACTCAGTTCCACTTCAAATGCACTAAATTTTAATCATATTTTTTAATAGTTATTTGATAAATCCTTGACCAAGTTCAATTATTCAAAAATATCTAACCTTATATTCTATAATATTCAAAAAAAAACACTCAATTATAAATATATACATCCATGAAATTCAATCTAATAGGATCACAATCCCTACACAATTTAGATCTTCAACAATACCCTTTTAGTTCTCAATGTCCTCCTTGATATACACGTTTCCCCTCTTCTTCTTATTCAATATTCCTTCTTTAATACTCTATAATTCTAATATATATAGGAAAAAACGAAATAATGTTGAATGATTATAAATTTAAATTATAAATTAAAAAATTAAGTCAACTTAAAACTTCTCATGTCTGAATTTATCCTTTTTCTCATTATCCTATTATATAATTGAAATTATATTAAAATATATTTTATCTATATTTTTGAAATAACCACTAAAAATTAAATAGTTATCTCTATTATAATTTATTAATTAATAAAATATAAAACTAGAAATCATGAAATGTTAGTATTCTTCGTAGTAGGATTGTCTAGTTTCATAATTACTTAACTCAAAGAGTATGATATCATATGGTGTGGACTAAGTGTTGAACACTGAGGGTCACCAAAATTATAGATGGACTATGAAATATGCTAATAAAATTTGAACAATGGAATCATACCATATAGAATGAAGATCTTCTACTATACTAGTTTATGTGTAGCTGTTTATCCATATTGTAATGCACTACAATTTCCCAAAACATGTGATAAATAGTAATCCTCTTTCTGGTGTGATGTGTTGCTTTTAGTTTGGAATTTACTACGAGTAAACCTTTTATAATTTTTTGTATTGTTCTTTGTGGTAGATTCATGAAGACTTAGAACACTAAATTTATCCACTCCAAAAAATTGAACTACCTTTGATTTACCCAATTTTGTTTGATGTCGTCCTCTTAAAACATCAAATATATTATGGATCAGTCTTAAAATATGGTGTAGAGGTTACAATATTAACATAAACACCATGATCAAATAAATACCTATCATGAAATGTTTTATATACATGCACTTTAATTTCATTTTTCTACTTATAGAACACATAACACCATATAATTCAATACAATATCTAACTCCATTACAAAAAAATTAGAAAAAACTGAGAATATATATTGATTTCAACATTGAATTCATCCCATGGAGTGGTGTATACTCTTAAACTATAGTCTTATCATCAAAATTCAGAAATAGAAGTCATTGATCATAATAAATTTCAATAAAACATCAACCTTGTTCAAACCAAGGAAAGCTACATATATATCCATGATAGAGATATGAAGTTATATCTTGGTACTTCAATTACTATTTATCCATTTGGTTTTATTCACATCTATATATCTCCTATCAAAATTATCTTTACACCAAGTCATCAATTTAACCTTTTGACATAGTTTTTCATCATCTTCAGTTAGTTTCAACATAATACATTATCTTGGTTATTTTTAATAAATCCAATCATAAAACCTCTTAGTCTTGACAATGAACATTAAAAATATGTTTTCGAACAAATTACAGTGTTATTAGATTCATTAGATAAGATACATATCAATGAGTAAATTATTTTCATTCATATGTTCTTTTAAATCTAATCCATTTACTAATAAAGATATTTCTATGAGAGTTACTGATTCTATAATTTTAATATGATAAAATTAGATTACATGTACTATATTCCATGTTAGATCGAACAAAGTTTTAAAAATTTTATTTTATATATAGATAAAAATAATTTAAAATGGAATTTAATGTTCATAGGGTATATTTTGGTTTTTCAAATTATATTTAATTTAAAATCACATTCAATTATGATTTATTCTAGTTGTCTTATAGCAGACATAAAATACCTCAAGGGATATTTCCATAAATAATTTTTAGTATTAAATTTATGAATATAGGGAAACATATTAGTGAAATAAATCAGTTGTTTTGTGTTTTACACTTCAATGATTGAAATTTTATGATTATAACTATTAATTGTAAATCAAAAAAAGTTTAGAAAATATGTGTCACAATCTTGATTTTCCCAAAAAAATCTTTACTTTTCCAAATGTCAAGTGGGTTATTAATGTATAATATTTAGTATTTATAATTTTCCATAATTAATTTTTTTATACTTATATATAACATTATATAGGACCCCCTTCATGTATGAAGGTTGAAATTATGTGTATCATTGTATGCCAATACTAATATATATAAATATAAATCTTGTTTTTTTTGTAAGTGTGGCATTAAACTCATATATTGATAAAATACCCAAAAGTTTACGTATCCCATTATCTCATTTGAAATGTATATGTATGAATAGTTTCTAATTATCAATTTAAAGATATGTTAGTTTATAAATCTTTCATGGTAGTTATATGTAATCATGTAGTGAGATTTCTAAATCTCATGTTCAGGTAGTATTCTATGTGTCTAGGTGATATAACCCCATGTAATGGAGGGGGGAATTTTACATTTGGTTCATTAGATTTATTTTAGTATTTTCCCATTCTTGCATGAGTGTATAGGGTCAGCGTTGTATTTCTCTCATCAATGTCAGGACTCTACACCCAAAATCATATAAGGGAAATTTAAGGCAATGTAAATACAATTCTAACTATATTTATATTTCATACAACTATTAGATTCCAATAATTACTTTTGGATAAAGATATTTTTTATTTTTATATATTTCCCAGTTTAATGTATTTTTTATTAAGTAAATGTAAATATTGATATAATAAAATGGATTTAAATTTTTTTGACGGGAATATATAAAATTATTACCTTACTAAAATTAGTAGGATCTAAAGTGTGATAAAATTAAAATAAATAAAATATAATTTAAATGTGACTTAAAAAGTAATATTTTTCCATTACATTATGTCATATCCGGAGTGTATTTAATATATATTTCGAAAAGAATATAATCCTTCCCCAATATATATTTTTTATTTATCTTTTTTATTGGATGATCAAGAGTTTGTATTTTGAGTTCAAGGAATGTATTTATTTCATATGGTACCCATTATTTATTTATCCTTGTACCTTATCATTATTTCTAAGATCCTATATTTTCATTAATTGCACCTTTTTATTTTATATCAAATCTCAATGCTTTTTCCATGTTGGGGATTATTGGTCTCTCGTTTATTATAAAAACATGTGTGATTTACTCATATTTTTTCATCCACTTGATTTTTAGATGAAATCAATTATATGAAGATAATATAATAGAATAAAATATAATTGAATAAATACATTATATTATCTCATGTAGTTGATGAACGAAATCATATAATATGAAAATTAAATATATAAATTAGGATAATTGATTTTCATTCTGTTGATATTTACCCTTGATACATAAAAGATAGTGTGAACCAATCTTGTTGTTATTAATTTTTCACATGCCATGATTGAAGTACTAGAAATTCAATAAATAGTGAAATTATAGAATAATGAAATGGATATGGAATGTTACAAGGTAATGGAATTATTTCTATCCATTAAAATGGATGAAAAATTATAAATTTGTTGGTGAATTTTTTAATTGACCTATATAAATAATTATTTGTTTTTATGAATATGATTCCAAATTATTAAAACTATGTCATTATTAGTTAATTAATTTCAATTTTATGGAAATGATAGTTTGATTAAAATATTTAAGGCCGAGTGATCCCATTCGTATTGTTAAAGTATTTTATACCAAGATGTGTTCCCGTACTTCCTAGTTGAACTTGTGTGTTCAAAATACATTTGTTACCATGCAATTTTTTTATAATGAATGATACCTGATTTATTGTTTTATAAGTAGGATTGTTTATTAAATTAAATGAAAAATGTATATTTTTTATAAAGGTTCTTATTATAGTTGACTCCAAATATTGTTAAATAGAGTGTATTATGCACAATACAATTAGATATGACATAGGGATATCCATAATGAGTTAGATGATAATAGGTTATCATTTAGTAATTGATAAGATTGATTGTTTATCACATTTGTATTACTGTGTTTCCCAAATTATTGATACAGTATGACTTGATTCACTATAATTGCATCCTCCTTATTGAATCTTATGATGAGTCCTACATTACATTGAAGTATTTATTGATAAAATGAATAAAATTATATTCAAGAAATTTAATTTTATTTATTGTAGTGTGATAAATGACCTAATTATTAGATAATTCCATGGATAAATTTGATAGACTATCAAAGATCAAGTGTAAGAGATCAGAGAATTGAATAATGATAACGAAGGCTAGATGGTAAAAATCATATAAAATGGATAACTGATAAATTGGTTGGTGTTTAAATTAAATATTGATAATTTCTCAATTTTAAATGAATTTCAAAAAATTAATCAATGATTATTGTTGGCATGATTGAAATTTGGACATTACTAGCGGTAGTGAAGTGTCATTTGGGATAATTGTTTTAGTTGAGTCTAATATTTTTAAATTTTCATAGTTTTTTATGGTTTCTATATTCATACCCTATTTTATTTATTATTTTTTGATACAGGAGTCGATATAATAATATAATCCTAATGTTTTTTTGATTATTTTTCAGAAAATCCATGTTGTTGAGTGAATTGATGGTTAACTAATACCAATCCAATTATCTAACATCCTATATAGTATATTATGTGGTAATACATTGGATTTAGAGTTTTAATGTATATGGTATCGAATCATGAAGGATTGGATGGCTCTAATTTCACTATACATTTTTGTGTGAGCTTTAATGGATTAACGACACATAATATACTTTTACCCAGTTGTGGTATCTATGGCTTCCCATAAGTATTTGATGACTTAATCATTTCATACACATATATAATAACATTTTAGATATATATTCAATGAATATGTTAACCAAAAACACAATATATCCAAAATTGATTAGATTCTTTAGATTATAGATAAAAAAGTCATCATGTTTCATTAAAAATATTGGGAATCATCTATAATGATCTTCTCACATAGTGCACTTATCGTACATAGAATACTTAAAACCAGTATTTACAACTTATGGAATAAAAAATGATAATTGGTGATTTAAAATAATCAGTAATTTTAAACGTTGTATATATAAATCAATAATCAAAAGTGTGAATAAGGTAAGTATATGGTTATGGTAACATGATCCTTACATACAATAATCACAACCATTCTATCAAATATTAATAATAATAAATAAATGAATAATTATTTATCATAAACGAATTAATATTTCATAATTGCAACGAATCATCAAAAATCAATCATGATCTCTGATATCATATCATAAGAAAAATACATATGTTTATTGCATATACATAATCCTAGAAAACAAATCCCTAGTAAATGATCAATTCCCGTGTCATCATTTTGGATTGGGATTGCACACCATTCCATAATTTCCTTAATCATGATTCACTATCATGATTATCAATGTGGATAGATGCCCTTGGTTATCTAGGTTCACTCCCCATTCCATTAATTATGGTTTCAGGAGATTTCTATCTTTAGAAACTGCATTAAAGGGCTATGTAATTTTCTTGGCTACACATATTGTACAATGTATATGTGTTTCCCAATATAATAAAATACTAATCATATCATAAAATCATAATCCTTTAAAATAAATAATTTTTTTCAATCATTTCATCATATCATCCCTCTAGAAAATATATGGGGTTCAAACAAGTTTAATCATAACATAACTAACTCATGGGAAAGAAAAGGATTTCATAGAATCAACCTTTAATAAAAATCATTATAATCTATAAAGATAATGAAATTTAATTAAATCATAAAAACAAATCACAAGATATGTATAACATAATTAATGTATTTGTAAATATATAAACAATAACATTAAAATATCTTTTGAATATTTCATTGAAAATATGAGAAAATAACCTTCTATTTTGATAACTTTTCAATAAAAAAATTAGATTATTCTTAGAATACTTTTTTAGAAAAAAAGGAAAACTACAAATTGGTATCAAATAATTGAGCAGTCATGAAAACTAGAAAAACAATTCATGATGATCACATTAAACGTAAATAATCCATTCCCACCAATGTAAAATGTAACAGATAAATTAACCTAAAATAACATTTATTTAAAAATATTTAATTCTAAAGCGTTTCAATAATTAATGGTAGTGTAATTTTTTTATTTAAAATATTTCTCGAATAGTGAAGAACTTTTTATAAAATAATTCTGAACATTATGGGCATGGAAGAATATGTTCATCGACCAAAGGGGAAATAAATTTTTTTTCATTAAATAACACTATCATTCATTTTAATTGAAAAATATTCGAAAATAGAATTAATATGTTAAAAAATTAATTATATCAATAAGTGAAGAAATTATATGGGGATTAATGGTCATGATACATATAATATATCCCTCAATGGGCTTTTTATTATAGATAATATCAAAAATAATTGAGATTGTAACATAAACCCCTACCACAAGTAAGATTTTTAATTTTTTGGATTTAAATCTACATTATAATATATATACATTTATTATAAATATATTCTTAATAATATTCATATATATCATATTATGTATCACTCCATTATAATTTCCAATTAATTTTCTCTGAATAAGTTATTTCTTAAAACCAACATTTTAGTGAATAGCGGTCCATTTATCCTACGTGTTTTGGTTTGATAGTTCCTGTACTTGAACCACAGTCATGTTTTCATAATTTATTTAATACAAATAATTAAATTTGTATCACATTTATTTATCTTATTAAATTAAATAATTATTCTTATAAATGGGTCAGGAAAAACAAATTGCATCACTTCATGGAGACTATATTTTGTATATATACATGGGTGATGTTTTCATTTTTTGAGTGAATGAAGAATATAATGTAAAATTATAATTCACAAAAAATTATTATTATTATAACATTATCATCATATATATTTAGTAAATATATTCTTATTACCATCCATATAAATACTATATGAAAAACATATTATATCTCTTCAAGGAGTTGGTAGTCCACACATATGCACAAGAGATTATATCGTTTTCTAATAAATGGAAAGGTAATAAGTAATTTAAGATATTATAATTATATAAGAATAATTATATAAAATATATAGCTGATCATGAATTATGGTGATGTTAAATGAATCATATCACATTTGGTGATGGTGGTTCACATGTACACACGAGCGATGCATTCATTTCTCATGTGTTAGAAATGAGGTGGAACATAGATTATCCACCTTAAAAATATAAAGTAATTATTTATTATAATAATTTCATTATCATAGATTTTTTTACCATATATAGAATTTAGTTATAAGAATAAATAATATATAAAGTACTATATTATGATTTATACCTCTTCATTGAGAAACCTCAATTGGATTACACTGTAAGCCATTAAAGGGTGGTATTATTATTTAAATAAAACACCTTTGAAGTGGGTAGGGTTTTCAGTAAGTATTAAATAATTTTTTATTGAGATAGTAGTCTCATAAAGTGTTTGGAATAGATGTGGTGTGGTATCCTTTTATAATTTCAAGAGATGACACACTCAAAATTTTTCAAAATATTAAAATTTAAAAACATCTTAACAAAGTCATGTGTTTCATAATAAGAAATACTAGATGATAAGAAGTTTTTGTTGGAAATTAAATAAAATAATAAAATTAAATAAATTTATTTTTGATATTTATAAATATATCTCTCTTAGTTTAACACTCGAACCACACCAGTAAATTCATTATAGCTATAACCATAGAAACATATTTCTTTATTTATTTTCACTATTCATTCTGACAAAAAATAATGTTGATATTATTAAATTATATTAATTATTATGATTATAATTTTCAAATAAATTTTTTAATATTTGATTTATATATTCATTTTATATTCGTTTTAAAATATGCCTAAAAAACACAATGAAATCCATTTTCAGAGAAATAGACTTTAAAGCATAAAACTGACTTGACCTTTTTTAATTTCCATGTAAAAAATATTAGATTAATTATAAAGTATTTTATTGAATATATTTCCCAGGAAATACATTATAATTATTCATCAATATATATTTAATTAATTTATTAATATAAAAAACGGTTTATGCATTAAAATATGTTTTTTGGAAGATGACGCTTTTTTATATTCGAGTTCTTTTCTTTTCATTTATTTCCAATTGTTAACCAGTGAATTCATTTTTTAAATGGGTATAAAAATTCCTAAATTATTTATATAGTATTTAAACCATGTAATCAAACTTCTTTGTGATAAATAAAAAACTAAATAATAAAATTATAATGTTATATCAATTTTTTACTAAACTTGGTGATATAAATTTAAACAAAATTGACAAAGAAATTGTATTTTTCAATGATAAATATGTCTAAAAATAGAATGGTTTAAAATTATTCTTCTTTATATGAATAATTACATCAAAATTACATCACACTTATACAAACAACTATAGATAATTCTAACTCATTACATCTTCTATTTCATATATTTCTTAGTAAAATTTCATAGATTCACAACAAAACTGTGACCAAGTGAGTGGTCATATCTCAAAAAACATTATCATTTTATCAAGAATCAAAATTATTTGTTCCTAAAAATATATATCATGCTTTAGTGGTTTTACCTCTGAGTTCAGTACAAGTGAAGGATCAGATGATTACATCCTTGGTTGGTATACAAAGAACAAATCATGAACTTGAGAGATATTTGGTGATAATACAGTGTGATAAGAAAAGGTCTTTCTAAAATAAATAATTTTAATTGAAATAACATATAAATGTAATATATTTTAATTTTTTCCAACTCTCATGAACTTTTTCTATGGAGAAATTCACAAGAATACCATCTAACCACTGTTAAATAGCACATGTCGTTGTTAATTGTTACCATTACATTTCTATCAACTCTAAGATACCATGTATTATTCATGAATAACTATAACCTTATTTACCATTTACATAGAAATATCATGTAAAAATATATATTTTTATATAAATTTATCCATGTACATTGGATTTATACACATATTACCATATATATATATTCATAAAGGCTTCTTTAAATAATCAAGTGAAATATATTGTTGTACAAAAATTCAATCAGAGAAATGTGTGTGTCCCAAAAACCATTAAAACTAATAGAATATGTTCTCATCATATCATCTAATGATTTAATTGTCTTATAAAAAAACAAACTAAATGATTATATTATGTATTATTGAGCCTCAACTCAATATCCATCTTCTTCTGATGACTTCCCTATAACATTTTGGTAATACTCAAATCCATATCATATACAATTAAAATTGGAACTTTATGAAATGTAAAAACATCATTATTGTATAACATAAACAAACAATTAATAGGTAAATATTCTGTAATTTTAATTATATTTTTTGTATTTATAAGGTGATTTCCATTAAAACAACTAGTATTATGCTATTAAGTTGCTTCTAGTCATCCGAAGACAAAATCCAAGGTAATATATTTCAATATATATACAGTTATGGGTAAGGGTTTTAATATAACTTTATTCATATGTCTATTATCCAAAAAAAATCATATTGATCATTGGTATATATACTCAAAAATATCCTTCTAAATTTTATCCTGTCATAAATTATCATTCACATCTCATTGCATCTTCATACATATGGTATGATTAATGAATTATTAACTATGAGTAAAATTAAAGAGATAATTCATCATCTAAGGTATTGATAGGAAACATAATCCACTACTAAACATTATAATTTCATTATAGACATTGTATAAATTTGAAACATTTTTACCTTTTTTGCAGTTCCACATCATCCTTATATTTTTATTTAATTATCACATGGATATATGGATAAAATGTAATTTGTGACATATATGAAATGACACAATTATTCATGACTTCGTGTTCCATATTCTAAAAATCAATCAATTTTATATCTCTTTAAATACTAAAATTTTATAAAATAATGGTCATTTCTACATAGAACATCATCATGCTTATTCTCCATCCAGTGATGGTAGTGTATTGTGAATCCATAAATATTAATCAAATTGACAAATAACCTTTTGTGTATTTTAAAATTCTCTTAAATAAATATGAAATTAATCACATTATAGTCATTATACATATCAAAAAATTCACCGTAACTAAAATTCCATCATATTTTTAATGAAAAAATAACTACTACTACCTAGAAATTATGAGTCATGTAAATTTTCACATGAATTTTAAATTAGAATTATGCATAATCCATCACCATATCATTATGGTGAGGGATAAACCCAATACCTTATTTGGCATGTTACTAATGACAAAAAATGACTCCCCACTACATGGTAGTGAATTTAAAAGTTAGATGACTAACCTTATTTTATGATGCTTCACATTTTCATCACATTCATCTATCTAAAGGAACTTTTCTCTATTTTATGTGAAATTGGTTTTGGTATTATATATCAATTAAAAATCCTCAAAAATGTGTATTTATAATCCTTAAAAACTATGGAAATAATGGTTCTCATTTACTATGGTTGAACTTGTCCATTGTTAAATAGGTCCCATTTATAATGACCTACTAATATATTGACACTTGATAGTATATAACCCAAGAATATGACTTTATTTAGCCACAATTCATTCATGTTAAATTTAGAATATATCTCCTCATTCCATAGGCTCTCTTTTAAAATCCTCAAATGTATTTCATTCACATCATTTCTCTTTTAATATATAATAATATCATATATAAACACAACCACAAACCAATCAAGGTAATCTATAAAGTGACTATTCCAAATATCCATTAATATATGGGGGGAATTAGTATATATATAAGAAATAAATATAAATACATAATTTAAATATATTATAATGAATTATATGTTGGATATATACTCATACATCCTCTTTAATTAATAATATCTGAAATGAATTTCAATCTAGGATAATTATTCAGCTTTGTATTGTGGATGAAAGAGGTCATCAATACATGGTTGATGATACATATTATTGATAATAAACTTATTTTGATCATTATAATCATTAAAAATATGAACTGAAACATATTTATTGATATAATCAATAATAGGTTCACCCAATGGTGTTGCACTAGGGATTATGAGTCCCCTATCATGAATATCTAGAAGCTTCTTCTTTAATTCAAGAAAATCAATCCGGGCTATTCACTATAGATTCATTGAAATAGGAATACCATCAAGAATTATTTATATTAAAATATCAAATATATGATTAGGGGGAAGACTATTAATTTAATTTTAAAAGACATCTGTATATTCCCAAAAAATATCATTATTTATGATATTGATCTTCTCCCAAACAATATGAGTTAAATACCCATAATTAATTTCTAGTGCGACCACTATTATTTATGTAACTTCATTTGGATGTTCACATTCATCTTTTATAGAAATATAATCCATGTTTAATTTGGAATATCCCATGTGACTTACATTACTAACAATTTTATATGGTATCTATATAAGGGAGAAAATTAATGGGCCAGATCACATAGATTTAAATTAGAAGGGGATTCATAATACATTAGAAAATTCATTCCCAAAAATTTTTATCATATAGTATTTATAAAAAATAAATTTGATAACCATACCATTAAGAGTTTTACAACTAACTCAATATCAATAAATTGAGACTATGAATGAAAAAACATATATAGCTATAATATTTGAATTCATAGGAATAAGCTCAAATAATATACTTCAATATTTGAGCCCACTTTTCACCACCACATCATCATATGTTTATCTGATTTCCCTTAATAAACCAAAAATGAGTTTTCTTATCATGAAACATCATATTTATTAATCATTTAATCATATAAAATCACTTATAGGATGTATAAATCATGACCGATTTTTGAAAATCTAGTATACCATATGTTTAACGTAGTCCATTTAATGTAATCATTTATTAAAATATATCATAATGAATTATAAAAAAATTGAATTAACCCAAGAATATCCCATTTTATTTTTTAGACAGATGTGTAGTCTTAGGCCCACTTATTGTTTAATAAATAAAATCGAGTTATTTCCCAATCTGTGTATTTTATATTTTTAATTCCAAAGTGAATTTTTCTCAAACCACATACACTTTAGAATATCTAGTAATGGGTGTATATTCTCATAAAACCAAAAAAAAAATTATTTCAATATTGTTTCAAGATATTATCCTATAAATATAATTATCCTAAGGTTTTTATACAAAATTCACTAGTCATGAAGTACAATGATTTACTAAAACCTTCTCTGGAACTACTTGAGGAAACCAAATCATTTCACAGATATATATTACATCATTTAATATAAATATTCAATAAATATTATAAATATAGACCCTATATCCATAATTATTTATTGTATTTTTGACTAGATACCTAAATCATCTTATTTAACAAATTATATTAAACATCTCCCACAATCCTCTTCCCACTTTGTAATCTTAATAGTCATATCCTTTTTAAAACCATTATTTTGACCTATAGAATGTAAACAAAAGAAATGATGAGAACATATGATCAAAAAGGAAAATAATAAGAGATATTAATTAATGATCATAAGTGATCATAATATAAGTATATGGTTTTGAAAAAAATGATCATCACTTACAATAATAATAGTATATAATCTGTCAAAGATCCTTAAACATAAATCGTGGAATAAGTCATTGTTGAAAAAAATGATGAAATTCATAAATATGTGTAATCATAAATATTCAATCATGATCAATGAGATCATATCATAATTAAGAGATATAATTTTCTAGAATACACATTTGCATATAATTCATTTCCACTATCAGGGCTCACTAACAAGGCTTCATAGTGGATTGGAATCACTCACCATAATAAATTTTATTTATTTGAGGACCACTCCAAAGACTATTATAGTGTATGTAGTCCATTATTGAACTACGTTAACTTCTAATTCCATTAATTTTTATACAACAAGATATCCATATTTTACCAATTCATTGGAGGGATACATAATTTCTATCCCATCCATTTCATAATAAATAATATACACAAATATAATATAACATAATAAAAAATTCATCATATCAAAAACCATGTAAATTAAATGAGTTTTATAAACATTTTTTCATTTCATCTAATAATAAAATATATGAAATAAACACGTTCTAAAAGGTTTCATCATAACATAATTAAGTTATAAGAGATAAATGTATTTCATTGAATCTCCCTTAAATCATCATTATCATAATAAATATAGAGAGGTAAAGTTAATGGAATCATAAGATCATATCCCTATTGAAGAATGATATTCCTGAAATTTTTTTCATATTGAATTATATTACCATTAAAATATTATTATAACAATTTATTAATAATATAAGAAAATAAAATTTTCTGGTGATAAAATTTTATAAATAATATCAGAATTTTGAGAAATATGTTTTATTTGAAAATAAACAAGTAAACCATTAAAATTAGAATAAAATTAAATAACTTTAATGTTTTTGGGAAAATATAACCATGTAATCCGTGTTAAAAGAAATCATTCCATTTATACCTTTATAAAAATTCAAAAAATGAATTGTTTAGAAAAAAAATTGATTTTTAAAAGATTCCTCTATAATAAAATTGAAATAAATAAAATGGTATTGAAAATTACCTTTACAAAAAAAATTCACGTATATTTGTGGAATTTCATTTAACAACTATAATGAATATGGAAATATAAAAAACTTATTAATATAGAAACTAGGTAAACATTTATTTAATTATACATTCACAATTACCTTAATTAAAAATAATAGGAAAATTGTACTAATACAAAAAAATCAGAAATAACCATATGGGAGGATAATATATGAGTTCAAATGTTAAATTCCAACAAAATATATAAATAAATCAAATTTTTTCAGAGGAATTATTAATGTGTGATGAGATTGTAATATAAAACCTTACCTATAAATTCCTCTTTCTTCATACATTTTGAAATAATAAAAATAATAATACATATATATTTATTAAAAAAATGTTCATGAACTGTATTCCTAAATAATTTACTATTTATCATTCATTTTTAACATCCAATTATCCTTTTATTAATATATATTTATGTTAAAATGAATATTAGATTGAAACTGATATGTTTTCCATGCATGCTTCTATTTTATGGTTTTAGAAATTAAACATTGTTCATGGATTTATTATCTGTAGAATATTAATCATTACATATGAGTCTTGTTTCTTCTTTATAGAAAATTTAATATTTATTCATAAAAAATAGCGATGAAGTGTTAATTTCATCACATTGCTGAGATTGTAGTTTTTACGTATGTGTGGGTGTTGAATTCACATTTTGAAATATGGAAAATAAGAAATAGAAATTTAAATTAATATTCATATAATAATTATTAAACCTATAAAATCATATATATATATATATAGTAAATATATCCTTAATACCATATTATTAAAGAAGATATGAAAAATGAATCACATCGCATTGTGGAGGGGGTATTCAACAGGTAAGCATTTACGACATTATCATTTTCTAATGGATAGAAAGTTAATAAGAAAGATATGATTATATATTTAATTATGAATAATAATTTCATAATTATCATAAATATATATATTGACATCTATTATAAAAACCAACAATTAATTATATTTATGAAAAATAAATAATATCACTATGTGGAGGTAGTAGTTTACACGTACTCAAGAATAATAAATTCTTTTCCCATTTGATGGAAGGGGGGAGATTTATTTGAATAGTCATCATAATAATGATTAAATTTATTTATATAAATTAAATAATTATTTTAGAATGGATACCATATAATTAGTAATGGTAAAACAATAAATAAAATTTTATGTACTTATTTAATAGATATACCACTTTACTAAGAAACCTCTTTTATCTAACACTACAAGACAGAAAATGACAGACTTATGATAAAAAGGACCTTGATGAAATGGTAAAGGTTTTTTTGATTGTATTATATTATTTCTAGGATGATATATAAGTCTCCTGATGTTTGAGGAACAGAGAAGAGGGGATATCCTTTTATTGGGGATGGGGAGGAAACTCTTGTAAATATTGAAAATATTAAAATATAATAATTTATCACTCATGTTATGTGGATTAAAATGAAAAATAATTAAATGTATGATTTTTAATATCCAAATTCTATATAATAATAAAATTAAATCATGTTTCTTGGTATATTTTTTACATTATCTCTTAAGTTAACCCCCCCACTTGATAAACCATTTTCTCCATAACTAAAAAAATTTAAATGAAATTTACTATTAATTATGATAAATATTTGAGATATAATTATTAAATTATATTAATTATTCAGATTCAAAATATGGTATCCATTAATTTTTTTAAATATCTATAAGTGTGTGAAATGAATTATAAAATAAATTTGTAAAATAAAATAATAATTATTATTTTTAAATAATTATTATGCATAATAATGATTTTAACTTCATTTATTTCCATTAAATTATTTATTTGAATATATTATCTGAACAATTCATTAAAAATATTCATTAATATATATTATTAACATTTTCATTATAGAACTGTATTGTTTATATAAGAATTTTTTAACAAAAATATTTTTTTCACATTAGATAACATCTATTTTAATTTAAAAACTATTCATTACAAATGAATTAATTTTTTGAATGACTAAATGAAACATTTAATGATTTATTTAATAATATTCATACCCTATAATACAACGACTATCAAATAACATTCACATTAAATAATTATATTTTAATTTTATATTGTTGTTCATTTAAACTCAATATTATGTGTATAGAATGATATCAAATAAATAAATTCTAGTAAAGATAAATATTTTGTATAAATCAGGGGTATTATAGAGTTTTTGATCATGGGGTGAAGTGGAATGATGTATAACTAAAAACAAACATACTACAAGAACATCACAAAAATTTAATTTTCATTGGATGAGATACTTATTATGATGTTTTTCCATGGAACCTGGCATGATAAATTGTTGTTATACATACATAAGAGGCGTTGGTTGATTAATTGGAGGAATAAGATTATCATATTGGTTTTTGGGGAATGATATTGAAAACATATTGGTGAAGTGGTGGAGCTATATCCTTTATATATATATTTATATATTTATCAACGTCTACTGCTTGCATATATTCACTACTTTGTGGGAGATACATAGTGTGTATAAGATATAGTATGACTTGTTCTATTATTGAGTTAGTTTGATTTTTTTATTCATTTGGATTTATTATGATTCTTTAAAAGAATTCAATACATGTTTCCCAGAGTATCCTTCTGAGTATACATTTCATTATAACCCCATTAATATATAAATCATTCACTAGGTCTATATGATCTAGTTCGTGATTGATTATGGAATTACTAGTTTATGGATGTGTTCTATACTATATGGACCATCATGGTGTCCTTCGATGATATATATTTGTATTTTTAATTATCTCAGCATTTATTACATTACCTTCATATTTTGATATTTATTATTCTTGTATGCTATGTAATATATTTGAGTAAATTATATTTAATATTATTCTTATATTTATATATTAATGTCAACGCCACCAATTTAGGTGAATTTATACCCATAGTACTAGTTGACAACCTATTTATAATTTTAGGTGTTATTTGAGTCTCTTGATTGGGGGATCCGGTTGAGTACTAGTGGTGGGGGGAAATGTAAGATTTGAATTAGAGATAATGTATGAGGGATAAGATGATGTTTGGAGATTGGTACTGGTGAAGATACATGGGTTCTTATAAAATGACTAGCGTATAGACTAATCATAAGATGTAAATAAGGTTCAATAGGTAGAACATGATTATTTAGGGACCACTATGATCCCACATAATGAACTATGTGTTTATTATTGATACAATGAGATGTAATGTTTATTATACAATACAAACATTGGATAGAATATTGTATCTTGTTTGTTTGTCCATGTGTTTCAATTGGGTTGAAAATAGGGATTTGGGTTAAAATTTATTTACTTAATTAACCAATAATATTCAATAATAAGGGAATAGGTAATTTATAATGTTTGTTAATTTGTAATAATTTTTCTTATTTGATGACACCTCCATTATCAAGATATTAATATTATGAATGATCATCTAAAGAATGACCAAATAGTAGATTTCATTGATATAAAAAATGGGAGGAGAAAAATATAGTAGTTTTAGAACTAGGTTGTGTATAAATATGAGAGATCTATATAACATCAAGAGACTGAGAATTTAATAAATGAGGTTTTTATTTTATTTAGTTATATTATTTCATGATGGATTTATTTAGTTTTATTGGATTTGATGATGCTATGTGGGGATAGTAAATAATGGTGTTTTTTATTCTTCATGGTTTTTGAGGATAAAAATTATTTTTGGGATTAATTTTATGAATAGTTTCTAGTTGAGTTTCATTCATCATCCATTAATTATCCAGGTCATTAGGATATTTTTACCATTAATCATGGGAGGTTTATGTTGTGGGAGTTTTGGTATCTGATATAATAACAGTAAACATTATTATTTAGACTTTATTATAAAAGAAGAGTCTTTGTAAAAAAAATTATATTTATGGGGTCTATATATCCAATAATATATTATAATGTTATTGTTGAATTCATATCTTAATGTTATATTGAGTGAAGAGTCAATTAATATAATGTTTTGTATGACTAGATCATCATGGGAGGGGAGTCATGAAGACTGTTTATGGATCATATTCATGTCCGATTGTTTATAGTTTCCTATTAAGAATGTGTTTTATATTTCATGGAGTTGTTTTTATCATACTTCATCATCTTTCACCATATCGAGTGGTTAATTTAAACCTTCCATCAGATTGGGAATTGATTATTATACATGTTGTGGTTGTGACCATCAGTTATGTGAGAAGCTGTCCTACCTCCAATGTTAGTGTGGAGTTGTAATCTCTCTTTAGGATCATCCATCTAAATGGTATCATTAAATTTAGTATAATTAGATGGGTTATACTATCTATGATTAGTATATAGGGTTCTATTTGGAATATTTGTATCCTCATGATGGCATCACTTACTAAGGGACACAAAGTCTCTCACGACATTGGTGGTGGTCACCATTTGGGATATAGATTATATAGAGTAGGTTGTGGTAAAATTTATTTCATATAGTTTGTATCATGAGGAAAGATAAACATCATATGAGATGTTATATATTTATATTATATTTTTTCATACATTTTTTTATTTATGTTATATGCACTCCATCATTGTACACATCATGTTCCATTCTTTGTGAATCATAATGGGGAGAATTACATGTCCCATGAAATCAACCATATTAGTTAGAGGTTATGTTATCTTTAGTTATGAATTCAAATATTGTGAGTTAATTATTGGTTAATATCACATTAGTGGATATTTGATATTTTTTCTGAATATAGCTACATTACATCACCACCTGCTAATAACTGATATATTTTTTGAATCCTAATATTGATTAAATAATTAGTTATGGGTTACTCTATGATTTTAATATTTATATTGTTTTTTCAATGAGAGCGTCTCTCATATGGGTCAGAGGAATATTGAGTCCCTTTCTTAATTGATTTTTGATCTGATGTTGATTTCTATAGATTATCAGTTTTTTGAATTTACTAGCATTGAAGAATATAATGAAAATGTACATCAAAAAAAGGTTATGATGGTACCCCCCAATATTTAATTGAGTTTGGGATAGGGTTTTAGTTAAGTTTCACCCTGATATCGGTATCCTTGTATAGGTTTATTCCTAAAATGTTATAAGAATAAAATATTTTTATCAATAATATTTTATAGGAAGGTTTAAAATATATTGTGTATTTCACTGGTGAGATACAATTATGTTTGTGAAGAAGGGTGTTGTAATTTTGTGAATATAAACAGATTATCATCAATTGAATAAGATGACTGTGAAGAACCATTGGAAACTTCTATGGACTGATGATTTGTTCAATCAGCTAAATACATCTAGTTGGTCTTCAAAGGTCAAATTTTTGTCAGTATATTATCATATTCATAGTAATGTGTGTGAATTTTCTGATGTATACCTTAAGATATCATTATAGTTAATAAGATTTCATTTTTATATCATTAGGTGTTACAAATTTTTCAAAAGAGTCTTCAGACAAATGAATGCAATTTTCCATTATTTTGTCTATTGGTTCATTTATGTAATTATCAATGAAATGATTTTGTATTCTTAGTCTAAAGAGTTGAATTTGTAACATTGGAGGGATATTTTGGGAGTTTCTCATCATCATATGTTTTCTAGGAATCTGTTGAAGTGTGAGTATTGGGATTATGAGGTCTATTTATCAGGGCCGGTCAGTTCTGATAATTGATCAGTTGTATATCATTTTATTATAAAAATGGTTACTCATTAGGTATGGGGAATAATTTTATATATGTTATAGTTTTTCTTGGTCATGATGGACATTATATGAGGTTCAAATTAAATGTTTTTTAAAAAATCTCTTATAACCACATTTATTAAGTCAACTCATTGTATGATGAATTTAATTCATGGAATGAAAAACTTTCGATGAATTTCTTAATGATTTGATGATAATTATTGTTTATAGAGGATACCAATTTTTTCAGTTGAAACAATGTTTACCAGATTATTGTTTCTATGGAGTTCTACCCATGTTTTTTTGAAGAGAATTACCAATAAACAAGGTATAAATGAATATTTTAAGAGAATACCAGGAATGATTTTTTTACATTTAAATTATGAAATTCAAAGCTAAAATATTTTTATTTTTATGAAGATATTAATATAAAATATGGTGAAAACCAATAATGAAATGTGTGTATGTCAACCACACATGTGGGAGAAAATTGAACCACACTAGACAAAGATTGCATGACCAGCCCAAGGTGGAAAGGGAAAAGAATGTCTTCATCTTTTGGCTAGATCATGTAGACAATGATCATATGAACATGTATCACCAATGTGAGGGTCGACAAGATAGATGAGGTAGGGGAATCCTAGAGTGTACCAAGTTACTCACATCAGATAACTTTGAGAATGTATATCATATAAACAAGGGTAAAGATAAATAAGATTTAATGTGGGACACAAACATTTAAGAAGACACTATTCTATAATTAAATGTTATGGATAAGTTATTGGACTTGTATTTTATCAGAAATACTCAGGGTTATATGATGATTTTAAAGATCACCAATACCATAGTTTATTTTTCTGATGATATTTCATTATGTATGCTTAAATATCAAATATATCAAAATAATATATATCTTGTTTCATTTAATTTTATTTTATGTGATGTGTTTGGGAAACACAATTAAAACCGTATGTTCATAAAATGAACTTATAGATAATTATTCAAACTCTACGCAGCACCATTTTACATATGTTTTAGAAACCCTATGTTTGGTGAATGATGAACATATGGATAATCAACCTTGCATTTGGAATCAATATTATGATGAAAGGATGAAAATATGGATTCTCTTCCCTATATTAATATTTGATCCCCACATTACACAATATGATAGTATGGTTATCGAACCATATCTTGGTAGGAAGAATGTACTACGCAATGTATCCATATTCTACACAAATGAACCCTAAACTACACTGTTAAACCCTATTTTTGAAAATTTTATAGAAAATATATAATTCCAAATTTTTATACAAGATTTATGAAATGGTCTTGACAATATTATAGGTTGATTGAGAGATTCAACAAATCTGATTCAGGATGATCATTATAACTGATTTAAAGAACCATGGTCATTGGAGTAACTCAATCATATTCTAGAGGGAATTTATTAATTCTATAGTCAATTTGAATTTGAATTTCCACACTCTATCAAAAAAGTTTACAAATCTGTAACACTAGAGAAAGTTTTCTACAATATATATTCTAGAAAAGTTGATTTTGAAACTAATGGATACACATTTACATTCAACTATATTATTATAAATATCTTTTACAGTGCATCTATAAATAATGATCCACTATGTTATTTTTATAAAGATGCAACACTTTGGTGATATTGATTTTCAAACATGTACTATTTAGAGATGCATATTGTTTTTGTTTGTATTATAATTTATTACCATTATCAAAATGGATCACTTTATAATTATTGTTACTATAATACGTTAATTTTGGTTGAAAAATATTCATCTACTATATATTTATACTAAAATCATAATGTTAAACCTAAATAATAATAAAATCAAACTATTGATTTATTAGAGTTTCAACTACTCGTACATAGTTGTAGTGAGGTTCTATCTTCTAGTACTAATATGTGGATTAATAGTTCCTTGTAAAATAATAAGGTGGATATGTTTAGCCTTGGTGAAAAGTATTCTACTTCCTGTACTTAGTTTTGTATTTTACGGTCCTATCATACGAGGACTTTTCAAGTGAAATTTATCAGACTACTAGATAGAGTGTTGGTGGAGTGGACTAGTGGATATTTGCGCCCCAAACAAATATAAAATTTATTTATTTATCAATTATATTGATCCAATAGGCATATTTCATATAAATGATGAAGTTATATAACTTTATAAATTGGGAATAGATTTAAACAACAGAATAAATTGATATTTTAAAAAAGACTCAATTCACCCCCCCACTTGTGTTATCTTTGTATTTTTTTCATTCTAACAGTTGGTATCGTAGGCGAGATTTTCTGGTAAATCTATAGTAAGGATAAATATAATATGTTGAAAAAATTGAAATGTAAATGGATGATCTAATGTATGTTATATATATAGTTCTAGTTATATATTTTATCGGTGACATCTATGTTTGCTTGAAATCATGTATGTTCATATATTTAAAAAATCTGAGTTTCGAAGTCTATTCGAAGATCATCACTGATAATGTGATTCCTGAAAAACCATAATCATGTGATTCTATAATAGAAGATGAATATGATATCAATTCAAATAAAATTAATTCTACAATCTGGGGACATGGTCTTGATGAATTTAGTAATAAATATCAATGACCTAATTATTATAAAATATGGAAAACTATTGTAGTTTCTTATGATGGAATATATAGCATTAGATAGATGATATATTCTATTACTATTCTTGTGTTTTTCAAAATTATAATATTTTAATGTGAAATAATCACACATATGAATGGATGATTAACATTTATTGTCAATTACATTACTACCATGGGAGATCCCATCGGTCATTCTGATCAAGTGCTGAATGTACATGGAGTAATACAATCAAAATGGAATGGAAAATATACTAGTATTTTTTATTCATCACCTTTCAGTAATTTGATAATACAATAAAGTATTACAACATATATGATGTATTATGTATAAATACAAGATTACGATGAATATCATAAGATAATAAAACGGTAAAACTCATCCCTCAAAGTGACATCTATGATGCAAGAAGGAATGTATGAATAATAAGTCAAACCAATATAAAGTTCATATTCCTCAGACTCTGTAATGGATCTGGATTTTATATCTAAAAACATTAGTAATTGTTATGAAAAGAAAATAGGCTTCATAAAATCCTTAATTAATGAGAAAGAAAACCTAAATAAGTTAGTTCATATTAATGGAAAAAATTGGGTCACATCAGACATAATTTCGCAATATTTAAAAAAGGAAGAAGAAATATATAAAAGAAGAATCAGATTAAATTTGATTATGAACATAATGAAAAGAGAGATATAAAATATGCATGGAGGGTAACTGAAGCCACAAATATCTATTAAAAATATATGACCGAGAAAGAGCCACAAATTCTTAATTTCAATATTTTCTTTAGGGATAACTAATAATAAGAGGTAAAAACTTATTATTTATTTACCTATGACTATGATATTTGTTCAAATGATAAATTGGAATATTCTTTTCTATACTAGAAGATAAGTTTGATTATTTTTTAAAGAATAATACATCATTAAAAATATTACCAATGATATTTTATGGGAACAAGAAAAAATGATAAAATAATAACAATAATTAATTGAAAAATGTAATTCATCTACATCAAACTATATTGATCCTAAAAATATGATAAATTAATTACATGTTGAATTAGATTCCTATAAAAGGTAATATATTGTTTTTATTAAAGGATAATTTATATTTAATTATATTATTGGAATGAATGTTATTAAAAGATATAATTTTGGAATATGATGAAATGGTAAAAAACAAAAATTATATGAAACATATTTTGTGCAGAATTGAAAAATTGTGTCCTTTTATTATTATGGAATAAAATTTCATTACCCAAAAACCTATTACATAAAAAATACATAAATTTGTGGAATTAAAAAGACTATTTTTTATATAATAAATCTAAAGAAACAAGTATAAATTTTGGAAAGACATGGATGATCTGGATTTCTTGATCACTTCTTGTTGACATTGGTCGACCAATGATAATAGGGGTACCAAAACAAACATGTTTTTAATTTCTTTTCCATGAAAAATCCCATTGTAATAGAAAACCCATATGGTATATAGTTAGTGGATGTTTCAATCCCATGATTGGATAATCATAAAATTTCCATACACTGACATAAATTAATGGATTTCCAATAACATTTAGTGACAATAAAAAAGGAAAGATCATTGGAGTTGGATCTTCATGGGATATACAAAATATTCAATCAATAATATACTATATGTACAAGGGATAAAGAAAAACATGATAAGTATTTAACATTTCATTGATTATGGATTTTATATTGGTTTTTCTATCAACTATTTCTCTATTTTCAATGACAAATTCCTTAGATTCAGAGCACATAGAACTGATAATGCTTATACATTTTATCTTAATTCATTATGAAAACAGAAAGTGAATTTTACAATGTCTAAGGAAAATGATTTGATGGATTTGGAATATAATACATGGGTATTATAACATATATTCATTACAAAAATTATCTAATAAGAACTTAGTTTTTAATTTTCATTTTCATAAGTTTGAACATGATATATTTTCGTGATGCATGCCAAATCGGATGACATCCCAAATTTCCTTTTAAATATATTAACAATATTTATATATCTAAAAAATTAGAAAAATTCCATAGAGATTTTTTTAGACCATCATGAGTATAAAGATTGGAAGGAAAATTATAAAATGTGTTGTTGTTGATGATGATATTTTTATTTACTTGGGTATATTTTATAAAATTAAAAAGTGAAATATTCATTATTTTTGATCTTTCTGGAATATTGTTTGAAATGAAAAATGTTCTAAAATAAATTCATAGACAATTTATCATGATGGATAGTTTGAAAATTAAGAATTTAATTCTTTTTTCCCAAAAATAGGTATTAAAGACACCTTCTATGAACCAAGAACACCTCAACATTATGGAATTGATGAAAGAAGAAACATAACTATTTAAGAAATTGATTGGACTATGCTGAATGAATAACATATTCCTTCAAATATATGGGTAGAAGATGTAAACACAAATTTCTATATCATTAATAGAATTTTAATTATTTATATTATTAAAAATAAATCTAATGATCTTTGAAATAAATGAAAATCTAATGAAATTTACTTTAATATATTTGGATGTGATGACTAAATCGTGAATATTAAATAAATACCTTGTTAAATTAGATCCAAAAGAGTATGAGAATTTTTTTTGGATATTTTTCTACTTCCAATACATATATAGTATTTAGTAAAAATCAAGTATTGAGGGAAGTTCATTATATGTTTGATGAAACTAACCCTTTAAATAAAAACACATGTAAAATATATTAATTTACTTAATCCTTTGAAAACATTATACATGATTCCTTAAAATATAGTTTTCAATAATTATATAAATAAAATATAATTTCATCATGAAAAACATGATATTGATGAAATTGAAGGTTTATTAACATGACAATATTTAACCTTAAAGAACCATCCTTTATAAAGTATCATATGAGATATAGATATATGATTTTGAACTGTAAGAAGTTTCATAAATCTTGTTGAAAATTCTACCATTATATCTCAATTAAAACCTAAATATATCAGATAATAATTATAATATGATAGGTTGATGTCATCAATTAAATAAGAATAAACCAATTTTAAATGAAATTATTTATGGAGCTTAGTATAAAAACCTATAAAATTGTCTATTAATAAGAACCAGATGGATATTTATAAATGAACCGGATGATCAATGGGTCATAACCAGAATGAAATCAAGACTTGCTGATATATGATATAATATGAAAGAAATTTGAATTATTAAGAAACCATTCTACATGTACCTTGATTATAATCCATTAGAATAATTTTATATTATGTATCACATATAAATTTTAAATTTAATAATATTGTTGTCATATTTTACATTTAAAATTTATATTTAATGGAGGAAGATAGCATTGAAAAATATTGTCATTTTGAAAACCCCCTATATACCAAATTCTATTTTAAAATTTTATAAATATAATTATGGACTAAAATTATTACATATAGCATTGTATGGTATATTAAGCTCCTTTTTTGGAAAATGGATTTTTTGTGGGATCCGTACATCCTAATATTTTAATTAATACAATTTGTTTTACGATTTTATTAGTACAAATTTATAATGATGTTTTTATTTTTGGTTGAAAAAATAAAATAATTTGTAATAATTTTTCAAATCAAACAGAAAAAGAATTTTAAATGAGTATAATGGGGGAAATAAATTTTATTTCACTATTTTAGTTTTAACAAATTTATTGTGGAAATGTTTTAAATTAAAGTATATATATTATTTATTTATTGAAAATTTTTATACCTGATAATATTAAGACATATAAAAATCCTATTTGTTCAAATATGAAACATGATTTGGATAAATGTATAAGAGAAATGAAAAAATTAAATTCATGGTATGGTTTGTAGTTCCTTATATCTCTCTAATAGTAAACCATAAAAAATGTATTTTTTTATATTTATGTGCAAGATTTAAATCAAATCCAAAATAATCACATCATACAGTCATCAAAATAATTTTTTGATATTTAAATGGAACTATTTTTCAATATCTAATTTACCCAAAAACCATTGATCATAATTTAATTTCATATTTAGATATTGAATTTGAAGTTTTGAATATTACTGAGAAAATTCATATAAAGAACCTTCAGTTTTTTGGAAAATCATTTATATCATGGTCATGTAAGAAACACCCCTATGTTTCCATTTCAACAACAATGAAGGAATATGGGTCTACTGGAATATTTTGTGCAAAAGTTTTATTGATAAAATAGACTATACTATATATTAGAGAAAAGTTTAATAATATACCTATTTTATTTGACAATAATAGTGTTATAAATATTTCTAAAAAATCCAATATGTTATTCTTGGACCATGTATATTGATATCATGCATCAATTTTAATAGGTCTTGTTCATAAAAGGATATATCTTTATAATTTATAAATATTTAATAAAAAATAACTTATATTTTAACTAAAACACTTTTTATTACTATTGTTGATTTATTAAGGGGGTATTGTGTTTATTTAATTTTAAATATTAACTTATAAATTTGATTCAATTACTGTTTTTATAATGTTTATTCATTTTTGTTTTTTAAATATAATTTCATTATCTAATTATTTTTTCATTTATTTTTTAAGTAAAGGTTTTTCTTACCATATTTTCCTAACATGAATTTTCAAAAATAAAATTTTAATTATTGAACTACATTAATGGATCAAGAAATGAAAATTTTAACCATTAGATATATCCCTCTCTCATTCATACACATTCAACACTTAATATTATATAAACTTTTTTGTTCTAGTTCTCTATATCCCTAATATTAAATAATTTAGTAATAAAACCTTCATAAATCAAACCTTCTTGATTTCTTTATGATTATTAGTAGAATTATAATTTGTTCTAACACAAGATTTCTTTGAATATTAATCAAGGAAAGGTAATCAATCTTGACTGGTTGAATCAAGTGAGTATATTTTTAAATAATGAAATTAGTTTTCTAGTTTGGTAATTTATTTTAGGAGATAATCACTCTCCATTTATTTATGATATTGAAGAAAAATAATTCTTATGAAATTCTTATTTTAGTTTCAGTTTGATAAAGAAACTATTGTTTCTATGATTCACACTAAGGTATTTTCTATAAATTCATTGTAAATATATTAGACCTAGACATGTACCAATGAGAGGTAATATACTTTTGAGATTATATATATTTTAAATGAAATATATTAGTTTGAGGATATTATGTATTTATTATTTGGAACATAAAAAATCAAGAAGATGCTGATATGGGAATTAACCATTATAAAAAGAACATGGATAATTATATTAATTCAGCAATTGTGCCAAGGATTATAGGTTGAGAAAAAATTTGTATCTTGATATTTATATTTATATTTTTCTTAATGGACCATATACAGATAAATTTTAGTATATATGTGTTATGTTTTATGAGAAATGTCTGTTATATGTAAATAATAACGAGTTTTTATCCATATGGATGGATTATTTGTCTATTACCGTTTAAAAATAGAAAACTGGAGACATATCTTTAGGTTATAGATTTCATCACCAAAAATTCTTAAGTTCTACAAATATAGGATAGAAAGGATATTTATCAAGTAATATTTCAACTTTCTGTTACCTGTTAGTGTGAAATAGAAAGATAGGATCATTGAAACTACTCAGGTGGAGAATATATTGCTAACATATATTGTATCTATTAGATCAGGCTAGATGATGAAGCTAAAACAAGAGAATTTACTGGTATATCTCATAGAATAATACTTTCCATAAGAATTATTAATGATGTGAAAATATTTCATTGATGTGAAAGAAGTCTCAAAGGGATGGAGAATAGGGGGAAGATGTCCCAACTTGAAGTGGAGTTACCCCAAAAAATAATTCATTGGTTTTTGCTGATTCGGTTCATATAGAAGTGTCTATATTAAAAGATAGAATTTAATTCATGGAATGGATAGTTTAAAAATAGATAAATGTTATATTATAGTGGATATTGGATATACTTCATGATATATTTTTCAAAATTCTTCAAACTCTTATGTTGAATCTTTTGTTTGAAAGAATAATTTGATGGATAGAAGAAAAAGATGTCTCTCGGACAAGAATTGGAAGAAGAAGAAATATTATTTGAATATTTATGAAGTTAAATAGTGTCAAGTGTTGTTTTTGAATATCCTCAATCATAATTTTTGGAAATTTAATAAAATATTGTGTCATTTGGTGACCTTAAAGAGTTTATCTGATTTTTGGATGGTTAGTACATATATTTAAAGGATGAATCCATACAGAAATTTCATTTTAATGATTTGAAGTAGTTTTTGTGTAGAGAATACCAGTCTATCAAAGATAATCATTAGGATTCAACCTCTATGCATAACAAAGGTCCTTTATACATGATAATAATATTAATGTCTAGAACTACTATTTTGGATTTTTTAACTGATATAAAACACACTATTCGGTGTGATAATAATTTATTGAATATTGTTTTTCCGAATCAGTGAAACATGATTTGTTAATGGATCATTAGTTATGCTTGTCTATGACTAGTTCTTAATCATGTATGGGATATGATAAAAGCTTATATTCAATATGAATATTTATTCAATGAGTTTGGAATGGATAATTTGTATGAGATATTGAGGAATTATCATGATTTCAACATGACGTTGTAGTTGTGGATAATATTTTTAGAGAACTGTGTAGAAGATAAAAGATATTCGTGGTGTTTTCCAATCTATTTCTCACCATATTGTATCAGATTCCATCCAAAATGATGGAGAATAATAATTTTTTCCATTTGACCAAAGAAAATACTTTTATAAATTTTAATTATACTTATTAGAAGATTAAAACATATATTAAAAACATGAGATTTAGAATTCTATTTTATATACTTTATCTTTATTTCTATATTTTATTTAGATTTATTGTTTAATTTATGTCCATTAATTCAAATCCAATCATAATTTTTTATTTCAAATTTTTTTATAAATAATTCAATTATTGTTCTGTGAAAAAATTAATGTGTTTTAAATCCATTATTCTTATGCTTAATTTTTATATCACAAAAATGCGGAGAAAATTTTGGTTAACCAGCATTATAAATTTATACTCAAGTACTCAAGAATATATTTCTTATCATAGAAAAAATACAGTTAAGTTGAAATTAAATTTGCAAAACCTTTTTATTATTTCCTAAAATACTATATTTTAATTAAATTACTTTATGGGTTTTGTTATCATCAAAAGGGGGATATTTTTAGAAATGTATTGTGTCAACAATACTCAATGTTATATGATTATTTTCACGGTCAAAAATTCATTTGATTTATTTACTGGTGATATTGCATTATGTTTGTTTTGGGAGCTTACATAT
Organism: Viscum album; assembly: GCA_963277665.1. Classification (NCBI taxonomy): domain Eukaryota; kingdom Viridiplantae; phylum Streptophyta; class Magnoliopsida; order Santalales; family Viscaceae; genus Viscum; species Viscum album. The sequence continues at coordinate 1,072,497,215 of OY728140.1, read as the reverse complement.
CAAAATAAGATATATGTTGTTTGATGGAATTTAATGATTTAGTATGTGTTATGGAAACATTTTCATACCCTAATTTTGGTAAATGAACATATGGATCATCGCCTTTATACTATGATAATGAGTTTTATGAATGATTCTCCAACACTATATTTTGAGAAAGGTAAACATATAGATAATCAACCATATGTTTGCAATCAATATTATGTTAAAATGATGAACATATAGATTCGCTTCCCTATGTAACATTTTTATCCAAATGATACATTGAGATGACAGTATGGTTAAGGAACCATAAAATGATACAGTCTCTATAATACACATTGGAACTATATGATATATAAAGGAAGCCTATTATATATAGTTAAATAGTATATTTGACTACCCAACTACAGTGTTATAATGCCACAATTTAACCAGATATTCAAGAATCCTTCTTGACTATATTATAGGATGATTGAAAGATTCCCTACAACTGAATGAAAAAGGCTCTTTATGATCAAATAAAATAACAATGTACAATATACGAATTCACTCATGTTATATTGGTATGTTATGACTCCCTTGTAAAATTGAATATGAATTTCGGAGTTCTATCAAGAAATTATCTTCGATCTAGAATATCAAAGCATGTTTTATGCTCTATATATACTTCCATAATTTCGTTTGAAAATAATGGGAAAACCTATATAAATTCCAATTTATTCTGGTGAATACAATTTATAGTGATAATACAACAAATAAACAACTTTTTTATTTTTCATAAGAGGGTACACTTTGGATACATTCATTTTTCAACCTCAACATGTTGTTAGATTACAGATACAATTTTTTCTATTCAAATTAATGATACGTTTCAACCCAGATCACTTAAGAATTATTATTTATTGAATAAATTTGTTTCTGAATAAGAAGATCCATCTACTATTAGTTACTGCTTCAATTTTGAGGTCAATTCTAAATCATCATCAAATAGGCGTTTGAATCGATGGAGTGGAAACTGCTCATACTAATTTTTGTTAATTTTTAAACATCTTGTACAAAGGTATTGATAACTTGTTCTATGTAAAAGAACCCAAAGGTTCTATTTGGAATTGTTCTAAAGAAATAAACTATCAGCACTTAGTTTTATATTTTATGGTCTTGTGATAAATGGTCAATTATAGTTAAATTAACTAATCCCAAAGAGAGAGGATTTGTGTTGTGGACTAGGTGATCCTTGTTCCCTGAACCAATATAAAATTGTTGTTCTTATTCTTTCAATTTATTATTTTTTAATATTTTATATTGAGTATATTTCTATATATCTTCACAAATCACAAATATATTTACAAACTAGAATCAATCATGATTTTTTAAAAGACACAGTTTACCCCATCATGTGTTATCTTTCTATAATTTTGACTGAACATAAAATAGTTATTTTTTGGGTTTCACATAAAAAAAATCATGTAATAATTCATTTTTCATCTTCCTCGTTACATTCCCATAGAACATTTTCAACTAGGAGATCTCTTATAATTTGTTCATATGATGTTTGACAATGATGTAGGCATGCTAAAATTACTGGAATTTGATTATTCGATTGATAGAATGTTTTTCCATTCAATAGTAGGGGTGTAACCATTCGAAAATAGGAAGGGAAAACTTAAATGATATGATGTGATATTGAGAGACATAATGAGGTGCTACTGCTTGGGGGTTAGAGGTGATATTGTTGATGTGTAATAGTAGTATGTGTTTTGGATGGGGTGTGACAGTGTGAGGTTCTACCAATAGAGAGTAAACGAATAAGGTGATACCACTAGTATGTGACATTATGAGGTACTACCACTGGGGGAGAATTATAGGATATTATAACACTCATATATTCCATGAGCATTTCACTATAAGATGAATTATCACCCATATGATGCAAGAAAAAATAAAATTCTCTTTAACTATAAGAATTTCATTTTCATGGATTTTATAGATTTTCTTGATCATGAGCTTATATTACCACATGTTAATAAAGAATCAAATCTAGTTATTGGAATTGAATTTATGGCCCATAATGATTATGATACTCTGACAACTCAAAACATAAAAAAAATTAATTCATGATATATAATATAATGATACACAAAAATACATTACCAAGATATATTGTGTTATCGCGTCATTATGAAATTATACAAATTTCATAATAAATTAAAATAGGGATACAAAAAAATGTTTAAAACTCCTTAACATTATCATAAAAGATCATTAGGCTTATAACACTATCGGGGATAACCTAGTGTGTATATAAGAAATTTGTGTGCTATAAATCTTATAAAGGGAATAACAAAAGCATAACATGAAGAATGTAATACATAAAATTAAATAATCATATCAATGTGACATAAAATGTGTCAGAATAATAAACATGAACATAATATCATTATATTCTATTATGACATTAAGACAACATAGTAATGTGTTAACAATATAAAACATAACATCATATGATTATTTCTAGACTACCCACAATGATATCGTAATATATTGCATTTAAGATAACATAATTTACACTAAACATGGAATATAAGTAGATATAATTATTATAAAATGATTTAGTGGGATATATAATTCAAGGCCCAACAATCACATTCATTTCATTTACATGAATTTTTACCCCATATAGATCATATAACATGAAAACCCATTTGATCACTTTAAACCCCGTGATTAAGGAACATGGGTTATATACATTTAATTCCCCAATAAATTTTGTATATTTAATATTATTTGTATACCATTTAGTGGAAATGAATATAGTTATTGATAATAAAGGTTTTTAGAATTGAAATTCATAGGATAATTTCTAAAGCAGAATGGGTGTACATAGTGGTTTATATATTATAGGAATGAGGCTGAAGGATTGTATCTTATTACGTGGAAATCATCATGATAATATAAGGATGTGTAAAAAAGTTAAAATATGGAACATGTGAAATCAAAATTTCTTGATACATGGAATATACTTGAAACAAATAGAGGAGATAGTACATTATCTTGAGAAGGCGCTTCTAAAAGATTGGGAGAATATTATTTAGAGTTAAAAAATATCATGGGTAGTCATTAGAGAGTTATATGTATAGTACCTTCATGTTTAGTGTTTATTTATTAGATAATATTTGGTGGATTGGTGGTATTTATTGAATAATGTGGGATTCATTATTAATTTCCAAACATCATTTTCAGACTCAATATGATTAAATAATTAAATTCACAAACATAAAAATCATTTTCCCCATTTTTTCAACAATATAAGAGTTTTTTAAAATATTTTATAATTTGTACAACACCAATCTTCAAAATAATACATTTGGTGATGTAGATGTCATTAATGTTTATGAATAATTGATTTTAAACCCTTTATATATAATAAAGGTTTTGGATGATTCATTTAGGGTTTATAAAATTGTTAGAATAACCAAAAAACAAATTATTTTATGGGTAAAAATAGTTTTTTTGTTAATTGAATCATTTTATGAAATTTATTGAATCACTTTTGTCCAATTATGATTTCAAAACATATATATTCAATTTATAATTTTATTAATTTTTTCCCAAAATATTAATTTTCTCAATTAATTAGGAAAATTTCACTATTCTATAATTTAATAATTTTGAGATCATAAATAATATTTATTTTATCGAAATAATTTTATGAATATGAAAATTTTTTACTTTTAAATTAAAATCCATTATTTCTAGAAAATATGATTTTTTAATTTATTAACCACTCTTATACCCTTATGAAAAATTTATTTGACATTGTTAAATTAAATTTTCACTTATAGTAAAATAAATATAATCTTATATGAAAAATTTATTAATTATGTTTTAAATTCTAAAATAAATCAATTTATCTAGAAATTGTTCAAATTGTAACTATATATTTCTCAAAATATGAAATTTAATTTCACCAATTCAAAATACAAATTTTATCAAACTAATTATATAAACATTCATATAGTAATAATATTATTTAGTAAATATATTAATTATTTACTATCATACCTGTGAATTCTTTAATGGATTGTTGTGCGATAATGGGGTTTTTTTGGGGTCGTATGGTGAACATGACTTGGTATATAGTCTCAATAAGATTCACGTTCTCCAATAAAAGGATTCATTTATGATTCAGTTAATTCATTTATGATTTTTATTTCTCATTATCAAAGCACAATTATTCAATCTATAACCCTATAAAATAATAGAATACTATACTCAATATCCCACTTGAGACACAACCTCAGGCATTAAGAAAACCATGACATACTATTAAAATATTAATATTTAATGTAATTCCTATCACTCAGATATTGTATTATAGGTAATTAATAAGTATGAAAACATTTTGAAAAATGTTTAAATTGGTTTTATATAATTTATAAGTACTCAATTTTCCATAAATTTATTTTATAATTAATAAAATACATTTCCATATATATATATTTTATTAGTTATTTGATAAAATATAATAATTATTTTATGGAAGTTTGGGAAAATTTATTTTAAAAAATGGATATCATTTTTCAATTCATCATGTGATATTTATCTAAGATAATTTTTTTGGAATTTTATGAGAAGATTTATTTTTTAACGAATAGTGAAATTACATATTTTCTACATAATTTCATTTATTTTCACTAAATAATGTAATACTATATCTATATTATATTTTTTATTTATTAATAAATTTTAATATGATCCATTTTATTTATATTAATCTTATATTATATATTAATTATGATGATTTTTATATAGGTTAATTTTTATGCTTAGAACAAATCTCTTAAAAATGGTTTTCAATTCTTTTTACAAATTTATATTGAAATTTATTTCTTCCAATTATATAAATTTATTCATGAAAAATTAATATATTATCTGTTAGTAGGATTTATAATTTTTTTAAATAGGTCAATTTTTTCTTTAGGAATAATTAATTTCATCTATCGAAAAATTTATCACCATGGTTAAGGTTAAATTAGGTAATTAATAGTGAAAATAACATGATAAAGCAAAAGAATAGATAATCAATTTTAATTTATTACATTGTATGAGTCTATGTCATCCATAATCTTTGAAATTTTTAAAATATCACATTTTTCAGCATTTACATATTATTTTGAAATTTATAATATTTTATTAAAGGATAATGTCAAAAATGACACTCTCTTTATTTTAATATATATAATATTTTGATACAGCGAAAAAAATATCTTCAAATATAATTAGTTATTTTAATTATCAAAAAAATGTCATATTATTTTATTTACTATTTTAGTAAATATATTTTTTAATTAAAACCCATATGCAATGCAAATGTAGAATATATTAAATTTATACAAAAAATTTAATAAATGATTTTTAAAATATTAATAGTAACACTATTTGGATTAAATATTCTCTTACCAAAATTTTAGAGATAAATATAACATATTTTTTATATGTTATAGGATTATATTCAATTTCCATACCTATGTTGATGTTTTAAAAAAATTAAATGAATAGTGGAAAAGTTAAAATTACTGATATTATATAAAAATAGCACTGTATTTATTTATTTAAATATCAATAAAAATCATAAACGGGGAAAAGTGGTAATATATGGTCTAAAACATCATTCATTTTATATTTATAGACCTTTTTCCCTTTTATCGAATTTTTTTGTTTCTCACGTAGTTTAAAAATATTCTTATTGTGGCATTGGTCAAAAAGATTAATGGGGGTTAAAAAATAGATAAAGGTGAATAAATAACCCAAACATGTCTAGATTTTATTATATAATATTATTATAATACTATGGTTTTTATCATTTAATTATATCAATTAATATCAATTTTTAATTGAATATTTAATTAAACAAATTTAATATTTTACGAAATTATATGAATGCCTCTACCTTCACTAATAAATGCACACCAGTTATCTCTTTTTATTACACAAAATTTAAAAACTTATATATAAAAAATTACCTAATTATATTTCCTTAATATTTATCCACACTCTCTATGTTGTTTTTCCCTAAAATACCAACCCATGAAAACAAAATAAGAGATCCAAATGAGGTTTTTTAAGATAAGGTAATCATTTTAACAAAGTTTATTATTTTCTACTTATTATTTTTTACACATTAAATTATTTCCTAATAATTTCAATATAATAAAACTTCAATATTTCATATATTATGCTAATATTGTGTATATAGAATAATATTTATCCATTTTCATCTCCATTAAGAAGTGATCAAATCCATTGATCGTGTGAATGGAAGACTACCACATGATCCAATATAATTTTTTTTCCTAACTCCACCACTCATAGATATTAATAATTATAGAACTAATGAATATATATAAAATTTATGAATTAAATATGATTCTAAAATTATTATATCATATCCACCTTCTTACTTTTCAATCTATTGGAAGAGAATACCATTGATCATTAATAAGTATAGATTACCACCTATCCAAAGCAATGCATTTTTTCATGTATGCTATAAATTTATGTTAATAAATATAAATTAAATGAATAAATAATCTCTATATGATATAAAAGGATCCTGTAAAGTTTAGTTATTATTTACTTTTCTTTTATTCCATATGTCAAAAAGTAAAAATAACATTCATGTGTATGTATGACCGACCATCACTATGATTGTTTTAGTTCATTTTTATATCACTATATTTTATCTATAACTCTAAATTTATATATATTGAATAAAAAATATATTTATATTATTAATAAAATGTTGACAAATTTTTTTACCATAAGAAACATGGAAGAACTGAGACTACTGAATCACAACATACAGGAACAAAAATGTGGCTAACACCCAAAATAATGACAAAAAAGATTATTAACTAACATTTGATAAATTATTATAAATTGATAATATTTGATGTTATAAATGTTAATGTGGTTATATTATTAATTATTGATAACATTTAATTTATTAGACTTGAGGACAGAAAACTAATGAGGGAAGTAAGACTCGATGTAAGGGAGTTCATCTTAATTTCTCTTCATTGAGGCAAATTTTAATGTTATGACCTATCTTCTTTTATTTAATGTATTTTCTTCTAATTTTATATTCTTTTCCAATATTATTTCATAATTGATGATGATATAAGTTAAATTAATATTTATTACATCATATTTTATTTTACTAGAGTGATACCAAGTCTTATGGGTTTTCATTACACAATTTCCATTTATTGGGTTATACTTCTTTTGTATTGAAAATAATATTGCATGATTATTTTTAAAATGTACTCTGATTGGATTATATATTATTTCAAATTTTTTTTCTTGATTTTTTACTCATAATCACTTAATTGAAAAATTTACACTTCAATGATAAGATCTTTGTAAGTGATTTCATATCAATTTATCTTCATTACAAAATATTTTAATGTTATTCACTTGACTTATATTATATAGAATATATGTTTCAAATTTTACATTATAGATCATTAATAATTCATTATATAATGTATTTTTAGTTTCAATTAATATTAATACACCCAAGTGAATTTTACATGAATTTTACCAAGTGGCAAAGGGTTTCTTAACTCAATTTATAATCACTGGGTTATACTTTTATGTCATTAACTACATTATTTCATTATTATTATTGAAATGTATTATGATATTAATGTGGTATGTTTCCATATTTATTAATTTTGATTTATTACACACTATCACTTTATTTATTAATTATCACTCTAGTGATAAGATCATTGTTTGTGATATTTTGTAATTTTCTTCCCCATTGAGATATATTTAATATTATGCACCTAATTATATTCATGTGTGTATCTAAATCCCCATTTATTTATATTATATGAATTTATATTAATTCATGATTATTAATGAACATTTCATGTGTATTGTTTCAATGATATATAATTCTATCAATACCAAAGATGTGGGTTTTATTTCCAGTATCATTTTTTTCCTATTTTTTATATATTCATTGAAGGAATAATATAAATTATTTTTAATTAGATATAATAATATTCATATCCTATTGATATTTAAGGATGTTAAATGTTTTCATCCTAAATATCCGCTATTTATAAAATTAGTCAAGAAACAAAATGCATAAAATAATAATGGATCTTATTTCACGTTGGATTAGGTAACATTTTCTTCAATATCCTTATTTTTTCAAAATGGTTTAACAAAGAAATTTTTTTAATCAAATGATTCATTATAGAAAATTTTATGTTATACTCAACTTTTTTCAGGTTTTGCAAGGAATTTTTCTATTATCTTTTTGAATGGTCAAAGCTTATCTTTTTTTCTATAATTCAATAATAATGATTATTTTAACATATACTATGTTAATTCTTTTTCCCACTACTATGACCTTTTGACACTTTATATCTTATTATAAAATATTAAAATGGATTTAAAAATAAAATAATACTATAAAATGTTATTTTAATTTTTTATTTGTTTTCATATTATTTAAATGTATTTATTTTACAAAAAGATATAATTTTTAACTGAAATGTTTGTAATATCTAGTATGATGATTAATTTTAAGGTCATAAATATTATCTCAAAACATTCAATATATATTTTTTCACTATATATTAAATTTATCTTAAATATCCAAATTATTTCATTCATGAATGTGATTATTTCCTAAATGGAATAACATTACTAATTATGGTGTTTTACATTGACTGAAATTTTATTAACATCAGAAATATTGATATTAAGTATTCTTTACTCAATTAGGATAACATTTAGGAAGTTATATTTTTTTATAATTTGACCATTAAAATTAATAAGAATGTTTTATACATAATGATATGGGTGGGGAAATTATTTATATATTCCCTCGATTCATCAATATGTCTCATGGGACAAAGTACTTAGTTAGCCTTACTAAATGGGTTTTTATTGAATGCATAACCGTATAATAAAATGTCTCAATGAAAGGTATGGATGATAAATATATAATGATGTCTGATATAATGATGTATAAAATTAAGAATTTCCATCATTGAGAACGCAATTTTTATTATCAATTATATTACTATATTAATTTTTCCACGACTACCACTACTGTATAGGTTATTGATAAAATAGATGTGATTTATGTTATATAAATTTCTGTATTGATTATGCCATATTTACTCTTAATATATTCCTTTTTACAAAACCCTTTCTTATAATCTAATATCACCCTTTTTTTATCCTTTATTCATGACACGAATAATGATACTGTGAAATATTTCAATGATTCAAGAATGTTTATTATAATATGTTTTTAAATTTCAAATGTAATATGAAAATTATGAATGTATGTAGTTTACTAATACGAATAATCTGTTTAGTACATTTTTAGGTGATTTATTGTATCTATTATTGGTGTAATAATTCAATTACTAGTTTTTGGTTACTAGGGTATTCATATTTTTTGTTTCTTTTGGAAAAGGTTTAGTAAAAACCATGGAAACTAGATTTAGAAAAATATATATTCGGTATCATAGCCCAATGATTACCACTAAGGATATATCTAATAGTGTGATAATGCCATAAATGAAATGAAAAGGTAGAAATTATGTAGATTTCATAGAAATACATCACTATTTAGATATCACTAGTGGATGTGGTTTTTGAAAAGATGTATCTAGGTGTAATAACCCCATAAAGAGTTATTCATGTATGTATAAACCAGTATTGTAGTTCAAGGTGACTTTTCATATTCATCACACATGGTTTTACACACCCATGGTATATACTTTTGTAAATTAAACTTTTCTCTATAAACCATCATGATGAATTAGAGAATAGAATCGATAGAAGCCTATTATATTACATAGTGATATGGGATAATCCTAATGTGTCTTAGGCTAATAAGTATAAAGATGATCATATGTATAATGGCATATAAACTACCTTTTAAGGTTAATGCGATGATATTTTAACATTATTAAGGATATTATGAGAGACTTTAATGTGATTTTAAACCATAGGATTAGTGTTTGTTTTCCTAAGAAGGTTATTTAAGGAATAATGATTTTATAATATTGTACATATGCTTATGTTTATTAACTACCATTATAATTAGTTCAATAATTTATTATAACATAATAATAGTCAATCATAATTATTTGATTCTGTAAAAAAATAAATTGTATATGAAACCATAGGGTTTAAAAAGTTCTTTGAAAATTACTGTTATTTTTTATAATTTTATCACATTTTTTTGGAATTTTATAGAAATTTTATTAATATAGTTTAAAAAAAAGACACTTTATAGGTGAAAACCCATCACATATATCAAGGGAGATGTTCTTGAACTTGGAACTGAATGGTTATATTGGTGATTTTCCTACCACTATAACATGTGATTCCCAGTTAGCATGAATTTTATTTGTGTTAAATGATTTTATGGATAAATAATATGTTTATTTTGGGGAAAATATTATAGGATCAAATGTTTTTTCATTTATAGGGTATTGATTTAATTATTTGTTATTTTTGGATATGTTTTATTATTTTGTGGTGTATATAACCTTTATTTTTTATATAAATTATTATTTGGGAATAATTCTATCACAATATTGGGGTTTAAGAAAGAGGGTATGAGATTACATTCGAGGATAAAATATTTTTAAATGTTGAGTTTATTTACTTTATTTTTGGATATATTTCTATTTATTTAATGAATGATATATGTTAAACATATGGTTTTTTTATTTAATAGTTGAGATTAATGTCGTATTTTTTGATATTAAGTTTTATTAATTTGGGGTATTATATTAAATTTTTCTAATAATTTTCGTTTTTAGATAAATATAGAAATAAATAATTAGTTTTCATTATTTTATTGAACATATGATCAATTGAAGCATAAATGGACTTCAACATAGACAAAAATCATCTTGAATATTTGTTTCATGGAATCAACGATGAATTGTAAATTCATCGATGCAAAACCCATCGATGAAATTGTGCATATGAAATTTAAATAAACCACATATATACATTTTCTAATGATCCTCATCTTGATAGTAAATTAATCTCCAACATTTAGTAAAATGTTCTTGGAAGAAAAATGTAACATCCTTTTATATTAGTTTCTGGTGAATTGATGGTCTTTTCTCCCCTTACTATTTTTTGTTTTTTTTCATTAAATTTCTCATGATCTGGTCCATTACCACTCTCTATTATTCATGGATGTTGTTTTTTCCGTCCATATATATGTTTTAACATTCCACCAATGTTATCATTATTTTGAAAATTTTATTATTTTAAATTTCAGGTAACCATTCTATTTCCCGCATTCCCTTCTCAAAATAGGTTTTTATTATCCCCCATTATTTTGACGTTTTTCAGAAAATAAATTTTTAATATTTAACTCTTAATTGATAATATTAAATTTTGGGCATGTAACTAATTTAGTGGGTAATAGTGTAACTCCCAAAAAAGTTAGATAATTATTCTAATATAGATTTCTTAATATAAAACACAGAGTATTAAGAAACCATGCTGTACAATTCAAATATAACCATTAAATCTAATAGAAAAAACATATCAATTTTTTTGGTGAGAGTTAATAGGTCTTCCATATCATGAAAATTATTTATAATGTTTTTATATAATTAATATGTATGCAAATTTTGGTTAAATCATTTTATACTTCAAAAATATGTTTTCTTAAAAATATGTTTTTAATTTTTTAAAAAAATATTATAATAAAATTATGGAATTTTTTAAAATTTTACTTGATAAAAATGAAATAATTTTTTGAAAATCAAGTTAAAAATTGATTAGGATGAATTTTTCAGAATTATATATCAAAATATATTTTTTAATAAATAATGAAAAATAATGATTTTTCCAATACTATTATTTCTTTTTACTACATCAAATAATTGAAAAGTAATATTATAATTTTTTTTATAAAATAAACACATGATCCATATGATTTAGAACAATATTATTTTTGTCATATATTTTTTGGATATTTATATATGTTAATTTCTAATCATTTAAGTAAATTTTATATAAAAAATTTCGTAGAATTTCAGAAATTTATATTTAAAGTGTTTTCATCCACATATAAGAATTGAATCCTAAAAATAATATACCATATTTGGTATCACAAGGGTCAAATATTTATAAATTGGTACATTTTATTATTAAGCATTTTTAATTGTAATTATGGAAAAATTTATAACATTAATTAAAGGTTAATATGTTAATTAAGGTTATAATTAATGTGATGGGGAATTAAAAATATTAAAAACACATTTATTTATATATTTGGATGATTTTATTTATTACATAATCATCCCAATATTGAAAATATTCAGTTTTCCCATTTAGATTCAATTTTTACCTTTATAAAATTTATGTAAATAATATTGAAAAAATTACTCTCTCTTCACTTTAATATATATAATAATTTTTTATAAATAAGAAAAAAAAGTTATTTTTAGTTATAAATATTTATTTTAATGATTGATGTACTTTTTTATCATGGTAAATTATTTTTCTGTTTTTCTAATTTGAATATTACTTTAAATACTAATGCAATACTGGCACATTATTAATTAACTTACTTGAAAAATAAATAAATGATTTTAAAAATATAAAAAATAATAAAATATTGAAAAAACATTTTATTCCAAGAATTCTAGAGACATATAATACCTAATAGTTATGTTTGAAGGATTATATTTGAATTTAATCCTTATATTCATTGTTATAAAGTAAAATTAAATGAAAATTTGTCAAACATGATATTAATGATATTTTATTAAATAATTTTTTATTAAATTTTTCAACAAATATAAAAATTAGAAACTAAGAAAATAGAGATAATATATGGTCTATAATTTCATCTCTCGCACATTTTTTATCCCATATTTCTTTTATGGTAATTTTTTTCTCTTATAAAGTTTTAAAAAATTTGTCATGACATTTTTCTTAGGCGTAAACATGCAAGTGAACAATGATATAAGGGTGAAAAAATCAGCTAAACAATTACAATATTTATTACATAAGATAATTTAGACTCATGTTTATATTATAATATAATAATATCATTTTTTATAAATTTATGCAAGGAAAACAATTAAAAATAATTTAATCCTTATTGAAGTTTTATGAATACCCCTCCTGTGACTTATAATAGTATACATCTTCTATCTTTTCATTACACAAAATTGAGAAAGTATCCTAAAACATAGTATCCCATATACCATCCTAACATCATTTTCAATATTATATATTTTTATTCCCAATAGACCATCCCTAGTATCCCTAAAATTAATCCAAATAATTTTTTCTTTAAGATATGGTAATTGTCATAACCATGTCCTTTCGTTTTACTTTTTAATTTTTCATCTACAATTATATCAAAAAAAATTGGACTATAAAAACATGAATATATTTAATACTCAAATATGTTATTATTTTTATGGGTAAATATTTACAAATATCCTTCTCCATCGAATGGGAAATAAATGAATCATTTGAGTGTACTCGAGACTACCAAATCATGAACCAATGTAATATTTTTCCAAAACATCCTCACATGAATAGTCTTAATGATGTAAATAATGAATAGCTAATGTTTTAAAGTCATAAATAGGTTTCTAAAATTATAATATCATAATTACATTCATAATTTCCATTGATTTAGAAGATTATGACGTTGCTCATGCATACATGTGTGTGTAGAAACAATAACATTTATAAATAAAATTCCACTTAATATTTAATTAAATTACTTATTATGTTAATTTGATATATAAAACACATGAACTTCAATTGTTTTATTATATATAATTATATTTAAAATATCATTATGAATCTTGACAATTGATAATATAGTTATTGAAAATTGTTAATATGATTATTAAAAATATAGTCTTTTGATAAATCTAATCTTCATAGACAAAGAATGTGATAACCTCAACAAGTAGGATCATACCCTATAATGAAAATTTATTTCAGCCTCTTGGTGAGAATGAATCTCTCTAATTCTCTCTTAAAAAAGGCCAATTTGACATACAACAAAATAAGTACGAGTGAAACTATTTACGGGATAAAATCAAGAAAATTGAGATCATGCCCCAAACCATGTATTTGTAGCCAGCCCATAAAATCCTCACCCTCTATAGATTAATTTTTTTGTTATTTTCATGTATAGTAAAGGCAAATGTATCATTGCCATATTAATAAAAATATCTATATTTTAATTTTTTAAATTGAATAATTCTCAAATTTTCTTCATATTGATTCATTATAAAAAATATTTAAATTTTATACAATTAAACACAGTTGGTAATATTAATTTGTATTATTTTTAAATTATGAAATTTTGTTTTTTGAGTTAGTTTATTTTTTAAATGAATAATATTTTAATACTATTATTAAATAATTTTTATCAAATATATATGATCTAATTGATTTTCTGAAGTAAAATTTATTTTTTTATAAGCATTTTAAGATTGTTATTGTCAACATACCTAGATGTTTTTAATAAATGTTGATACATATTTTGGAATTTATATTAAAAAATATTTAGATATATTTTTTGATAAAAAGAATATTATTTATGGAATCATAATGTTAGTATTTCAAATTGTTAATTTTTTATAATTTTTTCAGACAAACTATTTTTCAGGTAAAAATTAACTACCATGTAAATATATTGTGTGTAATATAAAATCATAATGAACCAAAATTGAAGAAGAAATAAACTAAATTTCATCAATGAAAAAATATATTATAATACTTTAAAATAATGTGATTATATGTTTATTTAATAAATTTTAGAATTCCTTTTTGAATCCTCCAAAACCATTAATATATTTTTGCAATTTTAAAATCATTTCAGAAAGAGTATAACTCACTTACACATCTAAATTGATATTATATTATTAATTTTATGTCATTTTATTATTATATATTTATTCCACTCACATATTCATGAAACCATTGAAAAAATGGTAATGTTTTCATATTTGGGTATTTTATTATAATGTGTCAAAAAAAAGTTTGAGTGATAAGAAATAATTCTCCAATAATTATATACATAGTTCCACCCCGTATCTCAATTCTCTTCACTAAAAATCTATAGGTAACATTGAAACTTTTTCATAAACACTCTATAGTCCTCCAAAGGATCCCTCAATATCTCAAGAAGCTCCACTCATGTATTTGGAGTCACACTCTCAATGTAAGGGATCATCCCATTCCCCTCTTTATTAAAGATTAACTATTATATTATTCCTTCCCATTTCATATAAAAATAATAGGATATAAAATTCCATGTCACTATTAATTCCCATTATAGTTCCAATGTTTGGGAGACCCATTTCTCTTTCATTTGATCATTTTATGAAAATTAATGTGACGTCGTTATGCTATAAAAATTTCCCAGTTATTTTCAATTCCAAACAATTGTTTAGTAAATATCATAACCATTTCATATCAAGGGTGTTCAACATAATAAAATTATACTTATTTTAATTGGGGATATTTTGAATATATTTCACACTAATTTATCTTTTAATAGAATATGAAGATGAATGAATCCATCATTTTTTATCTCTATTCAAACATAATCATGAGAATGAAATGTAATTAATGGGTCAAAACCACAAAATTTCCCTATACCCACAGTTTGAAACCATGGATATAGCCCTTGAAACAGTTGGTATAGAATATATATCTACATTTTTAACTAACTATGTTAAAATGATGTGTTGATATAGCCTCGGCAAATACACATTCTTATAGAAATTGTGGATATAGGACCACCCAACCACTTCACTAACACATAACCATGGTTTTACAAACAATGTGTATTAGTTTGATAAAAAAACAGGGCAGTCGGATAAAATTCATAGACTATGCCATTACTCTTCCAAGTCCTAACCACTTCTCTATTTCAATTTTTGGTATATAAATATGTATTTAATTATATATATATATATATAATCATTGGATATTGTTAGACACCTATGAAAATATGTGTTCTTCAAAAAATGGATTTGGGTCGCATGAATTTTTTTCCCGCCATTATAAAATAAATATATACCCAAGAGTTTGTAAAACCATTGGTATAAGACTTCAAAAAACAACAATATAATAACAGTTTTTCAAAATCCATGTGTATAGGACCAAAAAAGAAAACCATGAACCCACAGTTTAAGAAAAATCATGGGTATATGTCATGAATGAAAACCTATAACCACAGTTCTTCTAAAAATATTAGTATAAGGGGACCTATACCCATAGTTTTTCAGAAACATGCGTATATGATCCCATAATATACCTACATCAATGGATACGGAAGAAACATGGGTATATGTCTGTTTTCCACTAATTGGTGTTCCCATAATTATATAACACTTCAATTCATTGGGTATTGTTTAGTATCATGAGATGTCATGTTGGGAAAAAGAGTGAACCAGATTCATTTATGGTACATTTTCCATTATAATTTGTTGGAATTTATCCTTGAACAGTGTTTCAAATTCAATTACTTATATTGTTTCCACATTTCCCATGTTTCACTTATGTTATCATTCTATATCATTCCTCATTGTTTATGTTTCTAATACAAACTCCTTTGAGGACCTATTTATATGCCTTTTTTATAACTTTTATTACTCTCTCCATGTTAATCCATTTATATTCCATTACAACAATTCAAAGCTCACCAATTTCATATATATTTCCTCATTTTAAACCATATTTTTTATGGTTAATTTAATTTTTTAATCTTGTTAAGAATGTTTTCAATATTGTTGATGTATTTTATTTTTTAAGTTGTTATTTAATGTTTCTAATTCCTAAATAATAAATACTTATCGATAATAATTTTTAAATCAGGGGTAATATTTTATAATAAATACTGAATTAATATTTAATAAAGAGAATGGGTTTTATAGTTTTTATCAAATAAAAAAGTTAAATTTTTCTATTTTTGTTTAGAAAACCCTATCAAATTTCTTAGGGATAATAATATGTAAAAGTAAACATCCCTATATTTTGTTTTGTATAGTGTAAATGAATTATCAGGAAAAAAAATCCCCTTTTAGGTACATCATGTGGGATTTGTTCTGGTATAGATGTACATTGGGGTAAAACATGAAAACACAGCATGAGATAGACATGGTCGAGAACTGGTGTCTGACAACGGGATTTGCTACACACATGGTTGGAATCTCCTAGGTAATATTCTTTTTTAAATTAAAAAGCTAAAATATTTATATAATTTATACTATTATTAAAATTTTATAATCCAACATGGTGTTATCTACTGGGAAATTGTTACATTTTTAGTTTTTAGTGGTATTATCGGCTTAATTGCAAAGATGACCTAATTTTGGAATTTAACAATATAATTTCTTTCTACATTCTGAACATAAATTTATATACATATATTGAAATTATTAATATATCATTTTTAGGGTTCTTTACATATTAGGATTTATTTCAACCTTCCCGATCCAAATCCAATTAACATACAATTTGGGCATCAAAAACTATGCATAGATCTAGATACATTGGAATATTAGTGTTTCTCTATACCTAGGAAAGTCCAATAATGCAAAAAATTTTCTTGTATACAAAAATGTAATTAATTAATAGTATTTGTGATGGATCCCACGAAATAATTTAATTCTTTTATGATAATAATTATAGGGAAATTAAATTTTTGGTGATATGATCAGTCTGTATAGCCAAAATAAATTTCCATATTTCTATAGACATAAATACTCCATACATTAGAAAATGAAGGTGAATTTTTTATTTTTCATAAGATATTAATAATGGAAAAATTTAATGAATATCACTTTCAATGATTCTGACAATTAATGTGGCTAACATAAAGAACACATCACAAGAAATATTTTGCAGCAAAAAACGTCACCCATATCCCTAAAAAAATGTACTACTCCATCATTATGAATGGTTTGAAACATGGGGGTATCCCATAATGTCCATTTATTGTTTATTTGTATTAATATATACTATTTTTAATTATACTCTTAATACATTCCTTTTCTTCATCATAAGTCCTTTATTTAATTTTTATTTTTATGTGTACTCCTACCATGTTCACTTATCAAATCCACAACATATGGGAAAATAACCTAAATAATTTTTGAGGGAGGTAAAGGTTTTTTTTTATTTTTATTAATTGGATTTTATTTATTACCTTTATTCAATTCTATGAGTTTTCAAAATATATGAAGTGATTATGATGGTCGATCTCCCTATTTTCTCTATCCTCTAAATTTTTCTTATCATTTATCATAATCCTTCCCACCACAATTTATGCCATGAATATAGTAGAGAATGGAATGAATATAGATAGTTAGTGAAGAGGTAACCTCTCTGATTTTTATAAGTAGATTTCAATATATGATGTTTTCTTGGTTTTCGGTAAACAAATTTCAAACGATAAGGTAAGGCGTGACATGTCATGATCACCACATAGAATTGAATACTAAAAAATGATATAAACATTAATATGAATCAATATAAACTCATGGGAAAATTTTACCTATTATATTCTATCTGGCATCATTTTTCAATTCATTTTCATCTATATTTTTTTTAATATTAAATTAAATTCATTTTTTAACCTCCAATTTTTAGATAATGTAGTTTTATATTAGAAATATTAATAATAATGACAATATGAAAATATTTTGTGTTTTTTTCTCTTTATTATCAACCTAATGGTGTAAATCAATCATGCAGTCTTAGAAAAATAAGTATTTAATTGAATAGTGTTTCTTCAAAATAGACTATAATAAATTTGGAACTATTTTTGGGGAGAACAATATGTTACACATGAGTTTTTCATTAAAAACCCAATTATTCAAAAAAACTAAAATATGATATTCAATTCATGTAATAATACTTTTAGGTCTATATGGAACTCATTAATGAATTTATATTTTCATTTCCTAGTGATTATTTGTTTTTAGGGGTGAATGTTAATAGAAATAAAGTGCGGAAAACCATTCTAGAGAAGAATATGACGTGGATGAATCCACTCTTAAAAATGAAACTCTCACTAAAAAAATCCACTCTTTAAAATTTTAGATGTAGCAAATTCACCTTAGTATGGAGTGGATGAATTCATCAATGTTGATTCCAGAGAAGAATATGACCCATTCTTCCTTCTTCACCCATTATCCTAACTATATCACATTTAAAACTCGGAGGAGATGATGTACTATATTCATAGTTTCCTCTATAAGCAATTTTTTCTGAAGATCACTCAAATAAAAAATTTATGAATTTATATATGTAAGATACTTCATGCACATTCATATTGTGGTTAAACGACTACAACTATTTGACCGGGGCTAGTAAAAACCACAAACCTACATTTGGGTTCAAACCACAATCAATCCACTTTTTCATTTCTCATTATTTTTTTTATTTTATAATGAATTTCATTATTTTATGATTTCATGTTTTTTTGGAAGTATATAAGGGATAAACTCAATGCATCCACAGAAAAATGTTATGTCGTCTTATTAATCCTTTTATTTATATTTTCTATTATTTTTTAATATTCATCTAGAAAATAATGTAGTGAATCTATGTGTGGGGGAGTGTCAAAAATCATAGTTTATTTTTGTATTATTTTCATTATTTAATTTTTATGAAACGTTGATCGAAAATTAATAATTTTATTAATTTTCACGCATTAATTGATTTTGATAAAATTTAAATGGGTCTAGAAAAAATGGATTTTAAAGAATTATTTATATAAAAACAATTTTCCTTGAAGTGGATATTCAAACATTTTTCTGAGTTTAATCGATTTTTGAAATCTATTCCTTTGAAACACTTACTCAATTATTATTTTTTCTATTCGTGTGTGTTAATCTAAATGAGTTTGACATATTCATTAAAATACTGACACATTCTTGACTGAAACATTAATCTCGTGTGAGAATCAGAACTTTTTATTCTTCTCATTCAAATATATATTTTTCATGGAATGTTTTTGACCTGATTGAAGAAACTAATTGACTAGAATGTTTTTTAATATGGGACCCACCCATACATAAACACTTTATTTAATCTTAAATTCATGAATTCATATATATATTTAAGCCACATTAACATCTGATTATTCCATACCTACATTTACTCATGGTATTTTTGTAATGTATATTTCATGTTTGAGTGTGGTGGAGGGACTATGCTGTGAATTATTTGTGATGTGTATCATTAATGGGATGTATGAGGTGTTTTAAACATTTTAACCAATGAATAATAATATAATATGGAATGATTCATCATTTTATTATGATTTATTTGATTTATCTTGTTCTCCATTATCAGAAATTAATTTAAAAGAAAACTAAAATAAAAATAAAATAAATAATGGGAGATGGAATTTATCATTTTGAATTATTTTATTACTATTTTACATCTAGATAATTAAAGACATGAATATTACGTAATTAATTTTATTCAATTAAAATTTATTCCTCTAATAAAAAATGAAAATAATGTTGTTCCTATTGGAGCTTTACAAAAAAATAATATAATGTTGAACAAGGGTGATATAAAACAACGTAAAATTTTTTTGGATCATGTATCGTGTCATAATAAAGGTATATATTTTGGTTAAAATTTATTAGGGTAATTGATTGATGTTAATCCTATATATTCACTTGATTATTCATGCATTATACATAAGTGCTAACCCACTTCTTCATAGCCATGTACTTTCAAATAATTTACCCACAAACCTGAGCCAAAAAAATTCCCTTGAAAATGTACTCAGGATTGAAATAATTTTGATGTATCAAACATTGGATAACTGATAATTTTTACAATCCTATAGTGATACATTCATTTTCTATGTATGATAATGACTCCAGATTCAATTTCTCTCCATGAAGGGTGACATAAAATTAAATGTAAAGAAGGTTTTAAATAGTAAAAGGATGGATTTAAGAGGATTTTTAAATATAAATTTGAATAATTAATATGATAAGAATATATTTATCATATTATAGACATGATAGAATTTTATTTTTGATATTATCCTTTTTTTTACATTTTTTATTTCTGTGTGAATTCTGATTTCAATATATGATGATTATCTCGGAGTATAATGATTATGTAATAGGTAGCGATAAAGAAACATTTTAATATATATTATATTGTTATTATATTTTATTAATCCCACCCAGGAATTATTTTATGGTAAATTGTATCATTTTTAGGGTTTTTTGTATTTTTTCTATAATTAAAAAACTGTATGATGTTAGAGTTTCAATTTTTTCTTTTATTACTTTATTTCAACAATAAGGTTTTCTAAACTAAATAAAATTGTGAAATTAAATTTTTTATTCATCTATACATATTTTAATTCATTTCATCATTTTGAAGTAATGTTACATACATCAATTGTCGGGCCTAAATTAGATCTCAATCTAGACCACAAAAATTGTGCACAAATCATGTATCTTTAATTGATGAACTTATATATCGAAGTGTTATAGATAATTAATTCATAAAAATATATTTTAATCTAGATAAGAGATTAATTAATAACTTTATAGAAATATTACATGTTATAATCTTCTGATATTATGGTCATAATGGAATGTGAAGTTTATGTTTTGGAATACAAAGAGTCTCCTTCTCCTGAATAAATTTCCCAAGTAAACCTTTCCTAAATCATCAATGTTGTCGCCAATAAAGCTTAAATTTGGTTGTTTAATGAGGGAGGAACAATGTAAAAGAAATTAATGAATATAAAAATCTTTTATTATATAATTATTTGGAATAAAAAACTAAACCATTAATATTAAATATTTTGAATCCAAAAACATCACCCCTTTTTATATAAAGTATTACTTATTTTTCATTCCGAAGGGTTTGTAACATGCAGGTATCCATTGTTGAAAATTTATGTTATATTGGAATTAATTTAAATTCATTAGTATTATTATAATCATAATATAAATTGTCTTTTTCAATAACTCAATTATTAAATTTTTATTTTTATGTGTTTCTTACATCGTGTTCCCTTCTCAACTCCATAAAAAATGGCCCAATAACCTCGGTACTTGTTCATGGGAAGTAGTGATGGTTTGATTGAATTTAATGTTTTTAATTTCTTTTATTGATGTAATTATACGTATTATGGTTGTTTTTAAATTGATTATGGTGATTAGTCACCTCATTTTCTCTACCGTCTGATTTCATCCTCCCTTATATCATTATATTTTCCTTCTAAAAGTGTGTCATTTATATGATGAAGCATGGAATGAATAGTGATGGGAAGAGAATAGGCTACATAGATTAATATATAAATATTATTTCCATGAATTAATAGGTCTTGGTATGAGTTAATGACATTTGTAATGAAAATTTCAGGTGTTATAGGTCTTGATCACCCCACTGAATTGAATATTGGATTTCATCTAGACATTAATATTAATATTTGTAATCTCCCAAAACAATTTTCCTTCTTTATTTATGTATTATGTCATTTTTATTCAATTTCCTGTTATATTTTTAATATTTTTTTGGACATGAATATTTTGACCTTCTGTTTTTCGATAAATTAGTGTTTTATTACTTAGATTAAAAATAGTGACAATAGAAAACTATGTGTTTGAGAAACCTCCTTATAATCAAACATATGGTGTTCCACTATAATGAGGTATATGATAAATAAAAATTTTTTTGAATAATTTTTCTCAAAAAGACATCTATAGTAAATTTGGCACCATTACTGGGGAGGCAAAGAGCCTACGGATTCCCTTTTTCATAAAAAAAACAAAAAAATATTTTAAAAAATTGAAATAAAAAAATCAATGAATATCTTCTTATTTGTAAAATGAGATAGATTTATATATTTATTTTTCAAATTGATGGAATTTTGTTGATTTGTTTTTAAGGGGTGAATTTAGGAATAATCATGGTGAACAAATCCTTAGAATAATAGAGGAGATGATAAATAAATTGAACAACCCTTTGACTTCCTTTTGGAATTCAATGTCCAATGGTAGGAAAAACCAAGAAAGGAAATTTAACCAAAAGTTGTCAAGATTATTCTACCTGAATTTGAAATTGAATAACCCAGGGAATAATTGATTATTTAACTAGATGATCTAATTTTCTCTCCTTTTCCATTTCTTGTTGAAGTGCATAAATATAGCATGTGAGATGGTACAATTGTTTGAGAACAAAATGATTTGGAAGATCTTTTTTTATATTTTGTTGAATGTCCAAAGGTATGTGGTCCACCAATATTTGTTAATGAAGTAATTGTTCATATATATCTCTCATGCACTTGAATTTGAAAAGTACAACTATTCTTCTAAGATATAATTCTCAATTTTCATTCCTGAAGAAATCGATATTCAATCTATATTAAATAAAGTGAATAATTAATTTATTATTTCTATTTATTATATTTCTCTAAAAAAATGAAAATATATCTAAAAATTACCTCCCCAAATTGTGGATGTTGTATATTCACCCACATAGGCCCTATAGGAAGTTATCTATGTTGCTTCATTAGAATAAGATGACCCATTTTCCTCCTTCCCCCGTAAGACAAGACACACAACATTGAAAATGAGGTAGAGAAGATATACTCTATCCATGGGTTCTTACATGAACATTTGTTGTTGAATAGAATTATATTAAAGAATCTATAGTGGTTTCTATGTAATAAAAACCATCAACATTCAAATTGGGGTTAAACAACATCAATTTTTCACTATGGGAATGAAACACTAGAACCAAATTAAGGGATCATATGATGTTATAATATCTATTCACATTTTATTTATTGGAATTTAATTTTTTAGATTTTTTATTTAATTATTTCTAGGATTTGTATATGTAGATAAGATTTTAAATCAGTTTTTCCATTAGAAAATAATATCTGATTTTTCATTCCATCTCATTAGAATTTCAACCATTTTTTTGTGTGCTCAAACGAATGTTGGTGAATCTATGTGTAATATACTGTCAACATACTTAGTTTATTTTTTATATGATGTCAGTTTTGTTTTCCATTTTTTAGGGAAATTATGTTCAAATTAATATTCTTATCATTTTCTACAGGATAATTTATTTTTATAAAATTGAAACTATTTTTTGAAAAAAAAAACATTCTTTATGTTATTGTTGATGTAAAAACAATTCCTTGAAATTGATTTTCAATCTCTTTTTTTTATATCAACAAATTTTTAAATTAATTCCCCTGAAAAACCAAATGAAATTAATTTTATTCTCTTAAAATTTATTCAGAACCATTTTTATATATTTTTTCCAATTCCCACATATTATTGAGATAGGGATTCATTCTGTGTGAGAATTATAACCTATCATTTTTCTTTTTAAATTCATTATATTTCATGTAATGTTTATGGCATGATTTATAAACATCATTGTTTAGAAAAATTATTAATTTATGAATCATCCTTTCATATATCCTTCATTTTACCTTAAATTCTAGGTATTAACATATATTTTAAATCCAAATTACATGTTGATATATCTTTACATACACACAATCTTGATATTTTTCATTGGTATTTCATGTTTGAGTTTCAGGTAAGGGAATTTTGTATGTGTTATTTGCGATTTGTTTCATTGATGTGTTTTGTGATGTGTGTGTCCTCATTTTGGGAAGGGGAAAAAGAAATTAATTTTCATTATTCATCATTTTATAATGATTTATTGGTTTTATCTGGTTCTCATTTAATTAAATTGAAAAAAATACCAGAAAAAAAATTAAAACTATAAAATGGAGGGGAGTGTGAATTGTTCATTGTTCATTATTTTATGACTCATGTCTCTCTAAAATATTAATTCCAAATAGAGTCATAAATTAATTGTATTGAATTTAATGGTTATTCTCCCTGAAAAAATATAAAAAAAGTATAATAATGATTATCCCATTATAATGATATTAAAATATTAAAAAAATTGTGAACATGGATGATATCATTCAGTATTATCATTTCATATCTCCTGGAACATGCCACAAAAATAAGGTGGTGTTGCGTTTCTCATTTTTTATGGGATTTGAGTGAGGTTCATACCATCTTTTGACTTGATTATTAATGATTTTTAATTAAGAGTCTACCCTCCTGTTTCTTGCCTTCAATTTTTTAATTATTAATTACATATATTTTAGATAATAAAAATTCATGACTGAATTAATTTTAAGGTTACATGTTTTGGGTAATGAAAATTGTTACAATTTTACGGTGATACATTCATTTTCCATGTATGATCATGACTCCTGATTCAATTTCTCTTGATTGTAATGTTATATTATTTTCTATCTAAGGTAGGTTGTGATTAGAAAACATGATTTATTTGTGAGGTTAATAAATTTATATGTAAGGAATAAAAAGTATATGGATTTTGTTTCTTTTAAAATACATAATGAATTAAAATATTGGAAAATATTTATGATGTTTTCTCATATTTTATTTTTCTGTGATTTTCTATTTGTGTATATGATGTTTTTATAGAGTAGTAATTCTTAATTTTATAGAGTGATTATCTTGAAATTTAAATACATTTTATATTTTAATTCAATATTCATAATCCCACCGTAATAAAATTTAATTGTAAATTGTCACATTTTTTGGATTTTTTGTAATATTAAGCATAATTGTGAAAATTAAATAATTTAGGAATGTAACTATTTTTATTTATTCCATTAGTTCATCTATAACATTTTTATACAAAAAATATTATAAAATTCAGTTTTTATAGGGTACTATAAATATTTGTATTCATTTCATCCTTCTAGTCACAAAAATCAATACATTATTCGGATGCCCAAAACCAGCTAACAATCTGGGCCATAAAAACTAAGCACAGATCAGAATAATTTTAAATTGAAGTTAATAACACTAAGTGGGATATACTTATAAATTTAAAATTATAAAATTATCTAGATAGTGAATTCATGAAAACATTTATTAATAATTCCATGTGAGAATATTCTTCTATCAAGGCCATAATTTCATATGAATTTTACATTTGGAAATACAAATTTTCTATTTAGGAAGATTAAATATTATACGTAACAAATATATAACTACTCCACCTTGTGTCAAATAAAGATGAAATTTTGAGGGTATACAATGGTTATAAAATGGAACTACATTCATTAAATTCAAATTGCATTATTTATCCATTTATTATGTCCAACACATTAAATCTTTTATTGAAATTATTTTGGTCCCAAAATCATCACCCCTATGTTTATAAAAATTTTCTTCATCTTTATTAAAATGGGATGGAAACATGGCGGTATAATTTAGTGTAAATTTATAGTGTATTTTTATTACATTACATTTTGTAGTATTAGTATACTATTACTATATTATTGTTTTCCTTCATAAGTCCTTCATTTTTTTGTGTTTCTCCCACTGTGTTGTCATATAAACTCCATCAAATTAGACATCTAGTTTCAACTATTGACTGTGGGAGGCAATGGTGGTTTGATTGAGAATTATTTACATTAATTTATTCAAATTATTTAATTCTATGAATTTTAGTGAAGGTTAAAATGACAGTATTGAGTGGTTTCCATGTTTTATCTATCATCTAAATTCTTCTTCTTGTTTTTCATTATCATTCCCTTCACTATTTCTATCTTTCTATTCGTGGAATATGGAATGAGTAGTGATGGTCAATAAAGAGGAATCCAATTTGGTGTTGAACACAAGATTTCCTTATATGTAGAGGTCGCGATGTGAGGTAATCACATTTTAATTGATAAGGTGAGTTTTGGAAATCCTTGATAACATCATCGAATTGAATATTTAATACTCTACAAAACAATGATAAAAATCACCAAAACCTCACAAGAACATTATCCTTATTTATTTCTATCTACCTTAACTCTTTATTGAATTTTAATTTCTATTCATATTATATTTTTTTATACATATTTCAACCCCCCCTTTAGATAATATTGTTTCATATCATTTAGATTTTCAATAGTGAAACATTCAAAATAGTGCATGTGAGAGTTATAATTTTGATCGACCCTAGGGTGTGACACTATAGTATAGTCTATGGTAAATAAGAATTTAATTGAATATTATTCTATGAAAAACATATTTTATCAATTTGGCTCTATTTCTTGGGTGTAAATGAAATAATGAATGACATTTCATTAATAAAAATAAAAAACTAAACAAACATATTCATTGCATATCATCCTTTTTTAGGTTATGATATATTTCAGTATATTTTTTTAATATTCCAGGCCTTCTTATGAGTTGTGTAGTTTGGGTGAATTTTTTCTGAAATAATGTGATAAAAACCATATATGAATATAGGAGTTGAGAAATAAATTACACAACATTTCTTCCTTCATTCAAGAATCCAATATCAAATTGTTTGAAGAAAAATAAAAAAAGTAAATTTTTCCAAAAGATACCAAACTCTATCAACCTAAATTTTAAGCAGTATTACAAAAGGAAGAAT
Source organism: Viscum album (assembly GCA_963277665.1). Classification (NCBI taxonomy): domain Eukaryota; kingdom Viridiplantae; phylum Streptophyta; class Magnoliopsida; order Santalales; family Viscaceae; genus Viscum; species Viscum album. Next base: position 1,072,469,666 of record OY728140.1, on the reverse strand, counting down.
TTATTATAAAACCTGATTATCTAATTATTTCACTTTATTCTTTTTCTTGAAGAGGTTAAGGATGATGATATGAGAGGTCATACAATTGTGTGATATCAACATGATTTGGACAAAATAGCTTATATTTTTATAAAGATAAGATGTTATGTGATCCATCCATATTTTTCAAATAATAAACAGATTCTATATACCAATCCATTTATTTGGAAAAATATTAAGATTACTCCCCCTTCTAATAATGTATTACCAGTGGTCTTACCTGAAGAAATCAACATGTAATCTTTTAAAAATGAATGAGAAGATAATTTATTGATTGTAATTTTGCTAATTCTATTAAAAATTAAAAATTCAATAAAATACCACTTCAAAATATTATGGATACAGTTTATCCACCCATTAATTCCCTAAATGAAGTCATAAAATTTGTGTTGGAAGAAGAATAAGCTGCCTTTTCCCCCCTTCCCACATCATCCTAGCTATACCAAATTTCAATGTGGAAGGATCTATTGTACTCAATCTATGGGTTCCACAATGACTAGTGTGAGAAAAGGAGAATTGTGTAATGATGGTTCTAGATGTTTCTGAAATGAAATCCCATCAATCTTCATATTGGGGATGACAACTAAAATAACATGACTCGGTGAAGTAGAAACATAGAACCCAATTTTAGTGTTCAAAAAATATTCTATCCTCTGTTCCCATTATGTTTTTTTATTAATTTTTCTTACTCTTTGATTAATTTTATGATTTCTAGGTTTAGTGGATGTAGTAAGGAGATTAAATCAAATACTACACTATAAAATTTATGTGGTACATTTATTTCCCTTTACTTTCTCTACCCTTATTTTATTATGTTGAAAAAATGAAGTATAATGAATGAATGTGTTGGGAGTATCAACCTACTAATTTTCCTTTTTGTGTATTTTTATTTTTACATTTTATTGGAAAATTGATCTGAAATAAATATTTGTATCATATTTCTCACAAATAATTATTTTAATAAAATTGAACAGATTTTCAAAAAATTTTATTTTAAATGATTATTGATTTGAAAATATTTATCCATGAATTACATTTTCAATCATTTTTTGTGTTCACAAAAATTATAAAATCTATGCCCATGACAACCTAAATCAAATAATTTGTATAGTATTATGAGTTATTCTGAACCATTATGACATATTATTCTAAATAACCACTCTTTATTAAGAGAAACAAGGATATTGTGTGAGAACCTGAACTTGTGATTTTCTCTTTCAAAATAATGGACTTCATTGTTTTGTTTTTCCATGATTGAAGCTCTTCTTTATCTAGAAAAAAATTTATCCTAATACCAAACCATACATATATTCACAATTATCCCTTATATTTCATGAATTTATTTCTAGGTTTAATTCATATTACAAGCATAGTTTCCCTTAACTGCATGAACTCATGGTAATTTGGAATGGATATTTCTTGTTTGAGTATGGTTGAATAGACTTTCCAATATGTTATTTGGTATGTTATTAATTGATGGGAGGGGTGATGTGTGTTTCAAAATCTTGTGTAGTGAAATAAGAAATAATTGGGCATGGTTCATCATCTCATTATTATTTATTTGTTTCATTTGGTTCTCCTTTACCTAAAATGTTAAATAGAAAAAAAATAAAAAGAACAAAATGGATGAGGTATTGAATTTCATAGTGAAGTTTTTTTATGATTCATTTACCACAAAAAAATAAATGGCATGAATTATCATTCTTGAATTGTATTCAATTCGAAAAAATCCTCTAGGAAAAAAATTAAAACAAAATGTAAATAATGTTGTTCCTTTTCTGCAGATTTACATAAAAACAAAAACATAAAGAAACAAAGTGGATAACCTAGAAGATAACAAAAATTTTATTCATTTCATGGATCATTTATATTTTCCCAAAAAAGATATCGTTGTTTGGTTCCAAATTTTGAAGGTAAATTGATTGGGGATAATACTGTTTTTTCAAATAATTATTAATACATTATAGTTAAGAGTTTATCCACCACTTTATAGACATAAATATTTAAATAATTTTCCCCTAACCCTAATAAAAATAATTTAACATGAAAAAGTACACATTATTTAATTAATTTTAATGTGTCAAAATATGTATAAATTATAATGGTTAGAAGCTGATGGTGATATATACATTTTCCATGTATGAAAATAACTCTAGATACAATTTATTTTCTGTGAAATGTGACATAAAATTCAATGCCAGGTTTGTTCTGAAAGGGACACAGATTTATATTTTAGTTTGAACTAATTTATATTTGAGGAATAAAAATTAGAGGGATTTTTTTCATTAAGCTATATAATTTTGTTTTATTTTGGACAATAATATTAATTTTTTCTCATTTTTTATTGTGGTGTGAATTTAGTTTTGAATATATAATGATTGTTCGATAGAAAAACTATTTTGTGTGGATTGGTGATGTAGAAAATGTTTTAAAATTTTATACATTAATTGAATTTTTTATAATAAAATAATTGTATTTCATAATGTGAAATGGTCACAAATTTTAGGTTTTTATAGTATTTTATAGCTAATTAAAAAAGGCATAATATTTTAATTTATTTTTCTATTTTGGAAATAAATTTTTCTACACTTAGTGAAATTGTGAAATTAATTTTTCAGTATTTCGTACATATTGGTATTTATTTTATCTAGTTAAAAAAATCTCAATCTATTATTTGCGGGACCAAAATCAACTCACAATTAGGGTCTCAAAAGCTATGCACATGCATAGGATCTTTTAATGATGACATTATATCAAAAATTGGGCAAGTATAATATATCTAAAATTTCACATGGAGCAAGAGAGGTTATTTCTGTACAAATTTTATGAAGGTTTAAATGCGATATTCTATAGTTTTTAAGGTAATAATGTCATTAAAAATTGAAGATTTAAAATATGTAGAGTCTTTCTATACCAATTATATGTATGATGTAAAATAGACATAACTCCTCCATCCAGTGGAAAATTAACCTTGAATTTTTATGATTCTTGAGGGTTGAACAATTGAACAACTTTCCTAAATATCACATTCCATAATTCCAATGTATAACAGGGATAACATGAAGCATGTTTCAGTGGAAATAATTTTGAGCCATGAACTTCACCCCTCCCCTTATAAAAATTTACTTCTTCTTCTTTCCAAAGGGTTAAAAACATGGGGGTAGAATTTTTTCCATATATTATATATTTTTATAAATTTACATTCAGTAGTATTAGTATCAACTTCATATATTAGTGTAATTATTCAAGCCTCTTTTCACTTAATCTCTATTTTTCTGTTTTTCTACAAACATGTTCCCTTTTAATATCAAAAAATGGTAAGATAACCCCAATAATCTATCAAGGGACAAAATGGTTGATTTATTGAGTATCATGTGATTTAAATTATTCTATTTATTTAATTATAATCGTTTATTCTATGTTTGGAATGTTTATAGTGAACATTCAACCAATTATCTCTATCATATGAATACTTATACTAATTTATCATTATCCTCCCCTCCACTATTTGTTTCATGCATATAGTAGAGCATGGAATGAGTATTGATGGATACTGATTATTTATCCTAGATTATGTTCAGAACGAATTTATATCATTGAAAATATATTATTATATGTTAATAAAATTTCAACTGATAATGTTAGGTGTGACAAATCATGGAAACCTCATTCAATTGAATTTTTCAAAGTCTTCTAATCACTGATATATATCATCATAACCTCCCAATAAAATTTTACTTTGTTATTTATATCTAACATAATTTTTTATTGAATTTGAATTTATATTTTTATGAAGTTTTGTTATAGGAATATTTAAAAGGCCCCTTTTTATATAATTTTGGTTTATATTAGTTATATTTATAATATTGACCTTTAAAAATAGTGAGTGTGAGTGGACTCCTAGTGATCTACCCTACGGTGTGCCAAATTTTTTTATTCTTAGGTAAATAACATTTAAATTGAATACAATTTTACAAAAACCACTATCATGAATTTAGAAACATTTCTTATAGAGGGTAATAGTATATGAACAATTCTTTTCATTAAGATAAGAATAAAAATTAAATTTTGTTAAAATAAATAATTTCATGTCTTTTTTAGGTCTCAATGGATTTCATAATGATATTTTAAATTCTTTTCATAGTGATTGTATTGTAGGGGTATTTTTTTTTTGAAAAAAGGTGAGTAATACCATAGGAGAATGGAAGAGTTGAGAAATAAATTGTCCAAACATTCAGCATTCATTCAAGAATACAATTTCCAACGGTCGAAATAATAACAAAAATAATAACAGAATCAACAAAAACAAAAAAATGAAATTGAAAAGGAAGAGATAAATCTTTTACACACAAGATTATCTATTAAATAACACAACGAAGATTTGATTTTTCATGTTGAAGATCCAGTCATCTTCTAATGGAAATTTCATAAAGAGGCTCTTGAAGATGACATCGAAGAAGAAACAATTGCGGTACATCAATACTATTTTGATGAATATTGGATAGATTTTGTTTAAGACAAAAATTAATGTTATATAATCATATTTTTAATGAATATCAAACTCTTATAATCCTCGATCTTGAATTTGAATTTGATAATGATGATTTCCCTACTGAGACAGAATTCCTTGGGGTCTTGCATTACAAAATCAACATTCTGTCAGATTTTAATGAAGTGGTGATTACATTATTGATTCTAATGGTTTAATTTTCTACAATGTTACATGATCAATGAAATTATGCTACAAAAATATATAGATGTAGTACATTAACCAATGAAGGACCAGGATTATTTCATCAATGTTGTGTTAGATGAATAAGAGGACCCATTCATCCTTATTTCCCCACACTCCATGCTATACCACAATTCCAGGGGAGATAATGTACTATATCTATGGGTTTACCCATGAATAGTTTCGTTTTAAGAGCACTTGAAGAGAGAAATTTTGGTGGGTTATGAGCAATGATGCACGTACACCATTGTGTTAGTGTTAAACAAATATAACTGTCAAATAAGGGGTTGTAAAAACCTAGAACCCAAATGGGGGATCAAACCATGTTCTATCATCTTTTCAAATTCATTTATTTTTTACTCATTTTTTGTTTTCCTTACATTATTAAATTTTTTATAGGTTTAGGGGAATTAAATAGGATCTTAAATCTATGAATCCACTAGAAAATAATGTTAGGTTGAATCTTTCATTCTCTTTAGTTTTTGGACCCTTATATTGTTTTTTGAGCTGAATTTAAGAATCTTGAAACTATACATAGGAGTGTGTAAACCTAATTATTATCCATTTTGTTCAATGTTTTTTCATTTGTTCAGAAAAATTGCGAAAACATGAATATTCTTACAATTTTTTACACTTATATTTATTTGGAAAAAATAATAATGTTTTATTAATAAAAATTATTTTAAGGATTGTAAATGTGAAAAAATATCCTTGAATTGGTTTTTTAGTCATTTATTAATATTAACATATTTTTGAAATTCATGCCATGAAACACTAAATATAATAATTTTTTCACTATTGTATGTTTTTCTGGACCATTTTGACATATACTATATAATACAGACACATTATTGAGTGAAACAATAATTTTGTGTTATAATGAGAACATGTGATTTTTCTCATTTTCACGGTGTGAATATCATTGTATTTTAATGACCTGTTGGATATTATTTTTTTAACCTCAGTCGCACCCCTACATTTTTCATTTATTACCCCTTATATTCCATGAATTTTCTTATTTGATTGTTCCATAATTGAAGTCTATTTTTTTCCATACATATATACCCTCTGGATATTTTTTCATAGATATTTCATGTTTGGGTGTGGGGTAAGGTACTTTAATGTGTGTTATTTTGGATGTGTTTTATTAGTTAGTGGTTTGAGGTGTGTGTAAAAATTTTAGAACGTGGATAAATAAGTAGTTTTTCATAAGTCATATTTCACTATTCTTTATTTCTTTCACGTGGTTTTAATTCAAAAAGATAAAAAAATAGGTATATATTGAAAAAATTTAGTTTAGTAGGACATTATCATTATTCATTATTTTTCTACTCATGTCTCTATTAGAAATCATGGGAACTAATTTTCATTGATTAATTATATTAAACTATAAGATAATCCTATATGAGGAAAATACAATATTGAAAATAAATTTATTTTTTAGAGAATTAGAAAAAAAGAACATATATGATATCATTTATTTAAATAAAAAATGGATCATGTATCATGTCACAAAATGGTGTGGTTTTGTATATTATATTTTTTAGGTGAACTTAGTGAGGTCAATTATTTCTTTTTCATGATTATTCATGCATTGTACTTAATATTCGAACATCCTATTTCAAGCCTTAAAGTTTTTTTATCATATTCACACAAACCAAAAGCCCAAGAATTTTACATAAAAAGTTTTACATGATTGAGTTAATTTTCATTATTCAATCATTGGATAAATTATATTTTTACAAACCTATGTTGATATATTCATTATCAACATATGAGCATAACTCAATATTCAATTTCTCTTGATTGAAATGTAACATAACATTCAATGTGATATAGTGTGTGATTGGAAATTGATGTATTTTTTAGGATGAAATAGTTCAAATGTGGGGGAAAAATATAATAGGGAATTTTTTTTTCATATAAGAGGCAGGATGGAATTTAATTTTGTATAATAACATTGATGTTTTCTCATTTTTTAATATTGTGTGATTTTTTATTTGAATATATAATGATTATCAGATAGTGAAATGGTTTAGTGTATGGGGGGTGATGAATATGAAATAATAATAAATTTTATAGATTAATTTAATGTTTATAATCCCATCATAGTGTTGTTATGGGGATTTTGTAAAAATTTTCGGTTTTTGTACTATTTTATGGTTAATTGAAAAATGACATAAATTTGGAATTTATTTGTTTTAATTTATTTCTGTATTTTGGAAATAGAATTTCCTAAATTGAGTGAAATAATGAAATTCATTTTTTAGGAGTCCAAAAATAAGGGTATTCCTTTCATCCTTATATACTAAAATACACATCCATCATTTGGAGGCCCAAATCAGCTTATAAGATGGGCCTTGAAAACTATACATAGATCTAGACTCTTTTATAGATAACAATATACATCTAAGTGGTATTGTCCAATTAATATAATATTATACATTGATAAGGTTAGTAATTAGTTAAAAACATTCTTTAAGAAGGAATGACTATAATCGATTGATTTTAATGTCATAATGGCCTGGGAATTAGATGTTTGTGAATAAGAAGAGACGGGTTGGAAAGATTAAATAGATGGAGTAAAACATCCATGAATCATCCATCAGTTGGCCAAAAATATTAATGTTTTAGGGATCTATGAGAAAAAAATGTAACAACGATCACATTCAATAATTGAAATGTGTAATTGGAATAACATGTAGAAATTGTAGGATGATATATTTTGTAGCCAAACACATCACCCCTATCCCTCAAAAAAATGAATTAGATCATTATAATGGGTTTCCAAATTAGGGGAGAAGCCATTATTTGAAATTTATAGTATATTTATAGTAAATATAATTATATATTTTTATTATACTCTTAATATATTAAGGTTATTATCTTATCTCCTTTCATTCAATTTTATTTTGATCTATTTCTCTTATCGTGTTCCCCTATTAAATCTATAAAAATTGGAGATCTAACTTATTTGATTGTTTTATGAGGGGAATGGTGGTTTTATTGAGTTTCATTCATTTTGATTTCTATTCTATATTCAATTATATGATCATCAGTGATAGTTAAAATCATTTGAGTGAGTGGAAACCGTGTTTCCTCTATCATCTTAATTCTTGTTCTCATCACTCATTATACATCCCTTTAATATGATTATCCTGAATATAGTGGACCAGGGAATGGACATAAATGCTAAGGGAACTAGCTTCATAGTTTATTCTTGGAATCTGATTTAACTATATGAAGAAGTATAGAAATGGGGTAATCTCATTTAAAATGTGAAGGAGATGTGTGGTAGGTCTTGATCACCCCATTGAATATAATATTGAAAACTTCTCTAAATAATGATATTAACAACTGTAACATCTTGAAAAAATTTTAATTCATTAATTATTGGAATCCACTTTTAGTATTTCATTTTAACTTATAATATTATTATTTTATGTTACATGCATATTTCAACCCCCCTTTAGATAAATAATCTCAATATTTGTTATATTTACAAAAGGTACCATAGAAAAATAGTGTTTGTGAGTTACCTCATTGTGATAAACCCTTAGGTGATCCACTATGGGGAAGTATTAGGTAAATAATAATTAAATTTAATAGTGGTTCGGTAAAAACCTCTATCATAAATAAATTAATAATCTCCTTATGAACCATTATTATGGGTAAAAAACTACCAATAAGAATATATGTCATGAATTAGATCACGAATAACATAGAATGAAGCATGGAAATTATTATTTAATGGAAACATATGTAATTTATAATTATAGTCTTCAATGTCATTTGATTTATATTCATGAATTTAATACATTAAAAATTAATATCCATATTTTATGCTTTATTATAGCCAATGAATGGGAATATGAAGAATAAAGTATTCAATCAATCAATAGGTTAGGTGATGAATTCCCCTTTGAGATTCCAAACCTGATTGGAGTGAGAATTAGGAACCTTATAAAGATACTCTATCATATTCCTTAAGTCATGAATAGAATCCAGGTATGTGAAGAGGAATTAAAACCACCAAATAAAGAAAATGATGCAATTGAGAACTTTATTCAACAATGACCTCAGAATATCAAAGGATCGTATGATATCTTCATAAAGGAAAAATAGATCAAATTTGTTAAAAATATCTCCCCCATCAATCATTTTTCTGAAAAATAAAAGGTTCTAATGGATTTTTATCTCAATGAGGGGAATAATGATAAGTGGCAGGAATTAATCAATAATACGAATCTTGTAGAATAGATCTATGAGATTGGGTGGAAAGAATTCCTAAAAATTATTTTCGATAATTGTTTTCCTCACACTCTCAATTAAAAAATGGAAATTTATTTTGATTCCAACAAGAAATTATATTAAGAATATATTAGGGAAAACAATGAAAATATCCCAATACTATAATGATATGCTTCTGGATTTTTGATTACCCCTAACTGTAAGGTTGACTACTTCATTGGGCGGATAAAACCATGTCTACAAAAAGCTCTAGTGATCTGAAACATTGATTGCTATGAAGAAATTTTCTACTTATCCCTCATCATTTATATAGAGATTAGTTTATCTCAAGGGTATCCTGTGGATAATAATAGAAAGGAAGAGTTTGATTATAGTGGTGTTATGGATAAATATAATGGTGCCATGAAATCTCAACATCCCACGTGTGAAATTATCATAAAGAAGAACCTTAGAAATTTCCAAAGGTGGACGAGGATATTAAATAGGAATCTGAAGTAATGTAACCAATATAGTGATTTTTAACAGATAAAATCACAAATATGATGGATGGATGGAATTATTTATCCAAACCTCGATCAATTGTCCAGTTATTCTACTACAAGGAACTGGGGCACATTTCAAAAAATTTCACTAAGCCACGAGATTTCAGTTAAACCAACAACCTCTATGGTATAAAGGGATATATTTCCCTTCACACAAACTCAAGTGTATCCCAAATGTTATGTGGTGATAGGTATTCTACCTATTGATTTAAAAATTTTGAAAATAATTTTTGGTTATGGATCAAGTCATTCCAACTTATAATAAAAGTCAAGTATCACAATTCAATCACCTCCAAAAGGAATGGAACTTGAGTCTTTGATGAATTTTTATAATCTTGAAATTACTAAATCCCTATTATATAACTCTTCCCTGATCAAAATTTGTGGTTTTCACTTCCTAGTGGACTATTTCTTAATCCCTTTTGTGTAAATTAATTAAATTCATGGTTTCAGTGGAATTTGCCTATATAGATCAAACACAAAATTCAATGAGAACGAAATAAATATATGCATCATGAATTGTTCTCCAATTATATATATGTTCATAGAGGTGGATGAATCTTATTTAAATCCTAAATCATATTAATGGGTACTATTTCACTATGATCAAGCATACCTAGATGAAATTATTTTTTATAAGAAGTAATCATCCTTCATGACATGCCCATTTTCATGGAATACACAGTTGTGTTTCTTGTGGATTTTCATAATCATCCTCCGAGCTAAGAATATTTATTTACCATTTATTTGATACTTGGGGAAATTCCATTATCTAATACTATATATATAATGGTTGTTCTGTAACATCATGGTCCAAAAAAACAACTACAAGATAATTAGTATAAAGGGTTCGCACACCCAAATTGTTCACTGTGGGGTTTAACATTCCTCTCTCTGAATAATATGGATGGGTCAATAAGTCATTTCATTAATTGTCTAGGGCTAAAAAAGATAATGATAAATAAGTTGTATCCTATAACACATATTGATTAATTATTCGATCAACTACAGGGATCACAATATTCTCTGTGTTGGATCTACGGTCATGGATGTTACCATTTTAGGGTGATGAAAGAGGATATCCTCATTACAAAATTTTGTATATGGAATGGGAACTACAGGTTCATAATAATACGATTTGAACTTAATAACACTCTATCAGTCTTTATGAAAATGATTAATAGAGTCTTTATGAATTACCAAGGAATGTTTTTGGTAATCTTTATATATGGTATTGTCATCTACTCTAAAGTAATGTTGGAGCATGAGGATAATATGAGAATTGTTATAAAGGCATTTTAATAGTAGAATAATTTTCCCATGTATAGAATATGTTAGTTCTGGTTGATGGAATTCTCTTTCTTCAGGTATATCATCACATTTAACGGGGTATTTGTGGATCCTTCAATGAAGTAAGAAATTGAAGGATAATTGAGGGAAAAATATTTGATATATATCCATAGATTACTTATATTAGCTAGTAATTATCATATATTTATGATATATTTCCCATGATGGTCACAACCTATAACCATGCTAGCATGGAAGGGATTGATGTTATCATAAGATTATGAATGTGAGGTGATCATCATTGATATGAAAAGGAGTATCATCATTGCACTTTTACTCACACTACCCATAACAAAAAACATATCTTGGCATTCATCAATGGTTTGGATAAGGGATTGAGATATTTATTAATGAAAAATGAAAAATTGATGACATATTCTTCAATGAAGTTGAACATTCACAAATAGAACTACCCAATGCATGATCTGTATTTATATGCAGTGATCTTTTCATAGAAAATCATTCATCATTATCTCATTGGGGATAATTGCGAGATATATATGAATTAAAAACCATAAATTATATATTCCTAAAGAAGGTGATCAATATTCTTCTATGATGATGGTTAGAGATGATCACGGATTATAACTACACAATCCACCACCATTTAGGTAAGCTAATTAAAGTTGAAGACACTCTATGTTGAAGGGATCTTTAAATTAAATCATTTTTGAGATTTCATAAGAACCTATTCTACATAGAAATGAATAGGATGGACATTGGAATAATAAATGACAAAACGTCATCAATACATTCATAGATGATTTCTCAAAAATCTTTTTTGGTAATGATTAAGGATCCCCTATGAGGTGATGTTGAAATTAAAGAAAAGGTAGAAGATATTAAACAAAAATATTAAAAATGTTTAGAATTGATCAAGAAGGTATCATAAGATTTGGTTCATGACTATTTGTCTTATCTAATCAAGAGACATAGAGAATGATTCTAAATGATGAACATAGATTACCAATTTCAATTAAATTATAGAGTTTAAAAATGTATCGATATCTCATAGAGATCTATTGGTGGGAAAATATGAAGAAGTATATCCCTAAATGGAAATTAATAAGCTTGGTATGTCTGTATTTGAAAGATAAAAGGAAAAATTATGATTGGATAATGAAAATATTACTCATACAAACATGGATATATGAAAATATCACCATGGTCATTGTCATCAAACTTCTGAATTAATATAAAGTTAATAATTTTATATGGGATATTTTGGATCATATTCTAATAACCGATCAATTTATCATAATTCTAGGGGACTTCTCACTCAACCAAAATGCATGGATATACATAAATGATTTAGTGAAGCTACCATGAGTACCACTATAATGTATATATTCTATTTATTTGAGATGTACCTCCATGTTTTAGAAATGTATCCAACATGATATAAACACAGAGTGAAACATTAGTATGACCTATCACCATCAAAATGATGGCGAATCTATGTAAAAAATTCAGCTAATGGAAGAAATTTTGATAGCATGTTCTATGTACATTAAAGGATGAAAATAATATTATCTTCCTCTTGTCTATTTCATATTTAAAAATGGTTTCTAGTCGATCATCCAAACTATGCAATATTAATCCCCTTATGGGAAATGTTGCAGAGCACTAGATCGTTGGGATGAAGTTAGTGAACATAATCTCCAAGGACCATAAATAGTTCAATAAATGGTATAATATGTGAAAATAATTTAGTAAAACCACAATATATACCATAGTTCATAGAAGATCTAGGAGGATAATAATCAAGGAGGCTTATATTTTGAATTTGGAGACATTGTATTCCACTGCATATCAACATGGAATAAGGCAATGAAACTTTGGAAGAAGGTAATGAATATTCCAAGATACATCAATCCCCATTATAATTGATAGGGAACTATTATTCATAGAATTTAATAGGATAGGCATGGGAATCATAAATGTTGAAACCTCATCAATTCGTTCATAGCTTATTTCGAAACCGTCACTTGTGGAAAAGAAGATGGATCCTCAAAGAGGTGATGATGAATTTCAAAAAAGGTAGAATATATTAGAAAATAAAAATTCTCAATGTTTTGAATTTATTAGGAAGGTTTCATAATATTTGGGTCATGAATATTCATATCATACAATCAAGAGGTGGAGAGAGAAATTCTAAATGATGCACATAGATAATGATTTTCAATTAACATAGAGGGAATAAAGATGTTTTGATATCTCCATGAAAACTTTTGTTTGGAAAATATGAATAAGGATATGCCTGAATAGACATTAATAAGCCTGGTTTATCAACATGTGAAGGAAAAAAGGAAAAATTATTATTGGATAATGAAACATTTCCCATACCAACATGGATATGGGAAAAAACACCGTGGAATTTTTCATCAAAATTCTAAAAACATCCTACAAAAATATTTCTGTATAATTTATTTTGGATCATCTTCCAATGACCAATAACATTATTATAATTCTAAAGGACTTCTCACTCAACCAACATGCATGTGTATACATCAATAAAGTGGTGAGTCTACCTTGAGTACAACTATAATGTATATATTATCTTAATCTAAGACGTACCACTATGTTCTAGAAAAGTATCTGATAAGCTCTAAACATTGAGTGAAAGATTAGTATGACCTATCCACATAAAACTGATGGACAATATGAGGAGAATTTAAAAATAATAAAAGAAATTTTGGGATCATGCCCATTGTACATTAAAGGAGGATGAATAAAATATCTACCTTTGGTCTATTTCAAATACTGAAATAGTTTTCACTCGATCATCCAAAGGGATCTATATGAAATCCATTATGGTAAATGTTACAGAATAGTTGATTTTTTTAATGAAGTAAGTGAACATAAGATCCATGGACATGAAATGTTTTAATAAATGGATGATGAGGGAAAATCATTTATTAGAACATCAAGATATCACAATGTCCATAGAAGAACTATGAGTATAATTTTCAATGAATACTATAGTTTGAATTTGGAGACATGGTATTCCACTGCATATCAACATGGAATAAGGCCATTACATTTGGGAATAATGTAATGATTATTCCAAGATACAAAAATACCCTTGAAATCCATGATCACACTTGAGTGGAGGCCTGTCGACTATAACTAACACCTAACCTATCTCAACTACATGATGTATTACATGTATCCCTTGGAAGCATGTACATACCATAACACTCACTTTTACTCAATATAGAGGTGTTTTTGATGGATAAAAATTCAATAATAATAATATTATTCTTCTGAAGGGTATGGTATATACTATAAAGGTTTGTGTTTTTGGTTATTTTATAATATAGAGTCGAAAACCTGGGCTTTATAAATAATAAAAAATTACATAATAATTTTCAATATAAACCCACCCAAAATATCATTTTCTCTTCACGCGAAAAACTTTATCACATCCTTGCTCTATAATCCCTACACTATAGTCCTACCAAGGTTCCCCCAAGATCTATATAAGCTCCTCCCAACCATTTGGAGTCACACTATCAAGGTAATGGATAATCTCATTCTCATCTTTATTAATGTAAATTTATTATATTATGCCCTAAATTTACAATTTCTAATATGTGGATATTTTGATACATGTATCTATTACATACAATTTCATTTAAAAATTATGAGTGGGGCATTTTATTCTCATAATCCCATTTTATGAATTTTTACATGACATCATTATGCAGACCAAATTTATCCATGAATTTCTATGCCAACAAAATTGTGAACTAAATACAACACCCATTTCGTTTCAACAGTGTTCACCTGTATACACATATTATTTTTTGAAAAATGAATTATAGTTATTTATTATAGACATGATTATTATGGTATAAAATATAATGATTAATAAATACATATTGTATGATCTATGGAGGACACATAAGCATGAAAATGAAATGCATGTGATGGGTTAACAGATAATTATATAGCGCTCTAATTCATTGGTTAATGTTTAGTCTCATGATATGTTATGTTTGGAGAAAAAGTAATCGTGATTCATTTATGGTAATTTTCATATCATGAATTATTGGTTTTTATCATTCACCCTTGATTATAATGTACTTTTTTTATTTGTTCCTGCATTTCCCTTAATTCATTTATATTATCATGCTATATCATGTAACATTGTTCATGGTTATGATTCTATGTCCTTTTATATAAAATTTATATATCTATTTTATAGATTGTGTTATTATCTTAATGACTTCCCATTTTTATTCCCATACCAGTCTTTATGTCTCTACACTTTCTTATGCATGTCCCTAGGTTATCCTTTTCATTTTTAGGTTCTATGGAATATTTTGATCAGGTTAAGGAATTTTTAAATAAAGATAAAGTATTTAATGTTATTGAACTTATAAAATGTAACTAAATCGCAAAAAAAACATTAATTCTGAATTATCAATGTTGTTAAAAGGGTACTCTTAGGTAGTCAATAACTAATTAATATATAATAATGTGGAGGGTTGTCATACTGTGTACTATGATCACCATGAAGTAATGCGATGAATTTTTCAAACCAAATTTACAATCATAGTAATAAGGAAAATTTTATTGAATATATAATATATATTCTTATATTTTATATTAAAATGATCATATATAGGTGAATTAATATTTTCCTTACATTCATTCCATAAAATGAAATTTGAAGAGAATAATCATGTATATGTATATCCTATCGTCACCATGAAAGGTGTAATACTTTTTTCTATCTCTATATTTTATGGATGAGTATAAGTATATATATAATTAATATTTATTATATTTATAAATTTAATAAAATTTTAGTAATTATGGATCCATGATAATGATTTAGGGTCTAATACTACCAAATCAAAACATACATGTAAAAAAGTTAGTTAACACCAGATATATTGATAATAAAAAAAACACTCATAAAAATAGGTGAGAAAATATTATAAATAAATTATATTTTATAGTATATATATTAATAAGTTTATAGTATTTGACTTTGATAAATTTTAATTTATTATATTGTAGTTCTTGTTAAATATGAGAATGTTTAACTTGAGATAAGGGATTTAATCTCAAATTCCCTTCATTGAGGAACATTTTAATGTTATTCACCCTATTTATTTTTTATGTGGTATATATTTCACATTATACTTTTTATATCGTTAATCTTTCATACATAATTATATTTTATATTTCAATTCAAATAATTTCATTCAACCTAATTCTACATGAAGGTTTCAATGTAGGATGAGGTTTAATAAAACAATTTCCATTAATTAATTAATACTTCTACATTGTTTACTAGGTTAGTGCCTGATTATGTATGAATATGAACCAAGTATTATAATGTTTTATTTACACATTTTTATTTAAATTTTTGAAACATTATCACTTTATTGATATACTCTCACATTAGTCATTTCATATTTGTATGGGATTTCATCTCAATTTCCCTTTATTGATTTACTGTCACATTATTGATTTTATTTCACTCAAGAAATTGAATTCTTAAAATAAAAATAATATTATTTATCATTTCATTGGATATATTTTACTTCATAGTTAATTTTTTTTCAATGTAATATTAAAAAATTGTGCTTTATTACTCAAATGTTTTAGTATCAGATTTTTTCATTGACTTTTTAAATTTTTTTATGAGTCTTTCTAATTTTCTCTTAATGTTCAATTTTCAATATTCTTTTAAAGAAGTCAAAATGACTGTTTCATATTATAGTATGTGGTTTTAACAAATTTTACCACCAAAATAACCATTTTACACTCTATGGATTCATTTATAAGATTTATATGTTTTTGAGAAGATTTTTTTAATTAAAAAATATTTTAAAATTTTTATTTTAATTTATTATATTAATTGAAAACCAATATTTTACCAAAAAATTTCTTTATAATGAATTAATGGTCATATATAATCTCTTGAATAATTTTTAAGTCATTAATATTTGCTTAAAAATCACATTTTTGAGATCATTAAAAATTAAAATACTCTTAAATATCTATATTTTTTGAAATATTTATATGATTTTATCCCAAAATATATACTATTTCATTGAGAGATATTTTACATTGAATTTTAGTTTATTAACTAGGAAAATTGATATCATATATTCTTTGATCAATACAAATATTAGTTGGTAAGGAATATTTTTTATGAATTTATCATTCTATATATTAGTACAGAATTAGACATGAGTTATGGGGGGATCATAGAATTATATACCCCCCGATGGATCAATATGTATCATTATAAAATCAGTAAGACAACCTTTTTAAATGTGATTACAATGTATACATACCCATTGTTTGAACTCTCTTAGAAAAATCTATCGATGCTCAAGACATGTTGATTTTCAAGATAGTGATGATTAATATTATACATTTACTATATTGATAATTGAGTAATTATTTTCCATGAGATTAATGTGTTGATATTATCCAAGGATATATTTTTGGTTCAAGTTATTGTTTAAATGTAATTTTCTTCAGTTTAAGAAAATTATATGTTCATTACCTCTTATATTATCTTGATGGATTTAATTTTACATAACCCTTTATATGCATTTGAGATCACACATATTTTGTATCCTTTCCATGGTATATGAAAAATCATATTCTGATAGATATCAAGAATATAATAATATTTTTTATTCTATGTTTTTATATTTACAATGTAATAATTATGTCTTATATATATCTAGTTTAATAGATCCACTAAACTATTCCATCATTTGGGGTATGACCCAATTGGTTAAGGCCATCACTCATTTCATCTATTAATGTTATGCTTTATCATAACCCTTTATATATAATAATCTTATCAGTCATTTTTTATTCTATATATCATCAATAGTTAATATGTTTAACAGTATTTTTAATTCTAAAGGATATATTTTATAAATTATTAAAAATAAATAAACGAATTCTTTTGTTTTGTATAAAATTTTTACATAATAAGGTATTAATTCATTCAAAAATAATTTTCATTTATAAAATGTTAGGGAATTATATTCTTCCCCAATCTATAAATTTCTCCCTATAAACTTACTCTCATACACTAAAATAGATTAGTGTACATATATTTGATTGACTCTTATTATTCCCGAGTTGTTAATTTAAACTTGTTGTTCAACCATAACACTTTGACAAGGTGACTCGTATTTCTTCAAAGAGATTTTCATTTTAGATATATGGTCTTTATTGGATGATCTTGGTATGAAATGTCATTCTCCAAAGTTACCATAATCTAATTCGATACATATGGGTGGTCTCTTATGTACATCGTCAAGAGGTATGCATATAACATAACATGTAGATGATATAGGTAACGTGGGGGGAAAAGTTGATAGGTCAGAGCTCTGATGTAAACATGGATCTCATCGGAGGTAATGTATCTTCGGTTAAAAATTCCCTTCTTCCCAAAAATAATTACTTTATTCAATTTTTATATATGAAGGGACACCTTTTCTCCATCCCCAATCATTAGGTATTATAGACGATTGTCTTCATGCATTTTTAGTCTCATTTTTTAAAAATTCATTTGATTCGAAATAGTTGATACTTTTCTATCAACTCAAGATCATGTCCCATAATCCTTAACTCTCCAAAATCACCATAGGATGTTGGAGTGTGCCACCTAATATCATATCGAAACATTTAAGGTTAAATTTTAATGATAGAGTAGAAACTATTGTTATATGAGAACCATATTGTGTTAAAGAGATGATCTCAACACCCTTGTAAATCCATTGAAAATTAACTCTTTATATCTTCTATATTTTTAATGGTTCTTTCGGACTTTGCATCGTTATGAGGTTCATAAGTTGTAAAAAACATAAATTTAGGTAAAATAGTTACAGAAGACTTTTCGAAAACCCTAAGGTAAACCTTCTATCTCAATGATATAAAATAGAGATTTGTACTCAATGTAGTATTACAACATCCCTTATGTATATCCTGTCTATTTAATTGAGAGAGAAATAATCCTAGATAGGAATTAAATGTAATGGAATTGTATTTAGATTTTCCTCCACCTAGATGGTGTTATTTCCATTCAATGTCCCTGGGAGCCCTCTAATAAAATTTGTTATTGTGTTTATCCAATTTCCATGGTATTATGTGCAATATTTTATTCATACCTTTAGAAATCAATCATTCAACATTGACTAGTTGGAATACCAATAATCAAGATACAAATTTTGTAATCATCATTTTCAAGTTATCTAACTAGATAATTTTAGTTATATATCTATAAAACTATGTGATTAATTGATAAATAGATATGTATGAGTTATATACATCATCATAATGTTTCCTCTTCAGTTACTCTATTAAATAGAATTGTAACTACGTTAAAAATAATATAAATATATCTTTAGAAAATATTAAGTATATAATATTCACTGCCTTTTTTGTATCACCTCATCATCATTTTGGGCCTCTTGGATCCTCTCAATAATTTATGGTTGAGTTTTTATTTGATAATGGTTGTTTAGAAACACATTTATTAGTACCATTACCTTAAATTGTCTAAACATTAATATTGGATCTCATTCCTTCATTATAATGGATAGGGTTATAGGATATTTTATACTGAGAGTATCTGCACATTTTTTCACAATACAATGAGGGTAATTGATTGAACCATCATAATCCTCAATGATATCTATGTAAAATTGAAGTTCCATATTGAGCCCCTTCTATGTGAATATGTACATGAAGATTTTATCATCTTTATATATGTCACACATCCAATTTTAGAGGTATTGTCTCCAAATCATCAACAAAAATATCATTGTATCCAATTACAAATCAATCATTGGTACTTCTACTCATGTATATTTAATTAGTGCGAGGCATTGGCCCTCACTTTCATTTATCATGTGTACACAACCCAGTTCATTTTTGGAAACATCACCATATATCAAAAATATATCTTCACTAATTAGTAATGTGATAATATTTATATTGATTATTCACTTATTTCACTAATTAAATATATCTTGGAATTTATTCCTCCAAATAATCATTACCCATTTAAAGTTAGCTTGGTCAGTGCACTTGAAAATCATGAGAAGTTTCCCACAAGTTGAAAATATTACCCTGCTAATATAAGAAAACTACTTATCTCTGTAATATAATTTGTTCTATAATATCCTTTTACATCCTCTATTTTTTTAAGGATATATAAATATTCCATTATTGGTGTAAAATTTCCCCAATTATGTTAATTTCTCCCTTAAAAACATGGATTTACTATGCTACCCATATAAACTTTCCTTTTGTATGGTCTTCAGTTCATCGTTAAAGTATTCCACATCTTCCTATTTGATTTTTGGAGCAGATAAGAATATTTTATATATATACTACCATAAATTAATCGACATAATCCCTAATGACACATCTTATTATGTCATTGCATATTTATAGATAAGTAATGAGTCCAAATGGAATCGAAATAAACTCGAGGTACCTATACCTTATATGGAAAATTATTATTGGGGATTTACCCCTTATTAACTATTACATAATATTATTCCAACCAAACATCCACCATAGTGAATTATTGGGATATACAAACATGATCATAAAATTCATCATTCTATGGAAGCGAATACAATTTCTTCATTATAATATTTTTGAGCTCATGTTAATAAATGAAGAGGAGTAATGACTCAACATTATTCATGATGATAATGATTGGTACACCCCATGGTAAAACACTTAAACATAAAAAAACATTATCAATATTCTCCTACAATTTATTCTTCAGCTCATCATGTTCAACAGTGTCCATTTTATATGAAGACATAAATACTAGAAAACCTTTTGGTATAATGATGATTGAGAACTCAACATTCAAATCTTGGTGGAAGAATATAAAATTCATCAAGAAACAAATCAATGTATCCCTTTTTAATGCTCTTGTAATCTAGGATGATATTTTCCTTGGTCACAATAATTTTATGTTGATATTATTATATATTATACTATAAGTTCCATTCTTGAGATAATGATACCTAAATAGATTCATCGTTCTCAATTAACTTGTATAGAGTCACATTGGACTTCATCATAGACATGTTGAATTACTTCTCAAAAAAATTTATATTCGTTATGTATAAGGAAATAAAATCCATACCCATAATAGCATTGAGTTCCACTAAAGATGGTATCACGACATTTTCTAGGATATTCAGATCCTAATTATTTATAGGATATAATTTATAAACATGGGATTCGTTAACTACACCATTTTTCCTTTGATATCTATACATAGATTTTTTTTTTCAGTGATTTCATAATTATACTAAATATCTATGATATGATAAAAAAAAATAATGAATCAGACTCAATGAAATGATCTATATACCTGAATGATTAACTATAATATATATATTTACAAAAAATTCAGGAAAAAACTAATTTAATCTGATGGAATAATATATCCCTTACTCTCGGTGTTATTTTTGCATCAATTCTTATTGAATGCCATTATCTTAGTGCAATTATTCCTATAGTGTCCTTGTTCATTATTATTGAAACACTGGACAACTGGATGAGGGCTGACCGCATCACTCCTTTATTCTAGGACATTTTTCATTTTATTACATCAAAATTGTCTAGTTATGTTCCATTTCTTCATGAACCCATGTTATTTCCTTGTCCTCTTTAGGAAATTTCTAGGATTCTTCATCCCACATTTTTGACAAGTGTGTTGTCCAACAGTCTTTCCACTGTGACATTTCTCAATCACTACTCATTAATTATAATACATTATATTATTCTAAGTTACTAACTGATGAGAATTATGTAATTTTATAATTTCTATTTGTACTTTGAGGTAAAATCATACATTTTCCACATAGATTTCAATTACTAAAATCACAAACTGTTTTCATATAATAACATTTATCCCCCCAAAGAAATGTTCAACATTAGATTTTGGGGAAATGAAATATCATATGGTTGGTCTGGAAGGTATTGTTAAATTTTCCTCATAGGAACTGATGGATTCTCCATCCTTTTTCTATGTATATGTAAATCATTTTATAGTATTAGTCATAGAGTGTGAAGAAAATATTTATTCAAAAAATTAATAGATTCATTCAAGTCCATCTCTTTGATTACATCCATAGGATTCATGTTATTTATCAATATCAATCATTGATGAAATTACCCTTATATATGATAAATAAATTGAATGAACTTATACTATTCATATAAATGAAGTGTGGTTAATAACATTCCTAGGTCGTTTATCAATTTTTCCATGATTAAGGGATTGGGGGATACACTGAATGTTGTTGTAACTTATCATATAAAGGACTAAATAGGAAATTTTCTCCCTTAGGGGGATGAGGTATTTATCCTTATACATGATTATTTAAAAACAATGAGCTAATTGAGAATGTATCTTCATTAAATTATTTATAATTTCTTTAATAAGGTTAATTATCCCATTTTTTAATCAATTAAAATTGTCATTGCATTAGTTGTTGACTTAGTTCCTCATATTCTTAATAATTTAATTAATTGTAGGGGAATATTTGGGATGAGGATTTCAAAAAAAAAACAAATAATATAACATTTAATCAATCATAATTTATTGGATAACACATAAAATAATTGAATTCTATAATCAATTAATTTTTTGATTTAAATCTATGTTATACAATACATATTTCATATCATTAAATTTGATGTTCATTTTTGATCTAAAAAATATTAATAGAGAGCATGTGAATTTACTAAATCATATCCCTTTTTGGTTTAAAAATAGTTGTGGAACATGTATGATTTTTCCTGAAAAAGGTAACGATTGAGTCAAATCGTAATGAACTAGTTTCAAAAATATTTCCCCAAGGTACAAATGTGCCAAATCTATATCAACATGATGGATCCAAACAAGTATTGTTTTAATAAAAAAAACATACTCTATAAATATCGATAATTAATTAATAATTTACAATGATTTTTATAAATAGGAATACTTTTATAAATTAATTTGTTCCCAATCAACAAAAATAACAAGACTTTCCTCTCATTCCAACAATCATAGTATTTATCCTTAAAACTAATTCAATCATGATTTATGACATAAATATACCCATATTACCTTCTTAGAAGATCATGAGTCCCATGGTCTTTACAACATTAGTCGTGTAGTACATTAACTAAAAATAATGATTCAAAAACATTATTTAACTCTTCTTAACATGATCCAAAAACTCTATCGCTCCTATAAATCTGTAAGAGATCGCTCAGGGACATATATAAAAATATAATGGATATAATGAACTATAAGGGAATAATCAATTAATATAATTTTGAATGTAATACATGTTAGTCATGAGGTATATCAAGGAGTTATAAAATGGTTGAGATCTATAAACATGAAAATTCATTCATGATATAAGATGATAACATCAAATAAATATAGGAATGTGGAAACAAAAAAACAGGAGATTATAAGAATATTTCAAGGATAATAAAATTAATCATAACATAGTTTGATTGGGATAGCTTCCCATACACCTAATATGGATTATCAAAAGACAAAAAGATCACCTATATTCATTGAAGTGATATATAATTCCATTCACACTTTTCATATTCATATCATGTACATGAATTTGTGAACCACATTGATTATACAACGTAAGAATGTCATTAGAAACATTTAACACAATTAATATGGAAATTCTGTAACTTAAATTTATTTAATATCTAAATTAAT
Organism: Viscum album; assembly: GCA_963277665.1. Classification (NCBI taxonomy): domain Eukaryota; kingdom Viridiplantae; phylum Streptophyta; class Magnoliopsida; order Santalales; family Viscaceae; genus Viscum; species Viscum album. The sequence continues at coordinate 1,072,445,992 of OY728140.1, read as the reverse complement.
GATAGGTAAACTATTTGAAAATACATGAGTTGAAATGGTTTTTGGTATTCACTATATAATTATTTATAATGAAAAAAATATATAATAATTTTTGTAGCCAAATGCAAATATATAAATGTATATAAAATGCATATATTAGATTGAAAGGTTGTCTCTCAATATCTGGTAATCAAAATTATAATAATGGGATTTGTAGAAACACATTATGATAAATAGAGTGGTAAATCATACGGTCTTATTATAAATAAAGTACATGATATAAAAATAAATGACTTTATCATACCTTAAAAGGAAACTTAATAATGGATGGTTGGATCTTAATAAGAGATTTGGAACCCATTTTGATGGATTTAGAGATGGGTAATTTAATACCACAAGTTTCCATTGTATGTTTCCCTTTGATTAATGCAGTAGCTTTCGTTGTACGCAACATGGAGTTTAAACACACCACAACCAATCAAAGTAGCCATTATTAATAGTAATACCTACTTTTTGAAATTTTATAAATTTTATTTTTCAAAATGGACTTCATTTTTTGGACTTGTAATATCAAAATTGGATTAGGGGGAATTTTTGGTATTTTTATGAAAACATTCATTTTTTATGAATATTGATCAACTCTACTTTATTGTTTAAAACCGAATTTTTATTTAAATAAATATGTAATGCCCCGACCCCAGAAGCCTAGAGTTAGTGAATTATTATGTATCATTGGAATGATAAAAAAATATCATGTCTCGAATGACCAATAATTATAGTATCCTAGAAGTACTACATATATTCATAAGGTTTACATTACATCGTAAAATGGAAAACAACAACAACATTGTGTCCATAGAAAACACTGAGATTCCATAGACTATCCATGAATGTCAGTCATAATATACAACTTCTCATCATAGGTAAAATAATACATAGAAAGGGGTGATCTCAGATTCTCATTAAGGATTACTATATAGCGGAAACATTCATAATTAAGCACAAACATTTAAAGCAATGTATTAAACTAAAACAAAATCCTTTTAAACAAAACATTCAGCATAATATGGAAAAGATAAACTAAAATAATTCAATTTAAATATTCACATGGATACTATACTAGTGGAATAATTAAATTCTATATCAATATCCACTTTCATAATGATGGAATTCATAATGCCATTCTTTCATAACCACATAGTCATAGCCTTTTTCCAAGACTACAAATTAGATTTTGTCAAGGCCTTGTTCCAAGACACTAGTTTGTCTCATGACACCTACCGATGCATCGAGGAGCTATATGGGGCTCCAACTATCACATACTAAGTCTAATTAATTCCTCATATGATAAGGTTGAAACATAATCTTAACATTTGTATTACATCTAACATACAAACTGTCAATATTTTAACCACAAACCATGAATGGTATAAAATTAGCACATCCACAGTCAAAAATAACTCATTCAATACCATATGAAGGATTTTATTATAATATATTAGCCACAATAGATAATAATGAATGATATTTACATAGATAAAAATAACCATCAAAACTATTTGAGAGAAATATCCCCTTTTTTGGATATCATTTAAAAGTGTCACTATTTATCAAGAATCCATTTAAAATAGATTTCTGAATCAAAGTGTCCCATAAAAATTTGAAACAATTAAAAGGATTTTGATTTTAAAAACTTTAATTTACATATAAATAAATCCTTAAAACCATTTTTAAGATATGGACATTAATGAGAAATATTAAGAATAATAAATATTTAAAACATTTTAAAATGACATTTTTGTTAGGGTTCCTTACCACAATAGAGACACTTCAATACAAATAATTTAGGTAATAAAAACATTATAATATCTTGGGAATAAATGTTATAATGATATATTATTTCAATGTGCATTATATTCCTCATAAATAATTGAATTGGCGTATAACAACAATGAAGTCTCAATGGAATGTAAATTGGGATGAAATATCATATAATGACTGTATATGTAGGTTAAGAATAAGTCAACAACATAATTATGTGTGAAAGATATAAACAAACTCAATATTATTAGATATTAAATGTAAATAGATTTGAGTACACTCACACATATTCTTGTAAAAAGAACACCAATGAATTGGATGTTTAACTCAATAAATATTGATTGAGTTAAAATTACTCCTATCAAGTTCATATTGATGACTTGAGAATTTATCAATGTAGTGATTATGTGTATAAAATTTATATCCACATGAAAGAGGAGTGGAAATTACTACACAAATAAAAAATAGTGATTCCACACATAATCATGGAGTAAAATAATAAATGAACTATGGGTAAAGCCGAATGTGTGGAAATTGAAATTTGAAATTCCCTTACCAATTTGGTAACATACGAAACATACATAACATGAAAGATGGATAATAAAATTAATATTAAATTACTCATTAATTAATGTATATTACACATATAATACAATCATTGAACAGTACGTACACCACACAAAAGGAAATTGTGGTAGTATGGCAAGAATCTCACTGAAATAGGAAGTGAGATGAAAAACCTTACTTCGTTGTAATCAATCGAGTCGTATGGAAAAAAGTTAATAATAACAATATGGATAATAGAATACCACAAATATAAATAGAATCATTAATATATATATATATATATATATATTTATTTAATGACAGTACACAATACACCAAATTTAATAAATAAGTGGCGATGAATGGAAATGTCACAAAATTAAAAGTGAGATAGGAAACCCCTTACTTTGTACATTTCCTTGGTTGAGGGTAGGTTAAAATCTTGAATAATAGTAAAATAATCCATATTAAATTTTAAAATATTCATATAAATGAATATGATATCATATATGACCTTTTAATATTGTTTTTAATAATATTTTAGTATTATTGTCGATTTGGGTGTTAACTAATTCATTTTCCTTTATTCTATTTGTTTATTAAGTAGTGTTTTTTATGAATAGGATGTATAATATTAATATTCATAATGATATTAAGTCTTTAAAAATTATTTTTAAACATCTAATGAAAATTAGACTTGAATGGATTACGATGGGGAATGAATCTCATCGCATTCATGGAGATGGTAGTCCGTACGTACGCACGAGCAATAATATCATTCTTTTGATATTAAAATATTATATAATTGGATGGTATGTCATATATACAAGATCATCAAAATGTTATATTTATTATTTATAGAAATTAAACATCGTTATTATACCCATCCAAAAAATAATGAATTAAATAACAATTACACCACGACGTGGAGACGGTAAGTCGCACGTACACACATATGGTGACATGTAATTCATATGATGAATAGAATAATGAATATGGTCCTGAAATATTTATAAAAAACACAGTATATAAATGATACTGGAGTTATTATTTTATAATTGAAACGATAAATAAAGAGGAAGTGGAAGAAGAAAGAAACTTGAAAGAGGTGATGAAATATTTACCTCTTCTTCGGGTTCTTTATTTTTATTTGGTCAAAAAGGATCAATAGGTTGGATTTTTTACTAAAGGAATGCCTCTAGCATTAAGGAAGGATAGTTTAGAGTGTATTTGAGCATAGATTGGCTGAAAAAAATGGCTTTGATGGTGTGAATTTGAGGGAAGGGGGAGTTCCCTTTTATAAGAGGGGTGAGGGGAACCATTGGAAAATCTAGAAATATTATTTTATAATAAAATCATTTTCAGTTTATAAGGGCACAAAAAATAATTATTTAAATTCTAAGGAGGGTATGGGTCAAAATACACTCATCCAATATTTTTTAGATATGTTTGGGTCTCTATATTAACTTTATATTTTAGATTTAACTCGTAGTTAAATAGTTTGACATTGACCATGTTTCATTGTATTTTTATATTATATGGTCAATAAAATTAATTTAAAATTACAAGAGAACCCCGAGTGGTCCATTAATGATACAAATATCATCATATAAGTCTTTTTTTCAAACCATAGATTTTTAGGAATATAATATCAATTAATAAAATAATATTTGTTTTAAAAACACTTTTATTTCAATTTTGACACTATTTGGTATTTTGTTTTTGCAAAATTTCTAACAGAATTATTAATTCTAAAAAATCCTCTAACAAACCATAACATGTAATATTAACCCAGAAAATTAGTTTAATTCATAAAAAGTCTCAAATTACATTTATTTGGATATTTATAATATCAATTATTTTAATCATTCATTAATGCAGTAATTAGAGCATCATCATTGTGTCATAATTAAATAAAATTATATAATGTCTAAAAAATATAAAAAAAATACAATTATGAAGAATATATTTTTATATTTAAAATTTAAATTTATTTTCTAATTTATCTTATGTGTATCCATATATAAAAAATGGTTTAGTTATTAAACATCGAATTTAACACTTTTAACTCTTCTTTGAATTAAATAAAAATAAATTTCCTAATCTAAAACAAGTGAACCTAAAGGATAATATGTTATTACTAAGGTTTCTTTTGGTCAAATTACTCTTATCAAGTATAATTAAGACATGTTTAAGTGTAATAATAATATCATTTTTACCCTTAGTTGCTGTATGTAATTTTAACCGTGGTAAATAAAAATCAAAAGTTACTATTCACCAAAAATTATTTCTATCATATTGAACCACAATTTACATACTGATATCAACCATGTCTCTTGGATTTTTGAAATTAAATTCACAAAAATGGGAAATTTATGTTTAATTCAAATTTTCAAATACTCATTGGAGGTGGGTAAAAGACGGTTAAAAAGTTCAATAAAAATTTCATAAATCTAATATTATTATAAAATAACTACAATGAATTAAATTGAAATTATATAGGTATTATGTATCTATTTTTATCTAAAAGAAATTTAAATAAAATAAATAAATATTTAAAAAAATTGGTTTTAAACTATAACTCAGTGTTTTCACTATTCATCAAAAATTGAAAGTTTTTAGAAAAATACCAAAAATTCACCATAATCTAATTTCGATATTTCGAATCCAAAAATGAAGTCCATTTTGAAAGATAAAATTTATAAAATTTCAAAAAGTTGGTATTACTATTCATAACGGCTAGTTTGATTGGTCGTAGTGTGTTAATATCTCGAAGTTGGGTACAATGAAAGATATTAAATTATTCAAAGGGAAACATACCATGGAAACATGGGGTGTTACATTCTTCGCCCTTTTTAGAAATTTTTTCTTCAAAATTTCTATAATTTGGCTTGGGAAGATAATTGAAAGTCCCACATCAGGAAAAGAGTCAATAAAACTACCACTTTCAAAGAAAGAAAGAGAAGTTCAAAGGTCACCCAAGATAACCAATACTAGTGTTCCATTTAGAATAACATAGATATGAAAGATAAAATAATTGTCAAGTTTTGATGGAGAGTGATAGAAAACATGATCATGAATGAGTTAACAATAAGAATACCACAAACTTGTGATGGGACCAACAGTCCTTAGATTCCGAGTAGGAAAAGTAAACAGAAAACTTTTCATTTTGTTTTAAGATTCATTTCACAAAGACTGGAAATTTATTTATGATATTTACTAAGAACATAAAGATATATACTTACTTTATTTTGGAGTTTCATTTTTTAATAATGTTTTCCACTTAATCAATTTTTTTAAATGATGATTATTCATGATAACTTGGTCACAGCGGAAGAGCTAGAATCTACTTCTAGAGAGTCACAAAATCCAAAAAGGATAAAATCTATTTACATAGTCCTTAGAGATTAATCAAAACCAAAAAGAATAGTAAAAGATCAGATGATCCCACATATGATATTACATTATAGAAATATTCACTAATCATAATTTATAAAATTAAACAAACAATACCCCAATTATAAATAAATATCATTGAATAAAAATTTTCCTTCAAATCCTTCTATGTATTCCATACTAATATTGAACCCCAAAACATAGAAGAACTTGGTCATGTAGTCTTCCATGTTAAACTATATCTCCATATGTCATTGACTACTATTAAAGTCACAAACTTAAAATTAATTATCCTAATCACATATTCTCTATTATAGGTTGATCATTTCCAAAAATAACTCAAATAACTATAAATTCACAATAATATCATAGATAAAAATCAACTATTACTCCTCCAATTAAATCCCATAGTATTCAATTTTCCATAGGCATATTGTGTTCCCAACATAGTGAACATATTCCAAAATAACATTTATCACTTATTAACGAAATCACATTCCTATAAAAAGTGTATTCAATAGATAAGCCATAAGATCCCAAATAAAATTATTATTGATAAATAAAATAATTTTACTAAAAATAAATAGTCACAATAACCAGGGACATCACGTAGTCCAGTGGTAGGTGATAAATCCTAATTGCGCTCTGGTTGTGGTTTCGATTCCCATAGCTTTGTCCGACGTGATATGTTGTCACATGGTCTGTGTGTTGTCCTTTTCCAAAAACTATATTTTATAACATAACCAAAATGAAATAAATTCTTCAAAATAACCATAACATAATTTAACCACAAATATTATGTCATACCTTTCATTTTCATCTCAAAATATGATAAATTTTTATTGCCTCATTCCCAATGATCATATAAAACCAAATGGTTATTTATAACTATATTCACAAGAGAAAAGAAAATTCTTGTTCAAATATCATTTTCACCTGAAAAAATCTAGGTATAGAAATACAAGGGTAAATTATTCCAAAGTAATCCCATCAACATGGAGCACTAATACTTTTAAAAATTTCTACTACCATTTATTTCACATAGCTTTTTCTTTGGCCACGAAAATATCTTCTAGTATAGGGCATTCAATCGAGTAATGGTCAGGTCCCATACATTTATGGTAAATAACTGTAAATTGATTCTTGGGACCATTTTTATTTTCTTCTATATTAGTCATCATTTTTCCTCTGCAGTTATTTACTTTATGTCCTTATTTCTTACACGCAAAGCATTTATCGATTCCATTGGGACACTTTACTGGGTGTCTCCTTCCACATTTTCTGCATTATGGAAATTGAGGACTCTTTTCTCCAAGGTCTCCACTGTGGGATCTGTAATCATTCATCATCATTATATTCTTTATTGAGTCCGAGAGTTGGTTAATATATATGTTTTTGATCATATTTTTTGATAACTAATTTGGCATGAGCACGATATATTTTATGCCTATCATAATTCCATTTGATTCTCATTTCCACCACCATTTTCACCTTTTACATCATGCTCCAAGTTAATGTAACTTCCTTGGAATCCAATAATTGTCTAAAAACAAAAAGAATTGTGTGAGTAACAGTAGTCATAAAATAATTTAGAGAATATCATGACAACATATTTTAAATTTGAAACACTATAGTATTAACCAAGGTCATTTATTCTCATATTATATTAAAATACTTCAAATCAGTTTGTAAAGAAAATGTAAATTATCATAAAAATATCCCCCAGGAGTGTCGTAACCAAGAGTGTAGCAAGACTAGTGGTCATGCACTAGTCCCTGATCGAGTTTCGCTCAAAGAAGTGTTTTCGGGTTTTACCCCTACGTACATTTTTTTCAGAGCCACCTCTACCTGCTCGTATCGAGACAGGGGTGTATTTCTTGGAAAACTCACAAAATCTCTTCAATACCAAAATTTTAGGAAGTTCTTCTATATTAATCCTCAATGTCTATCTTAGGTTTATTTTCTATATTCATAGTTTATCTAAATATAGTAACTATGTTTTGTACTAAAAATACTATGATATTATCTCTAACACCCTAACCCTAGAAGCTCAAAGTCATAAATTATTATGTATCATTGGAATGATCACAAAAGATCATGTCTTGAAAGGCGGATTAGTTTAGTAGACGTGGAAGTACTAGTGTAACATCCTAGGTAAATAAATAATATTTCATTTTAATGATTATCAATATTTGTGAATAAAATGTTAATATTACTTTAATGGTAATGCTATGCTCGATGGCATGCCCAATACACAATAACAAGTTTCTTTGAAATCTTACGTTGCACACTAATAATATAATGATATTATAATAGTTACCACCTAGCTGTTGTAATGGCGGGAAAGAACCATAATAACTATAAAATGATTACATATTTTTGTTAAATATTTATACATTTATACAATAAATGTTAGAGGCTTAAAATCCAAATGAATCCAATTTTAAGAATAAATACTCTAATATTTTAAAAAAATTTGTTTTACCACCTTTTAATAGAGAACCATTTTTAAATATAAATTTTGAAAATTTTATAAGCTCTATTTGTCAAAATAAATTTATTTTAATTGGGACATTGAAATTTACTTTGGTTAAATTTTTGGTATGTTTCTTACATTGTTCATTTTTTAATGAATGGTGAAAAAATACTGCATTTTACATCAAAACTGCTTTTTCATATAACTTAAATATATGGTTAGAATATATTTTTAATTGGTTTTAAAGTGTAATTGGAATATATTTTTACCATTTAATCCAATGGTGGTCATTGGAACTAATTTCACTTTGAAATTGGACTTAAACTTGTGTCAATCTTTTAATAGATAATGTTTCTTAAAAACACGTTATTCATTTTGACGGTGGGAATGAATTATTAAATTAATTAATGAAAATTATATATTTTGAATTTTGTAAAATAGACATCATTTTTTAATTCGAAATATAAAATATATATTACGGTGATTTTTTGTATTTTTAGGAAAAACATCAATTTTTTATGAATAGTGAAACCACTAAGTGGTAGTTAAAGAAACTGATTTTTCATTTAAATGAATCTTTAAAACTTCTGTGATTTGATTTTCCAAATTCCAACATACATGGTTGTCATTAGGAATTAAAATGTGGTTCAATGAGATTAAAATAATTTTTTGGTTAATAGTAACTTTTAAGTTTTATTAATCGCGATTAAAGGTAATTAGTGTAATTTAAGGTAATGATAATGTTATAATAATATTAAATGACCTTGAAACATGTCCAACCCTTATTTTATGAGTCATGTACGGCCAAGAAAATCCATGGGTCAACTTGGGGACCCCATGGAGCCACTTTGGTTGGAAAATGTCATTATTAAATTTTTATTTATAGTTAAAATTAAAATGTCACAAACATTTATTGTTTTACTAAATAAATTTTTACATGGGGTTATACAAGTCATAGTTTTTACTATAAATAATAATTAGAAATCAAAAAATATTTCCTACATCATTATATTGTTTTTATAATTTTTAGACATTAATTAAATTAATTTATTTATAACACTGTGATGATGTAGTGATTACCTCATAAATGAACAATTTAAATAAATGAGAAGATAGGGTAAAATATAAGTCTTAAACTTTCCCCAAACCTATTGGATGAGTAGATTTCGAAACCTTATCAGGTTATCCTAGAAATATATCTTTTTGGGACCTTGGAAATCCGAAAAGCATTTTATAATAAAATAATAGTTTATAACTTTCCAAGAGTACCCCTCATCGTCTCTTATAAAAGGCCCCCACCTCTACCACCTTACCCACACCTCTCAAGCATTTAGATCGGCCAAACCATGCCCATTTCATCTCTACAAATCCCTCTCTTCCTCATTGAAGCCTCACCTTTGGAAGAATGCTCTTCAAGAAACCCTTTTGGTTCAAACCAAGAGGAGTTACCTGATTTAAAGGTAATGTCTTCACTTGTGTTCTTTTGTTTTATTTTGCTTCTCCAAACCCCTAAACTCGTTTTATTCCTTAATTTTGTAACAAAAACAGTATCTTTAATATACTATTATGTTTATATGTTAAGGATTCTAGCTACACTTACACACACCTCCATCTAATGGTTAAAGAACATACTGTTTCTGTGGATGGTGAATTACTGCCTCACAAAACGATGATTGTTCAATATTCTCTTAACACCTTTCATGGTGGCCATTATGATGTCACTGTATTTTATATATGATATATATGGTATTTATGTTTCCCATATTCTTCTGTATTTTATATTTAAAACATACCATTATGTTTTGCATGTTGTGCAATTGCGGTAATTTCATATGAGGAAGTGTGGACTACCGCCCCCTAAATTGATGTGACTCGTTCATGCAATACATGGAATGTATAAATAATGAAATTAATGAACTTATGTTACCTATAAAATATATAAATTATACTGGAATTATAATATATATATCTATCAATTATTTTTAATTCCATTAATATGACAAAGAAATAAAAGTTGTGTTCATGCGTAGGTACGGCCTACCGTCTTCATGAACGGTGCATTTCATTTCTTTTTATCTAAAAAGTTATGGAATATTATTAAATGAATATGTACTTCATATATATGATATTTAAATCATTAATATTATTCTTATGACGATTTACATATAACTAAATGGTCAATTGTTTTCAAACAAGTTTATTTTTGACTCATGTACCAAACATCGACAAAAATGTCTGATATGAACTCACATTATTAACCAATTATTATAACATTATAATATGTGATATGAACTGAATAATAATAATTAAATGTGTTTCTTAATCAATTTTAAATTGACAAACGTTTATTATTCATGAATATAAAGAAACGAACAAGACAATTCAGACTTGAGGTAAGGGATAAGACCTCTCTCTTTCTTTTCAAGTACCATCTTTTATGTCATTTTATTTATTCCCCAAGTTCTAATGTTAGAGGATGTTCTTTAATATTAAACATACTGTAGTTTTTATTTTCATATGATGATATACCCCCTCTTACTCTCATCAATTCATTTTTATAATTTTTAAGTGACGCCGTTAGGCTGCCGAATTTTCGTAAGGGATCCAACCTCTCTATTTCTTTTTAAGTACTCTATTTTATGTCATTTAATTTAAGATCATATTTATTATGTTTGGGGATGTTCATTTATATTCCTCATTCTGTACATTTTATGTCAATATTATGAGAGACACTATTTTGTCTCATCAACTCATTTTCTGAATTTTAAGGTGACTCCATTTTTTTGCAAGGGAATTTCTTTACCAAATTTCGATTCATTGTGTTAAACTTGTAGTCCATGAATATGTCATTCTATGAATATGTGAAAATAAAATCTTATTGTTTTACACTTAATATCCATTTATATTTGGTGTATTATTTTTTCACACATAATTAAGTAATTTATTTATCCATAATCAAAGGATACCGTTTTTATAAGGGATTTATTCTCAAATTGAAATCCATTGAGATTTCATTGTTGTTATGTGCCAATTCCCTTTGATATGGAGTATATTCTATGCTTAGGAATATTATTTCAGGAATACCTTTATTCTCAAGATATTATAATGTTTTGATTAAATGTTATTCCTTTAAAAGCTTCAATGTGGTATGAGTCAATTTGATTCAAAGATCTCTTTATAAAATGGTTTTGAAAATAGTTTGATAAATCATTGATTTTGTCAACATCTTGAAATGATATATTTTGATTTCAAAAGAAATGTTAATATTGAAAATTTTCTATGTGTGCTATTATTTTTATAATGGTTCATGGAAATTTCACCGGTGGTTATGTGATAAACCATATGACGGGTGGTGCCGTGAATACCAGGACGGGTGGTTACGTTTTAACCTCCAATGTATTGGGTATGGAATTCAGATGTATGGTAATTCCATTAAGTGATATGTGTGGAAGTCGACCGTATGGTTATTCCATTTAAGTATGTTTATGTCCCATGTTACATTTATATGTTATGTGTTCTTTATATGGGTTTTATGGTAATATTTTGGTTAAAAAAGGGTAAGTAATGAACTTTTATAGAATGAAGAGTATTTTATTCTTCATAAAGGTGAAAAGTATTACTGTGATAAAGTATTCTTGGTTTACTGGTTGTTTTGATAAACTAACAGTTTCCCTTCTCTGTGTATCCTTTACTTAGCTTTTTATTCTCACCCCATGTTTTGAAGTTTTTTTCACAGGACTTAATGTGGAATAGGGTCAACGATGGGATCAAGGAAAAGTCATGCTTTCTAAAACATGGAACTAGAAATGATTCTTTTTATGAGTTTTTATTTTGTGGAAAAAATGGAAGCTGAGTAGCTGTGCCTACTTTGTAATCTTTGAGATGTAATAGTTATGTCCTAATTCTCTAAAACCCTAACGTGAAAAGTTCCTCATTGTGAATTATACATTTAATTCAATATTAAGTAATTTTAAGGCCAGGGCCTTATAGTTGGTATCAGAGTTCAGTTTAGATAACATAATGGTTAGGGTATTCTCTAAGCATAAGTGACATTACCATAATGGAAAGGATTTCAGAAAGAGTCCTAGTTTTATATAAAATGAATGAGTAAGTATATATTAGTTTTTATCTTCCTCATTAGTACATGATAATTATGTTGATATACTCATACTGACATTTTTTGGTTTTCGTAAATAGATGGATCAAGCAGGTACTAATGTGACAATGTATTTGAATGAAACTGTGGTGGTTTTCTGATAAAGAGACCGGATGAAATGGGGGATTCAATGAGAATTTGCTTGGTTTTTATAAACAAACTATTAGGAGTCATGATCAACCACGTGAACCATGGTGAGTTCTCTAATGCATCATGTATGAGAGAACCAACTCGATGTGGAAGTTCAGGTGATAATTATAAATGTAACCATTAGGTTTTATATGTTCCTTACTTTTGAGGTAATTATGGGTTACTATATGTTCTGATGGAAAATGAAAGGCATGAGATAAACTTGAGGGTAAAATATGTTATGATTATTTTTGAAGATTTTATCTCGTTTTGGGGAATGTTTTAAGAATTATATAGTTTTGGAAAAAGGACAACACGCAGACCGTGTGACAACCCGTCGCGTCGGACAAAGACGCGGGAATCGAACCCACAACCAAAGTGCGAATGGTATTTATCACCTACCACTAGACTACGTGAAGTCCCTGGTTAGTTAGAATAATTATTTTTTCTAGTTAGATAATTTTATGAGTCAGGAGTAATTTAATTTTGGGTTATATATGGAAATTATTATCCTATCATGGAGGATATGTGATTAAGTTAATTACTTTTCAATATGAGACTTTAAGAGAAACTAATGTAATTTGGAGATAAATGTCAATTTGTACCTTGGGAGACTGTGTGATTAAATCCATCAAATATTTGGGTTTCAATCTTAGTTGGGTTCACCATGAATACTTTTTTGGACACATTTATTATTGAATGGTCTTTGTTGATCTTTTGGTTTTGTTTGACAAATTTAGGAGATTAGGAGTAGTTGTTTTTGTAAAAAAATATCATTTTTGGTATTATCTTATCTAGTACTAAACTTTTTGGTTTGGTTTTGGTTGAGATCTAAATACATGGTAAATATATAGTTCTATTGTGTGGATTATGTGATTTTCAAGATGTTGATTATAGTACTCTTAATGCGAACATGTCTTCCTAAATACTTTTCTTTTGGAGAAAATATGAGTTTGATTAAGGAATCTAGTAAAAGATGAAATTCTACGTGACACATAATTTTTTTTCATTATGATTTAGTTATTCTCAAAAATAAATTACTCAATGAAGAGCAACTAAAAGCAAAAATGTTGTTTGTTAACTTTTCCTACTAGGGAATTGAATACCGTTTAACCCATCACAAGTTTGTGATTTTCTTGTGGTTAAATTTCTCCTAGACATGTTTACTCTCACCCTCCCTCAGAACATGACCCTTTGTTTTCTCCTCCATATCCATATTTCCATACTTGGAATCCTAGTATGGGTTAACTCGGTTGACCTTTGTACTTCTCTCCCTTTATTTTAATGTGATAGTTTTACTGACTCTTGTTCTGATGTGGGACTTTCAATGAAGTTTCCATGCCCAATTTTGAAATTGCGAGGACGCAATTCCCATAAAGGGGAAGGATGTAACTTCCCAGGGAAATAAATAATATTACATTCAAATTTTTATCAATATTTGTGAATAAAATGTTAATATTACTTTAAAGGGAATGTGATGCTCAATGGTATGCCCAATACGCAACAACGAGTTTCTTTGAAATCTTATGTTACACACTAATAATATAAAAATAATATAATAGTTAACACCTAGCCGTTGTAATGGTGGGAATGAACAGAAATAACTATAAAATGATTACATATGTTTGTTAAATATTTTTAGGTTTATCCAATAAATGTTAGAGTCTTAAAATGGAAATGGATCCAATTTTAAGAATAATGACTCTAATATTTTTAAAAAGATTGTTTTACCACCTTTTGATGGTGAACCTTTTTTAAATCTAACTTTTAACAATTTTATAAGATATATTTGTCAAAATATACTTATTATTTTTGATTGGGTAATTGAAATTTACTTTGGTTAAATTTTTGGTATGTTTCTGACATTGTTCATTTTTTTAATTAATAGTGAAAAAATACTGCATTTAACATAAAAACTACTTTTTAATCTAATTTAAATATATGGTTTCATTATATTTTTATTTTGTTTTAAAGTTTAATTGTAATATATTTTTACCATTTAATCCAATGGTGGTCATTGTAATTAATTTCACTTTGAAATTTGACTTAAACATGTGTCAGTCTTTTAATAGATATTGTTTCTTAAAAACACGCTATTTGTTTTGACAATGGGAATGGATTATTAAATTAATTAATTCCACTTATATATTGCGAATTTTTTAAAATAGAAATCATTTTTCAATTCTAAATATCAAAAATAGCTTAGGGTGAATTTTTGATATTTTTCTAAAAAACATCAATTTTTGATGAATAGTGAAAACACTAAGTGGTAGTTAAAGAAACTGAATTTTCTTTTAAATGAAACGTTACGACTTCTGTGATTTTATTTTCAAAAATCTTACATACATGGTTGTCATTAGGATGTAAAATTTGGTTCAATGAGATTAAAATAATTTTTTGGTGAATAGAAACTTTTAAGTTTTATTAATCGTGATTAAAGGTAATTAGTGTAATTTAATGTAAAGATAATGTTATAATAATATTAAATGACCTTGAAACATGTACTACACTTATTGTATGAGTCCTGGGAGATGGAGAAAATCCATGGTTAAACTTGGGGACCCCATGGAGCCACATTGGTTGGAAAATGACATTAATAACTTTTTATTTAAAGCTAAAATTAAAATGTCACAAACATGTATTGTTTTACTAAATCAATTTTTAAATGGGGATATACGAGTCATATTTTTTACTATAAATATTAATTAGAAATATAAAATTTTTTCCTACATCATGATAATTTCTTTATAATTTTTAGACATTATATAAATTAATTTATTTATGACACCGTGATGATGGGGTGATTACCTCATAAATGAACGATTTAAATAAAATTAGAAGATAGTGTGAAATCTAAGTCTTAAACTTGTCACAAACATATTTTATGGGTGTATTTCAAAACCGTATCACCTTAGCCTCGAAATATATCCTTTTGGGACCTTTGAAAACCGAAAAACATTTTATAATAAAGTAATAGTTTATAACTTTCCAAGAGTACCCCTCCCCTTCGCTTATAAAAGGCATCAACCTCCACCACCATTACCACACTTCTCAAGCCATTGGATCGGCCAAAAACTGACCATTTAATCTCTAAAAATCCCTCTTTTCATCATTGATTCCTCACCTTTGGCAGAATTCTCTTTAATAAACCCTTTTGGTTCTAACCAAGAGGAGTTACCCGATTTAAAGGTAATGTATTCACTTGTGTTCTTCTGTTTTATTTTACTTATCCAAACCCTAAACTCGTTTTATTACTTTATTTTGTAACAAAACAAGTATATTAAATATACTATGATGTTTTTATGTTTACTATTCGAGCTACACTTACAAAAAACTCCGTCTAATGGTTAAAGAACATACTGTTTCTGTGGATGGCGAATTACTGCCTCACGAAACGAGGATTGTTCAATCTTATCTTAACAACTTTAATGGTGGCCATTATGATGTCACTATATTTTATATATGATATATATGGTATTTAGGTTTCCCATATTTTTTTTATTATATAAATAAATCATACCTTTATGCTTTTCATGTTGTGCAATTGCGATAATTTCATACGAGGAAGTATGGACCACCACCCCCTCAAGTGATGTGACTCGTTCATGCAATTCATGGAATGTATAAGGAATGAAATTAATGAACATTTGTGACCTATAAAACATATATATTATACTGGAATTATAATAAATATATATCTCAATTATTTTTAATACCATTAATATAAAAAATAATGAAAGTAGTGTTCATGCGTACGTACGACCTACCGTCTCCATGAACGGTGCATTTCATTTATTTTTATCGCTAAATGTTATGGAATAGAATAAAATGAATATTTACTAGATATATATGATATTTAAATCATTAGTAATATTCTTTAAATTATTTACTTATAACTACATGGACAATCTTTCTCAAACAAGTTTATTTTTGACTCATGTACCAAACATCGACAAAAACGTTTGATATGAACTCACATTATTAACAAATTATTATAACATTATAATATGTGATCTTAACTGAATAATAATATTTAAAGTATTTACTTATGCAATTATAAATTGACCAAAGTTTATTATTCAGGAATATAATGAAACGAACAAGAGAAGTCGGATGTGAGGTAAGGGATCCGACCTCTATCTTTCTTTTCAAGTACCCTCTTTTATGTCATTTCATTTATTCTCAAAGTTATTATGTTGTAGGATGTTCTTTTATATTCAAAATATAGTAATTTTTATTTTCATATTATTATATACACCCTCTTAATCTCATAAATTCATTTTTAGAATTTTTAAGTGGCGTCGTTAGGCTGCTGAATGTTCATAAGATCTCTATCCTCTCTTTCTTTTTAAGTACTCTGTTTTATGTCATTTATTTTAAGCTCATATTTATTATGCTGAGGGATGTTATTTTATATTCCTAATTATGTAAATTTTATGTTCATATTATTAGAGACCCTATTTTATCTCATAAATCCATTTTTGGATGTTTTAAGTGGCGCTGTTAAGCTACCGAATTTTCATAGGGGATTTTTCATCTCACTTTTATTTCCATGAGATTTAGGCTACATTTGCCACTATTTCCATTGTGTGGTGTATGTACTGCCCAATATTATACTTTTTCTATAAAATAATTTCATTTATGGGTATTTACATCTTTCTTGTGTGACCCTTCTTCCATGGGGTGTACGTTTCGAAAGTTACCCAAATCGGTAAGGGGACCATTCACACGCCTCTTTTTAAAAGACTTATTTTGTTATGTCTTTTATTTTAAATCTTATTATTCTGGGATATGATATTCTATATCCTTATTTATTTAAAATTTATTTCCTAGTGTTTAGATACCCTTTTGTCTCATCAAATAATTTTCTGAATTTTAATGTGATGCCGATTTTTTGCAAGGGAACATCTTAACCTAATTTTTATTCATTGGGTTAAACTTGTACTCCCTGAATATGTCATTCTATGAATATGTGTGAATGAACTCTGATTGTTTTACACTTAATATCCACTTATATTTGGTTTATTATTTTTTCACACATAATTATGTAATTTATTTACCCTTAATCAAAGGATACTGTCTTTATAAGGGATTTAGTCTCAAATTACATTCCATTGAGACTTCATTGTTGTTATGTGCCAATTACCTTTGATATGGTGTATATAATGTCATTAATCATATTATATCATGAATACATTTATTCTCATGAAATTATAACGTTTTGATTAAATGTTATTCATTTAAAATCTTCAAAGTGGTATGAGACACTTTGATTCAAGGATCTCTTTATTAAATGATTTTGAAAATAGTTTGATAAATCATTTATTTTCTCAATATCTTGAAATGATATATTTTTATTTCAAAAGAAATGTTAATAGTGAAATTTTTATATATGTGCTATGATTTTTCTAATGGTACTTAGACACTTGACGAGTGGTTACATGATAAACCATATGACGGGTGGTGCCGTGAATAACAGGACGGGTGGTTACGTTATAACCTTCAATGCATTGGGTATGGAAGTCGGCCGTATGGCTATTACATTAAGTGATATATGTGGAAGTCGACCGTATGGTTATTCCATTTTAGTATGTACATGTCCTAAGTTACCTTTATATGTTATGTGTTCTTTATATGGGTTTTATGGTAATATTTTGGTTACAAAAGGGTATGTAATGATCTTTTATTCAATGAAGAGTATTTTCTTCTTCATAAAGGTGAAAATTATTAATTTGATAATGTATTCGTGGTATACTGGTTGTTTTGAAAATCTAACAATTTTCTTTATTTGTGTATCCCTTACTGATCTTTTTATTCTAACCCCAAGTTTTTGAAATGTTTTTCACAGAACATAATGTGGAATAGGGTCAAGGATTGGATCAAGGAAAAGTCATGCTTTATAAAACATGGAACTAAACATGTTTATTTTTAAGAGTTTTTATTTTGTGAAAAAATGGAAGCTGAGTAGATGTGTCTACATTGTAATCTTTGAGATTTAATAGTTATGTCCTAAATCTCTAAAACACTAAACTTGAAAAGATCTTCAATGTGAATTATTAATTTAATTAAATATTAAGTAATGTTATGTTTGGGGCCTTATAACTAGATACATTCATAAGGTTTACATTACATCATAAAATAGAATACAACAACAACATTGTTTCCATAGAAATCCCTGAGATCCCATAGAATATCCATATAGGTCAGTCATAATATACTTATTCGCATCCTCGGAAAAATAAAATATAGAAAGGCGTGAGCTCCGATGCTCAGTAAGGAAATAATATAGTAGAAACTTTAATAATCACGAATAAACATTTAAGGAAATGTATAAGACTAAAACAAAAGCCTTTTAAACATAAACATCAACATAATATGGAAAATAAAAAATCAAATAATTCCATTTACTTATTCACATGGATATTATACTAGTTGAATAATCATATGCACTATCAATAGCCACTTTTATAATGATGGAATGCATAATTCTAGACTTTCATAACCACATAGTCAAGGCCTTGTGCCAAGACTACAAATAAGATTTTGTCAAGGCCTTATTCCAAGACACTAGTTTGTCTCACGAGACCTACTGATGCATCAAGGAGCTATAGTTCGCTACACCAATCACATACTAAGTCCAATGATTTCCTCATATGAAAAGGATGAAACATAATCTAAAAATTCGTTTTAAAAGTAGTATACGAAATGTCAATATTTTAACCACAAGCAATGATTGGTATAAAAATAGCACATCTTCAGTAAAACATAACTCATTCAATAAAATTTGGAATATTTTATTATAATAGATCAACCTAAATAGAGAATAATTAATGATATTGACATAGTTGAAAATAATGAACAAAATTATTTGATATAAATATCCCCCTTTTTCTAGAAAACATTTAAAAGTGTGACTATTTATCAAAAAGTCATTTAAATTAGGTTTTTGAATCAAAGTGTCCCATATAACATTGAAACAATTAAAATGAATTTAAATTTTAAAACATTAATGTCCATATAAATAAATCCTTAATACCATGTTTAAAACATGGACATTGATGAGAATGGTTAATAATAATAAATCATTAAAACATTTTAAAATGATATTTTATTAAGGGTTCCTAACCAAAAGAGAGACACTTTAATACAAATAATTGTGTTAGTAAAAAAATTATAATATCAGGAGAATAAATGTATTCATGATATACTAGGTCAAAGAACATTATATACGCCATATAAAAGTGAATTGGTGTATAACAACAAATAAGTCTCAATGGAATGTAAATTGAGATGAAATCTATTATAAAGACTGTATCCTTAGGTTAAGGATAAATAAACAATATAATTATTTGTAAAAAATATAAATACAATCAATATTATTGGATATTTAGTGTAAATAAATCATAGGACATTAACAGATATTCTTTTAAAAACAACACCAATGAATTGGATGTTTAACTCAATAAATGGATATTCAGTAAAAATTACTCATATCATGTTCATATCGATGACTTGAAAATTTATCAATAGAGTGATTATGTGTGTCAAAATTATATCCACAGAATGTGGACTGAAAATTAATTCAAAAATAATAAATAGTGATTTAACACATAATCATGGAGTAAAATAATAAATGAATTATGGGTAAAGCCGAATGAGTGAAAATTGAAATTTGAAATTCCCTTACCAATACGGTAACATACGAAACAAATGTAACATTAAAGATAGATAATAAAATTAATATTTAATTACTCATAAATTAATGTATATTACCCAAATAATACAATTATTATGTAGTAAGTACACCACACAAAAGAAAATAGTGGCAGAGTGACATGAATCTCACAAAAATAGGAAGTGAGATAAAAAACCTTACTTCGTCGTAATCAATCGAGGCGTATGGAAAATAGTTAATAATAACCAAATGAATCATAGAATACTACAAATATAAATATAATCATTATAATATATATATCAAATAACAGAACGCAATACAACACATTTAGAAAATAAGTGGCGAATAATGGAAATCTCACGGAATTAAAAGTGAGATAAGAAAACCCTTACTTTGTACTTTTCCGCAGTCCATTGTAGGATAACCACCTTTATAATGGTGAAATAATTGTTATAAAATTATAAAATAATCATATAAATTAATATGATATAATATATTACCATTTAATATTTCATTGTTAATAATATTTTATTATTGTCGTCATTTCGGGTGTTAACTAATTCATTTTCCTTTATAAGCTTTGTTAGTAAGTATTGTTTGTTATGAATAGGATGTATCTTATTAATATTCAGAATTTTATTAAAAAATAATTCATTATTTTTAATCATCTAATGAAAATTATTCTTGAATGGATTACGATTGGGGAATGTATCTCATCGCGTTCGTGGAGACGGTAATTCACGCATACGCACGAGCGACAATATCATTTTTTTGATATGAAAATAATATATAATTGGTTGGTATACTATATATATGGAATAACTATCATGTTATATTTATTATTTACAAAAATTAAACAAAATTATTTTACCCATTCAAATAATAATGCATTGAATAACAATTACACCACCACGTGGAGATGGTAAGCCATACGTATGCACGTATGGTGACATGTCATTCAAAGGATGGATAGAATAATGAATAATGTTGTACCATAATTATAATAACATCACAATATATATAATATACTAGGGTTATTATTTTATAATGGAAAAACAAAGAATGAGGAAGTGGAAGAAGAAAGGAATGTGAAAGAGGTGATGAAATATTTACCTCTTTTTCGGGTTCTTCCTTTTGATTTGATCAAAAGGGATCCTTATGTTAGATTTCTGACTAATGGAAGGCGTCTAGGATGAAGAAAGGATAGTTTAGAGGGTATTTGGGTAGAGTTGTTCCAAGCCAAATGGCTTTGAAGTCGTGAATTTGAGGAAATGGGGAGTGTCCTTTTATAAGAGGGGTGAGGGGCACCTTAGGAAAAGCTAGAACTATTATTTATAATAAAATAATTTTCGGTTTATAATAGCTCCAAAATAAATTATTTAAAGGAAAAAGTGTGGATGGGTAGAAAACAACTCAACCAAGAAGATTTATACATGTTTGGGTCACTATATTAACTTTAAATTTTATATTTAACTCCTAGTTAAATAGTTTGACATTTACCATGTTTCTTGGTATTTTTATATTATGTGGTTCGTAAACATACTATAAACATACAAGATAATTTTCTCAATTAAAATTAATGTATAATAATGCAAGAGAGGATGACCACACAAGGGTTTCATCATTCATTATGAGATGTCCTATGAAAAAGGCATTATATCAAATGGTGAGTGTTCATAGTAAAGGTCATCATTTCTATGACATTTCCTTGAATGATTAGGGGATGGTATGGCTTTCTAAATACCACTCATGGTCTATGAATAGTATTCACTTCATTTGAGATAATAGTGAAGAGGGCCACACACTATGCGAATTGAATTTTCTAGTTCTATACTAATGAATTGTTTTATAGGGAATGGTGGGATACATCCCAAGGTGTAATGGGTTTATGATAATAAACAATACCCAATGGGTAAATATATTCATTATTATTCATGTGTTGAATAATTGGAGTAAAATTCAGTTATTTAATCTATTTACTAGAATATTAGTGAATAAATGGGAAAATATTTAACGATGAAATATTATTTTAATATTTAAGGTTAATTTAATATTATGAATAACATTTAGTACAATTAATGAATTATTTTATCATAGTATATATTTATTATGTTATAATATTGTTAGGAAAATATAAATGATGTCTTTCACATAGTAAAAAACCATATCCTTTCATTTATGTCTTATTAAATGGGAATTACCTATACTGGGGTAGGGGAGCACTTTTCAAGTGTTTGTCCCCAGATATAAGAAAGTGGGTCCTCTACTATGAGTTACTATTCATACACTGTAATTTTAGAGCTCCTCTATACTACCTCCCACATTCAAGGTATAGAAGTGTTTCTTCTAAGTCATTAATTAACATTCTCCTTCAGGTATCAAAGGAATGACATTGTGCTGATCATCAGGATGTAAATGGATTCAAAAAATATTAATGATCAAACCCAGATATTAAATATTATTAATCAAGTGTTTTTTCTAATGAATGTGTGGATCATAAAGAGGTAACCAACCTTAGTTCATTTGTAAAATGGTCACTGATGATGAGAATTTGTCAAATTTTTGACCAAATCAGAAGAGGTAACTATTATTTAATTTTTTATTATCAAATTAATTCATATGATATATGTTACCTTTTAACATGGCTAATATCATTGGATTTGATTTTTTTTGATCTAGTGATGAAAAAATTTAACCATTTTATCAATCTACATCATTTTTCCCATATACCTTTATCAAGAGACTATTTTACAATGATGTAATAGTTAGATGTTATGCACCTTTGTTTCAGATTTTTTTGACGAGGTGCGTGCATCCGTCACGTAGAGGATGTGTTGTTGTTTCCCTGCATTCTTGCTTTCCAAAGGTGGGTGGCATTCACTCCTTATTTAGGGATGTCTACTCCATAATCGAAACAGGATAATGGTATGTGAGTTCTTCATTTTTTGGATTCCTCCTCAGAGCTCATCACCTAGTCCGGGTATCCCACGTAGACATAACACGTAGATCGTGAAACTCTTCCCAGTGCCATATCTTCATCGACACCAGTTAATTACACTGCTTCTATCCGGATACTCTAAGGAGTCCAGTCAGGGTAGCAACCTTCGGTTATGAGAGTAGTCATGTTGGGAAACATCGGCATGTCTTGATGCTGGGGTATTGGAATGTCTGTATTTTGTCCCTTATCCAAGGTCTTCTCGAGGGAACGGAAGCCCAAGGCATCCCACGTCGAATGCGGGGAATCATATGCCATAGGAAGGTATCTGAGTTTTTCCTATGCTTCACATGTTTAACACAGGGTATTCCATGAGTTTAACATCCAGTGGGGACATATCAGACTATTCGTAACACTGATAAGAGTGGACCAGACTAAGGAACCCCTGGGAGCTAACACCGATGTTGGGGCAAGCACGTTGGTGGATTCCTGAATATTTTGGAGAGGAATGAGGTGGCCTGATCCCACCGGGATGTGGTGGACCAGTTAAGGATCAGGATAGACGATGGATTTGGGCTTGAGCCTCGAAGAGACATCCTACGTATCCTCATGGCGGGGAATCAAAGTCCACGTAGTTCGATGGAATGAGGGGATGCTTGATGAGGCGACCTGTGAGAATGGACACATAGATGAGACCCAGAGAAAGTGGAACCTTCGGGTTAGGGAATAAGCTTCTCGAGACAAGTGGGCTCGAGGGAGATATCAGGATGAGACATTGGTGATGGGCTTGAACCTCATGGAGGCTTCATACATATCCCTGTGGGAGGGAATCAAAGTCTGTGAAGTTCAGGTGGTATCTAGGGATTATGCTCTGAGACTGTCCATGGTTTCAGTAAACCGATGTGATGGTGGACCTGGGGTTCATATGGATGGTGGGATTGAACCTCATGGAGGTTTCCTACGTACCATGCCTCAACATGGATCAAAGTCCCTGTAGTTCGGGATGGATTTAGGCTTACTCTATGAGATGGCCCATGGTGTCGGTAAACTGACATTAAGGTGGATACAGTTTAACGTCATGCAGGACGGGGGAGAACATGATGTGAGGGAATGACCAGGTGGTGGGCTTGAACCTCGTGGTGGATTCCTACGTACCATGCCTTGACATGGATCAATGTCCCCATAGTTTGGGATGGGTTGGGGCTTACACTTTGAGGTGGCCCAAGGTTGTGGATTTGGGCTTACACACTGAGGTGGCCCAAGGTGTTTGGTGAATAGATGAGAATGAGTTCGGAACGACTAGTGGGCGATGGGATTGAACTTCAGGGAGGCTTCCTACGTACCATTCCATGACATGGATCAATGTCCATGTAGTTTGGGATGGAATGGGGATTAAACTCTGAGACAGTCAAAGGTGTTGGATTGAGGCTCACACTCTGAGGTGGCCTAAGGTGATGGATTGGGGCTTAAACTCAAAGGCGTCCCAAGGTGATGAATTAGGGCTTACACTCGGATGCAGAACTAGGTGATGGGTTGGGGCTTACACTCTGAGGAGGCCCATGGTGATGGATTGGGGCTTACACTTTGAGGCATCCCAAGGTGGTGGGGCTTGAACCTCGTGGAGGCTTTCTACATACCATGCCTTAGCACAGATCAAAGTCCCCGTAGTTCAGGTATACAGTTTAGTGACATGTGGGATGAGGGTGCTTGGCAGTTTAATGTCATGCATCGTGTACGAAGGAATTTGGGGCTTATGATCTGAGACGGCCAAAGGTTTTTCATGGACGGTTCTCACTCTAAGCTCACGGATGTCATTCTTGGTGTGAGAAAAAATATCTAGCAGAGACCTCACGATCACGTCACAAAGGGTACGTTCATGGGAAATGTAGAGGGGCTTACGAGTTGAGTGGCCCAAGTTGCCAGGACAAACTCTAGGATGGAGGCCTGAGGGCGACAAAGTGCAACAGGATAGGGATTTGGGATGGAAGAAAGAAGGATTCACATTCCCTACCACACCCTCTGTTGGCCTTGGCACCAAAGAAGTGAGAAGGAGCAGGGGTGCTGCCTCCTTCAGGGAAAGCTAGGGGCTTACACCAAGGTGGATGCCCTGCCCCATGGACAAACACCACTCTGATAAAGAGTATATCATCCCTTGTGAGGGGTGATCCCATCCCCATGGAGATGAGTGGGCATGGAGAATTTCCAAGGCGGTGGGACCCTGCGTGTGTGGCATGGGGCCAGGTCATAGTTAATTGTCTTGAGCTAAGGATGAGGGTGCTTGGCAGTTTAACGTCCTGCAGGTCGGACGAGGTGGGTTTGCTCCACACCCCTATGACTTACATAACTGGTACCCCTACCCCTTGTGGGAAGGTATGTATTGTCAAGGCCATAGTGAGTGGGTGTCGTAGAGTGAACCATTGAGTGGTCCACATTAGCATGGCTATGTGAATAAGAAATAGCCATTATCATGGATATTTGAAGAATCATGGGGCAAAGCAATGAAAAAGGCGGTATCGTCCAAGGGACTTTGAAGTTACTTTGTACGAGACTAGAAGTTCCTACGAGAAAACGCCGCATGACATGAGTGTCCTATGGGATTACGCACAACCCTTGAGGTTTGCGTGCGAAATAAGGTTCGTGCGTGAAAAACACCGGGCTGACACGTAATCGATGATTCATGTGTGGAATTGTAACAAGGGGTGCGTGCAATGGAAGTAATTGCGCACAATTGGCTGGCTTGCGTGCATTGGAAGGAATTTCATTCTAGGGGAAAACCCTGAGGGGATTGGAATTAAGTCTAAATCAAAGGGGATCTCTTACGAAGGCATACCCTGGTGAAACTGGGCGTGAAAAGAACCATATCTGAAGTCCATATTGCACGTGTGCAGAATGCCGATTACGCACACAAGAGGCGGTTCAGATTCTTCAGCCCCGGAAAGGATGGGGGTATCCTTCTATTTATAGGAGGCTAGGGGCACGAAATCGAGGTTGGCGTGAAATTGTCACACGACAGAGCAGGTGACGAAAAATTTCAATCGCGCGGAGCGCGGGCATGAAATAACTATGATCTTGCATCAGGGACTCTTCGTGAATCCTGGCACTTTCCGCATGGGACAACTTTTTTTGCACACTTCATCATTTTTTTCACACAACACTTCCGAGCCCCCCAGACCGGGTCTTCATGTCAAAATTTGACATCAGTTTGTCATTTCAAAACATCCTCCTATACTTATGCACTTTTTGGATTCTACAAATTCCCCACCCCATGGACATCCCAATACCTAATGGTAGTGGGATGCTTTGGGATCACTCTGGGCTGATTCATATAAGAATATGAAGTGATCCTCCGATGTTCCCTAGATTTGCGAGAAGGATTCCATCTTGTCCCTGAAATGACAAAACATTTACCCATATTAGGGGTTGTGTCCTCCAACGGATGGATCCGGAAGACATAGGAGTCATTCAAGCCTACCCAAGGGTCGGTCATAGCGGTGATGGGCTTAACTTCTCTTGCCTAGACTTGTTTATCCTTGCTCTTGTAATAGTCAGCATCCAAGTAGCGGACTTCGCATGAGGTGAAAGGAGACACATCACATTGGAGTAAACCTACTTGACCATTAAGGGAGTACTTGAGGAATTGGTGATATGATGAGGGGACTGCTACATGCAGGTGGAGCTATGGCCTACCGATCAATGAATTTTACGCGGTGTCATGTGAGACGACCATGAACTCAGTGCTGGAAATTATGGCCACCGAACTAGGCCTTCATATGGATCTTTCTGATTGGCATCTAATCTGTCCTTTCATATCCCTAAATTCTAAAATCGGAGGGATTCAGGTCATCTTCAAATAACCCTAGCGTCCGCAGTGTCCGTGTTGGGATAAGGTTGATCTCAGAGCCGGTGGAAAAAAGACAGTGGTAAACCTCCACACCACTGAATTGGCTGGTGATATAAATCGGGCAGATGTTCCCCTGTATGGGAGAGCCTTCATCTTCTCCTGAGAATTAAATGATGGACTGGAATTCGACATCATCAACTGTTTCAGCATGAAAGGCCTATGTAGCTGCTACCTCCGCCTCAAACCGGAGCGAGCTCTTTAAATCCTCGGTGACTTCTTCACGCATATATGGAAATAAGAGAAGGGATTAAAGGATGGAATGGCTCTCCAGGAAGTATGTGAGGTGCTTGAGGACATCATACATCCATTTCAGGCATGAGATTCTTCTTATAGGGAGTCACTCTCTGATGGAAGGCATGGCGGGACCTACCGCCTAGACCGGTGGCTAACTGGTTCTCGGAATATCCCACTGATCACTGGTCGAAGCTCGGATGGTCACTATCGGATGAGGACCGGATGGCTGAGACCAACCTATAATGGTGTGAAGCTGGTCATGGCATGGTTTTGGTAGTTCTGCCAAATCCAGTAGCACAAAGGTTGGCGGAAGCGGGACTGTTGACGTCGGATGAAGAAGCTGCGAGCGTTGAGCTCTGAGCTAGGCCTGCTGGCTGGTCTCAGCTGCATGCACGACCTGGCTGGAGGTTCCCACTAATGCGCCTCAATGACCTGAATAGTTGTGGCTCTGCCGATGTTGGTGTTGGATGGGGACATTGGGAAGGTTCGCCTGGCATGCCCCCTCGTCAGGAGTCATATAGGGATTTACCAACTCAACGGGGTTAATCAAAGCGTACCCTTGAATTTCACTTGAAGAATCACACACCAATGGTCATATTCTAGGAATAATTCCTATCTCAGGGGGCATGAAGTCTCCATGAGTTAGAGACGATGCAATCATCGGTGGGGCGTCTAGCTTATTCCGGTGCTGCTGATGCTTGGTCTTCTAGGAAGAGGATTGCTAAGATGATAACGCAAAAGTGGTGGCCACATATTTGAAGGATCCAACTAATTAGTATGTGCCTAAATGATTCCATGGGTGCGGGAAACTGTCTTACATGCCATCCAGTAACTATACATCTCTGACCCGCAGTCAGAAACCTGTTGCCACTTACCTTGGCCGTTGCAAAAGCTATCTAATATCACAAAGACACGTGCCACTTGTGACGAGGCTGGGCCCAACATGACTATGTTTTTTTCAATATGGCCTTGAAGCTAGTCTTTGAACACATATAATTACTTGATGGTGTGCCCCAGGATATGATGATAAGGGCAGTAGTTGGGGGAATTAGTGATATGTGCCTCTTCTGGCTTCTGGCACTCAGGCAGTCATACATTTCTCTTCTCTATGGCACTGCAAAAGTATCCAGGGACCTGAGCCTCATCAAACAATTAAGTCTGATTACATCTGTCTGGAAAGGGGGCTCTAGGATCATGTCCCTGAGGATGGGCCGGAGGAGCTTTCCTAGGATTCAGAACTTGATTATCTCACCTAGGCGGTGGCGACACGTTGCGTAAGGAAGGCTGCCAATTCTGAGGATGCTGCTGGGCTGGAAGCTGTGCCCGTTGTGGTGGACCTCGGTAAGGCTGTGAAGATATCTCCACTATTTACAATTATAGCTTCGTAGGGGCCTCTATATGGGACACTGTGGCGGGCTCAGGTCTGGCTGCCTTTTTTCAGGATTATAGGAGGTAGCAGGCATGCCTGAGTAGCCTTTTTCAAAGCTTCATCGAGGCGCTAGGCCTTATCTGAGAAGTCTCAGAATCCTACAAGACATTTTTGAATAATCAGGTAGGGAACCAATTCTATCTTGAAATTTCCCATGCACATCGTCATTAATTTCTCCTTAGTCAGTGGCAAGTCAAGGGAGTATGTGGGGCCCTTCCACCGGGTGATGAAGTTTGTGAATCACTCATCCGGCCTTTTTTTCACCTGAAGAGATCTTTTATGTCCATCTTCTGGGTAGTAGAGCTGAACTAGTAATGGAACTTCATGTGAAGGTCCTCCCAGCTTGTCACAGATTCAATAGGGAGCTGGATGTAGCAGACGAATGTCGGCCCTTCCAGCGTCTGAAGAAAATAGCGGAGTGTGGTAGCCTCATGCTATGTTAAGGTCCCTAACATAAGTCCACACCTTGAGTTAAAGTGGGGTAGGTGGTATGACGGGTCCCCCATTCCATTAAAGGCAGAGAAAGTGGGATTCCCAAATCTCGGGGGTGCTGGCATGTCATCCATCCATGCTGGGTATGGCCTGCCATTAGGTGGGATGGCCACCTGTTTCATTTTCAAAGCCTCAAGGTGGGTGATGAGTGCCGCCATTGGATCATATAGATGTGGGTCCCTATCATGACTGGGATCCATAACCATGAGCTTGTTTTTGGGCTCTTCAATGCAGTAGATAGGCTCAGCGGCTCGTGGAGCGGCTCGTGGAGCGACCCTTGGGGCAGCCGGGGGAGCCCGAGCGGGGTTCCTTGGACTATCGCACCATTCAGGAGGGTTTGGCAAGACGTACCATGCCCTACTACCATGATATCCATCTTCCGCCCTATCAACGAATGCGACATGATCGGGGTTTCCTAGGAGAATATCGGTAAGGGGTAGGTGTTCATTACTCTGCTTCCCCGACCTAGGATCACCGTAGTCGGGTCGTTGCTCCACAATGCGTTTTGCCAGAATTTCGACGATTAACTTTTTCTCCTCGGCAAGCTGTTTGCGTAGTTTCTCCTTCTCAGGGTCGTCTTCCGTCTTTTGTAATGAGGCGGATGGGTCAGAGTGCTTGATGGCTCTGACACATTCTTTCCCCTTACTAACATTCCAGATGAGTACCAATGCCTTGGTGGGTGGAGGGAGACCTACGAGGTTCCTCTGCCGGTGAGTAATCCTTCCCGATGGGTCTAGTGGTAGCACGCCCTTAGGGGGGGTGTCCTCATCAAGAAGTCCTAGATCATTATCCCATCCCTACAGATCTGTCATGTTGACTCCCACTGTTCTCAAGGGAATGTCCTCACTATCTCTATGTGAGTCGTGCTGCCAGCGAATCACACTGAAGAGGAGGTAAGTGTACTGCCCCCAACCATGGACTTTTCTATGGTGGGTAGCCTCCTAAATAAAATTTTGGAGTACATGGAAACACTGAATGGATTACTATTGGAGGGCCCTGTGGTGGTCAGTGGACATAAGGTGTTTGTCCGCGGGGTGTGTGGGCAGGTCAACCAGGCGTCATTGTTCGCCGATGTCTTCTAGGTGCTCTTGGCTCCCAGGATAAGTCACCCGTCGTTGGTAGAGATGGAAGTGAGCCGCCTAGAGGGTTCGGTGGAAACACTCAAAATATTTTGTGGGGAGCGATTCTGGCATACAATAAATTGATCTTGATACTGGGAAAAACTTCTCAGGGAAGTGGCCCGCTGCGAGGATTGTCCAGAAACTCCTCATCTCAGATTCAGGGTCTGGCCCTTGATTGTCCCACTCGTCAACAGAGGGTTGCTGAGGAAATGGCATTGGTGATGAGGTGGGAAGCTCGGAGGGAGGACTGGCTGGCCGAGAATACGCTGAGAGGGCTGATTGGCCACATAATCTTGGGCTGTCCTCTGAGGTTTGTATCTATATGGCCGCTAGGTCACGATAGGATAGACCAGAAACAGGGATCCTAACCCAACATCAGTTTCCACCGAGGGTGGGCCATGATACGTCTCTCTATCCATTGACCCCAAAAATAGCTCTCTATAGCCTCCATCCATGATAGAGGGTATATCTAGCCAATCCTTTTACATAAAACATATCATTATTTTAGGAATAAATAACCATCAGAGTACAAGCCATGGATGGTTAAGTCTAGTGTCTTGGAAGACTAGGTACATATAACATAAAACATGGGGATTCAAAACTTATTTTTTAAATCTCCGTAATGATCTCCTTACATACCTTGAGCCCTTACATCTGCATAGGGTACCCTGGGGAACACATGAACAAAGGGATGAGCTAAAAATTACTAGTATTGGAATGAACATAAGGATACACCTCAAGATCATGAATTAAGAGGCGTGACATAATGATATCCAAAGCATGAAACTTACTAAATCATTTAATATAAGAATGGGATCATATAAACATAGAACCATATAAATGTGGCATAATCTTAAATAATATCTTTATTACGGGTCAAGGCTAACCGCCAATCCTGTTTCCCATTTTAGTACGGGTCAAGGCTAACTACCAATCCCATTTCACATCACATCTCATGAGACTTAACCTTACCCAATCCATTGGAGTGCTATCCGGCCGCACCCACCTCAACATATTCATGAATATTCTTTCCACATAACTAATATTTCCACATAAATAATCATACATAATCAACTATACAAAGACATAAGGGTACCCATTGAATGAATTGCGTACCACAATCATGACACCAAACATATCCAATGGGTGTATCACAAAAGTGTCCATGAAAGGAAAGGATTAGAACATACATAGACATTAATAGGGTAATATAGGGATATAACATGGTAAGTGACTTCATATATAATTGACAACATATAAAAAATGTATATTAGAAACATTGGCATTAAAACATTTTTTTGAGGTCTTAAGGGAAAAACTCTAGAGATTTTAAAAAAGAAAAGAGGACATTATTTTATAAAAAACGATATTTGAACCAAGAATGATTTCATAATAATAATAATGATTTTATAAATACAATGGTGTTTTAAAACATAGGATATAGTGCAATTTAAATTTGGGTAAAAAGTTTGGGAAGTCCCCTTAAAACAGGTTTTCTTATCGGAATATTATAAGGAGGGAATCTTTCAAAATCATGTATATCCCCGAATGAATGAGATGAAAGGATCTTGATATAATAATATTTTACAACTGAAGAGAAGTCATAAAACTCACATAGATAGATATGATAACACCATTTTGAAATAAAGATAAGGAAACTCGAATGAAGAAGGATGGTTAAGGTAGAATTCATTACGATTTTATCGGCATGGTGTCGGGTGTGACCAAGATGGATTGATGAGAGAGAAATGGGGTTTATAAACACTTATAAATATATATGGATGTATGGGGGAGGTTCTTAAAAATACTCCATAAATTTCTATTCAACATAAAAAGGAAACGTTTAGATGAAAATCGTGATTAAGAGAGAAAATTGGAGGATCCCTTACCTTAAATCCGGTGGTGTTCTCCACTTGCTATTAATAACCAGAATAAACAAATTTTGATTAGTAATTCATATGTAATGAACCTCTTATATATGTAATTTTTTTATTATAACACTTTTTAGTTCATTTAAATCCATTTTGATTTGTTATAAGGTTCAATTTTATTGTTCGAGATCATTTGATTACTTGGATTTAAAGATCAGTTCAATTATATTCAAGTTTGGATTATATGATAGATGAAATTGGTTGTCCTAAATTGAAGTTATATATATCCTAGATATTACTTGGTTTTAATTTTAATTAGTTTACTTAGAGTGATGTTTAATTATTACATATATAACCTTAGTGATAACTGTTTTTGTTATCTGGTGGATTTGATTACAATGAATGTGTTTTGATTTATAACATAATTACATTTGTACCAAAAGATTACAGAACAAAAAATAAGCTGTATTACATATATAATATTCTGGTACAACCCTAACACAATTGGATTCATGACCATAATTAAGGATTATAATAGAAATTCATAAACTGTTCTCCTTGAATGTGCTAAATTAGCACATCTTAAACGGTGCTTTCATTTCATTCAAATAGAAGGGTGGGGAAAAGAGAGAAGATAATGAAATATACCAATAGCATGAAGAAATTCAAGTACATGTATTTTACTGGATATATTATACTATTATGGTGAAGGTAGGTGAGGAATGAAATTAAAAATAAAATAACATAAGAGAAACAATGAAATTAGAGAAGAGGAATTTACCTCTTGAGAATTCCTCCATTGAGAACCATTTAAGGGGAGAGGTTTTGGTATTTTGAGGAGGCAGAGAGCTTTTGGACATGGGGGAGGACCTTGGGGAGCGATTTGGGCCGATTTTAGTGAATTACTGGAGATTGAGAGGAGTGGAGAGAAGAGGGAGTGAAGGTTGTTTTTATAGTGCAGGAGAGGAGGGATTTCAGAATATAATAATCATAAATTTCTTATTTCATCCCAAGACAATGAATAGTAAGTATTCCATGACCAAGAATAGTAAATGGGTCATGTGAGTTCGAACCATGGGTGGTGACATCAGCCATGAGGCCATGAATATTTTATTTAGACTATAATGAATATATACGGCAAATTACCGTATTTTACTATTCATCAAAATTTCAAGTATTTTAGAAAAATATAAAAAATTCACCCTAACCATTTTTCGATGTTTAGAATCTAAAAATGAAGTAAATTTTGGAAAAATAATTTTATAAATATGATTATTTTAATATTTAATTAAAATAATAATATATTATCAAAACCAATTCTAAAACACTCATTAACTTATCCTAAAATATAGGTATATTGTACTTCCAACTTGAATATTATTTTTATACTATCATAGTGTGGTTACTATTCATTAGGGTATATCACTATTCATAAGTTTATGTTACTATTCATTAGGGAAGGTTACTATTCACCAAAAAAATTATGTTTTTCTTATCGGAATTAAAAAAACATCTTGAACACAACTGTGTATGTGAGATTTTCAAAATTCCAAGAAAAGAAGTTACAAACTTATGTTTAAAGGTCACTTATCACTTAGTAGTTCATTATTATGTGATTTTATGTAATGTTTATAAGAAGTAAATTTCCATTAAAAACATTTGGTCGTTAAAATATTCCCCACTTATGAAATTTCAACTTCGAAATATCATTTCACATACTAAATAAAAAAATGGCGTGGGTACTTTTCCTTCATTGCTTCCTCCAATTCCCATGTTTCTTCCTCAAAATTATGGTTCTACCACAAAACTTTTACAAGATGGGTTTTTTTTGTTGCATAGAAGCTTATCTCTCTGATCCAGAATCTTTATTGGTTGCTCCTCATAAGAGAGATCATCTTCCAATAGCACCACCTCTGTGTTTAGTACATGTGAGGGATCAAGCATGTACTTCCTTAAGAGTGATACATGGAAACTATCATGAACATGAGCCATATTTCATGTATGTTCAAGGCATTAGGCCACCGCTCCTATGCGGTCAAGGATCTCAAAGAGGCCAATATTCCTTGGGCTTAGCTTCCCTTTCTTCCCCAATCGCATGACTCTATTCCATAGAGATATTCTAAGGAAGAATTTATCTCCAACATCGATCCTCAAGTCCCTTTGATGGTTGTCATCATAGCTCTTTTTTGAACTTTGAGCAGCATTGATGTGTTTCTGGATGACTTGAACTTTCTCTGTCATCTCTTGAACAAGTTTGGGTCTATGTAGCTTTCTTTCTCCATCTTTATCCAAACAGTTTGGAGTTATAGAACGCTTTCCATACAGAGCTTCATATGGAGCCATCTGAATACCCATGTGGAAGGTATTGTTGTATGAGATCTCAACCAATGAGAGATGATGATCCCATCCACATTTTAATTCTTGAGAGATGGATCTAAGCATATCTTAAAGAATCAGAATAGTTCTTTCAGACTGTCCATCAGTTTGGGGTTGATAGGCCGTGCTGAAATTTAATTCAGTACTCAAATAATGTTGAATGCTCTTCCAGAATTTAGATCTGAACCTTGGATCACTGTCAAAGACAATTGAGAGTGGAACACCAGGCAGTCTCACCACTTCCTTCACATATAATTTTTCAAGTTTTTAAGGAATGATATATTCCTGAATAGTGATGGAATGGGATGTATTAGTGCATTAGTCAACCACATCCCATATCACATTATTTTCCTTTGATGTCTTCGGGAGACCCGTGACAATGTCCATAGTAATAGTTTTCCATTTCCGCATGGTTATAGGCAATGACTGAATCATACCTTTGGACTTTTTTCACTCAGCTTTAACTTTGTGACATACCAAGCCCCTTGAGATATATTCTGCAATCTCCTTCATCATGGTATCCCACCAGAAGTGTTCTCAAAGATCAAGGTACATTTTGGTACTCCCAAGATGGATAGAGAAGTTCGAGATATGTTCATCATTAAATAGATACTTCTTTATCTTTGGATTAGATGGTACACATAATCGTGTCCCAAATTATACAACTCGATCCTCATCAATTTTAAAATTAGGGGATTTCCAATTTTTAATATCTTCCACACTTTTCTAAATTTCCACATACTTTATTTGAGCAACCTTTATTTTCTCCAATAGCGATGGTTGATCAAGAATTTTTTAAAGGATTGATGATGTTACTCCCTTAATGATTCCCATGTACATATTTAACAAATCTAATAAGATCAAATCCTTTTCAATTCACATCATTGATAAATATGTAGGATCCTTTCAACTTAGATCATCTGCCACCTTGTTTTCCTTACTAGGATGGTAATGGATTGAGCAGTAATAATACTTAATGAGCTCTATCTATATTCGTCGGCACATATTAATATCTTTCTATTCGAATATATATTTGAGACTCTTGTGGTCAGTATATATCTCACATTTTCCCCATAGAGATAATCCCGCCAGATTTTCAACTCAATGATCACAGCCGCCAAATCATGATCATGCGTGGGATAGTTTTGGTAAAGGATTTTCAGATGCCCTGAGGCACAGGCTATCACATTATCATTTTGAATTAGCACACAGCCTAAGACATTCTTAGAAACATCACTATACACCACAAAGAGTTCCTTACATGAAGGTAGTGTGAGTACTGGCGCAGTGATAAGCCTCTTTTTCAACTCCTTGAAACAGACTTTACATTCCTGTGTCCTGACCAACTTTACTCCCTTCCATGTTAGCATGGTCATTGGGTTTGAAAATCATGAAATGTTCTTCAAAAATCATATATAATACCTAGCTAGACCTAAAAAGTTACACATCTCGGTTGCAGAAGTTCACCTCGGCCACTCCCTCAATTGCCTTCGTCTAGGAAGGGTCCACAGATATCCCCTTCTTGGTGATAACATGCCCCAAGAATGATACATCCTCCTTCCAGAACTCACATTTACTATACTTTTCATACAACTTCTTCATTCACAAAGTCTTTAACACAGTTTCCAAATGCTCCCCATGTTCCTCCTTGCCCTTGGAGTATATCAGAATATCATCAATAAAGGCCACCACAAATTTTCAAGGTAATCACTAAAGACTATAGTCATTAAATCCAGGAATTTTTTTTGGAGAATTAGTGATTTCTAAGGGAATAATTATGAACACATAGTGTCCATACCTCATTCGAAAGTTAGTCTTGGGAATATCATCCTTCCCCCACCTTTAGTTATTGATATCCCGATCGAAGGTCCACCTTAGAGAAATAAATGGCCCTACAAATCTGATCGAATCGGTCGCCTATCCATGGAAGGGGATACTTTTTCATTATAGTGATTTTATTGAGCTCACGATAATTAATGCTGAGGCGCATTGATCCATACTTCTTCTAGATGAAGAGGACTGGAGCACCCCACGTTGAAGCACTCGGGCGTATAAAACCCTTATCCATATTATCATGTAACTTCTTCTTCAGGTATTCTAGCACTATGATGGCCATTCTTTAATGTGTCTTTGGGATTGGAAGAGATCCAAGGATATGTTCAATTGAGAAATCAACCTCTCAGTCAGGGGGAAGACCAGACAACTCTTCGGGGAATACACCAGTGTAATCCCTCACTATGGGCATGTCTTCAAGCATGATCCTTTCCTTTGTCTCATTCATTTTAGCTTGGTATGCATGCTCATAAAGAAGAAATATACATCCTTGAGACGAAAAATCTAAAGTAGACGCATCTTCCTCCTTGCACATGTAATGAATTGGAGGATGCTTCAGGATGTGTAGAGTAATCTCCCTTTCCCGACAATTGATGTTGGCCTCATACAATGATAGACATTCCATGACCAAGATAGCATAAAACTCCACTAAAGGATGTATGACAAGATTTTCTGGGAGGTTCAGCCCACAAACATTAATCGGGGAGGAGTTATAAACCAAGGATGTGATAATTTCCCCATTTGTTGTTCTCACAGATAACTTTTCCTAAAATTTTGAGGTGGTGTTTGAATAGTTCTACTAAACATGCATGATATGAATGAATTCGTAGAACCATAATCAAATAGTATGATCAGAATTCTTGAATAAATTACAATAATACCTTTCACCACATCGTTTTCTTGCTCCACCTCAGCATTATTGATAGCATATGCCCTTATTTCCTTGGAGGTTATTGATGATTTCCTCTAAGAACCCTCAACTTAAGGAAATTGTTTGCATAATACCCAAGATCCTTGCTATTAAAACACTGCACTGTAGGTTGAGTGTTGATCTCAACCTTCCGTTCTTCTTCAACATTATCATGATTTTTCATATCCCTTTGGCAGTTCTTGGCCAGATGACCAAAATTTCCGCATTTGATTCAATTCCATGTTTCCTTGAGAAAGTCACCAAGATGCTTCTTACAACAATTTTTGAAAATGGGAAAGTGAGGCTTCTTTCCATCATGGGATTTGTTTGATGAATCACCCATGTTGTTCTCCATTTTCCTTTTCTTGTCACTAGGCCCATGAGACCACTAAGAGTCTCTAATCTCAATATCATCCTTGAGGGCACAATGGACAATCTCCTCATAGCTGTTGAAATATCGAATTGCAAACACTTTTCATAGAATCTGATTTAGTCCGCTAAAGAAGCGATCCACCTTGATTTTGGTGTTCCTGACAAAGCCATAGGCGTACCTTGAATGCCTTGTAAAGTTCGCTTCATACGCCCTGATGGACTCATCTTACTTCGGCATGAGTCCAAAGAACTCTCTTTCTATCTTGAGACGAAGGGTTCGAGTAAAATATTTTTTGAAAAACATCCTCTTGAATTCCTCCCATTAAATGGAATCAATTTCATTTTGGGACTTTGTATTCTTGATCAGTGTCCACCACTAATCAGCATCCCCATTAAAACGATAGAATTCTAGTACAAGTTTCTCTTCTTTTAAGCACTGGAGTACATAGAAAATCATTTCAATAGAGTCAATCCATTTTTCTGTGAGGAAGGGATCAGAATACCCGCTAAACATGGGAGGCCTTCTCCACGTGAAGGATTCTACGAAAACATTCTCTTTCCATGGGGGAGGGGGATGTTCCTCCTAATTCAATTTATTATTCATAACTCGAGCCAGCTGAGAAAGTACTGCCATGATGTTTTGAGCACCCGCTTCCGTCACATCAGGCATGTCATTAGGGAAATCATTACATTGCCACTAACATTGGTTATTTAAATGTGTTATTTTATTTCCTTCCATTAACTAAGAAAATGAACATATATTTATAGGTATTTAATACTTAGCTGTTGAGCATAAAAAAACATTGACAATAAAATTATGAACTTATAAATAAAAATTATATCCTGACTTGTGATTCCTTAGGTTTATATCTAGGTTATCCTCGATCTATTTCTTAACATATATTCTCATGGGATTCTTTTTTCCCTTATTAATGGTTTGTACTGTGATTGTGAATCTACCAAAGCATATCCCTCGGGACTATCAAAACCAAGAGTGCAAAAAGACCCGTTGTCGTGCACAAGTTCCCATTCGAGTCTAGCTCAAAGTGGTTTTTTCAGGGTTTACCCCTAGATACATATGTGAAAGATTAGACTCTACATGATCTAATCCATATAGGAATGTATTTTCTTGATAAACCACATACTCTATAATCACAAAAATTTAGGATTGTTTTCTTATACATGGTCTTATCCTTAAGGTTCTCACTAATGTTCTCTAATCATAATATACAAAATTAACTAGACCATCCTCTGATATCAACTATAGCAACCCGATACATTTACATAAAACATTTCATTATTTCGAGAATAAATAACCATCATAGTACATGCCAAGGATCTTTATGTCTAGTGTCTTGGAAGACTAGGTACATATAACATAAAACATGTGGCTAAAAATAATTATTTATTTAATCTCCAAAATGAGAACCTAACATTCATTGAGCACATAAATCTGCATTGGGTACCCTGGGGAACACATGAACAAAGGGATGAGCTAAAAATGCCCAGTAGGGGAATGAACATAAGGATACACCTCAAGGACATGAATTAAGAGACATGACATAATGATATCCAAAGCATCAAACTTATGAAATAATTAAATATTATCATGGGATCATATAAACATGGAATCATATAAATTTTTCATAATCATAAATCATATCTTTAGTATGGTTCAAGGATAACCTCCAATCCCGTTTCCCATTTTATTACGGATCTAGGCTAACCGCCAATCCAGTTTCACATGGAATCTCATGAGACTTAACCATACCAAATGCAATGGAGTGCTATCTGGGCACACCCATCTCAACATATTCATGAATATTATTTCCACATAAATAATCTTTCCACATAAATAATCACTTATAATCAACCATACTTAAACATAAGGGCACCCATGGAAAGAATTGGGTTCCACAATCATGACACCAAAAATATCCAATGGGTGTATCACGAAAGTGTCCATGGAAGTAACAGATTACAACAGAAATTGACATTCATTGGGTAATATAGTCATATAAAATGTTATGTTGCGTCAAATATAAGTGACTACATACAAAAAACGTATTTTAGAAACATTAGCATTAAAACTTTTTTGTGTGGTCTTAAGGGAAACACTCTAGATATTTTCAAATTGAAAAGAGGAAATTATTTTATATAAAACCAGAATTGAACCAATAAGGCCTTAATAATAAATATACTGACTTTATAAATTAAATGGTATAATAAAACATCGGATAATGTTCACGTGAAATTTGGGTAAAAATTTTGGGAAGTCCCCTTACAACATGTTTTCTTATCTGAAAGTTCTAAGGAGAGAATCATTCAAAATCATGTATTTCCCTGAAAAAATGTGATGAAAGGGTCTTGATATAATAATATTTTACAAATAATCATAAGTCATAATACTCAAATAGATAGATAATATAACACCATTTTGAAAGAAAGATAAGGCAAACCGAAAGAACAAGGAAGGTTTGGGTAGAATTCCTTATGATTTTATCAGCATGGTGTAGGGTGTGACCAAGAGGGATTGATGAGAGAGAAATGGGGTTTATCATCACATATAAATCCATAAGGAATAATGGGAAGGTTCTTAGTCATACCCCATAATTTTCTAGATCACATAAAAAAGCAAAGTATAGAGGAAAATCTTGATTAAGAGAGAAAAGGGGAGGATCCCTTACCATAAATCTGGTGGTGTTCTGCACTTGTTATTAATGACCAGAATAAACAAATTAGGATTATTAATTTGTAATTCAAGAACCTATTATATATTTAATTTATTTATTATAACCCTTTTTTATATCATTTAATGCCTTTTTTATTAGTTATAAGGTTCTATTTTATTGTTCGAGCTCATTTGTTTACTTGAATTTAAAGATCAGTTCACTTACATTCAAGTTTGGATTATATTCTAGATTAAAGTGGTTTTCCATAATTGAAGTTATATTCTTTAGTTCATGTCCAGGAGATTACATGGTTATAATTTTAATTAGGTTACTTAGAGTGATGTTGAATTATTATATATATAACCTTAGTGATAACCGTTTTTGTTATTCGGTGGGTTTGATTACAAAGAATTTTTTTTGATTAAAAACATAATTTTATTTCTACCAATAGATTATAGAACCACAATTAGGATATATTTAATATATAATAATCTGGTTCAACCATTACACAAATGGTTTCTTGTCTAGAATTTAAGATAATAATCGAAATTGATAAATTGTTGTCCTTGAATGTGCTAAATTAGCACATCTCAAACGGTGCTTTCATTTCATTCAAATTAAAGGGTGGGGAAAGGAGAAAAGATAATAAAATATACCACTATCATGAATAAATTCCAGTACATGTATTTTACTGGATTAATCCTACTATTATGGTGAAGGGAGGTGAGAAAAATAATTAAAAAGAAAGAACATAAAAGAAACGAAGAAATTTGGGAAGAGGAATTTACCTCTTGAAACTTCCTCCTTTGAGAACCTCTTAAGGGGAGAGGATTTGGTATTTTTGGGAGTCTGAGAGCTTTGGGACGTGGGGAAGGACCTTGTGAAGAGATTTGGGCAGAATTTTGAGAAGGCTTGGATCTTGAGAGGAGTGGAGAATAGGGAGTGAAGGGGGTTTTATAGTGGAGGAGAGGAGGGATTTCATAATATAATAATCATTAATTTATTATTTCGTCCCATGAAATAGAATATTTAGTATTCTATGACCTAGAATAGTAAATGGGTCATGTGAATTCGAACCATGGGTGATGACATCATCCCTGATACGAGGAATAGTTCATTTCGCTTATAATGTTTATATACAGTAAATTAACGTATTTTACTATTAATCCAAATTTCAAGTATTTCAGAAAAATATTGAAAATTCAACCTAACCATTTTTTGATGTTTAGAATCCAAAAATGAAGTCCACATTTCAAAAGAAAATCTAAATATGATTATTTTAATATCTAATTAAATAATAATTTATTATCAAAACTAGTTTTAAAAGACTCATTAACTTATTCTAAAATATAGGTATATTGAACTTCCAACTTGAAAATTATTTTTATACTATCATTGGTGAGGTTACTTTTCATTATGGTATATCAACATTCATAATTGTATGTTACTATTCATTAGGGTAGGTTACTATTCACCATAATAAATTATGTGTTTCTTATAAGACTCGAAAAAAAAATCTTCAACACAACTATGTGTGTTAGATTTTCAAAATTCCGAACACAGAAGTGAAAAAATTATGTTTAAAGGACACTTGTTACTTATTAGTTCATTATTATGTGATTTTATGGCATATTTATCAGAAGGGAATTCCCATTAAAAACATTGGGTCGTTATAGAGGGCGCTTCCGGAGACGTTGGTAGTGACAGAATGATCAACCTCGGGGAACATGCCAAGGTCTCGTCCTCTTGGATATACTTTCACAGGGAACCACGTATCCTATGGATCTCACATTCGGGGAATATGACTCTGATGTGCCTCATTCCTGCCCTAGACCTTGACTTGGAGGACTGAGGAGATGGTTCTCGTGATGAGTCGCACTCCGCTTAAGAGTCTGAGAAGTGGACTAGTCTAATTGCTGTCCGGACTTCCCCAGAATTCCTATTACGGTGGAGAAAACCCGCCTTCCTTACCCTAGGTGGTTCCTCAGGACATGGTTGATTTCTGTGACAGTGTCCTCTGGCCGCACTGAGGCTAGAGCGGAGCGGGGTTCTACCTGAGAAAGACGGGGTGTGAGGAGAACCAGGACAAATGTCGAAAGGGACACAGGGAGGACCTCATTGTTGGGAGTTGGTGAAGTGGGGTTGGCCTCCACCTCTCTGATTGCTGGGGCGAGGAGGATCTTCACCGATTTTCACGGGGCCATAGAGAGGACCTCCATGTTGGAAAGTGGACTAACATGCAATGTATCCACACTCGTGGTCCGCGGCAGAGAGAGTGACCTCATGCCTAGTGTAGTGAGCACAAGAGAGACCCGTATACAGAATGTTGCAGTCACAGGGAAGACCTTCGCTTGGGTTGATGGTGGCGCGGGGCAGTCCTCTAAGACGAGGTTTGAAACAGGGAGGACGCTCACCTTCCGTAACGGCGGCATGGGGCGAGCCTCCGCATGGGGTCTCATAGCCGTGGATTAGTCCGCGACATCCATCACCTGCGCCAGTGATTGGGATAGTCGACCTAGCCTGCCCGTGGGATGGTTGGGGCCTCGATCCAGGTCGAGCGTGAAACTGCCCTTGCTCAACGTATACAGGGAGTTGGAGGTATGAGTCAGTGGTGTATTGGGCCACAATAGTCGCTAACATTGATGCCCCATGGTGAGTATTCTCTTCCGCTCGCACCCAATATTGGTTCCAGGTCATATGGACCACAGTCGGTGGTGGAAGCATGTGGATTGCATCCTCCTCTGCTGGGGGAACTGGGCGGCAGTGATGACGCGGCTTGGGGGGGGGGGGGCTCACTGGGAGCCCTTGAAGCTGGACTTAGATAGGGCCAACCCAGACATCCCTTACCTCATCGGCGTAGGGGAGGGAGCTTCCGAGGCGCTCTAGGGACACGATCCCAAATGGACTGAATGATGGTGTGGGGAGCAGTGGCTCCCTACATGGCCCTTGTGGGCGGCATTGACAGTGAGGCACAATATCCTCGAGATCCAAGCAGGCCATATCCCTTGTGAGGATAATCCCCTCCTCCTCGTATCTATGTACCTGGTCATTAATTACCCTTCGCTGGATAATTTCTGATGTGGAGAGAAGGCGTGGACGCCCAACAGTCATAGAGGTCTGGGCCATCATGGAAGAGGCAGAAACACGTGCAGTAGCTGGGTCGATATTTCCCCTACCCCTGTGCCGGTGGGGAGGTGATCGAGCTCTGGATGCAGCAACTTGATTACTAAAAGTTGGGAGATGAACTCATTAATACTATTAGAAAACAAAATTGACAACCACTGTCATAGTGCCGTTCCATATTTCGTGGACGGCGAGAGGGATCCATGTTGACAACATCACAGGACGGAATTCTCAATGTCCTTACTGTCCCAACTTCTATGGAGTATCACATCAAGCCTATTTGGTGAGACCTGGTACCGGATAACGGGGTCAGATGACATGCTAATCCACCAATTCCATGAACTCTTCTAGCCTCCTTGCCGAGGAGAAGAAGTTCACACCGGGTTCACCATTTTCTATTTCTGACGGTTTTGTTGGGGCGCGTGCATCTGTCATGCACAGGACACGATGTTGTTACCCCACATTCCTTCATTCCAAAGGCGGGAATCATTCACTCCTGATTCAGGGACATCTTCTCCATGATCGAAATGGGATGATGGGATATCAGTTCTTCCTTCCATGGATTCCTACTCGAAGGTCCTCACCTAGTCTGGGTCTCCCTCATAGATTTAAGATGTCGTTTGTGAAACTCTTCCTAGCACCACATCTTCATGGACACTAATTAATTACACTGCTTCTGTCAAGATGCTCAAAGGAGTCTAATCAGGGAAGAAACCTTCAGTTAGGAGAGTAGTCACGCTGGGTATCACCGGCGTGTCTTGACATTGGGGTATTGGCATGTCTGTCTTCTGTACCTTATCATAGGTCTTCTCAAGGGTGCGGAATCCCGAGTCATCCCACATCGAACATGGGGAATCAGATGCCA
This sequence comes from Viscum album, assembly GCA_963277665.1. Classification (NCBI taxonomy): domain Eukaryota; kingdom Viridiplantae; phylum Streptophyta; class Magnoliopsida; order Santalales; family Viscaceae; genus Viscum; species Viscum album. The sequence continues at coordinate 1,072,401,680 of OY728140.1, read as the reverse complement.
TAGGCATGTACCTGAGCATTTATTCAGCATCACATTTTCAACACAGGGTATGCCGTGAGTTTAACATCCAATAGGGACAGATCAAACTGATTGAAACACTAATAAGAGAGGACCAGACTGAGGAACCCCCAGGAGGGAAAACTGATGTTGGGGACAACACGTGGGAAACTTCTAAAATATTGTGGGGGGGGGGGAATGAGGTGGCATGATCCCACCTGGATGTGGCGGTCTAGGTAAGGATCAGGATAGATGATGGATTTGGGTTTGAACCGGGAAGTGACTTCCTACATATCCCCATGGCTAGGAATAAATGTCCGCGTATTTCGATGGAATGAGGGTATGCCTGAGGAGGCGACTTGTGAGAATGGATGCATGGATGAGATCCAAGGAATGTGGAACCTCCAGGTTAGGGCATAAGATTCCCGAGACACATGGGCTTGTGGGAGAGATCGGGATGAGACATGGGTGGTGGGATTGAACCTCGTGGAGGCTTCCTACATATCCCCATTGTAGGGAATCAATGTCCATGCAGTTCTGGTGGTATCAGGGGCTTACGCTCTGAGAGGGCCCATGGTGTCGGTAAACCGATGTGAAGGTGCACCTGGGGTTTGGATAGATGGTGGGCATGAACCTTATAGAGTCTCCTACGTACCATGCCTTCACATTAATCATAGTCCTCGTAGTTCATGATGGATTGGGGCCTATTCTATGAGACAACCCATGGTGTCGGTAAACCGATGTGACGGTGGATATAGTTTAACGTCATGTCTGATAGGGGATAACCTGATGTTAAGGAATGATCATGTGGTGGCCTTGAACCTCATTGAATCTTCCTACGTACAATGCCTTAACATGGATAAAATTCCTTGTAGTTCGGGAAGGGTTGGGGCTTACTCTCTGAAGTGTTCCAAGGTTGTGGATTGGGACCTACACTCTGAGGCAGCCCAAGGTATTTGGTGATCCAATATGAATGAGGTTAGAACGACTAGTGGGTGATGGGATTGAACATCTTGGAGGCTTTCTATGTACCATGCATTGACATGGATCAATGTCCATGTAGTTTTGGATGGAATGGGCCTTACTAACTATGACGACCCAAGGTGTTAGATTGGGGCTTACACTCTAAAGCAGCCCAAGGTGATGGATTGAGGCATACACTCTGAGGCAGCCCAAGGAGATGGATTGGGGATTACACTCTGAGGCAACCAATGTTGATGGATTGGGGCTTACACTCAGAGGGGGCCCAAGGTGATGGATTGGGGCTTACTCTCTGAGGCATCCCAAGGTGGTGGGGTTTTATCCTCATGGAGGCTTCCTACGTACCATTCCTTAGCATGGATCATAATCCATGTACTTCCGGTATACAGTTTAACGTCATGTGGGTTGAGGGTGCTTGGCAATTTAATGTCCTACAGCTCGGATGATGGCATTTGGGTATTATGCTCTGAGACAACCCAAGGATTGTCATGGCCACTGCTCACTCTATTCTCATGGGACTCATGCTTGGTGTGAGAAAAAGGAGCTAGTAGAGACCTGAAGATCACATCGCGAAGGGTGCGTCCGTGGGAAATGAAGAGGGGCTTATGCGTTGAGCAGCCCAAGGTGCAGGGACTTACTCCATGATGGAGGCCCGAAGGTGACAAAGCGCATCGGGAGAGGGATTTGGGATAGAATAAAGGAGGAGTAACGTTCCCTATCACACCCTCCACTAGCCTTGGCACCGAGGAAGTGAGGAGAAGCAGGGGTGCTTCCTCCTGCAAGGAAATCAGGGGGATTACACCAAGGCGGCTGCCCTGCCGTGTGGATAGACGCCACTCTGTTAAGGAGGATATAATCCCTTGTGAGGGGTGATCTCATCCCCATGGAGATGAGTGGGTGATGGGAATGTACAATGCGAGGGGACCCTGCGTCCGTGGCACGATACCAGGTCATAGATTAACATCATGTGCTAAGGATGAGGGTGATTAGAAGTTTAATGTCCTATAGCTCGGACGAGGGGGTTTTCTCTGCACCCCAAGGACTTACATAACCGGTACCCCCTAAACCTTTTGGGAGGGAAGGCATCAGAAAACCTGTAGAAAGGGGGTGTCATGGAGTGAACCATCGAGGGGTCTACGTTATCATGGTTGTGTGAAGATCCAATAGTCGTTAGCATGCCTATTTGAATAAGCAAGAGGCAAAGCAATGCAACGGGTGGTATTGTCCAAGAAACATTGAAGATACTTTGTACGATCCTGGATGTTCGTACAGGAAAACGGTGCATGACGCGAGTGTTCGATGGGATTATGAGCAACCATTGAGGATTGCACAAGAAATAAGAGTCATGCATGAAAAACACCAGGCTGGTGTGTAATCTGTGATACGTGCGCGGAATTGGAACCAAGGTGTCGCGCACAACTAGAAATGATTGCACACAATGAGTATGAATTGCTCTCAAGTAGTAGAGGTTGCGCACAAGGAAAAGGGGTGCGTGCACTAGAATGAATTGTGTGCAATGGGCGGTCCACGAAGGGATTGGAATTCAGTCTATCCCAAAGGGTATCTAGAGAAAGGTGGTCCCCGTTGTGACTGGGAATGAAAATAACCATACCTAAAGTCCATATTGCATGCACGCGGAATGCTAATTACACGCATGAGAGGTGGTTCAGATTCTTCACCCCTAAAAAAGTAGGTTACCTTTTATTTATAGGCGGTCGGGGGTGAAAAATATAGGTCGGTGTGAAATTGTTTCGGGATAGAGGTGGCGGTGCAAAATATCAAACACGTGGGGCGCAGGCGCGAAATAAATTCACACCAGCACTAGGGAATATTCACGAATCCCAAAACATTCCACATGGGAAAAAATTTTCATGCACTTCTCCATTGTTTTCGCACAACATCTCTGGCCCCCCCTGACAGGGTCTCCGTGTCCGAATAGGACTTTGCTTTGTCTTTTCGAAACCTTCCCATATACATAATCACTTTTAGGCATCTACATTCTTGATATGGGAGAAGATAACTATAAAGGCCTTATTTATCAGATAATATTTCCATTCAATCTATCCTATAGGGTGGAGGAATCCTAGATAGGGTATTTTGAGGTAGAGGTCTAGCGATATAGATTTTTCTTTTTAGATTCACCTTAGGGGTGGTACGAGGATTACAACTATGAGGTGATGTTCAACGGAAGATTCTCTTTCCTTTGGCAATGCATGTGGTGGTTCTCCATGAGTTTTTTTGTTTAGTAAGGAAAGTATATTCCAGTGTTTCAAATATGTATCTCACCTATTGAGGTTTGTTTTCATTCTCTATCATAGAGAGAACTACTTTACTATTTTTCTATAGTGATTATTTTTCCATATGGTGCGGGTTGAGCACTGTATTCATGGTGGGATGCTTTATACACCTGATACACCTCAGTGGAATTGGGAGTAAATTTGGATAAACTTCATCCCTATTTTCCCTAATTGTTGGGGGATCTATTGTAATACGAGTGATCAGGTTCAATTAGATGATGTTACCTCACATGTTAAAATCAAAAGAGTCATGATAAGTTAAGGATTTATTGAGGATGTATATAGAGGAGGCAGTGAGGATTCATGATGTGTTGAATAATATAATATCTAATAATGGAAATAATTTTACCATAACAATATTTAGATATACCCAATGATCTATTTACTATTAATGATTGGATAAAACCATTTTTCTTCAATAGATAAATAGTAAGAGAGAGCTAAAAACCATTCCCTTGAATTCATGTTGTACTCATGTATCCTAGATCTTGTAGTTTCAGGGGTAAATCCCTAACCATAACACAAATTTCATATAACATCATTTATCACTCTAAAATTAATATTTCACAATATGAAGCATTGTATGGTTTCCCTTTTGGATCTCCATTATTTTAAATGGTGGTCATATAATCAGAAATTTATGGTCCATAATTGGTGAAGATAATAATAGGGATGTTTTGGTGATTTAAAATTGAATTAATGTGGTAGAGGATAGTTATTAGTCATATAATAATCATATGAGGTGACATATTGAGTTATATAATAGATGTTAAATGTTCATTGACGTGTCTCCTTGTCATGGAATGTGATGGATTGGTCATGGGAGTAAAATTTTTCTTTAATTTTATATATATTTTTAGGTTTTGGCCATGTATTAAATATTTTATATCATTTAGTTTCTCCCTCATAGATACTTGTGATTCAAAATCAATTATATGTTCTTTATATTGACAAGTATCTTAATGATTACTCCAATGCCAACGATTGGGTTGACCTAGTATGGGAAGATGACTCAACCATCAAGGATTAAAAATATGAGGTTCATAGACTTCAAGAGAAGCTATTGAAAAAAAATTAATTACATTACTTAATGGAATGTTGAAAAAATATAGTGTGGAGGAGAGAACCATAATGTGGTAGTCATGTGTTAATTCTATAAATCCAATGTTTTTTATGTTTTCTTTTTATTAGGTGATGTATTTATCATTATATTGATAGATGTGGTTTTTTATCATTCATGATACAGTTATTCCAAATGTATTTTCCTTTGTTTCATAGGAATAATCTCTAGATGTGTGTGTTGAGGTTAATTGATTGTGTTTGATGTTTAGACACACTATTCAGTTGTTATGATTATTGTAACCAATATGTGGCGAGTTCTTTGATATTTATCAGTAGGGGTAGATGTCCATACCACCATTTTTCTTTACTTCCTGGGTTTAATTTTAATTACTAATTATGTCAATTAATTATGTGGTATCTACTTAATGGTGGTGAGTTTCCTGAACCCATATTTTATCATTTCATTCTTCCTTGAGTTTTATTATAGTATATTCATTGTTATATTTAAGTAATGTTAATTAAAATTTTAGATTTTACAAAATTACCCTTACCCTTATATAGGACCCCATTCTTGCATGATGGTAAACCTGAATAGTATAATGGTAAAAAATTTGATTTTTTTTAAATTAGATCTGGCCAGTATATAAAGGTTTTACAATCCTAGAGCAATGGGAAATCTCTCTAAATATTATTTTACCATATGCTTCATTTTCTATATAAATGGTTTTTTTGTTTCTCCTTTCACATGTAAACATAATCTAGTTTAGATTATTTTATGTTTTGGGTTTTTAAGGGTACTTTGTGATTCATAATGCTTGGTTCAGGGTAGTCTAAATTGCATTAGTGTCATCTTTACATGGGTAAAGGTAAACTGAATCTCATGGAAGGGTTATTAGTTTCATGTATGGTCTTTCTCTATCTTGTGCGAGGTTCTTTTGTTAGGGTAGTCTTCCTCACAATAGGGTAAGTATTCGACATGTGAAATTATTCTATTTTTATTTATATTTCCTTCCAAAATATAAATTTACGATATATAAGTTAATATTGATGTGAAATGATCGATTAAAAATATGTTTAAGGGGCAAGATTTAAATTTTCACTATATAAAATTTAGTAGATCTAAATGCTTGGTTCTTGGGAAGTGAACCAAATCTAAATTTAATGTGAATAATAATGGAATTCTAGGATAATTCGTTGATATATTTCCAGGGGAAACACAATATGTGATTTTAAAATCAAACATTCCTTCCCCGTTCGAGTATTATTATTTTTCTATCAATCCAGTATGATAATTAATTTATAATTTGTGTTTATAAATTCATAATAGTTCTTTGGAGAACCCTATTTTTATTCAACTAAGTTCATTTATGATATTCCCAATCCATTATTCATTGATTTCTCTCTCCATGTTCTTATGCAGCAAATTCAAAATCATCTTCTAAATAGGGAATTCAATATATCTCTTTTTTATGTGAAAGTGTAATTTAATTATATTTTGAATTTTTGGAATATAATATATAAATATAATAATCTAGAAGAAAAATTATTTTATTAAATAGAATATATTATCATATGTAATTAATGAAAAATAATTTAAAATATCGAAATAAATGACATAACATTGGGATTAGTTATTGTATATGATTTTTGTTTCTTTGATATTTTATTTTGATTATTTCTTGATAGATTTTTCTATCATATGGTAATTATTGTAGTCAAGTGGATTCATTAGAGAATATTAAAAAAATTATAAAACATGAATAATTAAATTATAATAGAACATGGATTGTGAATTTAATTATATCATTTCCTTGAATGTATTTTACTATGGAATATTTTTGGAAGCATCTTTAATTATGTGATGTAAATGATTATTTGAAATTTTGATCATTGATTATTGTTTATGAAACATGATCAAAATTATTTAATTCACTCTAGGATATAGTGAAATGTTTTTTTGGGTAAATAGAAACTTGTTTATTGATGAGTGTGCCCATTATTTTAGTTAAAAGACTAGATTATTTAATCTATGGTCTTTTTTCCATTGAAATTCAATTGTGAATGTAATTTTTCTTACTTATTTTCATTCATTAAGATGGTTTATCCTAGATTTTTTTCATTAGAAATCGGTATTGTTGTAGGATTTTATGAAAAATTGGTTGATTTTACAAGGTTTCTAGTCGTGGTTCACATTGTTGAAGGAAAAATAGAGTGGATGGTGATATTTTTTTTCGGGATGACCCAAGAAAATTTATAATGAGTCAATGGATAATTTTTTGTATATGGTTCATTATCAAAATGACTAGTTTTTATAATAATTCTTACAATGGATCTCAAAAACATGGTGAAATTTGTCATCACTCCCTTAATTATCATTATCTATATAGTATATTCAGATTTGTTCAACAATTCTATAAATTGTGTAATAAAAATGAATTAATTATGTATTCATGGGATTGAGTGTTATTTATGGTATTGTGATAAATGAATGTTTTAATAATAAATATTATTGTATATTTTAAGATTTTCTTTAATATCATGGGTAGTGAAACTAGAAATTGAATAATGATTAGGGAAGTATATTTGATATATTAATATGGAATTATTAAAATTTTAAATTAATGATGGTTAAATACAGTATTGGTAATACATATTTAATAAATGAATTTTTTTATAACATATAGTATTTCTTTTGATCCTATTTGATATCTAAACATTTTCAGTGTTACTCGAGTGTCATGTGAGACAACCATTTTAGTTGAGTGTAAGGATAAGCATTTTCCTTTACTATTTTTGTGTGTACTATATTATTGTGTTTTATGATTTCATATTCTTTAAAAAAATTTGGTATGGTATCCAAAATTAAAAATTATTGGGGGTTACTTTCCCAAATTTCTTAGTTCTTTAGGGAATTGAATGATAATTAATCCATCACCAGATTTTCTCTTAAGTTTTAGTATATTAGATTTGAATAACAGGTTGTGAAAACATAAGGTATGTAGTATGTACTCGCTTGGGTTTTTATGGATCTGGATTTAAGATACATTCATATTAGGGTTGAAGTTGACTAAGGTTAGATCAAGATTATGTACCTATTTAGGTTGACTATGGTTTCCCAAATGTGTGCATTCATGGGTTATAGTATCTTATTGAATAATGTATGATAGATGGGTTATGAAATATTTTTGACTTTTACTTGTACTTGGATGAAATACCAAAGATGATGTTGTTAAGGTATTTAATGTATATATAATGGTTTTCATACATATTCATGGGATACTTGATGGTTCATGGGAGAGATGAACATATGACATTAGTTGTTGTGTCTTTAGATTAACATGCAAATCGGGAAGTGGAAGCAAGGTACCCTTTAACAATATATATGATTCAATATGGAATTATTACTCATATGTATTACATGGGGATTGTTTCATGGTGATGGTTGGACATAGTTTAACTTATTTGGTGATGATTTAGTTTTCTATGTTTATTCACTATGATTTAATATAATTCATTAACATTTTACGTGAGAGCTCTCAAGGATGATCCTACTGAGTATAAATTTATTTCTCACCAAATATATATAAACTATTTTTCCGATTTACAACAGGTATTTGGTGATTGATCTAGTCATTAATAACTTTTATAGTTTTTTAGTAGTTGATGGGGATTTTTAGTCACTACATGTAATTTATTTTGTTATTTTGAGTTTTTTAGTTAGTATAACATTACATTCAAGTATTTATATTATTTATTAATTTATAATATGGTTTTATTTTCTATTCAATTTTACCTTGTATCCTTAAATTTATATGTTGATGGTAGTCCCCCCCCCCAATTATTTGTTATTATAACTCCGATATTATCCCCTAACACATAGAATATGTGAGGGATGATTCATCATTCATCACCTTCTACTTAATGTAGAACTAGGTGTGGTACTATTAGAATGGATTCATCAAAGGATAAGTTATGCATCATTGAGAATAATATTATTTCATAATTAAATCTAAATATAAATAAAAGGATATAGACAGTTCTATGTAGAAATAGATAGTCATGTCACAAATAATTTTTTCTCAAAATATAATATTATCAAGACTGAATTGTGGTATGGATTTATCATGTAGTTTTTTGTTGTTTAGGTTGTGATCTAGGTTTATTTGAGATGTATGGATGTATTATTTGTTAATAGATGGATTCATACTATAATAATCTAAAAGTATATAAAATTTTCATTTTTCCCAAGTCATAAAAATGTTATTTTTTGTTTCAATGATTATTTCATGAAATAATTATATACACATATGAGTATTATTTTACAAGTATTTTTTTAATAATATTGTTGAATGTTTGTGTGTGTAGATTAAAAAATTAATTTTAATGATCACATTTGGTTGGTTTCTTCTTGATGATATTTGGAAACATTCCTGGGGAAATGTAGTTCAAAATAATATTATAGAATATATTTACCACCTTATTTTTTGAGAATATCCACAATTCTAAATTATGAAATAAGTCAAATGATTATCTATGGTTTATGTTTAGAAGATGGTGGATTCATTTATAATAGACAAAAAATGATAAATACCTACTCCATAAAATTTTATTATCATTAATAATAGCTAAAAATAAACAATATTTGTAGAGTAATAGAAGTAGTTGATATTCTAACAAACCATATCCCATGTATCAAGGGAGTGAAATTTAGAATAAATAACAGATAATAAATGTGGAATAAAAGTCCCTCCCATGATACCACTATATCATAATGGTAGAAAAGAATAATGAAACATCAATATATAAGAATAAAAATTTATTTAATGTATGGATTTAAAAATTAACCTAGTGCAGGAACACCCCACCTGATCAAACCAAGAACTCTTGAAATTTCTACATCAAATAATTAATGAATCATCAATACTCAAGATAATCTTGCCCCCTCAATTTTATAACTCATTTATCATATCCAGATATAGCCATTTATAGTGAATCATAATCTAAATACATATAAATTACATATCAATGTATGAATATTCATTATATAACACTACAATCAATTCCATAATCTTAATGTTTTAGTATATTTAGATTCTATATACAATATATTTTTATTTCAGGAAATATATTAAATAAAACTCACAACTATCTTCCATCATAGTACACTAATTCTATATACCATGGTTTAAAAATTTCTTTATAACATGAGGAAAGGAACCCCAAGAAAGAGTGAGATTAGATGCTCAGGAATGGTAAAAAATGAAGATATCAATGATCATATAAGAAATAAATTACCATAAGTGTTTTATAAAATGATATTAATATTCAAAACAATAACTACTATTTAAGAGGTCATGATCTTAACCCATGGAAAAAATCATGTTAGTTCATAAAGCAATATTCATAAAGGATTAAATAATGTGATCCATGAGATTATAACATTATTATAACACATAAGTTTGTGTCATACACATATTCATGGAAAATAATTTCCTATGTCATGTATCTACACTGATATTGTTCTATTTTATTTGGATCACATCTCATTCAATAATTGTTTAGTCAAGTTTCACGCCCATGACTATCATAGTAAAAATAGTGTCTTAATAAACTGAGTTCACTCAACATTCCGGTACATATTATCACATGAGATATCCTTATTTTCCTAATGAAGTGTCTGTATAATTCAAGTCCCATAGACCAATTAATCATAATCCATTCATATGTGTATGAAAATAAAATAAATCATCCTCCATATATCATATCCCTAGTACATAATAAGAGACATAAAATAATGATATCATGAATATAATAATTCATTAAAAGATCTCGTGAATTTTTCTTGAGGAAAATACCATTTTCACATTGAAATAACTTATTAAAAAACTAGAAATTTCTCAAATTTTATGGATAAATTTATTTTAAAATTAATTCAGTAATTTTTAATATAATACTAAAATCATTGAGAAATCTTGATGTTGATCATGTCGTTAATGTGAAAACAATTATTCATTTTACATTTTTTTATAAAAGTTCAAAATTACATTATTCTAAAAACAACAGGTGGATTGATTTTTAATATTTTTAAAAATATGTTAAATTTTTTGAAATTATAATAAGAAATCATATAATAATTTTAAAAACAGTATCAAAATTTTTTAAATAAAACATGTACATGTAATAAAAATATTCAAGACCAATGTGAAAAAATGTATGTAAAAATTGAAAATATCTTCTTAATAAATTTAAGTTCCAAAGAGATTAAAATAATTATATTTAAAGAAAAATTCATGAATAAATTCATATTAATTACATTAATTATATTTTTTATAGTTTTATCATAAAATAACATCATCATAAATTTGATCCCAAACAATCTCGATAAATAATGACATTTAAACATAAAACCCTAATGTCATGTTCTATATCATTGTAAACCGCTATTACCTAAAATATAAAAAAATTATATTTATTATAATTATATAATATAATAATAAATATAGTTATAAAATCATATATGATCTACTTGTACGATTTTAACAGACATGTGTCAATAATTCCTTATTAAAATTTTCATTTCTAGCTGTTAATTGTTTGGTTTTTCATTATAGTTTTATTTATAAATTTGTGTCCATCAAATTTGATCTTTCTTCCATATTATCCGTAATATAAATAATTATATAAATATAATTTATATTAATAATATAAATATTTATAATCATCCATAAAATGTAAAGATATATAGATGATGTATTCTGTTCATGGAGATGGAAAGTGGCACCTACATAATAATGTTGCTCTCATTTTATGATTAAACTAAAGAAAGAGAAATAATAATTTAAAAATATAAAACCATAATTATATCATAAATTACATATACATTTATATATTAAATACACACTAAATACCATCATAGAAAAATATAAATGAATGAAAATCATTCTGTTTCATGGAAGTGGCTGTCTATACATAAGCACAAGTAATATTATCATTTGGTAGAAGATCAGAAGGTAAGAAGGTAGAAATGATAGTATAATTATGGAATTATAATTATTTCCTAATTTAATATTTAAAAATTAAAACCTACATAATAACGATACATTAAATTGGAGAAGGAAAATGAATTGTATAGATACGTGGATATAGTATTCCACATTTACGCACGAACGATTCATTGACTTCTAATTTGATGAAAAAAAGGTTAGTAAAGTCGGTTCCACCATAATAATAACATTTTTATTATATTATCGGTACTAAAGTTATTAATTAATTATTAATAACACATATTTATGTTACTTATAATAGTAAATTAATGGAAAGAGGTGCGGTAGGCCGATTACCTCTTCTTCGATAGGCCTCCTTAAGATCCATTATTAAGGACTAGTGGAATGGTATTTTTAGGATACCATGACCTAAAAATCATGGATATCTAAATATATAATATAATTTGGTTGGTCTGTATCAATATATATGGATAAATGTGGTGAAAATTAGAGAAAGGAGGTGTCCTTTTATAACTGGGAGAGATGAAAAGCATGAAAGTTTTTAAAAGATTCAAGTATTATAAAGTTCAAATAGTGAAAAATGATTCCAAATGGACATAGATTGTAAATTACTATATAATGTGTTTAAAATAATGTGATAAAATATAATTTATTAATTTTTAATTGGGGTACTCACCATTATCTCTTATTTTAATACCATTGGTAAACTGGTTTTAACCTTAATCATGGTAAATTTATTTTATTTTTTCACTGTTAATTTTGACAAAAATATAAGATTTATATATTAAATAATAATATTACTAATTATTATTTAAAATATTGAATTGATTTTATCAAATTTATTTATCTTATGTGGTTGAAATTATTTTCAAATTATAGTCATAAACGTTATAGAAATTAGTGTCGAGAAAAAAAAATCTCAAGTATAAAAAGTTTTTATTGAAAAATCAAACATAAATTAAATTTTACTGGACAAAATTTGATTATCTAAAATATAAATTAACAAATATTACCTTTAAACAACTGTAAAATAAAAAATTAACCTTTTAAATTTATAAAAGGAAAAATAATATATATCATTCTAAATCATTTTAGTCATTCTTTATCAAAAAAATAAATCCTTTTTGAAAATTTTCAAATCATCACTACAAGATAATTTTGATATGATGAATTTAAAAATGAAGATTATTTTTTTGTATAAATTCCCTAAAAGTGGTAAAAATTAATAAATGTTTCTTATAAAATGAAAATAAAAAATAAATTTAGGGAAAAAATGTTTTTAATGAGTATGATAAAAATACTAAAAATGGTTTAATTTTTTATAATTATATTATCATTATCTAGAACCTTCATACATAATTATCAGAGTTTATAAGACTTGATTCAATATACCTATGTAATTATGATAATATATTGATATAATATATTATCATCATTTTAGACTTAGGGTTACGTGTATCACAACTTATCAAAGAAATTAAAATTATTTGTAGATAAAAGTATCATTAAATATCAATGTTTTAAATTATACCCATATTAAAATGAATTTATATCTTGAAATTTATCACTAAAATAAATATAAATGATGTTATCTTTGTTTCATGACATCTTGTGGTTCTTATATAGTATATGCAAATTATTAATTCCTCGAATGAACTTCAATAAAGTGCATAATATTCTTTTATAAAAAATTATTACTACAATCCATGATTACTAATTGATTTTATTAACTAGAATCATCATTACCTTGTTCTATAATCCATATTTTTATTTTATGTAAAGGATTGGGTTTATACGTCCTTGTGAGAGAAACATGGATCATATCCTAAACATAAGAGAGGTTCAGTGAAACTAAAAAATAATAAGAAATAATCCCAACTCAATAAAGAATATTTAAGGGTCTAGTATACATAGGGCTCATGATTACATATTATCCAAATATCATATCCTTCTTAAATGGAGAAATTCATAGGAATACCATCTCCCAAAATTTAATTTCTAGATTTCCCTGATTATTGTGAGATTATCTTTTCTGTATACATAGAGATTCCTTAATTTGTTACTGAATGGATTTATTTTTTCTATTATTTCTTCCTATTTAAATTTTTTTAATATCTTTAATTATCTGAATTCATCCAAGAAAATTATATTTTTACACATCATTTTATATATTTCTTTATCATTATCCATCTAAATTAATTATTTAAACACAACTCATAATCCCATGCTTATTGAAATCATTTCCCAGACATTGAGGTAATCATTTGATCCCAAAAAGATACAATAGAATTTGATACTCCATGAAAACTCACCACATATATTATGTTTATTAGTTTATATTTATTAAAATATTAATATTCATTAATATAATTTAGGTGTGATTAATTTATAAAGTGATCCACTACTACACAAAAATTTGTTTTGGCCTTTATATGTTATGGGATGTTTAAAGATGAAATCCATTGTTAATATTTCTAATTTACGTTATGGTTTGGGTAATTTTTGTAATATCACCTTATACTTTTGTCTCTCTACCTTATAATTCTACTATATCATACACTAGGATACATAGTCTATAATTTATCTCTTCATGTTGTTGAACTATAAATACTCTTTCAAATAAATATGCACCCTTATACCTTTAGAATTAATAGAGAATGATGAGTTGTGAGCTTATTTTAATTCATCCTTCTTCAAATTATATATTAAAAGGACACAAAAAATGTTTGAAAACTGTATCATTATATCACACTGGTTTTTAAACTAAATAAAAATTCAAACCTATCAATTGAAAACTACATATTCTTTCTATGCCACTTTATTCATCACATAAGCTGATAGTTAAACACTATTTTGAGAATGTTAAAATTATATAATTACATTAAATATTATAGATTCATCCTTTTATAATCCATAGATACTGGATATTTATTATCCTCCTCGTACATTATCTAGCATGATCCTTTAGGTTAATATCATTCTTTTCCAGGTTCACTTCCTATGGTGGTAATATATTAGGCAATCATAATCATTAAGAAACTATAGACATATTCTCTAGAACATATTCAATGCTTTCTGAATGAATATATAATTTAAAAAAATATGATTGATATATATATCTCACATGTTTTCCTAAATACATAGCCTCCATATAATTAATGAAATAATGAGATCAGTTAAATCATAATAATTAGTTTTGTAATTTTTCTCATGAACCTTCAATTTTGAAGATGTATAATTTTTCACCAAATCATTTTTCATGAGGACCCCTCATAGTCCATTCTTATTTACATCACTATAGATCAAAAACCAATCTACACTACATGGAAGATTAATTACTCATGTGATAAACTATTTTATCTTCATTTCCTTGTAATTTTCATCACATTCAATTGTCCAAAGGAACTTATCTCCATTCAAAGTTGAATGATTGAGTAGATTTGATAGTCATGGGAAATTTTAAACTATGAATTCCTAATATCTAGCCAAACCAGGAGAATGTGGTATTTCGATAAAGGTGATTAGTCTAGTGAAATTTTCAATAACTTATGTATTTAAAGGATCTAAATTTATACCGTTTTTTAGATTATATATCTGAAAAATGACAAGTTTTTAACTAATTTTTTTTTAAAATTGTCATATAGATTCTCCTTTTTAAGGTATATATTTCAATTCTATTGTGATATTAATCCTCATCCATACTCATATAATATTTATGTATTTAATTTATACATAATACCATACCCAATAAAGATAATTTCTAAATACTCTAATAATTAAATTCAAGACGATAATGGGGGATAATAGTTAAAATTAATGAAATAACTATAAAAGCATAGTGTCCATAACTCGAATGGCAGGGATTCATTAGTAAGTATTAAATTTTGATCTTCAACTGATATAATCCATATAGAATATCAGTCACGTAAAAAATATTTATCACACGATAATTGATCACAAAAATCAATAACACAAGGAAGAGGGTACATATTCTTGATTAGGATCTTGATTAGTTTCAGATAATTAAGGTACTTTTTTAATTATCCATATATATTATTAATAAAAAGAAATGATGAACCACATTATCATGAAATTAGCCGAATTAATACCTTATTAATATTCTCCTAAGGTTTCTTATTTATTTCCTATAACTCAATCAGGTCCATTCTATATAGATTCATTAAAATAGTTATAATAGGTAGTATGTGTTCTATTTAACAATTAAATACAAGATTAATTGGATATATGGGAAATTTTTCCAAAAATAAATCAACAATTTCACATAAAATATGTAAATATTTGATGTTTAGTTTCTCCGTAACCATTTGTGAAAAATACCCCTTTTAAATAGAAATCAAGATCTGTTAAGTGGATGTAATTTGCATTTAAAATTTATATTCATACTTGAATTGATAGATGATCATATATTGTTTTCAAATATTAAATGTGAATTACCTTCATCAGTAATTGTTATTGAATTTATATAATAAAATCATACACATTCTTAAAATAATATTTAACTTAACTAGAGGAAGAAATGTGATATTTTCTGGAAAAACATTACCTCAAATTTGAGTTAGTGAAAAATCATAGTCTTTATAAATGATAATCATAATATTAGAATTTATCAATGCTAATTATGTATTTAGATATCATTGTGGGAATTATATATTTTTTTTAAATTCACAATATATAAAATTGTGGGTATTTATACAATAAAATAAAAATATTAGCAATTCTATAGTAAATGTTATGTGTTCAATTGAACGCATTCTTATTAAATACCCAATTGGTGATATTGAAGATTTGATATTTCCATTTTTCTTAGTGATTAAGAGGATATTGACTAGATCATCCTCATTTATAATTATATTTTATCACTTGTTATTGTAATTCCTGGAGTGCTTGTATTTAATACATATGAGTTTGAGTGGTGTATTTTATTTGATATTTTTCTCCAACAATATCTAACTTCTTCTTCTGAATAATTCGACATTATATTTCTTGATAAAATTTTTTTTCAAACAAAAAAAACTATGAATCCACTTAAGAATATTTTCTCTATGTATTCCAACAAAATTCATGTATATATGTAATATCATCTTCGTCTATAAATGGTTTTTTATTATAAATTCCATTGAATTATATCTTTCTTTTCTTCTCCAAATTATGATATTGAGGGGTAAATCCAATCTCCATTTCCTCCATGATATCACATCAAATAATTTTCTTTATACCTTATTCATTTACCATATGACAAATCCCATTTGAGGACTTCATTTTATGCCAATGAAGAATAACCTACCTTGATTTTGTTTTGGATGATAATAATAAAATTATTCCTCACAATTACTGTTAAATTTTACATATATGTACAAATAAATTCATTATTCATACACATTAACTCAAGGAATTGTTTCCTAGTTTTTGTAAGAATAATAATATGAATGTACATATTGTAAAAATAATCTCCTAAACTCATCCAACTCCATGGATTTAATATCATCATGTTTCTTAATGTCCTGGATTAGAGACTATCATTGATCTTATTAAACATTTAAATGAAAAAAAATAAAAAAAATATTTTCATGTTCTAAACACTATATTATGGAATATATATTTTCTGTGGTACAAATGCATTATATAGACACTAGTGGATCAAAAAACCCATAAAATTAATGTGGATGTTTTGTCCTAAAATAATCAAAATAATATTGTTCCCTCCTTATCTAATTTATAATATCAACATTATTTTTAGATTAAGAAAGTTGTGTAAGCATTGAAATTATATTTTTAATTAAATGTTTTATAAAATATTATTTTTGAGGAGTTATATAATATGATTATACTTAACAGTAAATTATAACATGGTTCCTTTAGGTTAATTATGATAACACTTCTATTTATTACACACTTAAACAATAATTATTATATAAAAATCACTTGATACAACATAGAAGATAAAAATGCATAGTGTATTTGGGTCTTACGATCATTAAATAACAACCTAAAACATGAAATACAACATCTTTATTGAAAACTCTTTTTACATGACCACTACATTCCATATACATAGCATTCCAGGGGATAACCTGGGGATATGAATAAGAAAATGGCGAGATATAAATCCCACTAAGGGGATAAAAATGTAATAATATGAGGAATAAATTACATGTTATACAATAGGCATATCAATATAGCACAAGAAAAACAAAAACATAAATGCATGATAAATCATGATAATCATAACATAGAAATGTGGCAACAACACATAACCTAGAATTATCACGCGCTAAGGCTCATTGCACATAAATCATGAGTAATTTCTCATTGCACATGATTCATGAGTAAACCCTAATTGCACATGAATTATAATGAGTCAAAACCCATTGCACATGACGTATCAGGATATTATACTTTACCCAATGCATTGGAGTGCTATCAGGTCACACCCTTTCTTAAAAATTTAACATCATGGATAAGTGTGCCACATATATCATATAACATGGAATAAATCAACACCATATGTTATTCCATGATTATGTAATGTGGAATAAATAAATGAAATTAAAATACAATATGTATATTCACTACACAATGATCTTGGCTTGGAAAAACACTTTGAAATTTCAGCAGCATAACGTCGTGAGATAAATATTCATGAAAATGGTTGATCAGAGAGAGAAGGGTGTCTCATAATATGTACATGAAATGGACAGTAAGGGGTTCATATAGATACCTATCCCAACAAAATTAATGTAATTTAGATGAATAATAACAAAGAATTACTTGGATGTAAAAGAAGAGAGAGAAATCCCTCAGAGAATTTCGGCATGGTAACAAGTGTACATGGGAGAATTTAAGGAAATAGAAAGGGGTCTCCCATCATCAAAACATAAATAGGAAAGTATCAGGGAGGTGTGAAATCATACCCCGTCATTTTTAATAGAAAATAAAAGGGCATGAAAATATTATGAAACATGGATAAAAATGGAAAGGTAGCAATCCCTTACTTGGAAGTGTGATCCCAAAAGTTTGGGATAGATTGAGAGATCATTAATGGTATATTTGGGAATCATGGGAGGATTATATAGTGATTAGGAAAGTGGTTGGTTGAACTCCAAAGGCTTTTAGTGAAGAGGAATTGTGAACTTGGGTGGATTTATATAGGAAAGGAGAGGGAATTATTTATTATTTCGGTTTGGGAAACATCCCATTAAAGTAATCAAAACCACAAATCAACCCCTGCTTATTCCATTGGTTTTTGACAAATGGATCCGATAAAAAATATTTTATATGTCCAATGGGCTAACTTCTTAAAATAATAGGACTACTTATGTGGAGGTGAGTAACACTGTAGAGGAAAACAATTTAAAAAGACAAACTTTTTTATATGTCTTGGATGGTCCACTAAAGGTTTGTAAAATGAATATAACAAATCTAAAATCAAATTATTTTAATTAAAAAACATAGATTATCCGAACATAACATTTATAGTATATTATTACATCCCTATTGGGTCATTATGATGTCATAAAACACATTATATATTTTAACGGTATTTAATTTTTACCGAAAAATTCAACTGTCTCAGAAAATTATGAAAAATTCACCATTGGATAATTATGAAGCCTTTATCAAAAAAAAATAATATGCATTTTATCTAAATAATTTTATAAAAATTTGAATTATAACTTTTAAAATAAAATCTTATATTTATATAAAAATCATTTATTTTGACAAAAACAGTTTTCAAACCATAATAAAAATTCAAATTGTATTCATAAAATTATATGATCATTTATATTTAATGAAAATTAATTTAATTAAATATTTTACTAAAATAATATTTGATTAAATATCAATTAATTATAAAATTGATTTCATAGATTAATATTAACTAAAAACACAATGTGTGCATTAAAAACTATTTACAAAGTAACAATAATAAAATGAATGCACAATATTTATAAAATAAAATGTACATAGTCAGAGTGCTAGGGTATTCTTACATATCCCCATATAACATCCACATAAGACCGAAGGGAAAGGTGTTCGATGGTGATAGATTCATGGGGTGGCTCAGATAACATCGTTCTGGTGGTAATTTCTATTACCTTCCACTAATACCGTAGTCGGTTCCACTCATGCTTAACATGTCCAAGCTCGGCTTGGGCTTGGTCAACATAGATTCCTAATGATGTCACCTCCTTTTCGAGCTCTAAAAAATGGGCTTTTCATGGCGCAATTCATCTGTATGAGTCCATCACCTCCTTTGTCTGAGTAAATTGGAATTTTTTAGATCCATATATATAATACTCATGTCATCAGTATTCAACGACTATATTAGCAATGGTAACAATTCATAACAGTATTTTAAAATCTATTAAAATAAAACCAATGAATTTACAATTTTATATAACCATAATAAGACAATTAATTAGATCCATAGGAATTCTCATTAATGAATGTCTGGGTCGTTACAATCATCCCCCAATAAGAATTCTTTCCCGTGAAATTTCCTTTTCCCACACTAAAACAGATGTGGTAAACTTTTCTTCACCACTTTCTCGGATTCCCATGTCGCTTCATCAAACTTGTGGTTTCTCCACAACACATGGACAACGAGAATTACTTTATTTCGAATAACATTTTATCTATGATCTATGATCCTCACTGGATGCTCCTCGTAATAAAGTTCATCCTCTATTTGTACTACCTCTGAATAGATTACATGTGATGTGTCTGGTATGTACATTCTTAAAAGGGATAAATTAAAGAATTCATGTAATTTGGCCATGGTAGGTGGAAGTGATAGTCGATAGGACCCATCCTAAATACGATCAAGAATGTAAAATTGGTTGATGTACCTAGGACTTAACTTCCCTTTCTTTCAAAACCATATGACCTTCTTCCATAGAGACATGCGTAGAAATACAATGACTCCAACATTAAATTCAATATCTTTCCAATGGATATCTATATAACTTTTTTGTCAACTCTAGATTTCCATGATATGTTGTAGAATGGTTTTCACCTTCTCCACCTTTTCATTGACCATTTCAGGTCCTAGAAGATTAAGCTCGCTGACATCATCCCAACATGTTGGTGTTTTTCACCTATGACCATATAGGGCTTCATAAGGTGCCATTTAGATGATTGAGAAGAAACTATTATTATAGGGGAATTCAACTAGAGAAAAAGGTTGATCCCATTCTCTTTTAAAGTCCATTGAACCTGATATTAACATATCTTCCAGCGCCTGAACAGTTCACTTATATTGGCCATCTGTTTGTGGATGATAGGCCATAATGATGTTCAATTCAGTATCCAGAGCATGTTGATGACTCTTCCAAAATATAGAGGTGAATCTTTGATCTTGATCAGATACAATAGATAGTGGTACACCATGTTACCTTAACATATACCAGATATATACTCGTGCTAGTTGATCCAATGATAAATCC
This sequence comes from Viscum album, assembly GCA_963277665.1. Lineage (NCBI taxonomy): Eukaryota > Viridiplantae > Streptophyta > Magnoliopsida > Santalales > Viscaceae > Viscum > Viscum album. Next base: position 1,072,380,872 of record OY728140.1, on the reverse strand, counting down.
TCCCAAATTTAAATGAAGTGTGCAATCTTTGTAAGATGATCCAAAGCAACCCAAATTGTATTGTTCCATTTGGATGTCTTCAAATTATTGGTGACAATTTCCAGGGTGATGTTCACCACTTTCCATGCTGGTATGAGAAATGGTTGCTTCATACCCTTAGAATTCTACCTCTCTACCATCACTTGCTGACACACCAGGCACATTGATGTATACTCAATGATCTTTTTATTCATATTATCCCACCAATACTAATATCAGATATCTCAATAAATCTTTGTGTTTCCTGGGTGAATAGATAAATTTGAACTATGTGTATCATCCAATAGTTTATTCTTCACCTCTATACTTGATGGAACACATAGTCTTTTTCCAAATCTCACAATTCCTTCATCATTAACTTTGAACTCTGAGAATTTCCTTTTTTTGATAGCTTCCAATCTATTATAAATTCCCACAACATCCTTTTGTGCATCCTTTAACCTTTACAAAAGAGACAGTTGAGAAATAATTTGTGAAAGGATTGATGATGTTAACTTCTTTATGATTCCCATGTCCATATTCATCGAATCTAAGAAAATTCGATCCTTCTCAATTCTCCATGATAAAATTGATGGGTCCTTTCTTCTTAGAGCATCTACCACCTTGTTTTCTTTCCCACGGTGGTAATGTATTGAGAATTCATAGTATTTGATCAGCTATAACCATCTTCATTGGTGCATGTTCATCTCTTTATGTGTGAATATATACTTGATGATTGTATGGTCCGTATATATTTCACACTTCTCCCCAAAGAGACAATGCCTCCAAATTGATAAAGTGCATATCACCACAGCCAACTCCTATCATGTGTTGGATAATTCTGCTCCTGAACATTCAATTACCTTGAAGCATAGGCTATAACATTGTCATTTTTCATCAACACACATCCCAAAAACATCTTCAAATCATCATTGAATACCACATAATGTTCTCCACTTGTGGGTAAAGTGAGCACAGACGCAGTGTTAAGCCTCTTTTTTAATTTTGGTATTATTTCTTCACATTTATCACTCCAAGTAAACTTTAATCCCTCCCTTGTTAGCTTGGTATGAGGGTTGGAATATCGTGAGAAATTTCTTACAAATCATCGATAATATGCAGTTAACCCCAAGAAGCTATAGAAATCCTTTACCGATGATGGCCTCGGCCACCCCTCAATTGCAGATACCTTTTATGGATTCACAGATATCCCATTTCTTGGGATGATATGGCCCAAGAATGAGACCTCATTCAACTAGAAATCACACTTTCTATACTTTTCATAGAGCTTATCCTTTCGCAAGGTCTCTAGTACAGTTCTTAGATACTCCTCATGATCCTCCTTGGTTTTGGAGTATATGAGAATATCATATATAAAGACTACCACAAATTTTTTGATGTAATATCTAAAGACTCTATTCTTCAAGTCCATGAATATTATAGGAGAATTAGTGAGTCATAAATTAATTAATATGAATTCATAATGTCCATATCTTGTATGAAAATCAGTTATGGGGATATCAACCTTCTTCACCCTTACTTGATAATATCTCAATGGAAAATACACTATGGAGAAGTATTGTGCTCCACAAATATAATAAAATAGGTTGTCAATTCATGGGATAGGATACATGTTATTTATCATGATTTTGTTATTATCATGATAATCTATGCATATGCTAATTGACTCATACATATTCTTCACGAAGAGGATTGGTTCACACCATAGTGAAGCACATGGGCATATAAACTCTTTATCCATATTATCCTATAGTTTTTTCTTCAAATTCTCAAGATCCACAACAACCATTTTATACAAAGTCTTTGATATTTTCAACTCCCCAGGTATAAGGTCAATTGAGAATTCAACATCTCTTCTAGGAGGATGACCAGGAAATTAATCGGGAGACACTTCAAAGAATTCCCTCACAATAGACATGCCTTAAAGGATGGTTTACTCTTTAGACGCAATCATATGATCAAGATACATGTGCTCATTGGGAATTAATATCCCTGCTTGAGATGATGCAGTTAAAGATTATTCGTCTTCCTCCTTGCACATTTGTAGAATCAAGGGTCTATTCACCACATGGAGAGTGATTTTCATCTCACAGAAATTTATGTAGGATCAATATAGGAAATTTCATTCCATTCCATGAATTTCATGAAATTCCACCAGTGGGAGTATGACGATGTTCGCCAAGAAATTCGATTAACAGATTATGACATGGCAGGAGTTATATTCCCGGGATGCAATGATTTCCCCATTTTCCATACTCACCAACATCCTTACTTCCATGAACTGTGGTGGTGTTTGTATTATTCTACTAAACGTTTGGGATATAAATAATGCGTAGAACCTGAATAAAAAATTATCTTCTCTATTATTGAATGAATAACCAGCGTACCTATCACAACATTGTTTTTAGGGTTCACTTCACTAGAAGTGATGGAAAAATATCTCCCATGCTTCCTAAGAGGTTGTTGGTTGCCTTCGAAAACCCTTATCTATGGGAACAGAATTGCAAGATGCCCTGGTTCTTTATAGTTGTAGTAATAAAAAATGCAATGAGGTTGTAACATAGCATTCATCCCCTAGGTTGCACTCGCAGGTTTTTATTGTCTGTAGTTAACATCTAGGTTCCCTTCTCTTCCACACCTAAATAATTTCCTCTTCCACCTCAGAAAATTTCAATGGTGATTCTTTCTACAACTTTGGTATGTGGGGTGCTGGATCTTCTTATCACCGTTGGATTTATTCATTAGACAGCCAGGATTGAAGTCGACCATATGATTTTTATCCCCATGATACCCCTAAGATTATCTGATCTCCATCTTGTCCTTGAAGGAACATCAGACAATTTTTTCATACATGTCGATGTCACGGATCGCCAGCGCATTATGTAGGCTAGAATTAATCCCACCAAAGAAGCAATCAACCTTGCATTCAGGGGTAATGATAATTCCCGTGGCCTATCGATCATGTTTTGTGAAGTTTTCCATGTATTCTCTAACAGATTAATCATCTTTTTTCTTGAGGGGAAGGAATTCCCTTTACATCATAAGTCAGAGGGTGCACGATATTTATTTATTGACAAACATCTTCCGGATAACCTTCCATTCCAACTCCTCGATCTCTGCCTCAGGATTTGTATTTTTGATCAACGTACACCATTGATCACCTTCACCCTCTATTTGATAAGCATCTAGTACAACCTTCTCTTGTTCAAAAAATTTATTGATGGAGAAGATCTTTTCAATGGAGTGGATCCATTGTTCGTTGATTGATGGATCAGATGATCCATTAAATGTAGGAGGTCTTTGTCTGATAAAGATCTTGATACTGACTTGTTCTTTATTTGGAGGGGTATAACATTCCTCTTGACCCGTGTTTTTATTCAATGATTAAGTTAACTTAGAGAGAAGCATGATAATATTTTTTATTCCCGTTCCCATCAGATTGGGCATCACATTTGCACAGTCATCACATTGATTTTTACATCGGTTGTTATCGAGAGTCCTATTATCGGCCCCTGGATAGAATAAAAGGAATTTTAGGGGTAACACATTAAGGGAAATCCATGGACAAAACTAATGAACTGTAAATAAATTTTATATCATTAACTTATGTATCTATAGGCTTCAATATATGTTTTCCAACATATATTCATAGGGATTTTTTTAATTACCTATATAATGGTTCATATTAATCTTGTTAATTTACTAATTCATATGCCTCGGGAGTGTTGTATCCAAGAGTGCAGCAAGGCCCATTTTCATGTACTAGGATACTCCAGGTCTGGCCTGAATCAACATGTCGGGGTTTTCACCCCTAGGTAAATTTGTGCCAAAGCCGCCACTACCTTCTCTTATCTGGACATGGATATATTTTCTTGATAAACCACTTACTCAGTACCCACCTAAAATTAGAGAAGTTTTTATTATACATATCCATGCCTCCAAGGCTTAAATAGGGTTTTCTAATCCTAATACTAAAAATGACTAAACATGTCCTCTGATACAAACTTTGACAATGCTGATCTTTATTACACACTTAAACAAGATTTATTACATAAAAATTACATGATTCAACATAGAAGATTGAGAGCTCGAGTGAATTTTGGGCTTAGGATCATTACATAACCACTTAAAACATTAAATACAACTTCTTTATTGAATACGTCATTTAAAAAACTACTACATTCCATCATACATAGTATTGCATGGGATAACCTCAGGCCATGCATAAGAAAAAGGTGAGCGATAAAGCCTAGTAAAGAAGTGAACATAAAATAACATGAGGAATACAATACATGTTAAAAAATACACATATAAATGTAGAACAATACAAACATGAACATAAAGTCAAGATAATGCATCATAATCATAACATGGAAATGATAAAAAAAACACTTAACATAGAATTAGCGCGATCCAAGGCTCATTGAACATACAGCATGAGTAATATGTCATTGCACATGAAGCACGAGTAAAATATCATTGAACATGAATTATAATTAGTCACCACCCATTCCACATGTCGTATCATGATACCAAACTTTACCCAATGCATTGGAGTACTATCAGGGCACGCCGTTTCTTAAACATTTCTTTTCATGCATAAGTGTGCCACATTGATCATATAACATAGAATAAATAAACATAATAAGTTATTCCATGATATAGTAATTTGTAATAAATACATGAATGTAAAATTTAATATTTATATGTATATAAAGGTGAAAACCCATGATAGAGACATGGGTATGGTATTCACTACATAATGATTTTGGCTTGAAATAAAGCGGTGAAATTCCGGCAGCATAACGGTGTGACATAAAGATTCATGAAAATGGTTGATGAGAGATAAAAGGGTGTATCATCATATTTACATGAAATGGAAAGTAAGGGGTCAATATAGACAAATTTCCATACAAACTTAATGGAATTTAGATGCATGTTACAAAATAATTACTTGGATGTAAAAGTTGAGAGAGAAATCTCTCACAGAATTTCGGTATGGTAACAGATGTAAATGGGAGGCTATAATGAGTGATAAAGGGGTCTCAATTAATGAAATCATAAATAGGGAAGTATGTATGAGGTTTGAAATCATACCACTAAAATTTTAATTTAAAATAAAAGGTATTAACAATATTAATAATCTTTGGTAAGAATAGAAAGGTAGGAATCTCTTGCTGGGAAGTGAGATCCCAAAAGATTGGGAGAGTTTGGAGAGAGGCTTCCTGGGAGATTGGGTCACCTTGGTAGGTGTAACACCCCTTGATTCCACGGTATGCTTCTCTTTAAATAATAGAGTAGCGTGTGTTGTACCCAACTTTGAGTTCTAACACACACCACAACCAATCAAAATAGCTGTTATGAATAGTAAAAACCACTTTTTAAAATTTTATACATTTTATCTTTAAAAATGGACTTCATTTTTGGATTTAGAATATATGAATTTTCTTTTGGTGAATTTTTTGTACTTTTCTAATAAATTTAATATTTTGATGAATAGTGAAAATTACTAATTTTTAATTAAAAACAACGTTTTTAATCGAAATAATTAATATTGATAAATTAGGAATTTTAGATATTTTAGAGTATATTTAGATTATATTTTTACCATTTAATCCAATGTTGTTAATTGGATATAAATTCACATTTAAACTGGACATAAACAAGTGTCAATCTTTTGATAGTTATTATCTCTTAAAAACAAGCATTCTGTTTTAACAACTGGAATTAATTTTAAATTAATTACTGCCACTTCTGTGCTTCGAATTTAGAAATATGGATTCCATATTTATAATCAGGGTGTTCGAATTTTTTAAATATGTAACTTTTATTTTAGGCATTTTGAATAATTACTTCGGTACATATTTTATTTACCGTGGTTAAAGGGTAAATCCGGTAATTAAGGGTAAAAATAATTTCATAATAATTATAAATTACCCAAAAACATGTCCTAAAGCTATTGGTTGATACATGTCCAACCATGGGCATCGTTGGGTCGGTTCTGGGACCCAATGTATCCACTTGTAAGTGATGATGACACATTATATTAATTAAGTTAAAGTAAAAAAATGACATAAGCAGATATCTTTTAGCAAAAAAAAATTTACATAGGGTTCTAAATTTAATATATTTGACTATAAATATTAATTAGGAAGATATGAAACTTTCCAAAAAATGGTATTTCATTTATAATTTTTAGACATTGAATAATTAAATTTATGAAACAATAATGATGCAGTATTTTCCTTATTAATGAAAGAATCAAATAATTGGTATTATAAATGTTAAAAGAACTATAATTTGAATGTTTTGATTCCATACACGAATTTTATTGATTAATATGACTTGTTAGTATTTCTTAATTGAATTTTTTTCGAATTAATAATTTTTTTATGACTTTAACAAAAATCAATTATTAAATAGTGTCATAATGACATAAAAGAGTTTTTAATACAAATATAATATTATTAATTCATATTATATTCCTAAAAATCTAAGTATTGGCCAATGGAATTATATAATGATATATTTATCATTAATGGACCACATGGGTGTCTCTCGGAAGTATATATTATGTTCATTAAACATATAATATAAAAATACAAAGTGACATGGTAAATGTCCAACTATTTAACTAAGAGTTAAATATAAATGATAAGTGTAATATAGTGACCCAAACCTATATAAAATCTATTGGATGAATGGATTTAGACCCATCCCCACCTTATATATTGAATAATCCAAATTTGAGCCATTATAAACCTAATATGAATTTATTATAAATATATACTTTAAGTTGTTCATAAGAGCCCCTCCGCCCCCTTATAAAATGACATAACATATAAACAATTATAAATACCTTCAATGACTTTTGGTTTTGCCAAAACCTATCCAAATATTCTCCCACATTCACTCAATTCAACCTAGAGGCCTTAGTTTGATCAGAATGCTAACCTATGGAGCCGTATTGATCAAATAAAAAGGAAGAACCCGAAGAAAAGGTAATGTTTTCACCACCCTCTTTCAAGTTCCTTTCTTCATCATCATCTTATTTCTTTGTTATTTTCATTATAAAATAATAAATCCATTATCTTATATATATTGTGATGTTATTATATATATGGTACAACAATATGGAGTATTATATCAATCCTTTTAATGACATTTCACCATACATGCGTACGTACGACTTACCGTCTCCATGTCGTGGTGTAATTGTTATTCAACAATTATTATTTGGATGGGTATGATAATGATGTGTAATTGAAGTAAATAATAATTATAACATTATAATGATTCTTTATATATGATATACCATCCAATTATATATTATTTCAATATCAAAAGAATGATATTTTTTCTCATGCGTACGTACGGACTACCGTCTACACGAACGCGATGAGATTCATTCCCCATCGTATCCATTAAAGAATAAATTTCATTTGATGATTAAAAATAATTTTTAGAGACACGATATCATTATGGAAATTAATAATATACATCCCATCCATAAAAAATGTGTCTCATATAACAAAGAATATAAAGGAAATTGAATCAGTTAACAGCCAAAATGATGATAATACTAAGATATTATTAACAAATCAATGTTAAAAGATCATATATATGTTTATGATTCTTTTATAATTTTATAACAATTATTTCACCATTATAAAAGAGTTTAACCTACCCTAAACCAAGTAAAATTACAAGGTAAGGGTTTATTTCCCAATCTCCTCATTATCTGAGGTTGTTTATACATAATTTTCTACTGGGACCTCTTTATCATCCACATCTATGTTTCTTAGAAATGTATTTCAAATCATTATTAGTATCTTACAGACTATGGGTTAAAGTAATTTATACACTTGTTTTATTTTTTATATGAATTTTGTAAAGGAACATTTCTGTCATTTTCCAAAAATGGTCCTTTTTAACTTTTTCGATAGAATTAAGGTATGAATGTTTTTCAACTTATATGGTGTATGTGGCTATTTTCCGCCATTATAAAATCAACAAAGATTAACATACATGATTTTCAGAATATTTTCAATGTAAATGTTTTATTTTATAATTATGTGACTTTTAAATGATTTAAAAAAAGAGATATTTCACTCAAATAGTTTTTATTTCATCTAAGTCATCATCCTTTGATGGATTTTAAGAATATTTGAAGTTGATTTATTATGATACAAAACATAAATATTGTATTGATGGTTTTGTGATATGTTTGTCTATGGATGTGTTATTTTTTATAACATTAGTGGTTTATGGAGAAAGTATTTACATTTCATATTCTAGTTTTAATACTAATGTTTATGTTATGGTTAAACCTGTTCACATGAGGAATGCATTGGACTTACTAATTGATGGGTCGACCTAATATAGATTCTCGATGCATCGGTTATTCTCATGAGACAAACTAGTGTCTTGGAACAAGGACTTGACAAAATCTTATTTGTTGTCTTGGGACAAGGCCTTGACTATGTGGTTATGATAGTATGGAATTTTGCATTCGGTCATTTTGAATGTTGTTATTGATATTGCATGTTGTTATTTGACTAGTAGAATATCCATGTGAATATGTAAATGTTATTATTTAATTTTATCTTTTCCATATTATGTTGATGTTCATGTTTAAAAGGATTTTGTTTTAGTTATACATTTCCTTAAATGTTTATACTTATTAATGATTGTTTCACCTATATTGTTATCCTTACTGAGCATCTGAGCTCACCCCTTTCAATGTTTTATTTTTCCCAGGATGTGTAAAAGTAATTTAGGAATGACCTAAAAGGATAATATGAGGGGATATGAATACAAGATGTTGTTGAAGGTTTTTTTACATTAAAATGTAATGTAAGACTTATAAATATATCTAGTATTTCAAAGACTACTATAATAATAAGTAATTCAAGACTTGATCATTTGTGATCATGCCAATGTTATGTAATAATGCACTGACTCTGGGTAACTATGGTCGGGGCATTACAGTTCGTATCAGAAGAAGTTTAGTACAGACTTTGGAATCTATATTTATATACACCCCGATTAGAGTACATAGACCTAAGATGGATTTTGAGGATTATTATATAATAACATCCTATAATTTTGGTATTGTATAGATTTTGTGAGTTTTCTGAGCAATAAATCCCTGTCTAGATACGAGCAGGTAGAGGTGGATCTAGCACAGATGTACCTTGGGGTAAAACCCAAAAACACCGCTTTGAGCCTGACTCGAACGGGAACTGGTGCTTGACAACGGGCCTTGCTGTACTCTTAGTTATTACATTCCTATGGGGTATGCTTAGAATAATTATCATTTTCTTTGTAAACCATTATTAAGGGTTTATAAGTATATACTTCCTCAAATAAAACAGTATTTTATGATTATGGAATATATCCATAAACAGTTCAATTTATGTTAAGTGTTTTACAAGTATGGAATTATGTATTTTGACTCATAAACTGATCTTGTTTATTCCATTGTTTATAAATGGTGCCTAGTGGAAGGAATGGAAACTGTGTCAATGCACACACTCCATGTAGGGATTTCCCTCCTTCTCGAGATAATTATAGTGGAGCTGCTGATGCAACTGGTGCCGATCATCTAATCACCACACTGGGACAACTCACTCAGGTTATGAATGATAACCTTACCCGTATGAAGCACCCTAATCCACAGCGTGGAGAATCAATGTTAAATCGGTTCATGAGGAAACAACCACCATGAATCAATGGGAGTATAAAATAAACTAGTAGCTGAGCAGTGGATAAATTCTTTACAGAAAATATTCCATGTCTTGGGGAGTAGTGAAAGGGAAAAAGTTATCATGGCAGTTTACCACTTCACTGAAGATACTGACCAATGGTGGTCATTGATTAAAATCACAAAAATGATTATTAAGTATCAAATATAAAATGGAGGGAGTTCAAATATATATTCAAAGAAAAATAATTTCCTCGTGACCATCGAGCAGATATATAAAGGCAATTGCTGAGTCTGAGACAAAATAAGGATGAGAATGTCGCAAAGTTTGAGGCTAACATTACAATGTTAGCAAGGTATGCTAGAGATTATATACGTAACCCAATAATTAAGATTGATCGTTTCTTTGATGGGTTAAAACCATTTCTCCATCGAGAATTTGTCTCATAGTCATTCTCATCGTACTAAGATATTGTCTCATGTGCTATCAGGACAGAAAATGAATTTTCTATGTCTTCTGACTTTAAAGAAATGCAAGAGAAGAAGAGATCCGATGACCACTCTAGGAATGGAAATAATGGGAAGAAGGGAAAAGTTGAATATCCATCCTACAGAAAATGTGGGATGAAATACCCCGGTACTTGCTTGAATGGAATGGGAGACTGTTACAAGTGTGGTGAAAAGGCCACTAAGCTCGTGATTGAAAGTGGAAGAAAGAATCTATCGATGTTCAATGCTACAATTGCAGAGATATAGGACAATATCCAAATAAATGTCCTAAATGTTAGGGAAACATACCTTAGAAAAGTCCAAGGGATCATGGCCAAGCATATATTATCACTACGGCTGAGGTAGAAGCTCCGAAAGACGTGGTGGTATGTAATTTAATGGTTTCCTCATGTTTAGAAAATGCTTTATTTGATTATGGATCATCAGAATTTTTCATGTCTTCCTAGTTTTTTTAAGAAAATTAGATATTTTGAATTTGATTTAACAAGGGAGTTGTCAGTCAAAACTCCTAAGGAAAGTATCATTGCTACAAATTTCTATGAATCAGTCCCCATTGGAGCATATAAATGTTCTTTATCTGCTGATCTCATCGTCATACCCATGATTTAATTTGATATAATCCTCCGTATGGATTGGATTTCAGACCATGATGAAAATATTTGTTGTATGAAGAAGGAGGTTACGATTTTTGATGATGATGATAAGGAACACCTTACCATTAGAGCGGAATCGTCACCACCTAATTCTTATCTAGATCCACCCCCAGTATCTCAACTAAATTCAACTATCAGGGGGGGGATATAATGAAATAACTATGGTTAAGGAAAGGAATGTTCAAATAGAGGTTGTGACTATTGTGAAAGAATATGTAGATTTGTTTTTGAATGATATACCTTGACATCCTCCAGAACGAGAAATTGAGTTTTCAATTGATTTAATTCATGGTTCAAGGCACATATCGAAGACCCCTTATAGAATGGAAACTGTGGAATTAGATAAACTAAAGAAACAACTAGATTAATTGAGTAATAAGGTATTTATTGCCCCTAGTGTTTCTCCATGGGGAGCCCCTGTCCTTTTTGTTAAGAAGAATGATGGATCAATGAGTTTATGTGTCGACTATAGGGAAATCAACACTATAACAATAAAGAACATATATCCCCTACCTCACATTGATGATTTATTTGACCAACTGCATGAATCTCAATAATTTTCAAATATTGGCCTTGTATTTGGATACCATCCATTTTTTGCGAAGAAGGAAGTCATTACGAAAACATTATTTCGAACTAGGTACGGGCATTACGAGTTTACAGTAATGCCTTTTGGGATGACTAATGCACCCTCTATTTTTATGGATCTAATCAACAGAGTTTTCAAGGAATATATCGATGAGTTTTTTGTGGAATTTATTGATGATATATTTGTATATTCCAAAAGCTACTAAGATCATGAGAATTTCTTGGGAATTATCCTGAAGACTCTTAGAAGACATGAATTTTATAGGAAGATTAGCAAGTGTCAATTCTGGACTCATGATATCTCTTTTCGTGGCCATATTATCTCTAAGGATGGAATCTTTGTTGATCCTTCTATGACCAAGGCAATCCAAGAATGGCCAGCACCAATGAGTATAACTGAGGTAGGCAGTTTTATTGGTTTAGTAGGTTATTATTGGTGTTTCCTCCAGAATTTTTCCTAATTGGCTAACCCATTAATGAAGCTCACATGTAAAGGGGTTAATTTTTTTTGGAGAAATGAGTGTGGAGAATTTTTGGATGAACTGAATAGAATATTAGTTAATTCCCTTATATTGACTCTACCATCGGGGAATTATGGGTTCGTTATTTATAGTGATTCATCGAAGAAAGGACATGGTTGTGTCCTTATGCGGAATGATAGATTTATTGCCTATACATCATGATAGCTGAAACTTCTTGTGGAAAACTATCCTACTCATGATCTTGAGTTAGAAGCTATGATCCTTACTTTTAAGATATGGGGAAATTACCTCTATGGTAAAAAAATGTATGATTTATACTGATCACAAGAGTTTGATGTATAGTTTCTCACAAAAAGAACTCAACATGAGGAAAATATATGGCTTGAACAACTCAAGGATTATGATTGCACGATACACTACCACGGGGTGAAGGAAAATAAGGTGGCAGATGCTTTGAGTAGAAAGGATCAGGGAGTTTTGAACAAGATGAGAGTTAAGAGGGATCTTATTTTCATGGATCAAGTAATGTTGGATATAGGAATAACCATGGAAGGTGCAGCATCGATAATTTTTCAAATGGTTGCCAAAAATTCATTACTAGGAAAGAAAAAGAGTTCTCAGACAGGTGATGAAGAGTTTCAAAAGAAGATTAATGCTGTGGATGATGGAATATTTAGATTCTTTGTGTATGAAGAAGGGATTTTTAAATTTGGGACGCGAATTTGTGTTCCTGATATTCCCGATCTAAAAAGGGAATTATTGGATGATGCTCATAGTTCCAATTTCTCTATACACCGCCAGAGCACCAAAATGTATAGAGATTTGAAGGAACATTTTTTGTGCGATAACATGAAAAGGGAGATTGCTGATTTTGTGTCAGGATGCATGGTTTGTCTACAAGTGAATGCTGGAAGGAAACAACCTGGAGGAATCATGCAACCTATTCCCATACCTGAGTGGAAATGGGATAATATCCCGATGGAATTTTTCTTGGGACTACAAAAGACGCCTTGAAGAAATGATGGAATATAGGTCATTGTTGATCATCTTACCAATTCAGCACATTTTCATTCTATAAGAGAATATCTACTACTTTAACGTCTAGAAAGACTATATATTAATGACGTTGTGAGACTTCATGGAGTACCACTATCGATTGATTCTGATCGTGATCCCCATTTTACTACAAGATTCTGGAAGAGTCTTCATAAGGCCTAGATACTGAACTTCGTTTTGAGCACTGCCAACCACCCTCAAATAGATAGATAATCAGAATGGACTATTCAAACCTTATAAGACAAGTTGAGATCCTACTCACTTGAATTTCAGGGTATGTGGTATCAATATTTACCTCTGGTAGAATTTTCTTATAGCAATAGCTACCATTCATGTATTCAGATGTCAGCATATGAAGTGATATATAGAAAAAGATTTCACACACCAAACTGTTGGGATGATGTTGGTGAAAATAAACTCGTAGGCCCAGAACTGGTGGACGAAATAGTTGATAAGGTAAAGGTAATCAAACACCACATCAAAGCAGCTCAAACCAGGCAGAAGAGCTATGCCGATAACCGAAGGAAGAATTTAGAATTTCATAAAGGAGATCATGTTTTCATGAAGGTATCTCCAGGGAAGTGAGTTATACATTTTGGTAAGAAAGGTAAATTGAGTCCCAGGTACATTGGATCTTTCGAAATTCTAGAACAAATAGGGGTTGTAGCTTACCTTTTTGTAATGCCTCTAAGTCTCTCCAAAGTTCATGATGTGTTCCACGTATCACTGTTGAGAAAATACATGCCTGACGCAACACATATACTCAAATATGAGGAATTAGAACTGGAACACTATTTTTCTTATTGTGAAGAGCCTATAAGGATTCTTGATACAAGAGTACAAGTGCTGAAAACCGGATGACTCATCTGGTAAAATTTCTATGGAGAAACCATACGATGGAAGAGGAAACGTGGGAACCTGAGGAACTTATGATGAAGAACCACTGGAGTATTATTATGCAGTAATATTCTAGAAATATCGAGGAAGAAATTATTTGAAGGCTGGGAGAATGTGACACCCTAAGCTTCCACAGTACGATTCTTTTTAAATAATATAGTAGCATGTGTTGTATGCAACTTTGAGTTCTAACACACACCACAACCAATCAAACTAGCCGTTATGAATAGTAATACACACTTTTTGAAATTTTATACATTTTAACATTCAAAATGGACTTCATTTTTGGATTTGGACTATTAAAATTATCTTAGTTTTAATTTTTGGTACTTTTCTGATAACTTTCTTATTTTGATGAACAGTGAAAATTAATAAATTTTAATTAAAAACATATTTTTAATAGAAATAATTAATATTGATAAATTATGAATTTGAGAAATTTTAGAGTATAATTAGATTATATTTTTACCATTTAATCCAATTTTGGTCATTGGATATAAATTCACATTTAAACTATACATAAGTAAGTGTCAATATTTTGATAGTTATTCTCTCTTAAAAACACGATTTTTTGTTTTAACAACAGGAATTAATTTTAAATTAATTACCACAACTTCTGTGTTTTGAATTTAGAAAAATATATTCCATATCTATAATCAGGTGGTCCAAATTGTGTAAATAGATAACTTTTAATTTTATATATTTTGAATAATTACTTGAGTAAATATGTTATTTACAGTGGTTAAAGGGTAAATCTGGTATATAACGGTAAAAAATAATATTATAGTAATAATAAATTACACTAAAACACATACTAACAATATTGGTTGATACAGTTTCGACCATGGTGACCATTGAGTCGTTTTTCGGACCCCATGGATCCACTTGTATGTGATAATGACACATTATATTAATTATGTTAAAGTAAAAACAAAAATGACATAAGCATATATCTTTTAGAAAAACAATTTTTACATATGGTTATATATGTTATATTTTCGACAATAAATATTAATTAGAAATATAGAAAAGTTTCCTACATAATGGTATTTCATTTATAATTTTTAGACATTTAATAATTAAATTTATTTATGACACAATAATGATGCACTATTTTCCTTGTTAATGAAAGAATCAAATAATTGGTATTATAAATGTTAAAAGAAATATAATATTGAAATATTGATAACATCCATGGATTTTAATGATTAATATGACATGTTAGGATATCAAAAATATATATTTTTGAATTAATAAATTTTCTTAAGATGTTTAGAAAAATTAATTAATAAATAGTGTCAAAATTGACATAAAAGAATTTTAAAAACATATATTATATTATTACTTCATATTTAATTCCTAAAAATATAAGGATCAACCAAAGGACTTATATAATGATTGATTTATCATTAATGGACCACTATGAGATCACTGGTAAGTATATAGTATGTTTACTAACCATATAATATTAAAATACAATGTGACATGGTAAATGTCAGACTATTTAACTAAGTGTTAAATATAGATGATAAGGTTAATAGTAACCCAAACCTGTCTAAAATCTATTGGATGAAAGTATTTCGACCCATACCCACCATAGACTTTGAATAATCATCTTTGGAGCCATTATAAACCAACCATGAATTTATTATAAATTAATACTTTAAGTTGTTCCAAAAGATCCCCTCCTCCCCTTTATAAAAGGACACCAATTCTGACCAATTTTTCAAACATTCAAAGTCTTTTGGTTCGGACAAACCCTACCCAAATATTCTCTCAACATCCTTAACTTCTTTCTAGAGTCATTATTTTGTTCAGAAATCCAACCTATGGATCCCTTTTGATCAAATCAAAAGGAAGAACCCGAAGAAAAGGTAATGTGTTCACCACCCTCTTCCAAGTTCATTAATTTTCAACTTCTTCTTTCATTGTTATTTACATTCTAAAATTATAACTAAATTAACATTTATATATTGTGATGTTATTATAAATATTGTACAACTATATTCATTATTCTATCCATCCTTTGAATGACATGTCACCATACATGCGTACATACAACTTATCGTCTCCATGTCGTGGTGTAATTGTTATTCAAAACATTATTATTTGGATGGGAATGATAATGACGTGTTATTGAAGTAAACAATAATTATAACATTATAATAATTTTATATATATTACATAAAATCCAATTAAATATTATTTTATTAACAAATTATTGATATTGTTGCTCGTACGTACGTACTGACTACTGTCTCCACGAACGCGATGAGATTCATTCCCCATCATATCCATTCAAAAAAAATATCATTTGATGATTAAAAATAATTTTTAGAGATATGATATAATTGTGGATATGAATAATATGTATCCCATCCATAACAAATATGGCTCTCATAACAAAGAATATAATGGAAAACGAATCTTTTAACACCCGAAATGATGATAATATTAAGATATTATTAACAAATCATTGTTAAAACATCATATATATGTATATTATTATGTTATAAATTAACAACAATTATTTCACCATTATAAAGGTGGTTAAGCTACACTCAACCATGGAAAAGATCAATGTAAGGGTTTATTTCACAATCTCTTCATTAGCTGAGGTTGTTTATACGTAATTATTTTCTGGAACCTCCTTATTATTCTCATCCATGTTTCATAAAAATGTGTTTCAAATAATTCATACTATTTTACAGACTATTGGTTAATTTTATTTATACCATTTTTTGGATTTTTATACGAAATTTTTAATGCAACCTTTCCTTTATTTTCCAAACAGGGTCCTTTTTAACATTTTCAATATAATTAAGGTAATAATGTTTTTTACATATACGGCGTGTGTGGCTATTTTACACCATTATAAAATCGTAAAAGCTTACCTTACAAACATATAAGAATATTTTCATATTAAATGATTTATATTATAATTATGTGACTTTTAAATGATAAAAAAAATTGATATTTCACTCAAATAGTTTTCATTTCATCTAAGTCAACATCCTTTGAAGGATTTTAAGATTATTTGAATTTGAATTATTATGATACAAAACAACATTATTGTATTGATGGTTTTGTGATATGTTTGGATGTGGATGTGTTATTTTTTATACTATTCATGTTTTATGGAGAATTTATTTACATTTCATATGCTAGTTTTTATACGAATGTTTATGTTATGATTAAACTTATTCATATGAGGAATGCATTGGACTTAATAAGTGATGAGTGGAGCCTGATATAGCTCCTCGATGCATCGGTAGGTATCATGAGACAAACTAGTGGCTTGGAAAAAGGCCTTGAAAAAGTCTTATTTGTAGTCATGACACAATGCCTTGACGATGTGGTTATGATAGTCTGGCATTATTCATTCCATCATTATGAAAGTTGTTATTGATATTTCATGTGGTTATTCGAATAGTAGAATATCCATGTGAATAAGTAAATGTAATTATTTCATTTTACCTTTTCCATATTTTGTTGAAGGTCAAGTTTAAAATATTTTTTTAGTTATATATTCCCTTAAATTTTTATTCTTATTTTTGAAAGTTTCCGCTATATTTTTATCCATACTAAGCATCTGAGCTCACCCCTTTCAATGTATTATTTTTTCCAGGATGTGAAAAAGTAATTTATGAATAACATGTCGGGATAGTATGAGGGGATATGAAGACAAGATTTTGTTGTAGTTTTTTTTACTTTAAGATGTAATGTAAGACTTATGAATATATCTAGTGTTTCCAAGACTACTAAACTAATTGGTCTTTTGAGACATGACATTTTTTGATCTTGCCAATGTTATGAAATAATGCACCGACTCTGGGTAACTGGGGTCGGGGCATTATAAGAGGATTATAGAGAGAGTAGGTCATGGGTTGGTCGAACTACAAATGCTTTGATTGAAGAGGAGGATGGATCTTGGGTGGGTTTATATAGGATAGGAGAGGAAATTCTTTATTATTTTTATTTGGGACACCTCACATTAAAAAAATCAAAACCACAAACCAGACCATGGTTTTTGCCCAAGGTTTTGGAAAAAGAGGCGTGGAAAAAATATATTATAAGTCCAATGGCCTAACTTCTTAAAAAAATAGGGTTACTTATGTGGATGTGAGTCACACTCTTAATGAAAACAATTTAAAAAAGCAAAATGTTTTATTAGTCTTGGAGGGTCCACTAATGCTTTGTAAAATAAATCAAAAAATCTAAAATCAAATTATTTTAATTTCAAAACATTTTTAGGCTGAATATAATGTTTATAGTATTTTATTACATCACTACTGGGACATTATGATGTGATATAAAATATTTAATATTTAAAGAGTATTTAATTATTACACAAAAATTTTATTGTCATAGAAATTTTTGAAAAATTCACCATTGGATAATTTCGATGTCCTGATTCAAAAAATAATATTCACATTATCAAAATGATTTTATAAATATGTGATTTTTTTTAATAATAACTGACATTTATAGAAAATACATGGGTTTTGACAAAAACAATTTTCAAACCTTATTAAAATTTACATTTGCGTTCATAAAATTATATGATCATTTATCTTTAATATAAAGTAATTTAATAATAATAAATTATCAGAATATTATTTAATTAAGAAATCCATTAATTCATCGAAATAATTTTCTTAGTTGAATATTAATTAAAAATTATATTTGTCATTTAAATACTATTAACAAAGTAATATTAATAAAATGAATGCTCATCCATTATAAAAAAAATGTAAATAGTCATAGTGCAAGGGTATTGTAACATAACCCCTTATATCACCCACATAAGCCCAAAGGGTAAGGTGTGCGATGGTTACATGATCATTGGGTGGCTCGGATAACATCGCTCTGGGGTAATCTCTATTAACTTTCACTTCTACGGTAGTCGGTTCTGCTCAAGCTTAACGTGATCAAGATTGGCTTGGGCTTGGTCAAGAGCAAATTCCAATTACACCACATCCTTTATGAGCTCTAATAAATGGAATTCACACAGGGAATGTCTACTAAATGAGGCCATTGCATCCTATTTCTGAGTAAATTGTATTTGTTAAATCCCTATATTTATACTAATCATGTGAGAACTGTTCAATGGCTATATTAGCAATGGTAACAATTCATAACAGTCATTTAAAATCTACAAAAATAAAACCATTCAATTTCAGATTTTATATAACCATAATAAAACATTTAATTATATGTAGAGGAATTTTAATTAATGAATGTTTGGGTCGTTACATTAAATCAATTGAAAAAAAAACTAAAAACTAAATTTAATACGATATTCTAAGTCAACATGTCTTCAAATCATTTTTAATGGTTTATAATGAAAATCTAGCTTAACCTATGATTTCCCCAAGGTTTGTCAATCTAGATGAATAGTACATCCACACTCATCCTGTACCATGATGATTCTAGAGATATAAGTGAACAATTATTTTAAGTGTTATTACCCCTAGATTAAAAAATTTCCAAAACACCATGAACATATAGTATCATGATAGGGTAATTTTACTCAAAAAACCATTTAATATCTTCATTGCTACATATTTTATGGAGTTATCCTATATCTATAATTATACCAAGATCATTTAAAAATTATATTTAATTATAATATCAAAATATTAACTACAACCTTCACTAATACCAACTATAGAAATGTAAACTCTTCATACATTGATATTTCATCTTATTTGATGAATATTCATTCCATAAAATTGTGATCCACAAGAGAACGATAACGATTTATACTCTTTGGATACTACATGAAAATTTATGTTTTCCAATGAGAGATATTCAACACCACTCTATAATATTTTCTTATGGAGTAATCTTCTTATGAAAACACAACAAAAACTTTTATTCACAACCTTTTGAATGGAATCCTAAGAAAGGTTGAGCTTAGATACACAGAACGGGTAAGGAAGAAAGATTTCAATGATCACATAAGAATTAAATGAAAATAATGGTGTTAGAAAATTATATTAACATTAAAATACCTTAACCAACATGTCATATATCTTGATATAGAATCAAAGAATAAATCAATTTTTAGAATACATGAATCATAAGGGATTCAAAGAATATGATCTTTCAGAGAATAACATTGGCATAAGACAGAATTTTGTGGCATACACAGAATCTTAGAAAATAATTTCCCTTTGTGAATTATCATGGATAAATCTAAACTAGTGGATTAAGTTCACTCACCATTATATCATATCTTAGGTCATGGTTCACTCCAAAGACTACCATAGTGGATATAGTCACATACTCAACTACTTTTACTTCCCAATCTATCCTCATTATCTATGGACAAATCATTTTTTAACCAATGAATTATCTAAATATATAATTTCAATCCCAAATATAAAAAATCATAATCCTTTCATTTTTTTTTCAAAATATCATAAATAAATTATAATATATCATAACCTATATTAAGAAAATGGGGTTTATAAAAATTTATACATTTCATCATAGCATAACCCCTGGAAAATAACCAGTTTTTATAATCATCTAATAAAAATATAAAAATCCATTTTGATATAGAATAAGTATGTAATCCTTGAATCACATCCTTATAAATCATTGGGAGCAACAAATAATTTTATATAAAATGAAAAAATTCATTACAAGAAAATTAAAAAATAACCAGTTTTCATAATCATCTAATCATAATTATAAAAATCCATATTGAGATAGAATATGTATGTAATACTTTAATAAAATCCTTAGTAAATAATTGGTAGCATCAAATAATTTTATATAAAATGATAATTTTCACTAAAATATAATTGGAATATTTCTTTATGAAAATACCATATTCATATAAAAATAGTTTTATAATATAATGAATATCCCAAATATTAATGAAAAAATATAAATTTAATATAAACATAAAACATTTTTCATTAATTTCTATTTTAAATGAAACTATTTTAAAAATGAAAATGAAAATTATTAGGATATTTTAAATATATTATATAAAACTTTTTAATGAAAATTATAAATGGATGTAAGATATTACCAACTAAAGAGAAATTTTTTATTTTTTTCTATTAAAATGTATTTTCAATTATTTTATTCACAAAATAGATGAAAAAGATACTATTAATTTAAAATTTAATTACTAAAAATATAATAAGAAATGTCATGAATTTATTTAGAGTACGGTCATGAAATTTACCAATCAAAAACATAAGCATACACAATCCCTGTAATCAATGATATTGTAACATACAACCAATTCCTCAAATTTGATTTTCCAAGTTTGTGTTACAAACTCGTGTATATTAAATTTAAATTTATATTAATTGTGTAGTAAAATCATGAAAATAATTTTAATATCATATAAGTTACAACTATAAAATTTCAATAGACGTTATTTATAATTCCAATTTAAAATCATTATTTCTGAGAGTCAACTTTTTTTATTTTTCACGGGACAGCCCCAATCATTGAACATTGATCATAGTTATCTAATCTAAAAATAATAATTAACTATATTAATATAATATATATTAATTATAGAAATATTATTAATCATCCATGAACTGTAGAGATAGAAGAATGATTTCCACCATTCAATGACTTAGTAAACTATACATACACATGGATGGTGATTTAATTTTATAATGAAAAGAAAGAAAGAAAGGTAAATATTAAATTTTCAGCAAACTACTGGAATTGTACTATTGATAACATATATATAAATTAAATATATCTTTGTTATAATACATGTACAATAAAAAGGAAAAGAAAATAACCACACTTTTTGGTTGTGGTTTTCCACAAATAGAGAGGAGATACCTTATAGTTATACAGTAGATTAGAGGCTAAGAAAGTAGATAAGATATTATAACTATATAAGAATAATTATTTCAAAAATATCATATATACAACTTAACTAAATAAATATAAACATTAATTTAAAATAATAGATAATGAGTTGTATCAACACTTAGAGGTTGTCATCATCCTGTCGAAACAAGCGATGCATTAAAATATAATTTAATAGAATAGTGGGTGAATAAACATAGTTACAAATCCATAATATTAGTTTAGTATATTGATCTTATTAAATATATTATTTTATAATGAATTATATAATATTATAGAATATAATAGAATAAATAAATTGATATAGGTTAGGTGGGGTTATTACCTCTTCTTCTAAAGGCCTCCTATAGATCCGTACATATGGAACACTATAATTGTCTTCTAAAGGGATCAAAACCAATTATTCATATCTTGGGATGTTTTGAAGAGAATAAGTTAGTGGATGGTCGATCTCGACTTTTCAAATTGGTGTAAGGACTAGAAAGGATGGATTTCCTTTTATAAGTATGGGAGAGTACTACAACATCTGTAAATTTTAATATAATACTATTTTCTTTATCACATACAACAAAGAACACTATGATTAAACAAACCACAAAATATTATTAAAAAATTATTCTTTAAATAAAACCATTATTACTTCAAGAATAAAATTCTATTATATGAATACTATTAATGAAATTATTAAATATATATTGAGTTCCTTCCAAAAATATGTTTACTTATAAATTCTTAATAAATAAACACTCATCTTTTTATAAATATATTTTATTCTATAGTGAAATAATTTTATCTAATTTTTTTTGACTTTTGTGATAAAATAATATAAATATTTTTTTTATTTTAGAAATTTTATTTTATATACTAAAAATAAAATTTTAATAAATTGTATCAATATTATCATAGATTTAAATTTCGTTTTTTTTGAAAAATATTTATTTTCCAGTGAATAATGAAAAATAAACATTTCGGAAAACAAAGAATTATATTTATTAAAATTTTTCACTAAAAAGTTAATTTATTATATAAAATTTATTTTTAAATTATTTAAATTATTATTTATTTATATCTAATCCAATTTATTACAATTAAATAATCTTTACTCTAGTTTTTAGTTTTGTTTATTTTAAAGCTTAAAATGTGTGTTTTTGGAAACTATTTTAAAGTGCATATTGATAAAGCCTTTTATTTAAATATAATAACCCCACATGACGCATAATTTCACTAAAAAGTATTTATAATATATATATATTTTTAATGTAAATTCATATTATTATTATTTATATTCAAATAGTTGACATAAGATCATATTTTCCTTGAAAAATACAATTTTCAAAATACAATTTTCTTTATGCTAGAGGAAATTATTTTAAATGAAATAATTAAACTTGTATGAATTTAATTTGATAAAATGGAATCAATATTTTGAATCATAATAATTTATATTATTTATTAGTTTTAACATAATTATTTTCATAATTAATGGAATATGTAATAAATTATAATTATCATGGTAAAAAAATAAAATACTAAAAGTGGGTAATCATAGAGGTACCTATGGTAAAGTAGTTAAAACAATTATTTTTAGTTTTATAGGATTATCTTGACCTCATATATCCAAAAAAAATTAATTTTAAATACTATAGGTACTTGGCTGGA
The DNA here is from genome assembly GCA_963277665.1 of Viscum album. Taxonomy (NCBI): domain Eukaryota; kingdom Viridiplantae; phylum Streptophyta; class Magnoliopsida; order Santalales; family Viscaceae; genus Viscum; species Viscum album. The sequence goes on along the minus strand of OY728140.1, from coordinate 1,072,357,422 downwards.
GAGTGACTTCACATTATTTAATGCTATTGTGTATTTGGAAAACTGCCAGTCCTCAATTTTGAAAGGGACCCTTTTAACTTTCATATTCACATCTATCATTATATATTTACAGACCAAATCTTAATAAAAATATCTCCCAGAAATCCTAAACCCATTCATGATAATATTTTTCTCCCAATGATTCAACGTTAGGGTCCTTAAAAATATATCCCAATGTTGTTATTCAACGAGAATATAATCATCTTCCCCAAGACCATTCCATTTTCTAAATATTTTAAGCCATTTAATTTTGTCTAAAACTATAATAAAAATACCCCTATATTTCATAGAGACTTATATTTTACTATTTTTATGGAATAATATTTTTCCATATCCTCTGCCATCAAATGGTATACTAAACCATCATTCGTGCGTACGGTATACCACTTTACAATGAACAAATTTAATTTTTTTCCTTCACCACATTTCATTGCTGTTCATGATGAATAGTTTATGATAATATGTGACATTCATTAAATATTAATAATTCTATAAAATTAATATATCATATACCATCTTACCTTAACATCCATTTGTTGATGACAAGACCGTTCGTCTGTATGGTGGACTACCTCCTCAGTAAGTGTTGTAAATAATTTTTTATTACTAAATTAAATGTATGGAATATATAATTGTTTTTAATTAAATAATATTATATTTTAAAAAATAATTATTATTATAGGAATATAAAATAACTCTTACCTTATATCCATTATGATCATTGAAAAATGGAAACTTTACTAGTGTGTACTTATGACCTACCATCTACATGACTATAACATTCATTTTTTATAAACAATTTTTATGATTGGTTTTAAAAATTAAAATTTTCTCTAAATTTTTTTATTATTTCAAGATCATTATTCTAGTGATTATGGAAAAATGACCTCTTTAACCATGGGCAACACACCGATGCAATTTTGAAATTGTGAATCGAGCTTCCTCTAAACAACTAATGTGGAGATAACTAATTAAGTAATTAAACATATCATTAAAATAAAATAAATAAATTTTTTTGGTATAAGTTATTAAAGCTATAAAGGGATCTAATGAAAAACAATTATATGTTTATCATACATGATATAAATGAAATGCATGAAAAATCATGGACTCCAGGTATGTTTTTCATCCCAAACACCCTTCTCTGAGATACATGTTTTTTAGGTGCATAATTTATTTTAAATGGCGTATATATTGAACCTTTACATATTATATCATTAATGATTAAAAATTAATGGTATCTTATGTTCTATTTTATTTACTTTACTCATGGTAGTTATGATTAAAATTTTACGAATGATGCAAGTGATTATGATTGCATATAATTTAAATCAAGATGTATAATTTTTGAACATACATTGTAAGAAATTAGTTGAAAATTGTCCAACAAAACAAATTAATTTTATTCATCTCCAATTAACAATAAAAATAACAAGTAATAGTTCCAATTTCTTCTATTTGGTATATAAAATGATTGATAAAATTTTTTCTTTGAATAATTGACATCCAGCCTCTCTTCATTTGAAAATAATTTTTTATATATATCCATATTTTCTAAAAATATTTTCACGAATGTTTCTCAAATTCTAATAAATAATTATTAACAACATTTTTTCTAGGTTTTACATTTTAGAAAATCTTTTGAAAGGAATATTTATGTAATTTTTCAAATCATTCACTTTTTAACCATTTACAAAAATATTAAAGGAATGTTTATTTTCTACTTATATGACATGTATATAATTACCTGACATTACAACCACTCTACTGTTTGAATATTACATTATATTTTTATGGCTATTTTTAAATAAAATGTTTTTTAAATAATTTTTTGAATTTTTAGATTTTTAATTATTTTTTCCAAATTGGAAGCGGTATTTTTCTTACGAAATATTTCATCTTATATATTTATGGAATTTTAATTTGAGAATAAGGGAATTTATGATTTATAATGCTCTAATTATTTGTATATATGTCTGTCACATACATACTATTCTCATTCTCCCTTCCATTTATTGGGAAATTCATGAATTAATTTCATTGATAATATTACATATTTATGAAGTCTCGTTGGATAATTATATGAGACAAGATTATGGATCTCATTTTATTTCCATGAGAAATTATTATGTTAGGCCTTATGATTGAATCTATTTTGTCGTAGAAAAAAAATAATTCACATGTTATGATGTGTTCCCCCCAATAGTGGGACAATGCATTTGGTAATGCATTTATTCTCATGAGGCATCAAGTGTGGGATTTGGGAGAAAACCTAATCGATTATGGGATTTCATCCACCAAGTTATTTTTTCTGGGAAGTTATCATATACATTTGTTTATGTTATGTTCTATTATTTACATATTTTCAATGATTCCATGATCTTATTATACTATCATATTTGTGTTGTGCTCCCATTGGATTACTCTGGAGCCTTATTTTTTATTATATCATGTTACACTATTGACTCATTATTAATACATCAATATCATGTGTACTACCTTAATAGGTTTTTTTCTCACCTACTTTATCATTGTGTTCCCCAGGTTATCTCATGTAGTTTTAGGAGATCTTTGAATAATTAATCCCATGAAAACTATGAAATAAATAAATTTTTATTTAGGAATTCATTGAGGGATTATGAACCTAGTTTTCCAAATACACTTTTAATATTGATATTTGGGTTGTACTTTTTGGATTTATATGAAAAAAATTCAAGAATATGTGTAAAAGGAATCGGTTACTATAATGACTCATGGGGATTTTATTAAAATATTAAAATACTATAATGAAATACTCACTAAAAATTATTCTAAATGTCTAGATATTCAATGATGGGATAGTATGAGGTTTATATGTTTCTATAAAATATTATTTAGACATATTTCATTTTCAAAATCACCATTATCTCATAGTTTATCCCCAAGGTAATCCTATTTTAACCTTAATTGTAGGAAAACATTTTCACAATTTTTACTATTCATTATGATCAATTTTTTTACAAATTAGAAAAAATACATTAGGATGATTCCAAATATAGAATCAATTTTATAATATTAAATTCCCAAAACCGGTTGATTATAATTTCAAAAAAACATTTAAAAAACAATGAAAATCAGTTTTCTAGAAAAATGTTTCCTTTTGTATAAAATGTTTTTATTCAATAGTTCAACCTAAAATTATTTATAAGGACCTTAATTAGATTATAAAATATATAAATTATACAATTTTACCTTTAAAACCGTTTCAAAATAGGAAATTGTGAATTATTTAAATGAGAAATAAACATTTTTCAATATAAATTATCATTTTTTCACTATTCATTGAAAAATAAATTATTTTATAAAATTATAAAAAATTAACTTGATGATAATTTTGAAATGATGATTTTAAAAATGAAATTCATTTTATAAAATAAATTTTATAAAAGTTTATGAAATTATTTTTTTCAAAAATGCTACAAAATCATTTTTTAGAAAAATGTATTTCAAAATTATATAATGACATTAAAAAAATTAGTTATTATTTATAAATATATTCATTATATATAAATATTTTTTAATTATATTTACAAAAAAATATTCATATTGAATCTTCCAATTTAACAGATAGATTATAATGATATACAATATTATTGTTTATTTATACTCGGGGTTGCATGTATCGAATGTTGTCCAAGAAATTAAATTTATTTGAAGAGAAATATATCATAATATATTGGTGTGTAACACAATTGTAACAAACTCCCCTAATTATCCATTATCTCTAATTTTATACCCATTTTAACACATTAGATTCTTAAATGATTCTCCCACATGAGCAGTACTCTTCATTAGTTATGTCAACCTTATAGCTACAAAAACCATGTATCATGTTCTATAACTGATATTTATACATGAACCTAACTACAATATCCATATATCACCAAGATTACACCATGAAATATGATCTTTATAACCATTATTCTAATAAGTTATGATTAAATCCACCTAATCATTTCATCTCCATCACCCTATAGATCGGATATCTCATGCATCAAGGACCCTATGTCTTATCTACCCAAAAAACAATTAAATCACCCAAATGATTTCTATATGACTTAAATTCTATACTCTATGAAAACACACATTTATAATTATTTCCCTCCACTAGTATACCCCTTGAAACACACCAATTCAAATTAGGCATTGATGATAGACACTCTATGTGGAACTTCAACCATGGTTTTAGCTTTTAGGAATATAATATTCTCCCAGAAATGTTGATGTGAGTGAACTGGGTTTGGTTTAGTCCCCAAAATGTAATGTTTTTTAATCAAACCTCTTTTTAGGCTTATGTCATACAATATAAAAATCAATACTACCTCAATCATATACTCAAT